>CM038676.1:34280014-34880014 GCA_021605205.1 Aegilops longissima
CCCAAAACTTTCTGGTTATGCAATCGGTGTTGGGGATACAGGGACACAAAATATATCACCCAAACTAACAATACCTAGATCCAATTGTATCCATCCTTCAACACATAACCAAGAAACCTTCGGAAATCGTTTACCTCAACCTTCGAAAAGCATCCGTTATACGAGTTATGGCAATACTCTCGAGCTCGCCCCAGTACTGGGTTATCGAGGTTATCTCACCAACAACTGCATAAAAGAGATTTTCGATGTCGGCAAAGCTCAGGTATTCCAGAACTACAACGATAAAATTGTGACGACAACACCTCGGAGCTCAACTCCCCGGGACACTGCCACAACCCCTAAATGTCAGGAGGCACCAAGAACAATGTTCTCGTCACAAAACCATCGAAACAATTCCAAGATACCCGTGTGATCCTAAATTTTTTTTAGTGAAATTTGAGGAGAGAAGAGTCAAAACTTCTACGTCAGGAGACCTCACCAGAGCGACGAAGGGACTGAGGAGTAAAAGAATCCTACTCTCCGATATATAATCCTAAGACTCAAAACATTTTTGTTCTAGACTCAACAACGCCAGCAAACAATCAAGCAGGGGGCTCCTAAGTCGGGGATGGCTCTGATTACCAACTTGTAACGCCCTCGATGCGGCTATATCTCCCACGTGTCGAGGCACGACTTAGAGGCATAACCGCATTGAAAGCAATGTCGCAAGTGAGGTAATCTTCACACAACCCATGTAATACATAAGGGAAAGAGATACATAGTTGGCTTACAATTGCCACTTCACACAATACATGAGTAAAGAATTACATCATACAGATACAATCAAGGTCCGACTACGGAACCAAAATAAAAGAAGACTACCCCAAATGCTACACAGATCCCCGATCGTCCCAACTGGCTCCACTCTCGATCAACTCAAACGAAACAACACAATGAACAAGATCTTCATCGAGCTCCTCCTTGAGCTCGGATGCGCCACCGCACGGTTTCATCGGCACCGCAAACTGGTTTTGGAAGTATCTGTGAGTCACGGGGACTCAGCAATCTCACACCCGCGAGATCAAGACTATTTAAGCTTAAAGGTAGGACAGGGTACTGAGGTGGAGCTGCAGCAAGCGACTAGCATATATGGTGGCTAACGTACGCAAAAGAGAGCGAGAAGAGAAGCAAAGCACGGTCGAACAACTATGATCAAGAAGTGATCCTGAAACTACTTACGTCAAGCATAACTCCAACACCGTGTTCACTTCCCGGACTCCACCAAGAAGAGACCATCACGGTTACACACGCGGTTGATGTATTTTAATTAAGGTCAACTTCGGGTTTTCTACAACCGGACATTAACAAATTCCCATCTGCCTCATAACCGCGGGCACGGCTTTCAAAGATAATACCTGCAGGGTGTCCCAACTTAGCCCATTATAAGCTCTCACGGTCAACGAAGGATATTCCTTCTACCGGAAGACCCGATCGATCTCGAATCCCGGACTACAAGACATCTCGACAATGGTAAAACAAGACCAGCAAAGCCGCCGATGTGCCGACAAATCCCGATAGGAGTCGACGTACTTTGTTCTCGTGGCACACCGGATTGTCCAAACTTCGGTAGGCGAGCCCAGAGTTGCCCTGGGTGGCCACCGGCGGTCGATTTGGACCAACACTCGAAGGAGCACCGCCCGGGGTTAAAATAAAGATGACCCTTGAGTCTGCAGAACCCAAGGGAAAAAGGCTTAGGTGGCAAATGGTAAAACCAATGTTGGGCCTTCTTTGGAGGAGTCTTATTCAAAGCGAACTGTCAAGGGGTCCCATAAATCACCCAATCGTGTAAGGAACGCAAAATCCGGGAACATAATACCGATATGACGGAAACTAGGGCGGCAAGAGTGGAACAAAACACCAAGCATAAGGCCGAGCCTTCCACCCTTTACCAAGTGTATAGATGCATTAATTAAAGAAGATATATTGTGATATCCCAACAAGTAAACATGTTCCAACAAGGAACAACATCTCCATGTTCCAACAAGGAACAAACTTCATCTTCACCTGCAACTAACAACGCTATAAGAGGGGCTGAGCAAAGCGGTAACATAGCCAAACAACGGTTTGCTAGGAAAGGATGGTTAGGGGCTTGACATGGCAATATGGGAGGCATGATAAGCAAGTGATAGGCATCGTAGCATAGGCATAGCAAAAGAGCGAGCATCTAGCAAGCAAAGATAGAAGTGATTTCGAGGGTATGGTCATCTTGCCTGAAATCCCGCAAGGAAGAAGAACGAGTCCATGAAGAAGACAAACGGACGAAGTCGAACGAATCCTCACAACTCCGGAACGAAACCGAAGCTAACGAGAGAAGCAACCCGGAAAGAAGCAAACAACATGGTAAACACACAAGCATAAACATGACATGATGCACAATCAAGTATGATGCATGTCCTGTTTAAATAGCATGGCATGGCAATATGCACAAACAAAACTACAAGTTAAATGGAGCCCAATATGCAACGAGTTGCATATTAACGAAACACCACATCAATTATTTAGTTCTCTCTTGGTTATGTACCCAACAATATTAAATATTGGTTAACATGGCAAGTGGTGAAGCATAACAAAAACTATACCATCTAAACAATTTAAATGGGGCCGGATATAAAAACGACAAATCCGGTAAATCCCCATATGCATTTAGCAATTTAATGCAACAACAATTTTAAACATTTTAAATGTTGTTATCATGATGCGGATGACATATACAAGTTTTATGCAATTTTATGAAAATGTTGACATGAGCATGTTATGAAGCATTTGGTCACCATGGCGGAACGAAAGGGGTGCCACGGCAACGACAACGGAAATGGTGCCACGGCAACATTCCGATGATCCGACAACTCGTCGAGATGTCGGTGCAAAAGAAAGTGTGGACGTGCGAAACATGCAAAAGATGGTGGGGTGATCCCGGTTACCGGGTTCCCACGGGTTAGTGGCAAGGAAACGAGGAACGTGCAAAGACAATTCGATCACGGTGCAAAACTCGAGCATCTCATCAACATGCATTCGTTCACGGCGGTCGTCTCGGGGTTATACCTTTGAAGCGCGCGTTCGGGGCGGAACGCGTTCGATACGATGTAGAGGAAGTAGACGTTCTCGTGATGTAGTGGAAGTAGTTGTTCTCGCGACGGTAGTGGAAGTAGTGGTACACGGCGGCGGCGGTAGTTGTACACGTTTCAGTAGATGAAGTAGTTGTACACGTTCGTTTCGGAGAGGTACTTGACGAATCCAACGTCTTCGGGGTGACGGTAGTGGAACACGTTTTGTAGACGAACTTTGACGGGCCATGGGTGTCGTGGTACTTGGCGATATCCGGGATGATCTTGCATCTTCGTGCGTGGAGATACTTGGCGGATTCGTGTAGTTGAACTTGGCGAAACGGGTCTCCCAAAGACGTCGTGGTACTTGGCGCTACTCCTTGCTCGGTGGTCGTTGGACTTGGCGTCAACAGCAACAGCAAGGAGGCGAAGGAGATGGGGAGGTCGCGATCAACGCGAGCGCGACGGAAGCGTCAGCAGCATCCTCCTCTCGATGCAGAGGCAGGAGCGGGCTTGGCGCGATGCAGAGGAGGCAGCAAAGCGGCAGGCGCAGGGAGATCTGGGCATGGGACGAGGCCAAGGCGTGGGGCGAGCTCGTTCCAGCAGAGGACAACGGCGAGGACTTGACGCGATCCGGCGACGCGGACGAGGTGAGGAGGAGCAGAGGCGCCCTGCACTTGGCCTTGGCGACGAGCGGCGCGGGAACGAACGAGGTAGGAGGTCGCGCGAGGTGGAGTTGACAGCGGCACGCCATGGGAGGCGGAGCTCGCGGTAGGAGGTGAAGAAGACGGTGCGGCGCTCACCGGAGTTGGGGCCGAAGGGGACGGAGCTGACGAGGCGATGGCACCGGGTAGACGAGGAGGCGGGCGAGGAGGTCCTGGCACGGTGGCGAGCTTGAGGTGGCTGAAGACGGAGAGATGCAGGCGTGAACGGAGCTCGGGGCGGAGGAGCTTGGGCGCGGGACGACGGCCTGGTGGCGGCGGGCACGGGAAGGAGAGGGAGAGATGGGGATCGGTAGAGTGTGGTGAGGGCTAGGGTTAGGTTTAGGTGGGCCTGCTGGGTTGATAGGCTGGCTGGCCCGAAGAGAAGGAAGTGGCCAGAGGCCTGGCTGGACTACTGGGCTCTCTTCTCTCTCCCTCTAATTTTCTACCAGAAAAGAATTAGAGAGAGGAAAAGAAAGAGAGGGTTAGGGAAAGATTTTGCGCATGGGGATTATTTTCCCGAACTCGCAAAAATGAGCTCGATCCAGGAAAATAAAAGAGGCGTGATTGAAAGATTTAAATCCAAAACCATTTGAATTTAATTCGAATGGTATGGACTAGGATAACATTTTGGAAGAGTCCAAAAATGTTAAGAATTTAGGAGGAGCCTCGATAAAAGAGGTAAGAATTGTTGGCAAAGTTTGGGGACCAAACTTGAAGTAGAAAGGCCATGGGAATTTTGCAAGTGTGTTACGGTTAATTCCAAACTAATGGAATATTTATTATAACTCCCTAAATATTGGGAGGATATGTTATAAAGAGAAGTCACCCTTCCCTCGATTTAAATGGATCAAAGATCCATGCCATTTATTTAGTTGAGTTGCAAAAGATTTATGAGATGATGGCATGATGACATGATGCAATGCAAAAATAAAAGGGCGGCACAAATGAAACACACGGCGAAACCTGGAATATATGGAAGTCTTCTGGAGCGTCGGTCTCGGGGCGTCACAGAAATACTTACGCTACTTTGCTGCATCACCCTTTCCTCTTCAAGGGAAAACCAACACAGTGCTCAAGAGGTAGCAAGAAGGATTTCTGGCGCCGTTGCCGGGGAGGCCTACGCAAAAGTCAACATACCAAGTACCCATCACAAACCCTTATCTCTTGCATTACATTATTTGCCATTTGCCTCTCGTTTTCCTCTCCCCCACTTCACCCTTGCGTTTTATTCGCCCTCTCTTTTCCGTTCGCCTCTTTTTGCCCGTCTCTTGTTTGCTCGTGTGTTGGATTGCTTGCTTGTCACGATGGCTCAAGATAATACTAAATTGTGTGACTTCACCAATACGAAAAACTATGATTTCCTTAGCACTCCGATTGCTCCTCTTACCGATACTGAATCTTGTGAAATCAATACTGCTTTGTTGAATCTTGTCATGAAAGATCAATTCACCGGCCTTCCTAGTGGAGATGCCGCTACCCATCTAAATAGCTTCGTTGATTTGTGTGATATGCAAAAGAAGAAAGATGTTGACAATGATATTGTTAAATTGAAGCTATTTCCTTTTTCGCTTAGAGATCATGCTAAAGCTTGGTTTTCGTCTTTGCCTAAAAATAGCATTGATTCTTGGAATAAGTGCAAAGATGCTTTTATCTCTAAGTATTTTCCTCCCGCCAAGATCATCTCTTTTAGAAAAGATATTATGAATTTTAAGCAACTTGATCATGAACATGTTGCACAAGCTTGGGAGAGGATGAAATTAATGACACGTAATTGCCCCACGCATGGTTTGAATTTGTGGATGATTATACAAAAAAAATTATGCCGGATTGAATTTTGCTTCTAGAAATCTTTTAGATTCGGCCGCGGGAGGCACTTTTATGGAAATCACTTTAGGAGAAGCTACTAAACTCCTAGATAATATTATGGTTAATTATTCTCAATGGCACACTGAAAGTGTTGGGGAACGTAGTAATTTCAAAATTTCCTACGCACACGCAAGATCATGGTGATGCATAGCAACGAGAGGGAGAGTGTTGTCTACGCCCTCGTGAGACCAAAAGCGAAGCGTTATAACAACGCGTTGATGTAGTCGCACGTCTTCACGATCCGACCGATCCAAGTACCGAACGTCACGGCACCTCCGAGTTCAGCACACGCTCAGCTCGATGGCGATCCCGGACTCGATCCAGCAAAGTGTCGGGATGAGTTCCGTCAAGACGACGGCGTGGTGACGATGATGATGCTCTACCGGCGCAGGGCTTCGCCTAAGCTCCACGACGATATGACCGAGGTGGAATATGGTGGAGGGGGGCACCGCACACGGCTAAGGAACGATCCGTAGATCAACTTGTGTGTCCATGGGGTGCCCCCTGCCCCCGTATATAAAGGAGTGGAGGAGGGGAGGGCCGGCCCTCTCTATGGCGCGCCCTAGGGGAGTCCTACTCCCACCGGGAGTAGGATTCCCCCTTTCCTAGTCCAACTAGGAACCCTTCCATGTAGTAGGAGTAGGAGAGAAGGAAAGGGAAGAGAAAAGGAGAAGGAAGGAAGGTGCGCCCCCCCTCCCTAGTCCAATTCGGACTAGTCCAAGGGAGGGTCCGCCACCCTTTGGCCCTTTCTCTCCTTTCCCGTATGGCCCAAAGAGGCCCAATACGAATTCCGTAACTCTCGGTACTCAAAAATACCGAATCACTCGGAACCTTTCCGAACTCCGAATATAGTCGTCCAATATATCGATCTTTACGTCTCGACCATTTTGAGACTCCTCGTCATGTCCCCGATCTTATCCGGGACTCGAACTCCTTGGTACATCAAAACTCATAAACTCATAATATAAGCATCATCGAAACCTTAAGCGTGCGGACCCTATGGGTTCGAGAACTATGTAGACATGACCTAGAACTATTCTTGGTCAATAACCAATAGCGGACCTGGATGCCCATATTGGCTCCTACATATTCTACGAAGATCTTTATCGGTCAAACCGCATAACAACATACGTTGTTCCCTTTGTCATCGGTATGTTACTTGCCCGAGATTCGATCGTCGGTATCCAATACCTAGTTCAATCTCATTACCGCAAGTCTCTTTACTCGTTCGTAATGCATCATCCGTAACCAACTCATTGGTCACATTGCTTGCAAGGCTTATAATGATGTGCATTACCGAGAGGGCCAGAGATACCTCTCCGACAATCGGAGTGACAAAACCTAATCTCAAATACGCCAACCCAACATGTACCTTTGGAGACACCTGTAGTACTCCTTTATAATCACCCGCCACGTTATGACGTTTGGTAGCACCAAAGTGTTCCTCCGTAAACGGGAGTTGCATAATCTCATAGTTACAGGAACATGTATAAGTCATGAAGAAAGCAATAGCAACATACTAAACGATCAAGTGCTAGGCTAACTGAATGGGTCATGTCAATCAGATCATTCTCCTAATGATGTGATCCCGTTAATCAAATGACAACTCATGTCTATGGTTAGGAAACATAACCATCTTTGATTAACGAGCTAGTCAAGTAGAGGCATACTAGTGACACTCTGTTTGTCTATGTATTCACACATGTATTATGTTTCCGGTTAATACAATTCTAGCATGAATAATAAACATTTATCATGATATAAGGAAATAAATAATAACTTTATTATTGCCTCTAGGGCATATTTCCTTGATCTCCCACTTGCACTAGAGTCAATAATCTAGTTCACATCGCCATGTGATTTAACATCAATAGTTCACATCTATATGTGGTTAACACCCATAATTCACATCGACATGTGACCAACGCCCAAAGGGTTTACTAGAGTCGATAATCTAGTTCACATCGCTATGTGATTAACACCCAAAGAGTACTAAGGTGTGATCATGTTTTTCTTGTGAGATAATTTTAGTCAACGGTCTGTCACATTCAGAGCCGTAAGTATTTTGCAAATTTCTATGTCTACAATGCTCGCACGGAGCTACTCTAGCTAATTGTTCCCACTTTCAATATGTATCCAGATTGAGACTCGAGTCATCTAGATTAGTGTTAAAACTTGCATCGACGTAACCCTTTACTTACCTAACCTTTTTCACTTCCATAATCGAGAAACATATCCTTATTCTACTAAGGATAATTTTGACCGATGTCCATTGATCTACTCCTAGATCACTATTGCACTCCTTGCCAAGCTTAGTGGTAGGGTATGCAATAGATCCGTACACAACATGACATACTTTATAGAACCTATGGCTAATGCATAGGGAATGACTTTCATTCTTTTTCTATCTTCTGCCGTGGTCGGGTTTTGAGTCTTACTCAATCTCGCACCTTGTAACACGAGCAAGAACTCTTTCTTTGACTGTTCCATTTTGAACTACTTCAAAATCTTGTCAAGGTATGTATTCATTGAAAAACTTATCAAGCGTCTTGATCTATCTCTATAGATCTTGATGCTCAATATGTAAGCAGCTTCACCGAGGTCCTTCTTTGAAAAACTCCTTTCAAATACTCCTTTATGCTTTGCAGAATAATTCTACATCATTTCCGATCAACAATATGTCATTCACATATACTTATCGAAATGTTGTAGTGCTCCCACTCACTTTCTTGTAAATACAGGCTTCTCCAAAAGTCAGTATAAAACCATATGCTTTGATCACACTATCAAAGCGTTTATTCCAACTCCGAGATGCTTGCACCAGTCCATAGATGGATTGTCAAGCTTGCACATTTTGTTAGCTCCTTTAGGATTGACAAAACCTTCTCGTTGCATCATATGCAACTCTTCTTTAATGAATCCATTAAGGAATGCTGTTTTGACATCCATTTGCCGATTTCATAAAATGTGGCAATTGCTAACATGATTCGGACAGACTTAAGCATCGTCACGAGTGAGAAAATCTCATCGTATTCAACACATTGAACTTGTCGAAAACCTTTTGCAACAAGTCGAGCTTTGTAGATAGTAACACTACTATCAGTGTCCGTCTTCCTCTTGAAGATCCATTTATTTAACATGGCTTGCTGATCATCGAGCAAGTCAATCAAAGTCCATACTTTGTTCTCATACATGGATCCTATCTCAGATTTCATGGCCTCAAGCCATTTCGCATGAATCTGGGCTCATCATCGCTTCCTCATAGTCCGTAGGTTCATCATGGTCTAGTAACATGACTTCCAGAACATGATTACCGTACCACTCTGGTGCGGATTTTACTCTGGAAGACCTACGAGGTTTGGCAGCAACTTGATCTGAAGTTTTATGATCATCATCGTTAACTTCCTCACTAATTGGTGTAGGAATCACAGGAACTGATTTCTGTGATGAACTACTTTCCAATTCGGGAGAAGGTACAATTACCTTATCAAGCTCTACTTTCCTCCCACTCACTTCTTTCGAGAGAAACTTCTTCTCTAGAAAGGATCCATCTTAGCAACGAAAAACTTGCCTTCGGATCTGTGATAGAAGGTGTACCCAATAGTTACCTTTGGGTATTCTATGAAGACGCACTTCTCCGATTTGGGTTCGAGCTTATCAGGTGAAAACTTTTCACATAAGCATCACAACTCCAAACTTTTAAGAAACGACAGCTTAGGTTTACTGTTAAACCATAGTTCATACGGTGTCGCCTCAACGGATTTAGATGGTGCCCTATTAAACGTGAATGCAGCTGTCTCTAATGCATAACCCCAAAACGATAGTGGTAAACCGATAAGAGACATCATAGATCGCACCATATCCAATAAAGTGCGGTTACGACTTTCGGACACATCATTATGCTGTGGTGTTCCATATGGCGTGAGTTGCGAAACTATTTCACATTGTTTCAAATGAAGACCAAACTCGTAACTCAAATATTCATCTCCACGATCAGATCGCAGAAACTTTATTTTCTTGTTACGATGATTTCCCACTTCACTCTGAAATTCTTTGAACTTTTCAATTATTTCAGACTTATGTTTCATCAAGTAGATATACCCATATCTGCTCAAATCATCTTGTGAAGGTCAGAAAATAACGATACTTGCCACGAGCATCAACACTCATTGGATCGCATACATCGGTATGTATTATTTCCAATAAGTCAATAGCTTGTTCCATTGTTCCGGAGAACGGAGTTTTAGTCATCTTGCCCAAAAGGCACGGTTCGCAAGCATCAAATGATTCATAATCAAGTGATTCCCAAAGTCCATCAGCATGGAGTTTCTTCATGCGCTTTACACCAATATGACCTAAACGGCAGTGCCACAAATAAGTTGCACTATCATTATTAACTTTGCATCTTTTGGTTTCAATATTATGAATATGTGTATCACTATGATCGAGATCCAATGAACCATTTTCATTGGGTGTGTAACCATATAAGGTTTTATTCATGTAAACAGAACAACAATTTATTCTCTTACTTAAATGAATAACCGTATTGCAATAAACATGATCAAATCATATTTATGCTCAACACCAAATAACACTTTATTTAGGTTCCACACTAATCCCGAAAGTATAGGGAGTGTGCGATGATGATCATATCAATCTTGGAACTACTTCCAACACTCATTGTCACTTCCCCTTTAACTAGTCTTTGTTTATTCTGTAACTCCTGTTTGAGTTACTAATCTTAGCAACCTAACGAGTATCAAATACTCGGGGCTACTATAAACACTAGTAAGGCACACATCAATAACCTGTATATCAAATATACTTTTGTTCACTTTGCCATCCTTATTATCCACCAAATATTCAGGGCATTTCCGCTTCGGTGACCATTTCCTTTGCAGTGTAAGCACTCGGTTTCAGGCTTTGGTCCAGCTTTGGGCTTCTTCGTAGGAGTGACAACTTACTTGTCTTTCTACTTGAAGTTCCTTTCTTCCCTTTGCCCTTCTCTTGAAACTAGTGGTCTTGTCACTCATCAACACTTGATGCTCTTTCTTGATTTCTACCTTCGTCGATTTCAACATCACGAAGAGCTCGGAATCGTTTTCGTCATCCCTTGCATACTGTAGTTCATCACGAAGTTCTAGTAACTTAGTGATGGTGACTAGAGAATTCTGTCAATCACTATCTTATCTGGAAGATTAATTCCCACTTGATTCAAGCGATTGAAGTACCCAGACAATCTGAGCACATGCTCACTAGTTGAGCGATTCTCCTCCATCTTTTAGCTATAGAACTTGTTGGAGACTTCATATCTCTCAACTCGGGTATTTGCTTGAAATATTAACTTCAACTCCTGGAACATCCCATATGGTCCATGACGTTCAAAACGTCTTTGAAGTCCCGATTCTAAGCCGTTTAAGCATGGTGCACTAAACTACCAAGTAGTCATCATATTGAGCTAGCCAAACGTTCATAACGTCTGCATCTTGCTCTTGCAATAGGTCTGTCACCTAGCGGTGCATTAAGGACATAATTCTTACATGCAGCAATGAGGATAAACCTCAGATCACGGATCCAATCCGCATCATTGCTACTAACATTTTTCAATACAATTTTCTCTAGGAACACATATAAAAAACATAGGGAAGCAACAACGCGAGCTATTGATCTACAACACAATCTGCAAAATACTACCAGGACTAAGTTCATGATAAATTAAAGTTCAATTAATCATATTACTTAAGAACTCCCACTTAGACAGACATCTCTCTAGTCATCTAAGTGATCACGTGATCCAAATCAACTAAACCATAACCGATCATCACGTGAGATGGAGTAGTTTTCAATGGTGAACATCTTATGTTGATCATATCTACTATATGATTCACGCTCGACCTTTCGGTCTCCGTGTTCCGAGGCCATATCGCATATGCTAGGCTCGTCAAGTATAACCTAAGTATTCTGCGTGTGCAAAACTGGCTTGCACCCGTTGTAGATGGACGAGAGCTTATCACACCCGATCATCACGTGGTGTCTCGGCACGACGAACTTTGGCAACGGTGCATACACAGGGAGAACACTACTTGATAATTTTAGTGAGAGATCATCTTAAAATGCTACCGTCAATCAAAGCAAAATAAGATGCATAAAGGATAAACATCACATGCAATCAATATAAGTGATATGATATGGCCATCATCATCTTGTGCTTGTGATCTCCATCTCCAAGCACCGTCGTGATCACCATCGCCACCGGCGCGACACCTTGATCTCCATCGTAGCATCGTTGTCGTTTACGCCATCTATCGCTTCTACGACTATCGCTACCGCTTAGTGATAAAGTAAAGCAATTACAGGGTGTTTGCATTTCATACAATAAAGCGACAACCATATGGCTCCAGCCATTGCCGATAACCGGTTACAAAACATGATCATCTCATACAATAAAATATAGCATCACGTCTTGACCATATCACATCACAACATGCCCTGCAAAAACAAGTTAGACGTCCTCTACTTTGTTGTTGCAAATTTTACGTGGCTGCTACAGGCTTAAGCAAGAACCAATCTCACCTACGCATCAAGACCACAATGATACTTCATCAAATAGACTCCGTTTAACCTTCTCAAGGACGGGCGTAGCCATACTCAGTTCAACTAAAGTGAGAGAGCAGACACCCGCCAGCCACCTTTAAGCACGAGTGCTGCATAGCGGTGAAACCAGTCTCGCGTAAGCGTCTGCGTAATGTCGGTCCGGCCGCTTCATCTCACAATACCGCTGAACCAAAGTATGACATCTTTGGTAGGCGGTATGACTTGTATCGCCCACAACTCACTTGTGTTCTACTCGTGCAAAACATCAAACCATAAAACCTAGGCTCGGATGCCTTTGTTGGGGAACGTAGTAATTTCAAAATTTCCTACGCACACGCAAGATCATGGTGATGCATAGCAACGAGAGGGAGAGTGTTGTCTCACGCACCCTCGTAGACCAAAAGCGAAGCGTTATAACAACGCGGTTGATGTAGTCGACGTCTTCACGATCCGACCGATCCAAGTACCGAACGTCACGGCACCTCCGAGTTCAGCACACGTTCAGCTCGATGACGATCCCGGACTCCGATCCAGCAAAGTGTCGGGATGAGTTCCGTCAAGACGACGGCGTGGTGACGATGATGATGCTCTATCGGCGCAGGGCTTCGCCTAAGCTCGCGACGATATGACCGAGGTGGAATATGGTGGAGGGGGCACCGACACGGCTAAGGAACGATCCGTAGATCAACTTGTGTGTCCATGGGTGCCCCTGCCCAGATATAAAGGAGTGGAGGAGGAGGGCGGCCCTCTCTATGGCGCGCCCTAGGGGAGTCCTACTCCCACCGGGAGTAGGATTCCCCTTCCTAGTCCAACTAGGAACCCTTCCATGTAGTAGGAGTAGGAGAGAAGGAAAGGGAAGAGAAAGGAGAAGGAAGGAAGGTGCGCCTCCCTAGTCCAATTCGGACTAGTCAAGGGAGGGTCCGCCACCCTTTGGCCCTTTCTCTCCTTTCCCGTATGGCCCAAAGAGGCCCAATACGAATTCCGTAACTCTCCGGTACTCAAAAATACCGAATCACTCGGAACCTTTCCGAACTCGAATATAGTCGTCCAATATATCGATCTTTACGTCTCGACCATTTCGAGACTCCTCGTCATGTCCCCGATCTCATCCGGGACTCGAACTCCTTCGGTACATCAAAACTCATAAACTCATAATATAAGCATCATCGAAACCTTGTTGCGGACCCTACGGGTTCGAGAACTATGTAGACATGACCTAGAACTATTCTTGGTCAATAACCAATAGCGGGACCTGGATGCCCATATTGGCTCCTACATATTCTACGAAGATCTTTATCGGTCAAACCGCATAACAACATCGTTGTTCCTTTGTCATCGGTATGTTACTTGCCCGAGATTCGATCGTCGGTATCCAATACCTAGTTCAATCTCGTTACCGCAAGTCTCTTTACTCGCTCGTAATGCATCATCCCGTAACCAACTCATTGGTCACATTGCTTGCAAGGCTTATAATGATGTGCATTACCGAGAGGGCCAGAGATACCTCTCCGACAACCGGAGTGACAAAACCTAATCTCAAATCGCCAACCCAACATGTACCTTTGGAGACACCTGTAGTACTCCTTTATAATCACCCAGTTATGTTGTGACGTTTGGTAGCACCCAAAGTGTTCCTCCGGTAAACGGGAGTTGCATAATCTCATAGTTACAGGAACATGTATAAGTCATGAAGAAAGCAATAGCAACATACTAAACGATCAAGTGCTAGGCTAACTGAATGGGTCATGTCAATCAGATCATTCTCCTAATGATGTGATCCCGTTAATCAAATGACAACTCATGTCTATGGTTAGGAAACATAACCATCTTTGATTAACGAGCTAGTCAAGTAGAGGCATACTAGTGACACTCTGTTTGTCTATGTATTCATACATGTATTATGTTTCCGGTTAATACAATTCTAGCATGAATAATAAACATTTATCATGATATAAGGAAATAAATAATAACTTTATTATTGCCTCTAGGGCATATTTCCTTCAGAAAGATCTACTAATAAAAAAGTGCATGCGATAGAAGAAATTAATGTTTTGAGTGGAAAGATGGATGAACTTATACAATTATTTGCTAATAAAAGTGTTTCTTCTGATCCTAATGATATGCCATTGTCTACTTTCATTGAGAATAATAATGAATCTTTGGATGTGAATTTTGTTGGTAGGAATAATTTTGGTAACAACGCGTATAGAGAAAACTTTAATCCTAGGCCTTATCCTAGTAATTCCTCCAATAATTATGGTAATTCCTACAACAATTCTTATGGAAATTTTACTAAGATGCCTTCTGAATTTGAGACTAGTGTTAAGGATTTTATGTATTCGCAAAAGAATTTCAATGCCTTGCTTGAAGAGAAATTGCTTAAAGTTGATGAATTGGCTAGGAACGTTGATAGAATTTCTCTTGATGTTGATTCTTTAAAACTTAGATCTATTCTCCTAAGCATGATATCAATGAGTCTCTCAAAGCCATGAGAATTTCCATTGATGAGTGCAAAGAGAGAACCGCTAGGATGCGTGCTAAGAAAGATTACTTTATGAAAGCGCGTTCTTCTAGTTCCTTTGAAAATAAAGATGAAGATCTAAAAGTTATTGATGTGTCCCCTATTAAATCTTTGTTTTTCAATATGAATCTTAATAATGATGGGCCTGAATATGATCCACCTTTACCTAGAAGGTGTTCCAGAAATTCGGAGTTTTTAGATCTTGATGCTAAAATTGATAAAAGTGGGATTGAAGAGATCAAAACATTAGATATTAATGAACCCACTATTTTGGATTTCAAGGAATTTAATTATGATAATTGCTCTTTGATAGATTGTATTTCCTTGTTGCAATCCGTGCTAAATTCTCCTCATGCCTATAGTCAAAATAAAGCCTTTACCAAACATATCGTTGATGCTTTGATGCAATCTTATGAATAAAAACTTGAGTTGGAAGTTTCTATCCCTAGAAAACTTTATGATGAGTGGGAACCTACTATTAAAATTAAAATTAAAGATCATGAATGCTATGCTTTGTGTGATTTGGGTGCTAGTGTTTCCATGATTCAAAAGACTTTGTGCGATTTGCTAGGTTTCCGTGATTTTGATGATTGCTCTTTGAACTTACACCTTGCGGATTCCACCATTAAGAAACCTATGGGAAGAATTAATGATGTTCTTATTGTTGCGAATAGGAACTATGTGCCCGTATATTTTATTGTTCTTGACATATATTGCAATCCTTCATGTCCAATTATTCTTGGTAGACCTTTCCTTAGAACGATTGGTGCAATTATTGATATGAAGTAAGGTAATATTAGATTCCAATTTCCATTAAAGAAAGGCATGGAACACTTCCCTAGCAAGAAAATAAAATTATCATATGAATCTATTATGAGAGCCATTTATGAATTGCCTACCAAAGATGGCAATACCTAGATCTATCCTTGCTTTATGCCTAGCTAGGGGCGTTAAACGATAGCGCTTGTTGGGAGGCAACCCAATTTTATTTTTTGTTCTTTTGCTTTTTGCTCTGTTTAGGAATAAATATTTGTTCTAGCCTCTGGTTAGATGTGTTTATGTTTTAATTAGTGTCTGTGCCAAGTTAAACCTATAGGATCCTCTTGGATGATAGTTATTTGATCTTGCAGAAAATTCCAGAAACTTTCTGTTCACGAAAATAATTGTTAAAAAACACCAGAACGTGATAAAATATTGATTCCAATTGCTGCTGATCAATAAACAAATTGTCTAGGTCGTCCTAGTTTTTCTGAATTTTTGAAGTTCCAGAAGTTTGCGTTAGTTACAGATTACTACAGATTGTTCTGTTTTTGACAGATTCTGTTATTCGTGTGTTGTTTGCTTATTTTGATGAATCTATGGCTAGTAAAATAGTTTATAAACCATAGAGAAGTTGGAATACAGTAGGTTTAACACCAATATAAATAAAGAATGAGTTCATTACAGTACCTTGAAGTGGTCTTTTGTTTTCTTTCGCTAACGGAGCTCATGAGATTTTCTGCTGAGTTTTGTGTTGTGAAGTTTTCAAGTTTTGGGTGAAAGATTTTATGGATTATGGAACAAGGAGTGTCAAGAGCCTAAGCTTGGGGATGCCCATGGCACCCCAAGATAATCTAAGGACACCAAAAATCCAAAGCTTGGGGATGCCCCGGAAGGCATCCCCTCTTTCGTCTACTTCCATCGGTAACTTTACTTGGAGATATATTTTTATTCACCACATGATATGTGTTTTGCTTGGAGCGTCTTGTATTATTTGAGTATTTAGTTGTTAGTTTACCACAATCATCCTTGCTGTACACACCTTTTGAGAGAGTCACACTTGATTCGGAATTTATTAGAATACTCTATGTGCTTCACTTATATTTTTTGAGCTATATAGTTTTTGCTCTAGTGCTTCACTTATATCTTTTAGAGCATGGTGGTGGATTTGTTTTATAGAAACTATTGATCTCTCATGCTTCACTTGTATTATTTTGAGAGTCTTGAAATAGCATGGCAATTTGCTTTAATTAATATCATGAGAAATTTGATGCTTGATAATTGTTTTGAGATATAAAGGTAGTAATATCATAGTTGTGCTAGTTGAGTAATTGTGGAATTGAAAAATACATGTGTTGGAGTTTGTGATTCCCGTAGCATGCACGTATGGTGAACCGTTATGTAACGAAGTCGGAGCATGAAGTATTTGTTGATTGTCTTCCTTTGTGTGGCGGTCGGGATCGCGCGATGGTTAACTCCTACCAACCCTTCCCCTAGGAGCATGCGTAGTAGTACTTTGCTTCGAGGGCTAATACATTTTTGCAATAAGTATATGAGTTCTTTATGACTAATGTGAGTCCATGGATTATACGCACACTTACCTTTCCGCAATTTTCTAGCCTCTTCGGTACCGCGCATTGCCCTTTCTCACCTTGAGAGTTGGTACAAACTTCGCCGGTGCATCCAAACCCCGTGATATGATACGCTCTATCACACATAAACCTCCTTATATCTTCCTCAAAACAGCCACCATACCTACCTATCATGGCATTCCCATAGCCATTCTGAGATATATTGCCATGCAACTTTCCACCGTTTCATTTATCATGACATACTCCATCATTGTCATATTGCTTTGCATGATCATGTAGTTGACATTGTATTTGTGGCAAAGCCACCATTAAAATTCTTTCATACATGTCACTCTTGATTCATTGCATATCCCGGTACACCGCCGGAGGCATTCATATAGAGTCATATTTTGTTCTAAGTATTGAGTTGTAATTCATGAGTTGTAAGTAAATAAAAGTGTGATGATCATCATTATTAGAGCACTGTCCCAAGTGAGGAAAATGATGATGGAGACTATGATTCCCCCACAAGTCGGGATGAGACTCCAGACTTAAAAAAAAGAGGCCATAGAAAAAAGAGAGAAAAGGCCCAAATAAAAAAAATGATGAGAGAAAAAGAGAGAAGGGACAATGTTACTATCCTTTTACCACGCTTGTGCTTCAAAGTAGCATCGTGATCTTCATAATAGAGAGTTTCTCATTTTGTCACTTTCATATACTAGTGGGAAATTTCATTATAGAACTTGGCTTGTATATTCCAATGAAGGGCTTCCTCAAATGCCCGAGGTCTTCGTGAGCAAGCACGTTGGTTGCACACCCACTTAGTTTTCTTTTTGAGCTTTCATACACTTATAGCTATAGTGCATCCATTGCATGGCAATCCCTACTCCTCGCATTAACATCAATTGATGGGCATCTCCATAGCCCGTTGATTAGCCTCGTTGATGTGAGACTTTCTCCTTTTTGTCTTCCCACATAACCCCTACCATTATACCTTATTTCACCATAGTGTTATATCCATGGCTTGCGCTCATGTATTGCGCAAGAGTTGAAAAGGCTGAAGCGCGTTAAAAGTACGAACCAATTGCTTGGCCAAAACCGGGGTCGTACATGATATGAATATTTTGTGTGGGGAAGATGGAGCATAGCCAGACTATATGATTTTGTAGGGATAACTTGCTTTGGCTATGTTATTTTGATAAGACATAATTGCTTAGTTAGTATGCTTGAAGTACTATTGTTTTTATGTCAACATTAAACTTTTTATCTTGAACCATATCAAATCTGAACATCCATGCCACAATAAGGATTATCTTGAAATTATGCCAGGTAGCATTCCACATCAAAAATTCTGTTTTTATCATTTACCTACTCGAGGACGAGCAGGAATTAAGCTTGGGGATGCTTGATATGTCTCCAACGTATCTATAACTAGATGATACCCCATGCGTTGCTGCGAAAATGCTTGTACATATTTTTATGGATAAAATGTTATATAATGTTGGGTAACATAGAATAATATAGAGAAAACTCTTTGCTAGGTGCATCAGGGATTCCCAATGTGCACAATGGATTACATGCATAAGAAGTCTTGCTACAAACGAAGTGACACTAAGTAGATAAAAAACTGCTTCAGATACTTCATTGTGGCTCTGTGTTTTACGGTTTGCCCTGATCATTGGCACTCCATACAAAAAAACATTCTCGTCGCTCATCAGTGCGAAATCTTTTTGTCATCTTCTATATCTGTCATGAACTTTACAAATGCATATCAATCAGTGGATTAAAAACTTAGTTGTTACATAAGGACCAATTAGAAGGAGCACTTGACCAGTAACCTATTGGATGAGGCAATTACAAACGTATATACCAATAGCTGTTCGTAAACAACATGATTCTAAATTTGAGGGAAATCATCTGCTCCTCGGTGAGTACAACACACAACAATGAAAGGCTTCATATGGAGGAACAAAATTCAGGCTACCACCAAAATAGACCTTATGGCAGATAAGAGACTAAAACATATAACACGCGACCTGCTTCCCAACTTTGGCAACCAGTTTGGTAGGTATCATGCTATTAGATATCAATAATACTGCTGAAAAGCAGGAGAAAATTAGACATATTTTAGGAACCAAACACTTCTCGGAGACAAACATAAAAAAATGGCACTGCATGATCTAAGAATAGTATGAGAACCTATACGTAGAAAAGCACTGAGATCCAAATTATCCATGTAGTAAAAGGTATTATTTTGACAATACTTTCAGTTAAGCGACTGATTTTTCATTTGAAGCACAACAGAATAGAGTGCCCTGCAGAATATTTTCATGAAAAGAACACACTAATCCATGCTAACTTATAAATGTACGTATGATATAATTTTGTAGATTCCATTTTTGATTTACCAACATTTGGTAGGCGATCTCACATAAGCTAACTATATCACACCCTGCGTGTCAGCTTACTCTCTATGAACTGCATTGATAACCATCCATGAGAAAGGAACACACAACTATTATGATATGTTACTGATCATTTCCTTACCAAAAATTGTTGGGGCCAGAGTTCATGGCCATCACCATGGATGTGGCAGTGTTTCTAACCGTGAAGGGGGCAATCTTTGATGCCTTTGCTGAACTTAATCAATCTACTACTGCTTCATTCATTCTTTCCTTCATTAAAACACTATTGGAAGATAGGCATATAATAGACACAAAGAGATCGACCAATGGGCTGCTCCTAGAAGTAGATCATTCAATCCTACTGTGTGATGATTAATCCGTTATTAATTCAAGGTCAAGTGGACTCGATAATGTAAAAAAGGATATGTATAAAATAACAGTTACCTTCAGACTCAATAATGTAAAAGGAAATAAGGAAAGAGCCATACATTACCCATTGGCCTTGCAACATTAATACCCATGATAGAGTTTAATTTGCATATTGCAATAAAATCCCGCAAAAACCTCCGGTGGCGCTAGTGATGTTGAGAGAACAGACTTGACATGGGTAAGAAAGTAACTTTGGCAGGCGAGCGGATCCCTGGTGCAAATAGCCCCACTTCTTCATCTTCAATAGAACGTCGTGCTGACCAGATCGCCGCACCCCAGACAGGAGCGAGGGTAGGAGGGGCTGAGGGTTGTACGACGGGCGGCATGAAGGTTGTTAGTGACGCCACGCCGGCTCGGGGTGTGGTGTGGCAGGAAGCCGCCGGCAGGTGAAGCCCATGCGGACGGCGAACGACAGAGGTGGACGGCCGAACAAAGCTAATGCGGGGCTGCGGGCATGCGATGTTTTCGTCGAGGCGCACCGCAGTGGAGGAGTATCGAACCGGATGCCGTGATCTAATGATTATGAGGTCGTGCGTGGTAAAGCCCAATTAGATTTTCCCATGAGAAGATGAGATGTGCGGGGCGCGTAAAGGAAGATGCATCTGTGAGGCTCCTTAGAATGCCTCGTCTGAAGGGTTGGTTGGGTCGAAGAGGAAACAATGGGTCATGCGTTACAGAAGCCGAAGAGGCAACGATGGGTCATGTGTCGTTTGGTTGACCAGATTATCTTGCTGCGTAGGAGTAGTACAGCTTTGGTGGGTGAATTAACCTTGAGGGGGTGGTCTGGTCATGCGTTAGGTGGTCCTAAGTATGGCTGATGTGGCTACCTTGTTGATGTGGACATGTTGCATGTTAAGAGAAATAGGTTAGTGGGGATGAACTATTTAGTTATTATAGATTTTTGATTGTTCCATGCTATATTATATTTTTTTTTGGACATTATTGGGCTTTATATACACTTTTATATTATTTTTTGAGACTAACCTATTAACCGGAGGCCCAGCCCAGAATTGCTATTTTTTTTGCCTATTTTAGAGTTTCGCAGAAAAAAAATATCAAACGGAGTCCAAACGGAATGAAACCTTCGGGAACGTGATTTTTGGAACGAACGTGATCCAGGGGACTTGGACCCTACGTCAAGAAATCAACCAGGAAGGCACGAGGTAGGGGCGCCTACCCCCCCCAAGCGCGCCTCCACCCTCGTGGGCCCCTGTTGCTCCACCGACGTACTCCTTCCTCCTATATATACCTATGTACCCCAAACTAATGAGACACGGAGCCAAAACCTAATTCCACCGCCGCAACTTTACATGCCGTGAGATCCCATCTTGGGGCTGTTAGGAGCTCATGGGGGGGCATCGATCATGGAGGGCTTCTACATCAACACCATAGCCTCTCCGATGATGTGTGAGTAGTTTACCTCAGACCTTTGGGTCCATAGTTATTAGCTAGATGGCTTCTTCTCTCTTTTTGGATCTCAATACAATGTACTCCCCCTCTCTCGTGGAGATCTATTCGATGTAATCTTCTTTTGCGATGTGTTTGTTGAGACCGATGAATTATGGGTTTATAATCAAGTTTATTTATGAACAATATTTGAATCTTCTGAATTCTTTTATGTATGATTGGTTATCTTTGCAAGTCTCTTCGAATTATCAGTTTGGTTTGGCCTACTAGATTGATCTTTCTTGTAATGGGAGAAGTGCTTAGCTTTGGGTTCAATCTTGCGGTGTCCTTTCCCAGTGACAGTAGGGGTAGTAAGGCACGCATTGTATTGTTGCCATCGAGGATAACAAGATGGGTTTTATATCATATTGCATGAGTTTATCCCTCTACATCATGTCATCTTGCTTAAAGCGTTACTCTGTTCTTATGAACTTAATACTCTAGATGCGTGCTGGATAGCGGTCGATGTGTGGAATAATAGTAGTAGATGCAGGCAGGAGTCGGTCTACTTGTCTCGGACGTGATGCCTATATACATTATCATACCTAGATATTCTCATAACTATGCTCAATTCTGTCAATTCCTCAACAGTAATTTGTTCACCCACCGTAAATACTTATGCTCTTGAGAGAAGCCATTAGTGAAACCTATGGCCCCCAGGTCCATTTTCCATCATATTAATCTTCCAACACTTAGTTATTTTTATTGCCTTTTATTTTACTTTGCATCTTTATCATAAAAATACCAAAAATATTATCTTATCAGATCTCACTCTCGTAAGTGACCGTGTAGGGATTGACAACCCCTTATCGCGTTGGTTGCGAGGATTTATTTGTTTGCGTAGGTGCGAGGGACTCGTGCGTGGCCTCCTACTGGATTGATACCTTGGTTCTCAAAAACTGAGGGAAATACTTACGCTACTTTGCTGCATCATCCTTTCCTCTTCAAGGAAAAACCAACGCAGTGCTCAAGAGGTAGCAAGGCGTGGTGGCATGCAGCTCGGTTTGTGGATGGCCTCCTAGATTTAGTTGGGCGCGGTGGTGTACGGGTTCCGGGTTGTGCTCATCTTGTGAGTCTTGCTTGGTGGAGGCTGCGAAAGCCTTGGTCAATGTTGCCTGGCTACCATGTCCATGGGAAGACTAGGAGTTTGCAACCATGTCCATGGCCGCGGTATTCCTCTTTGGAGACGGTGTTGAGATCCCCTTCTCCTTCCCTAGTTCCCTGGTAAAAACCTTGGACACTGTGTGATGACGGCGCATGTCTTGTGCTTTGGTGTGGTTAGCTGATATGCGGCGAGAGGGAACCAATGGCGGCCTTGAAAGCGTTGTCATGCTGAGTTTCTGGGTATGTCACAAGGAATGTGCAGCAAGCCATTGTTCAAACTGATTTCTCCGCCTTAGTTTACCTGTGGCATGATAGTAGTGGTATTCGGCTAGAAGGGATCCACATTCTGAATGAACCAAAGGTTTTTAGCCGATATTTTTAGTGTTTCAAGCTTCTTAAATTTTAACTTTACTACTATGATGTAAATTCTGCTGCATGTATGGCAAAGAATTTCTTATTAGCATATGTTTCTTGCTATGGTGTAACTCCTGAATTCCTGATTGGCGTTATTGAATCAAAGTGTAATATCGACATTTAGTAAGTGTGGACCTTTTGTTACTTCAACTGCTCTGTGAGCATTGGCACATACTCACTCCGTCCAGAAATACTTATCAGAGAAATAGTATTTTAGTTCTAAATACATCATTTTTTTTTGGAGAAATTGATGTATGTAGACATATTTTGATTCTAGATACATCAATTTTTATCCATTTCTCTAACAAGTATTTCCGGACGGAGGGCCATTTGTCATTACTTCATTTTTCCAGATATTGTGCAACCATTCTACTAATAAATACAGAGGTATATTTTGATTCGTAAGATGGAAATAGTAGCCCTAGACTGTTCATAGAAATGATCTTACATTAGACACTAGAGACCGTGCCAATATCTAAATCATACTCATGAGATGATATGTGCAGCATAAAAGAAAGTTGCTTAAAAAATTATTAATTGGAAAAGGACAGTTGAATTCATTAAAAACCGTCCTATTTTACAAGGCAAGTTTTGTTTGTTCTAAGTCAAACTTCTGTAAATTTGATCGAATTTATGGAGGAAAATATCAACTTGATATCCTCGCTGGCCGATTTAATCTAAGCCCATAAGTTCCACGGTTGTGGTACCTCTGGTATTTGTTCTGCGACAAGTATTATGTAAGTATTTTCTCGATTGAGCTTCCCTATCAATTTTTCAAATGACCCTTGGTTCACTTCAGATCTCATACATGCCATGGCTACTCGTTGGCAATCCGAGCTAATTGGTGTTTATATACTGATCCGTACTCATGGCATGTAGATGAAACCAAACAAGAGGTGCAAAACTATATTCTCTCTGTTACAACATTTTTTTGTTAATGCCAATATGTTAGTTAGTTTATGCGATTTTAATTTGCATTTCATCACTTTGTAAGAATTTACATAAACTCCTATAATTTTTTTGAGAAACGGACAGGCATGACAACACGCACCATCATGGTGCAGTATATCATAGACCATGCCAATATCCAAGTCACACTCTTGAAATGATATGTGGAGCATAAAAGGAGAGTTGCTTAAAAAATCATTAACTGGAACAAAGCAATTGAATCCATTAAAAACTTCCTATTTTACCTTAAACAAATTTGCCAAAGTAATAATCTTGTATGCCCAATTTTACCGACCAATTAATGGACGCTAAGATTAGAAACACCATCTTCTTTCTCTCAAGGTGTTGGGTGCAAAAAGCAGAAAAGCAATTGAGGGTAAACAGGTCCTTCGTTCTACGCTTTCATACCGCGGATACAGTACTTGTCTATATCCGTCTTCATTGCGAGAAGACGCCATCCAACGCATCGCGAGGCCCCGCTTGTCAGTCAGCAGCCAGCCCCCTTCGTTCTCCCCACTCCGGCAAGTCGAATCGCGTGACCCCCAACTCCGTCGACGGCTCGATCGATCTCGGCAAACCGCCTCCCTCCCCGTCTCCGGCGACACCGCAGCGGATCGCGCCGGTAGCGAAGGCGCGGGGGAAGCGATGGACGCGGAGCTCCTGGAGCTGCAGCGGCAGCTGGAGGCGGCGCAGAGCGCGCGGTCGAGCGTGCGGCTGTCGGAGCGCAACGTGGTGGAGCTCGTGCAGAAGCTGCAGGAGCGCGGCCTCATCGACTTCGAGCTCCTCCACACCGTCTCCGGCAAGGAGTACATCACATCCGTAAGCCCCGCATCCCCTTCTCTCTCCTGTAGTCCCCACTCCCCTCTCGGTCTGTCGGAAACCAGATTCATCTCTGTGCGGGGTGAGGGGTTGAACCAGACTCACTCTAGTTGGAGCGTGGAGAACTTACCCTGGATTTGGGTATCGGCGTTGAAATTATGGATGCTATAAAAAATCTAAACCCTGGACTTCTAGTGCGGAGCGGTGAATTTCATCTTCGTTTATGTAGTATAGGTTTATCACTTCTCAAGGATGGTTTAAATTTAGAGCATTCATGGAAAGCTGATGTACTGTCACAGTTGCTAGTGGTATTTCCGTAAAGTAAATTAGTGATGGGTTTAGATTTAGTAGTACATCTGTTTCCAGTCCCTCTTGCAATCTTGTAGAGTTGCTCTAGTGCTCAGCAGAGAAAATTGTTCTGTTCTTCCTGGCAATTTGCCATAGATACAGACAGACAGGTGAGAGATTTTGATTTAATTGCGTGTTTGAATAGCTCGGGCTTAATAACAGTTCTGGCGGAGCCTTGTCTAGAAATTGCTCTGGTATATATTGCTATAAATTGCCGTGATAATGTCTGTCTGCCTTAGTTCTGTTTAACAGACTTGCGCTACCAAGAATGTGCAGATTTTAGCTGATCCGTCGTCCATGGCGATCTGTGGTGTGGCAGGACCATTTGAAGCATGAGATTAAGGTGGAGATCAAGAAGCGAGGGCGCGCATCACTAGTCGATTTATCAGATACCCTGGGGGTGGATCTTTACCATATTGAGAGGCAGGCACAAAAGGTCGTCACGGAGGATCCGGCCCTGATGTTGATCAATGGGGAGATCATGTCACAGTCTTACTGGGACACTGTGACGGAAGAGATAAATGAGAAGTTGCAAGAGCGCAGCCAGATTGCCTTGGCTGAGATTGCTGCACAGTTACACATTGGCTCAGAGCTGGTCCTCAATATTCTCGAGCCTCGGCTTGGAACTATTGTAAGCCTGCTGTGCTATCTCATGGTTTGAATGGTCTTTCCCTTTGCTGCTTTCGTTCAACCAAAAAGGTACTATTTCTGTAAATCCTTCCAGGTGCAAGGAAGGCTAGAAGGTGGCCAACTATACACTCCAGCATACGTCTCACGAATTACTGCCATGGTCCGTGGTGCGACAAGGGGTTTAACAGTTCCGACAAACTTGCCATCTGTCTGGAACTCCTTGCAGCAACAGCTCCAAGAAATGCACGGTGCTAATGGAGTTTCAGTGGAAGGTTCATTCTTCCAGTCCATTTTTGTTGCCTTGCTAAAAGAAGGTGCTCTACTTGGGTCTGTCCGTGCCGGAGTACATTGGACACCAGCTGTAAGTTCTGCATTTCAATTCATATATCTAATTCGTAAACTATGTTTTGATGTTGTGCTTTTCTTTCTTTGCTAGGTATTTGCTCATGCTCAAAAGGAAAGCGTTGATGCATTTTTTTCACAGGTTGAGGCATCTCTAGCTTACATTTTAATTCCTATTATTTAACATGTTATTACAACTAAATAATTTCGAGCTGGTAGCATGAGTAGGCTTCACAGAAACACATGTGTGTTAATCTAGACAAGATCTCAACTGCTTCATGTGCACACCTTTGTATGATTACTGATCTAATTCTTCCACATAATTCCACACAGTTTTGCAGACAGTTTTACTCCCATATAAAATCATACGAAAATCTCTTGGTCTGATATTTAGCAATCGGCATTGATAAGCAATTGTGTTCGGATCACATACTTTGCATTATTGTTATGCCCTTTATCCTTCCATTTGTTTGACTTTTCATTTTCTGTACAGAACTCTTATATTGGGTACGAAGTACTTCAGAAACTCGCAATTCCCCAGCCTAAACAGTACTTAGAGGTACACTTGAAGCTGTCAATACTCCTTCACTGTTCAAAGTGCAATGCCTGTTTGTTTGTATTGACTATCTTATTATCTTCTACAGGCCAGATATCCAGATGGCATTGCACTGGAGGCTGTTTTTGTACATCCTTCTGTTGTCGATATGCTAGATGCTGCTGTGGGTGACGCAATTGAGAACGGACAATGGTATTGTTAAATGTCATGTCTGGTCTCAAGGTTTCATTGCTATTTGTCACTGTTATATGCTATGATGTCCTAACTTGGCATGCATTCCGAAAAATGAGCCTCCCAGTTCTGTTTGATAGTCCCTGTACGTACGGTGTGGAACAAATAAAACTGGTTTGTCATGTGGGGAATTCCCTACCAGTGTCAACATGGGACCGGGGCCTCTGTAGCTGGTTTACAAGCCAAGGGTGGTGCATCTAAGCAGGCAGCATCCTATTCCATGCCCGTTAAGTTAGGACTTTAGGTTAGAGATAAAGTTAGGGGAAAAGACTAGGTTGGTTGGATCCCACTTTGAGTTGTAACCCATCCGTTTAAAGGATGGAATTATCAATAAGGCGCAAACAAGTCAACATTTTCTCTTGCTTCCCATGCACTCCCTTTTCTCCACGCCATTACAGCACCAGGATGACAAGGTTCAGGGCCTAGACCACCCATCACACACACTGCATCCTGTTATGGCATGTGACAGGTGTATGACTTATGAGTTATGACCTACATCAGAGTAGAGGAGCAAAGGGAGTAAACTGACCAAGCGATAGCAAGATATATGAATTGATTAATTAGTTACATCAGTTAATTGAAGTAGTTGAGACTTCACAGGGTGTCTCAACATTTTGTGCAGCATCAAGATATTATTTGCACCTTTCCTATTGATTGTTAGTAATCCCTTTTTCTGCCAAGCTAAGCACCTTTCAAGTTTTCATTGCTACAAGATACCCTTTATTTTTTCAGGATTGATTCTCTTTCGATCCTTCCATCATATATCAGTGGCCCTGATGCAACCAAGATATTGTCTCTTTGTCCATCTTTTCAGAAGGCAGCCAAGGTTGGCATATTTAAAGTAATCAAAATTTGTGTACTTTTCATAAATGGCCACACATTAAAAAAATCTCTCTTTGCAGTCTTCAAAAGCAGTGCTATTTGGAGAATCATGTGTCTTCAGCAATATGTTCATTAAGGTGAATTGTCAGAACCTGCTTGTTGCACCTGTGATTATCTGCAGTTATGTATGCACTATCCCATTATACCTCTCAAACGAGTGCAATTTGTCTGTTCTTCTGTCCATTTCAGGGTATTTTTGATCAACTTGAGAAAGAGATCGACTC
This sequence comes from Aegilops longissima, assembly GCA_021605205.1. Lineage (NCBI taxonomy): Eukaryota > Viridiplantae > Streptophyta > Magnoliopsida > Poales > Poaceae > Aegilops > Aegilops longissima. The sequence goes on from CM038676.1 coordinate 34,307,891, forward strand.
CTTTGGTATTAAACATAGTGTTGGTCAAGGAACTCCCGTGAATATGAATTCAAGCAGTGAGCATAGGGCAGGATCTGTCCAGTACTCGGACACAAAAGACTTTGGTGATAACGACACCAGCAGTACAGGTGCTTCATCGGACAGAGGACCAAAGAAGAAACGAGGAAAAGCGACGGGGTCTGCCAAAGGTGGAGCAGTTGAGAAGGATGATGATGAAGAAATCATCCCTGTAAAGGGCAAGAAAGGTCATAGGAAAAACAAGGACGCTGGTTCTTCAGGTGATGCGAAGCGCGGTGGTAAAAAGGCACCAGAGAAACCAAAAGAGGAGAACACAAATATCTTCCCCGATGAGTTGATAGAGCAAAAGGTTTTGGCTGTTGCTCCGGAGTTAGAAGAGTTGGGAGGTCAGGAAACTAGATAAGATTAACCTTGTTGTTTCTATTCAGTTGAAATTGTGCTTCTACAAATTTCCTAACTTTTGAAACCAACATTAGGCTCAGACGACTTAAATGGCCCAATTAAATTATTGTCCTCTCACCTGAGGCCAATGCTTATTGATGCATGGAAGAAGAAAAGGAACACCATGCTGTCAGAAAATGCTGAAAGGAGGCGAAGTGTACTTGATAATCTGCAAAAGCAGCTAGATGAGGTATCTGCTTTTGCATCCCATTTTCTTTGTGCTTCCTTTCTGTACTATAGTTTCTGGATAGCCTTGAAATTGTTCGATATTGCTACTGTATTTTAAATTGCTTTCCTGCATTTCTCCTGGTGCTAGATAATCTAACTTTTTTCAATATTATTCTTTGCCATCGCCAGGCTGTCCTCGATATGCAACTCTATGAAAAAGCTCTAGATGTGTTTGAGGATGACCCTGCTACCTCTGTAAGCTACTATAGCCTATGTGCATCGTTCTCACAAGATTGCTTGCTACTCAATACGTTAGTAGCCTTTACTTACGGTCCTTTCTTTACCTGTTTTTTGCAGGGCATATTACACAAGCATCTGCTAAGAACTATGGGTAGTCCTATAGTCGACAAGATTTTATCTAGTCTGGTAACTTCTATAAGCTCACACAGTATGGTTGCCTGCAATATTATAATTCATAAATAATTTCTATGATGTATCCATTTTGGCTTTAATATTACAGTTGCAACAGAACCATTAAAATAACATACGTCCTTGATTGTGTTACTTCCCTACTAGCGATCTTTCTTGCGTGATGAACTAAGAAACTAGGACTAGCTTATAGCTCCTATTTCAAATCTGAATCGTTTAAAAGGTTTTGTAACCTACTTCTCTGACTAGTATACTTTACACTGAACAACCAATAGGATAGGGACAACAAATTGAAGAATGGAATGGAGTATGAAGACAGTGAAGAACAGCATGCTCAGCTGAGCACTACTGACCGCACTTTTCTGGTACAATTCACTTGTTTCATTTTTCCATATATTATGTAATGTTTTCCTGTGTCAATCCTGAATGAAGATGTCATTTGGTTTAACTTCATGGGTTTGCTTTCTGTTAAAAAACATCAGGCAAAGGATCTTCCTGCGCAATTGTCATCGAAGGCTCAAGTTTTAGTTGAAGCACTGGAGGGAAAGGTTGTCTGTAACCAAGAAATACTGTTTGATGAATTGATTGAAGAGTTGAACTCCTTTATTCTGTATTTTCTTGTTCTAAATCTAGTATGCATAGCAGCTTAAATTCTGATAATATGCTAGCACATGCAGCTAACAATCTAACATACCACAAAACTATGTCTGGGTCGCAGATGTTTAGATGCTTAACATGATAAAATAGTCAACAATTTTGAGGCAATGAATCTTTATATAGATGAAGTTCTTCCATGAAGCTTCCTGCATCATGTTAATTACCAGCTTGCCAAGATTCTATGTTATAAATATCCAACATTCACAATTTCTTCTATGCTGTCTATATCCTTTAAAACATCCTTTCCTTCTGTAACTTAACCACGAAATCCTATTAATGCTAATTTTCTGTGTGTTCTAGAACACCAATTGTTTGATCCTGCAATTACTAATAAAATAAATATGCAGCATATATCCTGAAAAAATGTTGACATGAGAAGATAAGTGTTCAATTTCTTCTCGATATATTATGTAGTCAATTCTTTTTTCAGAATGTGTACATAGTTCATACTAGGGCTGACACACTAGTTCAGATATAAGATTGCCTGTCAGAAGCATCTTCCTCACCAATCTGTTATTCTTTGCTAGTTGATAATATCTCTATGTTCCTAAGCATATGACTGGCGAGTTCTTTGTTGTCTAAACGCATACACTAAATAACAAATGAATAAGTGACTGTTACTATGTCTTTGATATCCACAACTTCAAATATAACTGGACTTTGTAGCTCTTTCTGACCTTTTCCTCGAAATCCACAACAGCGGTTTGACTCATTTATGGACGCCTTAAGAGATACAGCAGAGGAAAGGTAACATTTTATGTTTGCACTTGCTTTCCACATTGGCTGGATTATCAAAGTGCTTACTCTCTTTTTCAGTGGCTTGTTATTTAAGAAGCTTGATAAAAGACTTGAGCGATCAATGCTGCATTCCTACCGCAAGGTATGTTCTTGGTATCTTCTATCTTGATGGCAGCACCACAGCGTCTGGAAAACCAGTGAGAACCGACTTCCTCGAACTAGGCCTAACAGGTTTTTAGTTGTTGCCGGTTTAGGCCCTAAACGTTCCCCTTGACCCCCAGTTCAGTTGGAATGAGTGCACTACCAATTCATCACTTACTTGATATGCCCCAAACACTAATTGTTTCTTGTGTGTTCGTATTCTAAACTTAGCAAACCGCCCAAATAACCTGAACTATTCTGGTAGCACTTTTCAAAACCCTGTGTCTCACAGGATGATCTCTGTTTCCAAGAAAATATGGTATTTTCCGTGGTTAAAAAAAATGTTGTTTCTTGTGTTTTTAAACATCAAAATAGTGCAAGTACGGAATAGCAGAACGCAAGTCAAAATCACCATGATAATTTACCAAGATTGTTAGACTCGTAGGCTCTCTTATAGATTGGTAGGGTCTGAAGACGTTAATGTTCAATATGGCATAATGTGCTGAATAAATAAGTCGTACATGCTAAGTTTCTTTATGGCTGAATTCTAGTTCTAATTATCTGACACCTTAATTTCGTGTATTAATTGAAGGATTTGATAGCACAAGTTTCTTCAGAGACTGATCCAGTTTCCTTCCTCCCAAAAGTCGTTGCTCTACTTTTTCTCCAGGTTCGCTTTATTGTATCTTTCCTGAAATAAAACTCTTCTTTTCGCTCTGTATTTATAGGCTGACCGGAGAAACATCCTGTTTGAATATTTCGTAGGCACACAACAAGGGTCTTCAGGCACCTGGAAGGGCTGTTGGTGCTGTCATCACACTACTGAAGGTAATTGTTGATTTGCATTCTCTTTAACATAGACTTGGTATAAGCAACAGGATCCTGATCACAGAATCTTTGATACTATTTGTCTGATATGCTGGTTTGTAATTGTGTCATTTAGCTGTCAGAAGAATCACCTGGCCACCTTTTTCTTATCCTGTCTTTATTACAATAAACCCCTTGATTTTATAGAGGGGTTTGCTTCCTTGCATCACAAGACTCGTAACGTAGGCAGAGGGAGTTCTCGGTTGTCACTGTTGGACGTATTTCTGCCCATATTGCACAAAGGGAAAAGTATATTTTTCGTCCCTCAAACTTTTTCAAAAGTATAGAAATGGTCCCTCAACTCTAAAACCAGCAAATCTTAGTTCCTCAACTTTCAAAACCGGATAAGTTTACTCCCTCATGCCGCTTCGGGTGGTTTCCTGTCATCGTGGAGTGATTTTTGACTCAAGCTGACAAGTATGGGCCCCACACCTACCCATCTTTGTCCACTTTAATTCTTGCTCTCTATCTCCCTCACATGTGGGCCTGACATGTAAGAGCATCTTCAACCTCTGAACGACCGAGAGGAATCAGTGATAAATTAACGTGCATATGTGAGCTAGCAGTCTGGTTTGCTTTTGCTGCGTACATGCATCGACCTGCAACGTATCTACTACGAGTGGACCACATCAAGCCAGCGCTGCAAGTCCACTCTCGCCGGAAAGTCGCGTTGCCGCCGTCCAGCAGGCTGGCACCTGGACAGTTTCGCCATTGGCAAAGTCAGACAGGCATATGTTGCAGCTGGCACGGACGCAAGCGCAGTGCTGCTGCTCTGCTTGTGCGCCCACGAGGCGGCGGGGAGTGCGATGAAGGCCGAAGGCAGCGCGCAACCTTACCTGCCCCCCCTTTTTTTTTTTCTGTATTACCACCCCATATCGGTAGAAAACCACCCGAAGCGGCACAAGGGACTAAACTTATCCGGTTTTAAAAGTCGAGGGAATAAATCTTTGTAGCCGGTGTTATTAAATTTTATCTCATTTTGTTTTGCATGTTTGATCTTTTCATAACCTGTTGAAACAGCACAGCAGATATTATAATTCCTGTATGTCGCTCCACGGCCCCGCCAGTATTTTCAGATATTATAATTAGCCATCAAAATCCTGCCGGCTTTTCTATCGATGATTGGCAGTCCTCTGCATTCTGGCCATAGTTTCTTAGCCTCTTAGGTTTTAGTTTTATAGCAGCCTTACAAAATTAGGATGCTTTGGCCTGCCTGTGATGTTGGCTTATTTGACATTCAGATAATAGTACTGTTAAATTTAGCAAAACCCGTGCCTGTGTGATCATACATATCCTCTGTTTTTCAGGATAAGCTACCAGCTCCAACCTTCAAGGTTTTAACTGAATATCACGCCACTACCGTGAAAGTTCTCGCACTACAAGCTGCTGCCATGGGTGATGTAAGTCCACTCCAACCATTTCGAATATATCCCTGCTCACTGTTGTGTGCATTTTAAAAGGATGAGTTGGTTATTCTTCCATAACTTCTGGACTTAGCTACAAATCTGTCGTCAGATTCTTAGGCATGGCAAATGGAACGTTTTCATGGCAAGTTATGTGTGCCGAGTATGGCAAGTTTAGTTGGCAAGCATGGCGAATCCGCCTCAGTTTATTTGTTTTCCCAGGAAATTGACGTGCTTGTAAACTAAATTTGCCATCATGACGGCAAACATGAATTGCCATGAAAAACGTTAGATTTGCCATGCCTAGCGTTTCCGTAACTTAATCCACGTTTCTGCACTGAACTCTATACATGTACTCTTAATTTATATTCTGTGCTTTCCCCATCTACCAGACACCCTCTGATATACATCAAGCAATATGTTCTGTGCTCATCATTTGCGAAATCATGCATCATCGTGTCTTTGCCCCGCAGGAAGACGATTGTGCATCGGACCGGATGCTGGAGAAGAAGGAAGACCTGGAAGAGAGGCTGATGCCAGAACTGAAATCCCTGGCCCTTGGCACGACCAAAGAGTGAGCAGCAAACATTGTGTGCGTGCATGGTACGCCATGCCCTCGTGTAAATACACAGACCTCTCTATCTATCATCGGCACTGGAGCAAGGGATGCAAGCAGCCACCCTGCGATACTTGGTCTAACTTAGCGCACTATCACTTGAATCTAGCGTAGTATCTCGGTTGCATGCTTGCGCCGTGAGCTCATTTGTTGCCCTCTGGCGTCGCAATTTCTGAAGGAAAGGGATCCGTGTGTGTAATACACCGTGTACATTCTAGGGGGTCGTGTGACAGCAGAATCAACTTCTTAATTTTTGACGAGCAACCGAATACCGACTGACAGCATGTATTGAGGTAGAAACACCTTGAAACTCTGGTGGTTCCTTTCCGAACAATGACTGCAACCAAATATTTTTCGACAACCTTTTATCTTGTGATCAGCTAGAAACACATTCTTCTCTTCCAAGGCCACGCGAAACATCAGGCTGCAAACGCATGCCGAGTCAAACGTCCATTCGAACGCACGTGGCATTTCCAGTCAAGGTTTTGGGACTCGTCGGGGCCGTTCGCACGTGACATTTTATTCACTAATAATTAATTTGGCTCTTCTCCCTTTTGATTTTTTTTAGGCAAACCAACAAAGCTTCAAAATAAAAAAAGAACGTTAGGCTCTTCTCCCTTTTGATGTTCTACACCAATGATCACCCCAAAACCTTGCATGTGGTCTTTTAATATTGGGATGCGCTACGCGTCTCCGCCACCTCGGCACTCGTCAGATCCAGCGCCATCCACCGGTCAAAAACCCGTCCTCACATTGCAACAAAGAGAGTGTTGCGGAACCCTTTGCAACAGAGCTCGTGTTGCAGAAACATTTACAACAAAGATCATGTTGTAGATTTTTTTTACAACATAGATGATGTTGTAGATTTTTTTAAACTTTTGCAACATAGATCATGCTACCGAAAACTTTTGCAACTGAGACCATGCTGCAAAATGATAAATTGATGATGTTATAGAAACGCTGCCGCGACCGTTGTTCATCATCATCGTTTGCGAGACCGCCGTGGCCGTCGTTCGCGGCACTTAACATCCCGTACAGGCCTCAAAAAGGCTGATGTGCGCAGCCGTTGACCACAGTTGCCAAAGAAATCGAGACTGCAGCGAGAATGCAGCACCAGGGACGCGATAGCTTGCCTGCAGAAGCGAGTAGCAACGTCAATAGCAATGCGGTGCGGCAGTAGGAGTAAAAGCAACGAGCAAGGCGGCGAGGTTACAAAAGTTGCAGCGCCATGATCAGGAGCTTGAGAAAGAAGTTCGTAGCAACGTCGGTAGCAATGCGGTGCGGCAGTAGGAGTAAAAGCAACGAGCAAGGCGGCGAGGTTACAAAAGTTGCAGCGCCATGATCAGGAGCTTGAGAAAGAAGTTCGTAGCAACGTCGGTAGCAATGCGGTGCGGCAGTAGGAGTAAAAGCAACGAGCAAGGCGGCGAGGTTACAAAAGTTGCAGCACCATGATCAGGAGCTTGAGAAAGAAGCCGTGGAAAATTGTGGATGGATAACGATATGTTGGCATTGACTCACGAAAGTAAAAGGGATGCTCTGGTTGGAGCTGGATATTTCTAGAGAAAGGTGGGACCAGAAGAGCACAAGACCATTCGATCCCACATACAATCTGACGGCTGGACGGAAGCTTTTTCCTTTAATATTGGGGAGCTACCCAAATTATTTCACAATTTTAGCCCAACCCTTTGACCAACCTCTAGTTTAAATACCTTTATTCTTTTTCATCTCCTTTTTATGCCAAACAAATGCCAAGCCTTGCCAATAGACCATGGATAAATTTTTGGAGCTTTGAAATGATTCAGAGACCACAATTTAGGTTTTCATGACTTTTGAAATTCATTTGACCCACCAAATGTTGTCCCCCAAGCCTCCTTTTTTGTGGGGAAATGCCACAATGGCTAGCTTTATTAAATCAGACAATAATTACATTGTTCACTAATTGGCTGATTAGGAAACCCGGGGCTTCATCAATCTAGTTATCATCACACTTATTACAAAAGCTGAATTTAGGCCATGCTTGGATCCAAGGGACTATTTTTAGTCTGACTAAAACTAGTCTCTTTTAGAGGCTAAAGTTCCAATCACCCCTGACTAAAGAGAGGCTAGAACTAGTCTTGAGACTAAAAAGTTTTAGTCAGGGGAACCCTACTAAAATGTGAATTAGTCCTCTCTCTCCTCATTTAACTCTTCTCCTTTAACACATGCGAGTTCGGGATTGGAGGGTTTGGAGGATAATAAATGCTCATCAACTCATTTTAGCCTATTTAGTATTTGTATCCAAGCATGGATGAGGCTAGCAAGTTTTAGTCCCACTACTTTTAGTCATGGGACTAAAACGTATCCAAGCACCCTCTTAGCTAGCTCATGAGCTACCGAATTAGCATCACGAAAAACAACGCGAAAAAGATGACCTTCCGTATTGATGTTGCCGTGTCAATGCACTCTGCAAATATTGCCGCTGCTGCATCCCACCACTGATTTCTTGCCCTCGGCACTTTGGTAGTAGTTCACCACACTCAAAGAATCGAACCCCGCTTCAGTTCTGTTAAAACCAAAAGTGTTTGCAAAATTTAAACCATCACACACTGCCATAGCCCCAACCGTTGCTACATCAGTTGCAACATGAACGAATCTACATTGTGCAGCAATACAGCGGCCTTTATCGTCCCGTAGGACAACGCCTGTCGCACCCGACTGCTCCTCCGCATGAAAAGAAGCATCTACGTTCAGTTTGATAAATTTCGGATCCGGCCTCTTCCATTTGTGCAACCACATCCTTGTTACGGCTAACAACCTTGGTGTGATTTGCAACAATTGCCAGAAGTGAGAGCATCTTCAATAGATGGTCCAAAATTTGGCAGTCCAAAATCAGAAATGTAAAATTTGGACCGCCAAAAAGTGCATTTTGGAGCTTCGGAAAAAGCTCAACTCCAACAGATGGTCCAAATTGATGGTCCAAAAGAGCAACTTCAATAGATGGTCCAAAATGAAGATGTAAATTTCTTAAAACGACATACTACTAGTTCATTCAACATAGTTCAAACATCCAATTCAACATAGTTTCATACATGAACTTCAACTACTACTTATTCAAACTACTCCTCATCGTCGGAGCTGCAGAACTGCGCCCATAACTCCTCCTTCGTCGGGCCGTCGCACCCCTCCTCCTCCTCCTCCTCGTCCGAGAAGTCTGGCCAGTCCTCCTCGGAAGAGGACTCGATGGGATCACCGTCGAGGGACCGGCCTCGTCCTCCTTCTTCGGCCCCTTCTTCTTCTGCTCCGCCTCACGCTTCCAGTAGTACTTCAGCTCGGCCTGGACGTACTTCGGATGCTCCCGAGCAAACCTCGCCATCGCCTCCTCGTCGGTCTCGCCAGCACTGACGACAACCGACGGCTTCTTCGTCTTTGTCGTGATCTCCTTCATGTTGATGCCCTGCGGCACAAGCATCTCCGCTTCCGCCCGAGTCTTGATCTCTAGGAAGTTGAGGTGCGACCGAGGCCTCCCGGCACGCCACACCGCCACGTCGTAGGCACGCGTGGCCTTGTGGGCGGAGGGGTACGTGCCGATCCACCAACGCCTTCCGGCGTCGGAGAACTCCACACCCCGATTCGGAGGCTTCGCCTCACGCCGAAGAAGCTCGACTTGCCCTTCAGCGTCTTCTTGGCGCCATCGGAGAAGCGGTGGAGCGGCGGCGGCGGCGGCGGTGTGGCCAGGCCGGCAAGGGGGAGCTGGCGGCGGCGGTGACGGAGCGAGGCAAGGGCGGATCTGGGCGGCGGTGGCGTGTGAAGCGATGGTGAGCGAGCTACTGGGCAAGGCAAGCAAGTGGCGGCGTAAACATCATACAGAGGGCGGGCGGCTTGCGGCGGCGGCAGACAGAGTGTGGAGGCGGCGGACGGCGGGAGGTCATGGGCGGGCGGGCGGGAAAGGAAATGAAGTGGGGTTAGGCGTTCATGGGCGGCGGTGGTTTTGGACGGATGCATCTCGTGATGTATATTTGCATCGCGAGGTGTTGTATTTTACATCACAAGGAGGCCGCGGTCCAATTTTTTTTTACATATGAACCGTCTGTTGGAGCTGCGTTTTTGGCCCCAGACGGTTTAAAAGTTAGTTATTTTTACATTTGGACCATCTATAGATCTATGAGTTAGTACACCCGAGCCTCCTTTAATTTTGTCTTTTAAAAGAAAAAAAGAATTTCACCCCCCCTCTCCCTCACCCGACTCTCTTCTAGCCCGACCCACCAGAGTGTGCGCAGTCCACACAGCCCGGCCCAAGCCCGCTGGACCCTCCACCTGCCCTCTCCTCTAGCGTCTTCTCCAGTGAGAGAGATCGACAGACGCGTGTGTCGGCCGACATCAGTGAGCAACCGCCGCGGCTCTCCTCTCCCCTTGAAGCCTCCCCAGCCACCCAAATCCTAACCCTTCCGCCGCTGCCAGGTGGGTCTCCCCCTCTGTTTCCTTCTCCACCAAGCAAGCCGAGGAGCGCCAGAGCATCGCCGGAGCAGGCCACCGTGGCCAGCGTCCTCCGCCGGCGTTTTCTTCGTGACCGGGATCCCCGCTTGCACGACTGATTCCGATACCCGGACGACCTCGAGCTCGGACGCCTCCACGCCGTCGAATTGGTCGACCTCCTCCTCTTCAGCTGATCGCCGTCACCGTTCAAATTCGCCGCCGGCAGACCTCCTCCGTCCTTTTCGGCTACGCCAGCATCACCAGGTGAGCAGCCGCGCCAAAAGCCCCAACCTCTCCCCCCTCGATTCCGTCCTCGGAGCACGACCTCCGGGAGCGCCACTGTTCGGTTCGGTCGCCGGCGTCGTTCCGATAGTTGCTAGGTCGCGCGCGTGGCGTCGTTAGACTCACACTAGCAAGTAGACCTCTCGCTCGTTCGGGAGGTCTAGACCCACGCACACGTCGCACCCGAGAGCATTGCCGCTCGAGCATCGCCCCTAACTTTTAAAACCAACATCAGGGTCAGACGACTTAAATGGCCCAATTAAATTATTGTCTTCTCGCCACGCTGACAAATGCATTAGATTACAATAAGATTTGGTTGTATGAAACATTTGGATTAATAATATGTGAAATAAGCTAAAAATTATATATTGCATTAAATTATTGTCCTCTCACCACGCTGACAAAGAACATATCGAGGACAGCCAGACGGTGACAAATGCTTATTGATGCAGGGAAGAAGAAAATGAACACCATGCTGTCAGAAAATGCTGAAAGGAGGCCAAGTGTGCTTGATAATCTGCAAAAGCAGCTAGATGAGGTAATCTGCTTTTGCATCCCAATTACTTTGTGCTTTCTTTCTATAATATAGTTTCTGGATAGACTTGAAATTGTTCGCTATTGCTAAACTGCTTTCCTGCATTTCTCTTCTGGTGCTAGATCATCTTACTTTTTTCAATGTTGTTCTTTGTCACCGTCAGGCTGTCCTCGATATGCAACTCTATGAGAAAGCTCTAGATGTGTTTGTGGATGATCCTGCTACCTCTGTAAGCTGCTACAGCCTAGGGCATCGTTCTCACAAGATAGCTTGCTACTCAATATGTTAGCAGCCTTTACTTACGGTCCTTTTCTTTACCTGTTTTCTGGTTTCCAGGGCATATTACACGATCATCTGCTAAAAACTATGGCTACTCCAGTAGTCGACAAGATTTTATTTAGTCTGGTAACTTCTATAAGCTCACACAGTGGGGTTGCCTGCAAGATTATAATTCATAAATAATTTCGTGATGTATCCGTTTTGGCTTTAATTTTACCCTTGCAACAGTCCCTTCAAATAACATGCAGCCCTGATTGTGCTACTTCCCTACTTGTGATCTTTCTTGCGCCACGAACTATGAAACTGTGACTAGCTTATGAATTATAATCTGAATAGTTTAAAAGGTTTTGTAACCTACTTCTCTGACTAGCACGTGTACTTTGCACTGAACTACCGATAGGATAAGGACAATAAATTGAAGAATGGAATGGAGTTTGAAGACAGTGCAGAACAGCATGTTCAGCTCAGCACTACTGAGCGTACTTTTCTGGTACAATTCAGTTATTTCTTTTTTCCATATGTTATGTAATGTTTTCCTGTGTCAATCCTGTATGAAAATGTAATTTTATTTAACTTTGTGGGTTGCTCTTTTTTGTTAAAAAAACTTCAGGCAAAGGATCTTCCAGGGCAATTGTCATCAAAGGCTCAAGCTTTAGTCGAAGCACTGGAGGGAAAGGTTTGTCTGTAACCAAGAAATATTGTCTGATGAATTGATTGAAGCCTTGAAGTACTTAGTTCTGTATTTTTCTTGTTCTAAATCTAGTACGCATAACAGCTTAAATTCTGGTAATATGTTAGTGCCTAAAGTTAACAATCTAACATACCACAAAAACTCTAGTTTGGGTCTATAGGGTAGATTAACATGATAAAATACTATACATTTTTGAGACGATGAATCTATATGTAGATGAATTTCTTCCGTGAAGCTTCCTGCATTATGTTAATCACCAGATTGCGCCAAGATGCTATGTTGTAAATACCCAACATTTACAATTTCTTGTAAGCCGCATATAACCTGTAAAACACCCTGTCAGTCTGTAGACTAACCACGAAATCCACTTCATGTTAATTTTCTGTGTGTTCTATGGCATCGATCATTTGATCCTGTAATAACTAGTCAATTAAATATGCAACAGATACCCTGAAAAAACAATGTTGAGATGAGAAGATAAGGGTTCAATTTCTTATTGATATATTACGTATTCAATTCCTTTGTCAGAAAGGGTATATAATTCATACTAGGGCTAACACAGTAGTTTAGATATAAGATTGCATGCAAGAAGCATCTTCCTCACTAATCTGTTATTCTTTGCTAGTTGATAAAATGTGCATGTTCCTAAGCATATGACTGGTGAGTTCTTTCTTGTCTAAACGCATACACTAAATAACAAATCAATAAGTGACTGTTGCTATGTCTCTGAGATCCACAACTTCAAATATAAATGGCCTTTGTAGCTTTTTCTAACCTTTTCTTCGAAATCCACAACAGCGGTTTGATTCATTTATGGACGCCTTAAGAGATACAGCAGAGGAAAGGTAACATTTTATGTTTGTACTTGATTTCCGCATTGGCTGGACTCAAAGTGCTTACTCTCTTTTTCAGTGGCTTGTTATTTAAGAAGCTTGATGAAAAGCTTGAGCAATCAATGCTGCATTCCTACCGCAAGGTATGTTCTTGGTATCTTCTATCTTGATGGTAGTATCATAGCGTCTGGAAAACCAGTGAGGACCGACTGGATTGATCTGGGCTTAATAGGTTTTTAGTTTTTGCTGGTTAAGGCCCTAAACGTCCCCCTTTGATCCCCAGTTCAGGTGGAATGAGTATATTATCAGTTCATCACTTATTTGATATATGCCCTAAACATTAACTGTTTCTTGTGTTTTCATATTCTAAACTTAGCAAACCACTCAAATAACCTGAACCATTCTGGTAGCGCTTTTTAAAACCCTGTCTTACAGCATGATCTCTGTTTCACGAAAATATGGTATTTTCGATGGTTAAAAAAGAAGTTGTTTCTTGTGTTTTTAAGCATCAAAACAGTGCAAGTACAGAATAGCAGAATGCAAGTCAAAATCACCATGATAAAATAAATTTACCAAGATTGTTAGACTCATAGGCGCTCTTATAGATTGGTAGGGTGTGAAGTTTCTTTATGGATGAATTCTAGTGCTAATTATTTGACACCTTAATTCTATGAATTGAAGGATTTGATAGCACAAGTTTCTTCAGAGACTGATCCAGTTTCCTTCCTCCCAAAAGTTGCTGCTCTACTTTTTCTCCAGGTTTGCTTGACTGTATCTTTCCTGAAATAACACTCCTGCTTTCTCTCTGTATTTATAGACTGACCGTAGAAACATCCTTTTTGAATATTTTGTAGGCATACAACAAGGCTCTTCAGGCACCTGGAAGGGCTGTTGGTGCTGTCATCACACTACTGAAGGTAATTTTTTATTTGCATTCGCTTTAAAATATACTTAATGCAAGTCAAGTAGAATATATTAACTTTTAGCAACAGTATCCTGATCACAGAATCTTTGATACTATATTTGTCTGATATGTTGAAACAGCATAACAGATATTATAATTCCTGTATGTAGCTCCATGGCCCCACCAGTATTTCCAGAAACTAGTGTTAACCATCAAAGTCCTGCCGGCTTTTGGATCGATGATCGACAGTCCTAGCCCCTTGGGTTTTAGTTCAATAAGAGGCTTACATAATTAGGATGTTTACGCCTATCTGTAATGTTGGCTTATTTCACATATTTAGATAATACTGTTAATTTTAGCAAAATCTGCACCTGTGTGATTATACATATCCTCTATTTTTCAGGACAAGCTACCAGCTTCAACCTTCAAGGTTTTAACTGAATATCACGCCACCACTGTGAAACTTCTCGCACTACAAGATGCTGCTACCGGTGATGTAAGTCCACTCCAACAATTTCGGATACATCAGTGCTCACTGTTGTCTGCATTAGAAAAGGATTAGTTTGTTATCCTCCCATAACTTTCATCCGGTTTCTACCCTGGACTCTATACATGTACTCTTAATTTCTGTTTCGAGCTCTCCCCATTTACCCGAAACCATCTGCTATGGTTAAACAGTGACTACATTGGATTCATGCATTAACATTTCTTTTGTCGGTATCGTCATCTGCCGTATGGCAAAACTACAAAAGAAATTGGACTGCCGTCTTCGTTGCTCATTCGTGCAATGCATTGTCTCATCTTTGCCCTGCAGGAAGACGATTGCACATCGGACCGAATGCTGGAGAAGCAGGAAGACCTGGAAGAGAGGCTGATGCCAGAACTGAAATCCCTGGCTCTCGGCACAGGCAAAGAGTGAGCAGCAAAAATTGTGTGCATTGTACGCCATGCCCTCGTGTAAATACACAGATCTATCTATCTATCTATCCTCCTCGGCACTGGAGCTGTGGTTGTTTCGTGTGGCAGCAGAATCAACTTCTTAATTTTTTAGCGAGCAACCACAGCATGTATGAACTTAAACACCTTGAAACTCTGCTACTTCCTTTCTGAACAATGACTGCAAGCAAATGTTTTTCGAGAACCTTTTATCTTGTGATCAACTAGACACACATTCTTCCCTTCAAGCGCGACACGAAACATCTGTGTATGAGTACGCTGCAGACGCCCGTCACGGCAAGCCTCCATTCGAACTCCATTTGAATGCACGTGGCATTTTCAGTCAAGGTTTTGGGACACGTTGGGACCGTTTGCTCAAGGCGCACATGACACTTTACGAGTCACCATGAGGGCTTTACTCCAGTCAGCGCTACCCTTCGAGCAAGATATCCCAAGTCAAGAAATATGGCTCTCCTTTTTTATTTTTTGACATTCAGAAATGTGGCTCCCTGATACCCAGGTGCGTCCAAGGGCATCTCCATCGGCAACCCACAAACCTTTCACATCCGTCTGTGCCATGTTTTTGGATGATGGTGTATAAGGACATCTCCATCGGCAACCCATAAATTTCCTCTCACATCCGTCTGTGGACACGGATACGGGAGAACACCATCTAACGCTAGCTGCATATATTTCAACCCGCATTTTAACAAATCGAACAAAATTCATGCAAACCGGTCGATATTCATCAATGTTTGGATAGAAAATAACACTAATCATCCACACATAGCATGCAAATTAAGTGTAGTACGACAAGGTCTCAAATTCTACTAGATCCCGGATATCCAACAAGTATTTCATGAACGGATCATGTCGTCCCACAAATACTCCCCCTTCAGCTTCATCAAACAGTGTGTGCACGTAAATGGCCGTCCCTCTGCCCTGTGGTACACCAAGGCAACACGTGCGGGCTACATATAACATCTAGACGAACATTGGGAGAATGTCAATCAGCAAGTTGAGCAAGAGGAAGAAAAACTTATGATCTCGTCCTTTGCCGCGTGCAATGGCCACCTTGCCTCGAGTTGATGAACCACGACGCATAACTTGGTGATGCTAACCTGGATAGCATGGCAGTTCACATTGCATTGTTGAATGATGTACATGTCGCACGGCGCAATGTGCTCTCGTGCGTGAAACTTTTCATGCACTTGCTCCCAGAAAGGCTCCCATTTGCTCCTGGCTATGAAATCTGCCGATACGGTAAGCCACGCATCGCACAACAACTCATCCTCCATGGTCGAGTAGCTCACCATCCTTCGTACTCCAAAAAATGACATAACATTTGAAAATAAGCTCAATGGCATTTGACCAAACACCTGCCGGGCGTGGTGTCCGCCATGAAGGTTCGTCGACAGGGAGGAGTGTACTTGGGTACAAACGGCTCCAGGGTGAAAATCTCCGTCTGAACGACGAGCAGGGCGCGTCGGTGCTGGTTGTGGACGTCCGACAATGCCTCTGTGACGGTCGGAGACGAACAACAACGGCGGCGGAGGTGGAGGGTGCGGATGCAAAGTAAGGGGAGAAGGGGCGGAGTGGAAGGAAATGAGACCGGGAGGGGCGATTGGGTGGTCCGGAGGTGTCGGAGTCCTACATTTCTGGTGTGCGGACTCCCACAAACCTCCCTCCACTTTGTCTCCAATTTGCGAGAGAAATCGAAGCGCCCCCCGGACCAATACATGACCGCGTTGGCTGGCTTTCGTGGATTGGACTGCACGATCCGAATGGTTGTGAGATGTTTGTGGGTCCGCATTGGAGATGCCGTGAGAGCACTTCGGGTGCTTGATTTTTAACCTGAACCCATAGGTGAAATGCCGAGGTCTCACAATAACTAAAAAAATGCTGAGGTGCCACAAATTAAAGACAAAATATAAAATACCTCTTTTAAAAAGCAATACAACGCAACTAGTTAGGAGCCTCCACAGCGATGTAACTGTCTTAGCCATCGGATCTTCAAACATGTGATGTGACTGTCACCCGCTCGTGTTGCGCGCGGGCCGCTGCTCCATGGAACCACCAACTATTCCTGTCAGTAATTGGGCCGTGAAGACCCACTTATTCCCACTCGGACGCTAACATCCCAAGTTGCCCAGGTTTTAGCGCTATCCCACCCCGAACGAATAGTTCCTTTGTTCCTCCGTGTCGCCGTTCCTCCCTCCTCTCGATGCGGCGGTGTTCCTCCCTCCTCGATGCGCCGGTGATCCGCCGTGGGTGAGATTATGATGCGCGACTGCCTCCGCGCCGGTACGGTCCACCCCCCTCTACACTTACGCCGTAGCCCTTTCCTTGCTGTTTTCAAATATCTTGTCTTGCAGCATTCGTGTATGGCGGTTGCGGCTGTTGGAATTTGCTAGTGGGCTTTTGGCCCAAAGCCCAACTAAAATTCTGAAATTCTCTTGGCCCATTCATGCACACATGTGAGTGGAGTGAGTGAGGCTAAAGTTTAGTCCCACCTCATAAGTTGAGAGAGAGTTGCACCTTTTTATAAGGTGAGCTCTTCTACCACTT
Source organism: Aegilops longissima (assembly GCA_021605205.1). Classification (NCBI taxonomy): domain Eukaryota; kingdom Viridiplantae; phylum Streptophyta; class Magnoliopsida; order Poales; family Poaceae; genus Aegilops; species Aegilops longissima. The sequence goes on from CM038676.1 coordinate 34,324,849, forward strand.
GTATGAGCATGAGAAGAGGAGACCTACACGCTCGCCTCGCCACGCCACGCCACGCCACGCCTCGTCACGACGCGCCGCGGGTTGCGGGATTGAGCCGAGCCGAGGACGGAGCTATGCACGTTGTCTATATTTTTGCTGCTCGGGAAAAATTAATGAGTCATTAATTAATAATTAACGGACGCGTTAATTACTGAACCGTTCCGATTGTTTTGGATCTCGACGACTCGGACGTGGGGTTTACTCCCACGACCTACCCGCCCGCACTATATAGTCAGCAGACGTCTACCCTAGCCGCCGCCGCTCAGTATGGTTTCTCACCGGCGCTCCAGATCATTGCGCCGCCAAGCAAGTCTTCTCCATCCTCCTTTCGGCGTGCACGGGAGAAGGGACAGCAGGCCTCCGGAACCCGCCTCTTGTGATCCTGTCACGAGAGAGAGGCGATCAGGTTTTTGGGAGCGCTTTTCATGCGATTCTTTGGCAGCGACGACTTCATGACGATGACTTCTTCCCGACCTCGGCAACCTCATCCTCGGCGACATGGGCGACAACGTCAACGCCCGGCGGTGCTGCTCCCGCTGCACCGTATGTGATTCTATCCTTCTGTTCGAGATCGTGGTAGAATTCATGTTTCTAGTATGTGCCCTAGATGTGATCTGTTCATCTGCTATGCTAATTCGCATGATTAGTTTAATCTCTGCTATTGCTGTCATGATCTATTTCCTATTTATTGGATTAAATCTCGTAGTAATTTGCTCATATTTCCAACAATCCAAAAACCTGATTATAGGCAATTTACTCCGAGTGGTTTTTCTTGTCTGAAGCCGCTTTGCCTTTAAGGGGCGCAATATAAGAGGTGGCGACGAGAGCAGTCTCTGGTTTCGGACCATGGGCTGCTATGGCGCCATTAAGGGCAAGCTCGAGGCGATCTTAATCCAGCACTGGCTGGAAGCTTTTGAGAAGATCGATACTCTCTTTAAAGGCGCTCTTACGGGTGTTCTTGATGATTCCATTGTGGATTCGTATATGTCGTTTGACAACGGCAAGGACATGTGGGCTGCGCTCGAGGCCAAGTTTGGTGCCTCGGACGCCGATAGCGAAGTTATGCGTCATGGAGCAATTTTATGACTACAAGATGGTGATGGCGCTCTGTTGTACAGCAGGCTCATGAGATCTGATCGCTCGCAAAAGAACTTGAGCACTTCAAGTGTGTGTTGCGGACAAATTTGTTGCGGAGGCATTATTGCCAAGCTTCCACCTTCGTGGAACAATTTTGCTACTTCCTGAAACACAAGAGACAGGAGTTTTCCATTACGGATCTCATTGGTACTCTTGATGTTGAAGAGAAGGCGAGAGCAAAAGACACACATGCTCGAGTTCTTGAGGGAGCTTCTAGTGCCCACATGGTACAGAAGAAGAACTTCCAGCCCAACAAGTTCAAAACAACAAGAACAAAACTCAGGGCAAAGGCAAGTTTGATACAAAGAACAAGCCATCATATACTACCAACTTCAAGAAGAATTCTCATAAGAAGGGAAGGACTTTGCCATGTCTGCGGTGATCCTAATCACTGGGCTCAAGTGTCCTAACCGATTTGAGGAGCGCGAACATGAGAAAGCGGCAAGTCCGCTAATGTTGTCATCGGTGATCTTGATATGAAGGAATCATAGTACGGTATTTTCCTACCATCCTTTCAGTATTTCAATCCCTGATTGGTTAATTGACACGGTGCCAATGTACATGTTTGTCTTGGCGCCTCCATGTTTTCTTCTTACCAGGCCACGAGGACTTCTCCTGTGCTGATGGGGAAACGGGTCACATGCAATCGTTCGAGGTGTTGGTACGGTCGATCTGAAGTTTACTTGGGGAAGACCGTGCGTCTGAAACGTTCATCATGTGCCGTCCATCAATAAAAATCTCGTTAGCGGTTCCGTTTATGTCGAGATGGTTTTAAGTTGGTTTTGAGTCCAATAAAGTTGTAATTTCCAAGTGTGGACAATTTGTTGGAAAAGGCTATGAGTGCGGAGGCTTGTTCCGCCTATCTTTGTCGATATTTGCACTAAAGTTATTAATAATGTTTGCCACAACAATGAGTCGATATTTGGCATTCACGACTTTGTCACATTAACTTTGGTTGCATGAGCGGCTAGCCAATCTGAATTTAATTCGAAAATCTCTGCTGTCAAAGGCTCTAAGTGCCAAGTATGTGTGCAAGCTAAGCAACCTCGCAAGTCCCATAAGACTGCAGAGGCAAGAGACTTAGCACCACTAGAGCTTATACATTCGATCTTTGTGAGATGAATGGCGTGTTGACAAAAGGTGGAAAGAGATATTTCATGGCGTTGATTGATGACTCCACTAGATATTGTTATGTGTATCTTCGAAATCAAAAGATGAGGCTTTAACTTTCTTCAAAACTATAAAGTGAGGCAGAGAACCAACTTGATCGAAAAATTAAGCGGCTTAGGTCCGATCGTGGTGGAGAGTATTTTTCCAATGAATTTGATCTGTTTTGTGCGGAACATGGTATAATCCATGAGAAGACGCCCCTACTCACCTCGGTCTAATGGGGTGGCGAAAGAAAGAACCGAACTCTAACTGATTTGGTTAACGCCATATTAGACACATCGGGTCTTTCCAAGGAATGGTGGGGGGAGGCGCTAATGACTGCGTGTCATGTCCTAAACCGAGTTCCCACAAAGCATAAGACCATGACTCCATTTGAGGAATGGGAAAGGAAAAGTTTGAAACTCTCTTACCTACGTTCTTGGGGTTGTTTGGCAAAAGTTAATATACCAATTCCCAAGAAGCGCAAGCTTGGACCAAAAACCGTGGATTGTGTTCTTCGGGCTATGCTTTTCATAGCATTGGCTATAGATTTTGATAATAAAATCTGAGGTATCCGACATGCATGTTGGTACGATTATGGAGTCTAATGATGCAACTTTCTTTGAGGACATATTTCCTATGAAGGATATGTCAAGTTCATCAAATCAGAGATACCTATTCCATCTAGTGAGGAACTCATTGTAATTCCTGAACCCACCATTGCGATGGAACATGTTGAGAATCCAGTTGAGGGTGACAATGAAACTCCTATAAGGAGTAAGAGACAGAGGACTGCAAAGTCCTTTGGTGATGATTTCATTGTGTACCTTGTGGATGACACACCAGGACTATTTGAAGCCTATGCATCTCCGATGTCGACTCTTTGGAAGGAAGCTGTTCAGTAGTGAGATGGATTCCATCTTAGCTAACGGAACTTGGGAGATCACTGACCGTCCTTGTGGGTGCAAACCTGTAGGATGTAAGTGGGTGTTCAAGAAGAAGCTTAGACCTGATGGTACGATTGAAAAGTACAAGGCACGGCTTGTGGCTAAGGGTTATACCCAGAAAGAAGGTGAAGACTTCTTTGATACTTACTCACCTGTGGCTAGACCGACCACAATTCGGGTGCTACTATCATTGGCTGCCTCACATGGTCTTCTCGTTCATCAAATGGATGTTAAGACGGCTTTCCTCAATGGAGAGTTGAAGGAGGAAATTTACATGGATCAGCCAGATGGTTTTGTAGTACCTGGTCGGGAAGGAAAGGTGTGCAAGTTGTTAAAGTCTTTATATGGCCTTAAGCAAGCTCCTAAGGAGTGGCATGAGAAGTTTGAAAGAACATTAACTGCTGCGGCTTTGTAGTAAGCGATGGTGACAAGTGCGTGTACTATCGCTATGATGGGGGCGAAGGAGTTATTCTTTATGCGTATGTCGATGACATATTGATCTTTGGAACCAAACTTGATTTAATCAAGGAGGTTAAGGATTTCTTATCTCGCTGTTTTGAGATGAAGGATCTAGGAGTAGCTGATGTTATCTTAAACATCAAGTTGTTGAGAGATGAGAATGGTGGGATCACACTTGCTTGGTCTCACTATGTGGAAAAGGTCTTGAGTCGTTTTGGGTATAGCGATTGCGCCTTCTCCAACTCCATATGATGCTAGTGTGTTGCTTGAAAGAATCGACGGATTGCTAGAGATCAAGCGAGGTATTCTCAGATTATTGGCTCGCTTATGTATTTGGCGAGTGCCACGAGGCCTGACATCTCCTTTGCTATGAGCAAGCTGAGTCGGTTTGTGTCAAAACCGGGAGATGATCATTGGCGTGCGCTTGAGAGAGTTATGCGCTACTTGAAGGGCACTGCGAGCTATGGGATTCACTACACCATGTATCCAAGGGTACCGGAGGGTTATAGTGACTCGAACTGGATATCTAATGCTGATGAGATTAAGGCCACAAGTGGTTATGTTTTTACACTTGGTGGTGGCGCTGTTTCTGGAAGTCTTGCAAGCGAGACCATCTTAACGAGGTCAACTATGGGCAGAACTCACAGCATTAGACACACGCCTTTGTTGAAGCGAGTGGCTTCGTGAGCTATTGATGGACTTACCTATGGTTGAAAAACCAATACCCCTATCTGATGAACTCGATAATCAAGCTGTGATCGTCAAGATAAACAGTTCTAAGGACAATATGAAGTCCTCAAGGCATGTGAAGAGGAGATTAAAATCTGTCAGAAGCGAGGAACTCCGAGTTATTACATTGGATTATATCCAAGCGTCGAAAAACTTGGCAGATCCTTCACAAAGGGTCTATCACGTAATGTGATAGATAATGCATCGATGGAGATGGGTGCGAGACCCACCGCATGAGTTGTCCATAGTGGTAACCCACTCTATGTGATCGGAGATCCCGTGAAGTAGAAGTGGGAGACAAGCTGTTGGTCATTTGGGAGGAGAGTATCCTATATTAACTATCCCTCCGTGAAGATGCAATACTCTCTGATCTGCATGGCAGGTTGATACTTATATTAATGTGTTCCAAGTGGCTTATTCGGGTAGCAGAGATGTTGTCCTGCAGAACATCTTCGAGAACACACCTATATGAATTTGATTTATTAACGTCCGATCTATGAGAATTGGGTGTTCTCTAATAAATTCATGAAAGGCCCTGAGTATGGCGTATACGCTCCACCATGGGAAGCCTTGCGGCAGCCCAGTGTCGGTCAAGAGTTTGTGTGAAACTAGTCTCATGAGAAAACTTGTAGTTCAAGGCATAGTCCACTATTCAAGTTGTGATCTAGTGTAGCATAAATCTCTAAGTGGAAGTTCAACTTCACAGTCTCCACTAAGCACCGGTATATAAACAATGTTTTGGAAATAAATGGTGAAATGTGCCAATGAGACTTTGTGGGGGATTGTTGGAATTTGCTAGTGGGCTTTTGGCCCAAAGCCCAACTAAAATTCTGAAATTCTCTTGGCCCATTCATGCACACATGTGAGTGGAGTGAGTGAGGCTAAAGTTTAGTCCCACCTCATAAGTTGAGAGAGAGTTGCACCTCTTTATAAGGTGAGCTCTTCTACCACTTGTATGAGCATGAGAAGAGGAGACCTACACGCGCGCTCCTCCTCCTCGCTCGCCTCGCCACGCCACGCCTCGTCACGACGCGCCGCGGGTTGCGGGATTGAGCCGAGCCGAGGACGGAGCTATGCACGTTGTCTATATTTTTGCTGCTCGGGAAAAATTAATGAGTCATTAATTAATAATTAACGGACGCGTTAATTACTGAACCGTTTCCGATTCTTTTGGATCGTGACGACTCGGACGTGGGGTTTACTCCCACGACCTACCCGACCCACACTATATAGTCGGGCAGGCGTCTACCCTAGCCGCCGCCGCCCGTATGGTTTCTCACCAGCGCTCCAGATCATTGCGCCGCCAAGCAAGTCTTCTCCATCCCTCCTTTCGGCGTGCACGGGAGAAGGGACAGCAGGCCTCCGGAACCCGCCTCTTGTGATCACATGACGGGAGAGGGGCGATCAGGTTTTGGGAGCGCTTTCGCATGACTGCTAGCAGCGACGACTTCATGACAGCGACTTCTTCCCGACCTCGGCAACCTCATCCTCGGCGACATGGGCGACAACGTCAACGCCCGGCGGTGCTGCTCCGCTGCACCATATGTGATTCTATCCTTCTGTTCGAGATCGTGGTAGAATTCATGTTTCTAGTATGTGCCCTAGATGTGATCTGTTCATCTGCTATGCTAGTTCGCATGATTAGTTTAATCTCTGCTATTGCTGTCATGATCTATTTCCTATTTATTCGGATTAAATCTCGTAGTAATTTGCTCATATTTCCAACAGCGGCGACCGCCCGCACCGTCGGCTGTCGTCTTGCTACATCGTCCTCCATGCCTTATGGCTCTACCACACGCCCCTTCCCCTCCCATAACCGAAGCTGAAACCGCCTCCTTAAAGGTCCACTGCCACCTCCTGTGATAATGGTGAATATGGCAGTTAACTTCACGAGTGATGATGGTGATTAATTCATCGTGTTGGTGCGTTACCCCAATCTCCATTCTTCCTTATATATTATACCTCACACCATCCCTTCATTCCTGCCATATGTGTCGTCTCTCCGCCATGTTGCCTTCTCTCTCTGTTCCTAAATATTTGTCTTTCTAAAGATTTCAACAAGTGACTACATATGGAGCAAAATGTGGCACCCTAGCTCAGAGAAATCGGAACGCCCTGTATTCCAGCCCAGAGATCGAGATGAAGTATTTTGGAATACGACACTACTTAGGATAGAGAAATTCGGCTCTTTATTACAATCTATTTGGGTACAAGGGTTACATCGGCACGACGACACTACGCCTGCCACAGTTGCTCTATGCAAGTAGCAGAACAACTTAAAGTAGCGGAATAACTTCTAGTAGTGGAACAACGACGACGGTGGTGAACTCCACTTCATAGGGACTCTGACTGGAACGCTTATCCTAGCTCGCAAACAAGGAATCCACGACAAACAAGCAATCAAATCTGGCATGACCTGCAAACTGGTATAACACGCTAGGTCAGTACATTGAATGTACTTGCAAGCTCACAATAACCAGAAGCATTCAAGACAAACAACAACATGGCGATTACAGGTTAAGCAGGAATTATCATGAGATCATCAGAACAACATGGCATGAACAACATGAACATGATACAACTAGAACAATATGAGCATGGCATGAACATATGAACCTGACGATACTAGCATGCAACATGATGACACTATCATGCATGACTTATTCTGCTCGGGTTACCTTGTAACCATCACATGCATCACTTACCATCCTCGGACATCACACGATCATCTCAGGATCAAATCAAGCTTGGTATAAAATACCACAGTAATCATTACATGACCACAAGGAGCTTGATCTTTACCCACGATTCTCGCACAACATCACAAATATGCAACAAATCGGTATCCTCGATACCACGGTGATCATTCATGGATCACAAAAAGAACCATGCTTGGTTCAACGAGTTACCTCGTAACCAAACGGTGATCATTAACAGATCACATAACCAACTTATCTCATCATCGAACCGGGGTTGTTATTAAGCACATTATTATTATTATTACTGTTGACCCATAGTGTGACCAACTACGAACTGGTCCCTTATCCGCGGGCGCGGCTATCGATAGATTTAACACACACACTCTGCAGAGGTAGCGCACTTTACGCACACCACAGAACCCATGGCCTCGCACTCCCATTCGGGTGGACCAACAGCGTTCCGACAAAACCGATCTACTGCCATGACACTCTCCCAGCCACTCCGACCAACACCATTTTTTGGGTTCAATCCTGGGCGGCCCAGCCTACCAAAGGCAAAATGGCCACCGTCGTGGTAAATAAATGGTCCCAAACGGGGACATGTGCACATAACCAAACTCAGGCCTACAAGGCTTATGTCCGCCTACCTGATCAGGGTAGAGTGCGCCCATAACCTTCCTTAGTTGGAGTCACCGGCGAGAGGCATGCCAATAAACCCAGTTAGGACCGTCCCATACCGGCAAATGTGGTTGCACTTGTCAGCTTGATATGGTGCCACCATGACTCAGCCAACAACTGTTCAAGTTTATTTAAGTTCGGTTAAACTTAAATGCAATAAGCTGAGTCATAACAAATAACATGATGCAACTACAATGCATGCACATGATATCAACATAAGCATGGCTGTGCAACATCACTTTTTAACCTATCAACAACAATAAATCATATATCTGACTGAGAATGGCATACTGACTAGCATGAACATTACAAGTATACACTTCTCAGAAACATAGCATGACCACTAGCATCAATAATAACTATCATGCACGAACATATCAACAATGCTACCATGCAAGCATTTAACCAACTGGATGCAATGGATCATGCATAACAACGGTACTCGGAACAGCCGACAGTCATGCACCGAATACCATGTAACATCCCAAATTTCCTATTTGGAATGTTTTACAATTATAGCTAAGCATCCTATGAATCCTGTTTGAATTTGAATGCCATTTGAAGTTTCAGAGAATTTTGAGTTTTGAATTTGAATTTCAAACTTTGGCATGTGGGAAACATTTCAAAAACTAAGCCTGATAAATACTTGATCAAAAGTATGAGAGGAGCAAACATGACACTCCAAAAATATCAAAGGAAACAATGCCAAAAGATTTGGATTCAAATCTGAATTTTATTTGAATTTGAAAAAATGGATTTTTATAAAGTTTGGATTTTGCCTTTGGAAAAATGTTCAAATGAAAGGGAATATTCCCCTGATCATTTTGGTATATATATACCCTATATAAAATATTTATAGATATTGTTTTATTTCTGTTTTTGTTTTATTTAAAAAAATAAAATTCTAAAAAGAAAAACCCCCCTCGGGCGCCACTAAACCACCCCCAGCCCAGCCAGCCAGTAGCCCCTGCCTTGGCCCAAGCCAGCCGGCCCACTTGGCCAACAGCCAGCCCAGTGCCCCGACCGGCCTCGCCCTCGCCCGAATCCCTAGGCCTCGGCCACCCGCTCGCCTCGCCCCTCCCTCTCTCTCTCTGACCCGTGGGCCCCGCCCCATCTTCTTCCCCCCTCGCCCACGCATCGACCTCGCCGGAGATCGCCGGATCCCGAAGGATCCGGGATCCCCGATCGCCCCCGATCGACCCCCGAAGACGCCCGAGGCCCTGGCTATAAAAGCCGAGCCCCTCCGCACCCCATTCCCCCTAGCCTCGCGGAGCCCTCTCCCTCTCTCTCCGGCACGCCGGAGCCGAAGCTCTCCCGCCGCCAAAGTCGCCGCCCGTCGCCACCCTAGTCCACCCGACCCCAACGCGCCACGGACCACTCACCGACCTCCCCAGACCAAGACGGCGACTCCTCGAGCTCATCGACGCCGGAAGCCCCGCCTCTCGCCTCTCGCCGCCACCGCCGTCGCCGGACTCGATGCGTCGTCGGAATCACCCTCCCGTCCGATCTCAAGCGTGTGGCTAGGATTAGAACCCCAGAAGGGTATGATTTATTAAAAGAACCGGCCGGTTCGTCCGGTTTATTAGTTAGGGTTTTAGTCAATTAGCGGCCCGTTTTAGTTTTAACCCGAGGCCCGTTTAGACTAAGTTACTGTGCAGAGAGGCACGATATAGGCCCATTAGGCCTTTTCTTTTATTTTGATTTTCTGTTTTAGCAGAATAGTTTCTGTTTTCAAAAATTGATATCTTTTATTCTGTTTATTATTTTTAGATGATTCTTTTTTTGTTGGGTTGAAAATTTTATGTAGTTTCTGTAGAATATATATTTAGCTATGTTAAAAATAATTAAAATTGCTTTATTTTAGTTTTAGTCAGAATAGTAAATCTGCTATAACTTGAGTTAGAAAAATTATTTTTGCATGATTCTTTTGTCCCAACTTTATTTTGTCATTGCCAAACCCTAGAAATTAACTTGGGTATTTTAGGATTAATAAATAATTAGTTTTAAGCAGAATCCTATTAATCCTAATTAATTAACTAGTTCTGTTTTCCTAATATTTTAATTAGTAAATGAATTTATTTTTCACTTGTGATTAGTTATTCTAGGTTAGTTTCTGTCACTTTAGTAGATGAACTTTTATTTATAATTAATAAAAGTTTTAATTTATTTTCTTAATGGAAATTGGATTAGGCCTAAAATGAGTTTTATAATAGCTTTTAATTAATTCTTTTTGCTCCTAGTTGCTTAGTGAAACCTTTTCTGTTAAGTTAACTTAAAACCATGATTAGGTTATATTAAGGAATTTTTTTATATAAAAACTATTTTAATTATTGTTTGAAGTAGGGAAAAACTTTGAGTGGTTTTACTTTGAGTTTTCTTTTGGATTTGGGTTTGATTGTTTTGTTGTGTTATGTTACTTTTGTTATGTTGTGTTAGGTGATCCTCTTGCTTTGTGCTTATTGTGTTATTGTTTGTCTCGGTAGAGTTTCAGTCTGAAGCTTGCTACTACGACTCTTTAGCTTACGAGGATCATCAGCAAGGCAAGTTTTGATCATGTTATTTCTATACCTATGTTTTTGTGCATTAGTAGTTGTCACCACCCCACCATGCATGCAGTAGTGAAATCTTGAAGTCATTAAACTTGAGTAGTATCATGTGGTAGGATGAACCAATCCCCTTGTTACCATGACCCCGGGACGTAGTAGTTACTTTGCTATGCTCGTACACGGGATTTGGGATGAGTGAAATTCATAAGCAAGATGTGTGAGTCAATGATGATGATAACCCCATGAACTACAATGATCAAGATGGACTTCGGAAAATCACTACTGGGTGGAGGATGGTTGACGGGCACCCTGGAGCACCCAGTGGTGGCGGGATGCATGGAGAAGCGCCATGACATCTGCGGAAAGCTTCACCCAGCCACAAAGAGAAGGATGGATGCCCCATGACCGGAAGCTTACTGTGCAGCCGCAAGCCATTATGGGCTCGGGCTGGGTTGACCCTAGTAGTGACGCTGGTGGGACGGTACTACGAGAAGTAGACGAAGCGGTAGGATTGGATGGGGTGCAGAGCAGGAAGAACTCTTTGGAAGACCCTGTTTCATTAGTCCGTCTTCAAACACCATGAAGTGCGAAGACTTAAAAGGAGGAATGATTCTTGCGGGAAAGTGCACAACCCTCTGCGAGTTAAAGATCTAATCGATTAGCCGTGTCCCGATTACGGACATTTGAGCCTCTGGAACTTGGAAGTATTCGGATATCTCAACACTAAAACTAATGAATTAATTTGAGGATTTTATGACTTAATAATTGGGAGCGAGATATTGGTTGGCGGAACCATCTCAATAACTACCAACAATTGTAGTAATTTGCAAGCAAGTCCTTTGTAGTAGGATAAAATTTGCTTTTCATAAAAATGATGAAACTTAGAGCTCCACAGCCAAAATGCATATAGTGATAGTAAGTTTATTATTGTTGTTCTTCATGACTTGCCAGCTTATTCCAAAAGCTGACCTACATGGCTGCAACGTATTATGTTGCGTAGATATATTCGATCGGGAGTGAGGCTACGCTCCGCGCTTAGCGATTGCCCTTTGAGTCGGATGGACTCGCTTACCTTCGACGCTTCCGCAGCATTTGTATTTCATTTCTCATGAGTTGGCCTTGAGCCAAATTTATTCCCTTGTAATAAAGACTCTATATGAGAATCGTTTAATGATATTCAGGTGTGATTGAACTTTGATTACTTTATCGATGTACTGTGAGTACCAGCATGATCTTGGGATGGTACAGACACAGAGATTTGACCGATTTTGGGTCAGGTCGCTACATACCACCACCAACATCAACATATACTACTAGCAAGCACAAACATATGAAAGGAATACTAGCAGTTAGAACATGATAACAGAGTGCAAGACAACATAGCACGAGAGTGAACATGAAACTCTAAGCAGCACCGGAACAACCATAGTTAAACAAGAAAACACTTATTAAATATTCAAGTTGAAAACCATGGCTACTGCATAACTATCATGCAAGTGGGTATTGTGGCTTGCCTGGGGGAGAAGTGCGGAAAGCTTGCGAAAAGATTCGCCGAAAACAGTTTTATCCCGGAGGAGGCTGTTTACGGGCAAGGAAAGAATGGTCATTTCTAGTATGTCAAATCATAGTGAAAATGAGGTAAACAGAACTGGCTCGACGAGACGAAGACGTGGGCGTTGGATTCACCTCAATCGGAGTCTCGAGCAAAAAGTTGTGGCCGTTCGCTCGTTAAGCAGAAAACTAACATAATCTGCTTTTAACTGATGAACGTTCACAAAGTAAAAGATTTGACAGGCGGCTGAAAAACAGAAAGCGCCTTTCTGGGAATACGTCTTTGAAGTACTGAAAGCACATTTTCAGCAGAACATGTAACAGATTACGCTTACATTCAACAAAGACGTATTAGGGGAAAGGCGCCTCCACTTGCCATGTCAGCGCCAGCGGGGTCAACCCCCCGGGTCACTGACTGGTGGGGTCAGGGGAGCTGGGCCCGCCTGGCCAGCTCGGTCGTTCTTCAACCTCTCGCTCACCCGAGAGGCAGAGCAAAGGCGCACGGCGCGGGTGGCCGTCTCGACGGCCTGGGCCTTCTCCGGCGACGCCCAGCCTCCCGACAGGATAGGGGCGGCGACGCGCTTCTTCCTGGCCACCTCACGCTCGTCGGGGTGCGCTAGAGAGCGCACAACAGTGGCCGCGGCGGACGGTAGCCTCGGGCGATGTTGGGGCAGGGCGTTGGAGTTGCTCCGGCGGCGAGGCGAGGGACTGGATGGGTCCGCCGGAGTTGGGAGAGTTGAGAGGTGGTGGTAGGAGAGCAGTAGCTCGCCGGAATCGAGGCGGGGCTCACCGTCGGCCATGGCAGCAACGGGCAGCGAGGAGAGGCTCCGGGGCTCGGGCAAGGCACTAGGGAGGACTAGAGGAGCGAGATGAAGCTTGTGGAGTGCTTGAAGGGGGTTGGGGAGGGCTACTTATAGCCGGGGCAAGAGGCACGAGCTCGGGTGCGGCCGGGCACGTCCAGCCGAGGCCTTGGCGACGGCAGCGATCACGGGGAGACACGGGGAAGGCGAAGAGGGGAGACCGGATGAGCTACAGAGGAGCACGTGGCAGCAGGAGCTAAGGAGGAGCAGTGGAAGAGGCCGAGCGCCATTAAAACGCTGTCGGGCACAGTGATCCCGTGGGCGAACGGCGACAAGCGCCAGCGAGGAGGCTCCGGGAGGGGGAGATGGCTCCAAGAGGACGACGACGACCCATGCTAGCTATTGGATAAGCTCACGCGCGCGAAGACGACGAGAGGAGGAGGGGCCCGAGCACAAACGACGTCCAGAGCATGCGCACTGCATGCCAATTCGGTGGTCACCACCAGTACTGGCATTTGGAGGATGCAACGAGCTTGAAAAGGTTGTCTGCGGATTAGTCCTTCCATGGTAGATTGCAATTGACGAGGTGGCTTGGTGAAGGGTTCTGTGGTTAAGTGGTAATTAACCTCTGAAGTTTGATGTTGCAAACTTGATCAACTTAGTGTGATCAACAGTGACATGCTATGGGTCCAATGTAATGTCTGAGAGGTTTAGGGTAGGAAGGACTACAGTTCTGGGGAGTTATACAGGAAATGGATCAAGGATTAACATAGTTGCTTTGCAACTGACCAAAATGGTCCAGAAACTTGAGCATGATGATGCACTCACATGGAGTATCAACTTGAGCTCAAATTGGGCAAGGTAGAGTCATTTGGTCCTATGAATATGCTCAAAAAGTCTCATACCAATTGGCCAAGCCAAAATGGTACTTGCTTCACAAACATCTCCTCTGGACAGAAACTTGCAAAAATTCTAGAGGAATAATGGCTTGATTAAATATGCCCAAATTGGGTGGTGATAAGTTATATGGATGAGAAGGCCTAGAAAAATTTTCAGTCATAATGGAGTAAGATAAAATATACTTGCTTCATAAACTGAAAAATTGGACAGAATCAAAGAATTGAAAATGAGCTCACATGGAGGCATGACATGAGCTCAACCTTGGTGGAGGGCTATGATATGATGCTATGGAGGATCATGCAAAATTGCAACTCATTTGGATATGCCTAGCTTGTACCTCCTTCACAAAGCTTTTTTCTAGACAGAAACTTTGGAAAATCATAATTAAATAATTACTAGGCAAATGAGGTTGAACTTTGGCATGTGACAATTATTTGGACAGGAAAGATGTCCAAGAAGTTTGAGGACAAATGGGCAAAGGAAAATAGCACTTGCTTCACAATGTGCCATTTAGAGCAAAATAGGAAATGAATTATTTGAAGATTATTTTTGAACATGGCAATGAAAAGTTTTGCCATAGTTGATGAATATATGACCCAAACAATTTATGAGAATTATTTGAAAATTTTAGGAGTGAGGGAAATATGGGTTGCTTCACAACCTAGGGCAAATTGAGTTATTCCTTTATTAGAAAAGGAATATTCCCAATAAAAATAATATTGGGATTTGGTCCAAGGTGGAAATGAAAAAGGTCTAGGGAAGGATTTGGGGTATGACAAGCTACTCTGGAAAGAAAGAAGAGGTCATCTTCTTCAGTTTCCAGACCACGAAGCCACGAAAAAAGAAAACTCAGGCAAAAACCTCAGAAAATCAAAAGAAAAAGAAAGGGCCAAAAATCCGTCTGTTACAACTCTTACCCCCTTAAAGAAATCTCATCCTTGAGATTTGGTTGCTCAGGGAACAAGTATGAATATACTGACTTAAGGAAACGTTTCCAACTCGGGTATCCTTTTTTCCTTTATTGTTGTTCCCACTAAATTTTTTATCTGACTGGCCCTGGGGTGGTTTGCTTTACTATATCCACATTCTGACAGATCTTACCTGGCTTGTTCATGCTTATACTAGCTCCCATTTATTTTTAGATCTGCTGACTTAGCTGATTGTGAGTTGTTATTATGACTGAAATATATGTCCGTCTCACAAATCCAAGAGTGATTTCCGCTGGGTGTGTCATCCGGCACAGACAACCTTTCATGAAGCGGTGATTAGATTTTTCTGGTGAACACCCAAGCTCTGACTCCTTGCATTGGGTGTCTCCACTAAATGCAGGTCCTTTGGGTTCCAAACAGTGAGTTAAGGCATAACCATTTTCCTGACAGATTCTGACTTATCGGGGAAACTTCTGAGTCATCCTGATTGGCTCCACTGTCCTGAGTATCAGATCCGTTCCAAATATTTGACTGTCGCTTGTCGTGGCCGACATGAAGGGGTATGACCTTTTTTTTAACATCCTTAGACTTGACTGATGGTGGGTGTTGGCAGAAGAATTTTGTTCATGACAGGTGATACATCTCCAACGTATATACTTTTCCAAACACTTTTGCCCTTGTTTTGGACTCTAACTTGCATGATTTGAATGAAACTAACCCGGACTGAAGCTGTTTTCAGCAAACTGCCATGATGTTGTTTTATGTGTAGAAAACAAAAGTTCTCGGAATGACCTGAAAATCCTTGGAGATAAGTTTCAGAAAATATAAAAAATACTGGCAAAAGATGAAGACCAGGGGGCCCACACCCTGTCCACGAGGGTGGGGGGCGCGCCTGTCAGTGTCAAAACCGACGGATCTCAGGTAGGGGGTCCCGAACTATGCATCTAAGGCTAATGGTAACAGGAGGCTGGGGACACGATGTTTACCCAGGTTCGGGCCCTCTCGATGGAGGTAATACCCTACTTCCTGCTTGATTGATCTTGATGATATAAGTATTACAAGAGTTGATCTACCACGAGATCAGAGAGGCTAAACCCTAGAAGCTAGCCTATGGTATGATTGTTGTTGTGTCCTATGGACTAAACCCTCCGGTTTATATAGACACCGAAGGGGGCTAGGGTTACACAGAGTCGGTTTACAGAGAAGGAGATCTACATCCGAATCGCCAAGCTTGCCTTCCACGCCAAGGAGAGTCCCATCCGAACAAGGGACGAAGTCTTCAATCTTGTATCTTCATAGTCCAACAGTCCGGCCAAAGTATATAGTCCGGCTGCCCGGATACCCCCTTATCCAGGACTCCCTCAGTAGCCCCTGAACCAGGCTTCAATGACAATGAGTCCGGCGCGTAGATTGTCTTCGGCATTGCGAGGCGGGTTCCATATCCGAATACTCCAAAATTAATTCTGAACACAAGGACCGTGTCCGGCTCTGCAAGATAACATTCTATATACCACCATAGAGGGAATAATAATAATCCACGAATCTAATCTGCTGACAATTCTTCGAAAAGTGACATCACACCATGGTCCAGTTTTTATTTGAACCGTTTTCTACAACCTGCTTCCGCACACACCGCGAGGCAGTTTCTTTGGCACGTCTTGTCAAAGCAGAGATCGTGTCCCCTTATCACGGGATGTCCATCAATACAGGTATGGGTAACCCAACCAGCGCCATTAATCGAGGCGCTTGGATAGATAAGAGATTTCGAGAGGCAAGTGGGGAGGCGCACATTCCACATCGCCTTTATAAAGGGGCAGGGATCTCCCATTTTGCACCCACACCTTATTCCTCCTTCGCTCATCCGTTCTCCCACCTTCGAGCTCCAGCGCCCAAGTTCTCACCTTCTCCGTAGGACCGCAACATGTCCGGAGCGGGAGGCAAGTGGATGGCCTCCTCTGTCACAGAGGAGAATATTACCAAGCTTCGGAAAGCCGGATACCTGGCCGCTAATATCACACACATGCTTCCAACAGAGGGATAGATTACCCCTACACCGAAGTCTCGGGAGAGGGTGGTATTTCTCCCTCATTTCATCCGTGGACTAGGGTTTCCACTCCACCCTTTTGTCCGCGGGCTCATGTACTACTATGGGCTAGATTTTCACGATCTGGCTCCGAATTTCGTCCTCAACATCTCGGTGTTCATCGTCGTGTGCGAGGCCTTCCTCCGCATCAAGCCTCACTTCGGCCTGTGGTTGAAAATCTTCTGCGTGAAGCCGAAGATCGTGAGCGGCAAACAGGCGGAGTGCGGAGGTGCCATGGTGGGCAAAATGCCCAATGTTACATGGCTTGATGGCTCCTTCGTGGAGTCCATAAAGGGGTGGCAATCAGGGTGGTTCTACATCACCGAGCCGCGCGACGCCAACTGGGTGGCGGCCCCCAAATTCAGATCCGGAATCCCCACGCGGCTCACCTCCTGGGAGAAGAAGGGCCTGGCCTGGGGAGAACCCACGGAGCTGAGCGGACTCGAGACCTGCCTCAGAAGTATGAGGGACAAGAAGATCAAGGTTGTCAACATGGTCCAGGTCATGCTCATTCGCCGGATTCTCCCGTGTCAAAGACGGGCGTTTGATATGTGGGAGTTCGACTTGGCCGAACACCAGATGCTGCTAGAGCTCTTCGACACAACACACAAAGAAACCTGGAAGGTTTTGTTCAAGACCGGCGAAGTCCCTCCTCCCCTTTCCGAGGACCGGGGGCTCAGTGCAACGTGCCTTGCCAGTCCGGTAAGTCCATTGACTTTTTACGAGACGTTCCCTTAGTACATTCGGGGGAGGGTTTTTAAGTCACCTTGCTGACCGAACAGGAGTGGGTGGAGACGGCGGAGCAGATCAACTGTCCGGCTCCATTGCCTGAGGACCCAGTAAGCGCACTCCTGGCGGAGATGCTGGTTCCGGCGCCTTACAAGGTGCCGGAGAAAAAGGCCGAAAAGAAGGCCGCGGGGACCCGAAAGGGTCTTCTGCACGAGGCCGCACCCGACGCCTCGCCAGAAGAGGACAAGGCGCACTCCTCCCACGAAGGGGAGGAGAGGAAGAACAAGAAGGACGCCTCAACTGAGGGGGCCGAAGGGCCCAAGAAGGCGACCGCGGGGACCAAAAAAAGTCTCCGGCGCAGGGCCGTGATAGAGTCATCATCCGAAGATGATGAAGAAGATTCCCCCCTGAGGACGGGGGGAAACGTGAAGAAATGCCCCCTCCCCAAACTAGGGAGGGGAAGAAAAGGAAGGCCGCCCCGTCGGGGGAGGCCGGGACGCCGAAGAGGGGAAAGGCGTCCCTTCCAGATCAATCCACTACCGCCGCTTTCAGCAAAGAGGAGTGGCTGCCCAGGGGCAAACCCCGGGCGAGGTCGTAAGTATCCGCACTCCGTAATATACTTTATGCGACTTTGACCTTATGGTTTGTGATGACGCCGAACATGTTTATGCAGTCCGGCCGGGTCCGATCTCGAGAAGTCCTCTTCGGAGGAGTCTCTGAACGAGTCGGAGATGAATTCGCTCCCGACGGCAACCTCCCCAAGACTAGTGGATGACACCGAGGTGTTATCCCGGAGGATGCCAGAGCAGGAGGCGATGGTTCCGGAGACGCCCCAACGCAAAATCTCGGGCGGCGGACACATGGGGGGTGAGAACCCCATGGATTATGATGACGGGTGCCACAGCAAGTCTGGCTCCCAGCCGGTTCTTCTGGCGAGCCTCTGAAGGTTCAATTTGATGCAGATCCCTCGCGAAGGAGGCGATTCGGCCGTGCCGATGACCTCCACCCAGCCGGAGGCATCGGATAATTTGTTGGAAGTGCTTCAAGGCGCTTCCATCGAGGATGAGCACCGTACACTTATGGGTACGGTGATTGAGAAGGTTCAGTCCGCCAAGAGCGGATTGACCGAAGCCTGCACCAGCCTACTAACAGGCTTTGAGGTAAATAAAGTGTGAGAAAATACCACCCGATAGATAGTAGCCCCTGATGCTCTGGTTGGTGTTCGGAAAGAAAAGCCAAACAGAGGGTCAACTAAAAAACCGCAGGAAGCTAATAGTATTTGTCTGTATGAATCAAACAGGCACTGCTGCTGACCGCCGCTGCGCGCACGACTGAGGTTGCCGAACTCAAGCGCGAACTGGGGCAGGCCGAAGAAGAGCTCGGCCTCATGAAGAAGCAGCTCGAGGCGAACAGAGGTGAGAAAAACCCGTCCATATGTCGTGTAGAGGATAAAAAGTTGGTGATGCTAAGAAAAAGCATCATGGCTTTTGATAGGGACCGCGACCGAAGTGGCGGCCCTGAAGGAAGCGCTGTCGGCCGAAGCCAAGGCGGATACTGAGCGCACCGAGCGAGAGAAGCAAGATGCTCGGGTGGGAGAGGTACAGCAGGAGCTCCATGAGCTCGGCCAGAAGTTCGGCTCCCTGGAGCATGACTACAAGACGCAAGCGTCTGAGCTTGCAAAGGCCCTCCAGAGCGCGGCCGACACCAAGGCCGAAGCCCTAAAGGCCCTCCAGGAAATCCACGCGACCAAGAAGATAGCGGAGGGTAAGGCATTCTTTATGCAAAGCAAGCATGTGGAGGAGTCATTTCTTTTACTTACATGAATCCGGAGCTCTCCAGGGGCATTCGCAGATCTGCCACGCAGCATTTCGGATGCCGCGGAGTTCTATCACGCTGAAGAGGGGAGCTCTACGGAGAAGATGTTCTGGTCCCAATATACTGGGGACGAACACCCGATGCCTCTGAGTGACCAACTGAAGCAGCTGGTCGAACTCCACAATGCGGCCGAACAGGCCATGGGGGACCTCATAGTCTGGATGTGGCCTGGCGAGCCCCTGCCCGGCAGCTACTTTGGCCTGGTGAAGCGGATGGTGCATGCCTGTCCACGGCTAGAAGTTATCAAGCAGTCCGTATGTATTGAGGGTGCCCGACGGGCCTTTGCCCGCGCGAAGATGCATTGGGGAAAACTGGATGCTGAGAAGCTCGTGAAGGATGGACCCCCGAAGGGCAAGGAGCACCGCTATCCCGAAACGTATTATGATGGTGTTATGAAAGGCGCGCGGCTTGTGGCGAGTGAATGTCCCAAGAACATAATTTTTGAGTAAATGTACTCATGTCGTCTGTGTAATATGAAGACGCGTTTGATTGCGCTATATAACGCTTTGTTTAATTTAAAATATTACCTTCTCTGCGGCCGTTTATCAAAATCTGAAAGTAGGCCAGTCGTTGGCTTCCGGCCCCTTGTAACTAGTACTGGGGTGTTCGTGGAAAACCTAAACACTCCGTTTCCAAATTCTTGGTCCTTGAAGGAGGTGTTTAGCGCAGCGAACCAGGCAATCATACTATTCGGCTTTATAACTCTCACTCGGCCATAGAAGTCTATTATTTTAAATTTCGGCGAAGCCCCTAGTATCCGGATAGCCGAACTGGGGCATTATACACACCTAAATCGGGCAAGGCCGATTCCTTGCCTTAAGCAGAAAAAAATCTTTAGGGATTTTAGTACCTCGCGAACAGCGACCAGCTCTCGCCGCATCATGATGGTGAGTTTTCGCCTTTCTCTACTGAGGTGCTCGTCCGGAAGAACCGGGACACAATCGCAGTAGTTCTCCCTGCGCTACCTTAGCCGATATAATGGAACGTAAGGTACCAAAACAAGGGAGCCGGGCTAACCCAACTATTGACCCAAGACATGATTCGGAGCTGATGCATATAATGCTATAAGTTCGGGGTGCCGCACTGTTGAAAGTGTTCAAACTTTCCTTGCCATTTTATGGGGCTCGATAAGAAGCCCCTGGCAAACTGACCGTACCAAAACGTACAGATGCAATATTGAATAAATATTCAACAGGAAAATATGAGGATAGTAATAAGAAGCTGACGCTACATACTACTTCCAATTTATTTGGACAATACGGCAAAACGTAGGTGTACAATTGATGCATTAAGCAGAAAAAATAGGACTATTTGACATATCCTATCCAAGGGCAGGCTACGTGGGGGTATGTAAGAACGGGTATAATGATCATTGAAGAAGACCACCGGAGTATTCCCTTGTGTGCGAAAGCCTCTTGCCTCCTTGGTACCCCCTCCATAATGAGTCCGGTTATGCGATCTCTTCTGAAGGGGCTGCCCGAAAGTGGGGTCCTGAAAAAGAAAAAAAAGGTATGCGGGCCTCCTGGTGGCTGAACCGCACTCTGGCCGAATTGTCATCTCGCCTCCACCTATGCCCATGGTATCTTGAGCGCGTAGTTGTGCACGCGTGGTACGAACGCCGCTTGAATGGGGCTGGGGTGGAGGCCGGATTGCTAATCGAGCTCCTGGCGTGCCTGACTGTCCTGTTGCGGGGTACTCTGAACTCGCTTGACGGTGTTCGGGGATGTCGTTGCCGGATTGGCTGTTTGTCAGAGGAGGCTGCTTTATACTTCTGCTGTGAGGGCTGCAGTATGTTCTTTCGTACGGAGGGAGGGGTCTGTATTTCCATTGACTGTTATGACCCCGCGAGGTCCTGGCATCTTGAGCTTGAGGTATGCATAGTGCGGTACCGCGTTGAAACGAGCGAACACGGTTCGTCCAAGTAGTGCATGATAGCCACTACGGAAAGGGACGATATCAAAGATTAACTCCTTGCTTCGGAAGTTATCCGGAGATCTAAAGACCACTTCCAGTGTTATCGAGCCTGTGCAGCGGGCCTCTACCCCTGGAATTACACCTTTGAAGGTGGTTTTGGTGGGTTTGATCCGTGATGGATCGATGCCCATTTTGCGCACTGTATCCTGATAAAGCAGGTTCAGGCTGCTGCCACCGTCCATGAGGACTCGTGTGAGGTGGAATCCGTCGATGATTGGGTCAAGGACCAATGCGGCTGAGCCGCCATGACGGATGCTGGTGGGATGGTCCCTACGATCAAAGGTGATCGGGCAGGATGACCATGGGTTGAATTTTGTGGTGACGGGCTCCATCGCATAGACGTCCTTGAGTGCACGCTTTCGTTCTCGTTTGGGGATGTGAGTGGCATAGATCATGTTCACCGTTTTTACCTGGGGGGGGGGGATTTCTTCTGCCCTCCAGTGTTCGGACGCCGGGGCTCCTCGTCATCATCGCTATGCAGCCCCTTGTCCTTGTTCTCGGCGTTTATCTTGCCGGCTTGTTTGAACACCCAGCAATCTCTGTTAGTGTGATTGGCTGGTTTATCGGTGGTGCCATGAATCTGGCACGAGCGGTCGAGTATGCGGTCCAGACTGGACGATCCCGGATTGTTTCTTTTGAACGACTTCTTCCGCTGACCGGATTTGGAGTTGCTGAATCCTGCATTGACTGCCGTATCCTTCGCATTGTTGCCATTATTTCGGTGCTTGTGTCTATTGCGCCATGGCTTTCCGTTACTATCACGGATGTCTGAAGTACCAGGGTTTCCAGGTGTGGTGTTGCTGCGAGCCAGCCAACTGTCCTCGCCCGCGCAAAAGCGGGTCATTACTGTCGTGAGGGTCACCATGGTCTTCGGTTTTTCTTGGCCGAGGTGTCGGGCAAGCCACTCGTCACAGATATTATGCTTAAAGGCCGCCAGGGCCTCAGCATCCGGACAGTCGACAATTTGGTTCTTTTTAGTGAGAAACCGAGTCCAGAATTTCCTGGATGACTTTCCGGGCTTTTGGGTAATGTGACTTAAGTCATCAGCATCCGGTGGTCGCACATAGGTGCCCTGAAAGTTATCGAGGAATGCGTCCTCAAGATTTTCCCACCTGCCAATGGAGTTTGCTGGCAGGCTATTCAGCCAGTGTCTTTGTCACGCCCAATATGCGACCCTATCCAAAAGGAACTCGAAGGTCCCACCAAGGATAGACCCGCATATTGAAACGCTTTTGCAAGGTGGATATCATTACATCAACATTACATAATAGATGGGAATACATACATAAGGCACAAAAGCCACAAGAATACATCATCATCATATACAAGAGATCAACATCCGACTACGGATGAAACATAAACAGAAACTCAAACGACATCCACCCTGCTAGCCCAGGCTGCCGACCTGGAACCTATCCCCTGATCGAAGAAGAAGCAGAAGAAGAACTCCAATACAAGCAAACATCGCTCTCGCGTCATGATCATCGCAAACCTGTACCTGCAACTGGTGGTGTAGTAATCTGTGAGCCACGAGGACTCAGCAATCCCATTACCATGGGTATCAAGACTAGCAAAGCTTAATGGGAAAGGAAGGGGTAAAGTGGTGAGGTTGCAGCAGCGACTAAGCATATATGGTGGCTAACATACGCAAATGAGGCGAGAAGAGAAACAAAGGCAGTCGTCAACTAGTAATGATCAAGAAGTGATCCTGAACACCTACCTACGTCAAACATAACCCGAAACCGTGTTCTCCTCTCGAACAACCCGAAAAGAGACACTCACGGTTACACACACGGTTGGTGTATTTTAATTAAGATCAACCGGGTTTTCTACAACCGGACATTAACAAATTCCATCTGCCACATAACCGCTGGCACGGCTTTGAAAGTTCAAACCCTGCGGGGTGTCCCAACAAGCCCATGATAAGCTCTCGCGATCAACGAAGAATAGACCTTCTCCCGGGAAGCCCGATCAGTCTCGGAATCCGGCTACAAGACATTTCGACAGCAATAAAACAAGTCCAGCAAGACCTCCCGGCGTGCCGACACCCTGATAGTAGCCGCGCGTATCTCGTCTCAGGCCACGACCGGATAAGCGAAGCGTACAGGAACCAACGTAACCCAAGTTGCCAAGTGATGGTCCCGCACGGTGCTCTAGTTTGGACCAACGCTTAGACAAGCACTGGCCCGGGGGGGGTAAATAAAGATGACCCTCAGGATGCGTGACTCCCAAGGGAAAAAGGCTAGGTGAGGCAAATGTAAAACCAATGTTGGGCCTTGCTGGAAAAGTCTTATTCAAAGCGAACTGTCAAGGGGGTCCCATAAATCACCCGACCGCGTTAGGGACGCAAAATCCGGGAACATAATACCGATATAGCGGAAACTAGGGCGGCAAGAGTGGAACAAAACACCAGGCATAAGGCCGAGCCTTCCACCCTTTACCAAGTATATAGATGCATTAATTAAATAAGATATATTGTGATATCCCAACAAGTAAACATGTTCCAACCAGGAACAACATCTCCATGTTCAACAAGGAACAAACTTCATCTTCACCTGCAACTAACAACGCTATAAGAGGGCTGAGCAAGCGGTAACATAGCCAAACAACGGTTTGCTAGGAAGGGTGCAAAAGGTTAGAGGTGACATGGCAATTGGGATGGCTTGAGCAACAAGTAATAGGTAGCGCAGCATAGTGAAAGAAGCGAAGCAACTAGCATAGCAATGATAGTAGTGAGATCCAGGGTAGCAGTCATCTTGCCTGAAATCCCGCAAGGAAGAAGAACGAGTCCATGAAGAAGATGAGCGGATGAGGCGAACCAAGCGTGAGCGAGCGAATCCTCACGATCATAGCAAACAGGAACTAACAAGAAGAAGCACACAACATAGTAAACACATCACACATGAACAAGACATGATGCACAAACAAGCATGATGCATGACAAAGCTACATGAAGCTACTCATGGCAAGAGATGATGCAAACAAGAACAACACATCAAGGCAAGTTTAAATGAGGCCGGAACAACCTATAACAATTCCGGTAAGTCCTCATATGCAAATTTCGAAATTGGTCCAGATCTGAATAAACCTTATGTTCAAGTTGTTAAACAGCAAGTTAAGATGCACCACGATGATCTACACGAAATTCTAGTCAAGTTACATATAAAGTTCATTAGATTCGAGACTCGGCCTAGAAGATATGAGCAAAACAAGATAAGCATGGCATTGATGCAAAATGCATAAACATCAAGCAAAACACCTCAAAACAAGGATCCAACATGATAATATGAAACTACATGCAAAATCAAGCAAGTTTCATATAGAGCACACTCAAAAGGAGACAGCGGTTCAACACATACACCCTATACAAGTCATAGTAACAATCTGTCCAAAACAGCAACTCGGCATATTGCAAGCATCAAAACAACATGCTACAGGACCTCAATATGAAAACAAAAGGCATGGGCATGATGTACAGGTAAAGCATTGCAAAACATGAACACTGAGCTATCTCCAGAAATCACTAGAACATACTCAAAAACACATGTCAAGATTGCAACTAATAACAGTTTCAGACTTTGCAGAAAATAACATCAGGTTGCAATGTTTAGAGCTATGAAACAACATGTTACAAGAACTTATCATGGAAAACAAAGGCATGGCATGAATCTACTCAAAGCATATAACAAAAGTCCTTTAGTGACCATAAGCCAAAAAGGATCAGAAAATATAGTAACACCCATGTCAATATCGCAAGTTTCGTTAACAGATTCAGCAACATGGCATGTCAAAAACTGATAACAAGTAGGCATGTTTACAAGCTCAATGCACTCACTACAGAGCCTTATTTGAAAAACTAAGCATACATACATCAAGAAGACATGGCATAGAAGACATACATGGCAAGAACAATAACATAGCATACATGGATCAACCACAACAACCTAGGCAAAATTGAATAACATGTAAACAATCTGCCAGGAAACATTTGGTAGCAAAAGTAGAGCTCGATTGACTCAAGCTATGGCACTCCATAATTGCAAACAAGGACATGGATGGATAGAGCAAGACATGCTTTACAAAACATCCTTACTGAAGTAACTCAAAATATGCATGGATCTCTCTGTAGCATCAAGTTAACATGGCATCAAAATATCAGCAAAACAGGGCTGAAATCAGCAACAACAAGACACCTAGTTTGCATGCTTGTGCTAGTCACCACATAGATCACAAAAATACATGGCAAGCACCACTGGAAATAAGACATGGCATATAACAAAACACATGTAGGACTCAAGTCCATAGGATGCACACATCAATCATGGCAAAAATGACAAAAGTGCATGTTCTGATAAAAATCAGAAACTAACATCACATAGCACTCTTGAAACAGCATTTCGGGCATCAAGATGAGCTCAAATGAAAATGATGCAATGAGATGAAATGATCTACTCTTCGAGACGAACATTTTGACATATTGCACGCGCAAAACGGAGCTACATGCATGGATATACGATGCGATGAAAATGGCACAAAATTACTGCAGATTTCGGGACTTAGGGGATTTTACCCTCCGAAAAGTCAACGGGACGGGAATGTGCGGGATGGCGAGATCCGGGACGGAGGCAGGCGTTTGGATGGGCGAGGTGGTGGATCTGATCCACCTCGCCGGATCCGCCGGAGAGGAACTCGGCGAGCTCCTCCGGCGAGAGGAGGCGAGGGCCGAGGCGGCCGAGACGGAGGCGAGGCGCCGCGAGCTAAGGCTCGGGGCGCTGGAGGGAAGCCGAGGGGCGGCGCCGGCGGAGGCCGAGGGCGGCGACATGGGAGCGGACGGCGCGGGCGGGCGGCTCCGCACCGGAGACAGCGGGATGGCTGGCCTTGCACGGGCCGGGCGGCGGAGGCGCGCCGGAGGAAGCCGGGGGCGGCGCCTCGGCGGCGCGCCGGCGGAAGCGAGGCGGCGGGGCATGCGCGGCGACTGGCTGGCGGCGGCGGCGCTGGCCTCTGTGAGCCCGATCCGCGCGGGTTGGAGGCCGGCGGCGGAGGCGACGTGGCGCTCCACGATTGGCCGGGCGGCGTGGCGGCGGACATGTCCGCGGGTTGGACATGTCCGCGAGAGGAGCGGGCTAGGGTTTCAAGCGAGATTTGATCCATGAATTTCGGGAGAGGCATATTTATAGGTAGAGGGAGCTAGGAGAGTCCAAATGAGGTGCGGTTTTCGGCCACGCGATCGTGATCGAACGACCGAGAGCATGGAAGGGAGTTTGGAGGGTTTTGGGAAACTTTGGAAGGGGTGTTGGGCTGCAAACAAAAGAGGCTTTGCGGTTACCCGGTTAACCGTTGGAGTACCAAACGACCTCCAAATGATCCGAAACTTGACAGGCGGTCTACCGGTGCTATACCAAGGCCGCTTGACAAACCTCGGTCCATTCGAGACCGTTTAACACCCTTTACGAAAAGAGGTAAAAGGGGCGCCGGGAGACATAGGAGTGCGGATTGCAAAAGCGGACAACGGGAAAAATGCTCGGATGCATGAGACGAACACGTATGCAAAATGAAATGCACATGATGACATGATATGGAATGCAGATGATGACATGGCAAAGTGCAACACGCAAGCACATGACATGGCAAAGACGGCGAATAACTGGCGGACACCTGGCGCATCGAATCCGGGGCGTTACAACACTCCTCCACTAACAATAGATCTCGTCCCGAGATCTTAGGACCGAGACGGAAGGGAAAAGATGAGGTGAAACAAAAACTCAAGAGAAGAAGCAAAGAATCGAGAGCACTCGAGAATAAGAAAGGAACGACGAGAATGACGAGAATCGAAAGGTCAAGGAATCAGAAAGACTATGAAACAACTCGTTCTAACCGGAGTGGTTAGAATGAGAAAAGAAACGAATAAGACTGAAAGGATTTAGGCAGCACACCGGTTGAACAAGGAAAGAATAGAAAAGAACTTCACGAAATGGGATGGCACTTGACGAAATAAACAACGCAATACCTCCGGAAGAATTGAGAGAATTGAATGAAAAGAACTTAGAAGGAAGGATTGAACGGAGTTGTTGAGAAAATCAACAACGAAAGAATAAGCTTGATGTGGACTTATGGATAACATCTCAAAATTATGAGGTGATAACCAACCACAAACGGAAATGATTGGATAGCTGAGGAGAACGAAGAAATGCAAAACTCCACTTCAAAAGAATACGAAGAATTAATTGCACTTCGAGATGCGAGAAGAAAAGATACTTGAACTCCACCAACAAAATCTTGATGAATTCTTGAAGAATGAATTAAATCATGAAGAACCACCGTGAAGAACTCCGGTAACAAAAGGATTATGAGGTAAAATTGAAGGATGAAAGAATATTACGATGATTTAGATGGAGGATTCCTACGAAATGGCCGAGGAAATTGAACTCCGGAAAAGAAAAGATGAAAACACTTGGAAGTGGAATATATTCCTCAAGAACAAACTCCGAAGAAAGGGATTAATCACTTGCGGAAATAAGAATAAGATTTATTGTATGCTTATCCTTCATCAAATTAAATTGATGACCAACAATGGATTTGGCATACTACTTATTCTTGATGAAAAAGGATTGAGAAGTGACATATCGCAAACTTGAGAAGGTCTTCATGAACCACCGGTAGGATTGAAAAGAACGAATGGATATATGATAATCAAAGAAAAAGAATCTTGAGCGAACCACCGTAAGAAATTCAGAAATGACTGATGAAAAAGAAATAATCACCAGGAAGAATTAGAAATCACGAAGATACTTGAGGGAATTTAGAGAAAAGAGAACGAAGAGATCGCGAACTGATTGACGAATGCTTGAACGAAGCACCGGAAGAATATTGAGATGAACGAAGCTGAAAACTTGGAACGAAGAAATATTCTGAAAAGATGACCTCCGGATGATCGAGACGGAAAACAACTCCTGAAATACTCCGGATGGATGAAAAGAATTTGCATGACTGGAAACAATTAGATAGGATAACATCGAGCTAGCACCATGAATCTCCGGGAGAACAGACAAGATTTAAGAGAAACTCTACTTCGGTCTTCAAAGACGACGATAAACACCACCAAAATTAAAGAGATACTCCAGGAGAATGAAAAACAGAGAGGTTGAGCCAACAATGAAATGATTTGAAATCGATCTTGGAAAAGCATCTGACTGATGAAATTCATACTTACGTCAAATTTCGAAAAGAATTTGAGAATAACTCCGGGGAAATTAGAAGAGTCAGGTAAGATCCTGGGAAAAGACCTGTGGGTTAGGGCCCACTAAAAGAAAACACCGTTGGAAAGGGATGTTGAACAGATAGATGATGCACCGGAACAATTGAAATATTTGACTGAGGTGACAACCTCGAATTAATTGGAACACAGACGAATCTCCTGAGATGACTTGAGGACTCCGGAAGGATAAACTGGCAAGAGGAGAACGAGCAGAGAGAACATTTGAGCCGAGGAAAAGAATATGATCAACACCGAAAAACTTGAATTGAGTGCACCGGAAAAGAAAAAGAGATGATGAATGACGAACAAGACGAGAATTCACCGGTTGAAGTAATTGAGAAAAGACTGAAGATACTCCGCACGAACGAAATTGATGGTCGGAAGAAACTCGAACTCCGGGAATAATCGGGTGGGAGGGCGGGAAAACAAAGAAACTGGAACTGGGAACCGACGAATAACTTGAAAAGACAACACCGGTTGAAATCATTGAGGAGAGAAGGCAAAGACTTCGCACGAGTAGGATGGATACTCGATAGCGGACTCCGGTTCCGAGAAGAAGAAAGGGTGGGTGGGCGGGAAAACAAAACAACTGAGGATTGAACTTGGCAAAGATGAAGAGGCTCGATTCAACTTGACGAGAAATGCACCGGACAAAAGAGGATGGACAACGATCGGAAAACCAACTGCGTGATCCTAAAGAAAATTTGAAGGGGAAGAGAAGTAATTCAAAACACCTACGTCAAGATTTCTTACCAGAGCGACGAAGGGGCAGAGGAGTAAAAAGAATTCCTACTCTCCGATATAACTAGACTCTGAAAAACAGTTTATTCTAGACTCAACAACGGCCAAACTACACGATCAATCAAGGGGGGCTCCTAGGGTCGGTCGAGGCTCTGATACCAACTTGTCACGCCCAATATGCGACCCTATCCAAAAGGAACTCGAAGGTCCCACCAAGGATAGACCCGCATATTGAAACGCTTTTGCAAGGTGGATATCATTACATCAACATTACATAATAGATGGGAATACATACATAAGGCACAAAAGCCACAAGAATACATCATCATCATATACAAGAGATCAACATCCGACTACGGATGAAACATAAACAGAAACTCAAACGACATCCACCCTGCTAGCCCAGGCTGCCGACCTGGAACCTATCCCCGATCGAAGAAGAAGCGGAAGAAGAACTCCAATACAAGCAAACATCGCTCTCGCGTCATGATCATCGCAAACCTGTACCTGCAACTGGTGGTGTAGTAATCTGTGAGCCACGAGGACTCAGCAATCCCATTACCATGGGTATCAAGACTAGTAAAGCTTAATGGGAAAGGAAGGGGTAAAGTGGTGAGGTTGCAGCAGCGACTAAGCATATATGGTGGCTAACATACGCAAATGAGAGCGAGAAGAGAAACAAAGGAACGGTCGTCAACTAGTAATGATCAAGAAGTGATCCTGAACACCTACCTACGTCAAACATAACCCAGAAACCGTGTTCTCCTCTCGAACAACCCCGAAAAGAGACACTCACGGTTACACACACGGTTGGTGTATTTTAATTAAGATCAACTTCGGGTTTTCTACAACCGGACATTAACAAATTCCCATCTGCCACATAACCGCGGGCACGGCTTTCGAAAGTTCAAACCCTGCAGGGGTGTCCCAACTTAGCCCATGATAAGCTCTCGCGATCAACGAAGGAATAGACCTTCTCCCCGGGAAGCCCGATCAGTCTCGGAATCCCGGCTACAAGACATTTCGACAGCAATAAAACAAGTCCAGCAAGACCTCCCGGCGTGCCGACACCCTGATAGTAGCCGCGCGTATCTCGTCTCAGGCCACGACCGGATAAGCGAAGCGTACAGGAACCGACGTAACCCAAGTTGCCAAGGGATGGTCCCGCACGGTGCTCTAGTTTGGACCAACGCTTAGACAAGCACTGGCCCGGGGGGGTAAATAAAGATGACCCTCAGGATGCGCGACTCCCAAGGGAAAAAGGCTAGGTGAGGCAAATGTAAAACCAATGTTGGTCCTTGCTGGAAAAGTCTTATTCAAAGCGAACTGTCAAGGGGGTCCCATAAATCACCCGACCGCGTTAGGGACGCAAAATCCGGGAACATAATACCGATATGACGGAAACTAGGGCGGCAAGAGTGGAACAAAACACCAGGCATAAGGCCGAGCCTTCCACCCTTTACCAAGTATATAGATGCATTAATTAAATAAGATATATTGTGATATCCCAACAAGTAAACATGTTTCAACCAGGAACAACATCTCCATGTTCCAACAAGGAACAAACTTCATCTTCACCTGCAACTAACAACGCTATAAGAGGGGCTGAGAAAGCGGTAACATAGCCAAACAACGGTTTGCTAGGAAGGGTGCAAAAGGTTAGAGGCTGACATGGCAATTGGGATGGCTTGAGCAACAGGTAATAGGTAGCGCAGCATAGTGAAAGAGTGAAGCAACTAGCATAGCAATGATAGTAGTGAGATCCAGGGTAGCAGTCATCTTGCCTGAAATCCCGCAAGGAAGAAGAACGAGTCCATGAAGAAGATGAACGGATGAAGCCGAACCAAGCGTAGACGAACGAATCCTCACGATCGCAACGAAACAGGAACTAACAAGAAGAAGCACACAACATAGTAAACACATCACACATGAACAAGACATGATGCACAAACAAGCATGATGCATGACAAAGCTACATGAAGCTACTCATGGCAAGAGATGATGCAAACAAGAACAACACATCAAGGCAAGTTTAAATGAGGCCGGGAACAACCTATAACAATTCCGGTAAGTCCTGATATGCAAATTTCGAAATTGGTCCAGATCTGAATAAACCTTATGTTCAAGTTGTCAAACAGCAAGTTAAGATGCACCACGATGATCTACACGAAATTCTAGTCAAGTTACATATAAAGTTCATTAGATTCGGAGCTACGGCCTAGAAGATATGAGCAAAACAAGATAAGCATGGCATTGATGCAAAATGCATAAACATCAAGCAAAACACCTCAAAACAAGGATCCAACATGATAACATGAAACTACATGCAAAATCAAGCAAGTTCCATATAGAGCACACTCAAAACGGAGCAACGGTTCAACACATACACCCTATACAAGTCATAGTAACAATCTGTCCAAAACAGCAACTCGGCATATTGCAAGCATCAAAACAACATGCTACAGGACCTCAATATGAAAACAAAAGGCATGGGCATGATGTACAGGTAAAGCATTGCAAAACATGATCACTGAGCTATCTCCAGAAATCACTAGAACATGCTCAAAAACACATGGCAAGATTGCAACTAATAACAGTTTCAGACTTTGCAGAAAATAACATCAGGTTACAATGTTTAGAGCTATGAAACAACATGTTACAGG
The DNA here is from genome assembly GCA_021605205.1 of Aegilops longissima. NCBI lineage: Eukaryota > Viridiplantae > Streptophyta > Magnoliopsida > Poales > Poaceae > Aegilops > Aegilops longissima. The sequence continues at coordinate 34,356,732 of CM038676.1, forward strand.
AACTTATCATGGCAAAAAAAGGCATGGCATGAATCTACTCAAAGCATATAACAAAAGTACTTTAGTGACCATAAGCCAAAAAGGATCAGAAAATATAGTAACACTCATGTCAATATCACAAGTTTCGTTAACAGATTCAGCAACATGGCATGTCAAAAACTGATAACAAGTAGGCATGTTTACAAGCTCAATGCACTCACTACAGAGCCTTATTTGAAAAACTAAGCATACATACATCAAGAAGACATGGCATAGAAGACATACATGGAAAGAACAATAACATAGCATACATGGATCAACCACAACAACCTAGGCAAAATTGAATAACATGTAAACAATCTGTCAGGAAACATTTGATAGCAAAATTAGAGCTCGATTGACTCAAGCTATGGCACTCCATAATTGCAAAAAAGAACATGGATGGACAGAGCAAGACATGCTTTACAAAATATCCTTACTGAAGTAACTCAAAATATGCATGGATCTCTCTGTAGCATTAAGTTAACATGACATCAAAATATCAGCAAAACAGGGCTGAAATCAGCAACAACAAGACACCTAGTTTGCATGCTTGTGCTAGTCACCACATAGATCACAAAAATACATGGCAAGCACCACTGGAAAGAAGACATGGCATGTAACAAAACACATTTAGGACTCAAGTCCATAGGATGCACACATCAATCATGGCAAAAATGACAAAAGTGCATGTTCTGATAAAAATCAGAAACTAACATCACATAGCACTCTTGCAACAGCATTTCGGGCATCAAGATGAGCTCAAATGAAAATGATGCAATGAGATGAAATGATCTACTCTTCGGGACGAACATTTTGACATATTACACGCGCAAAACGGAGGTACATGCATGGAGATACGATGCGATGAAAATGGCACAAAATTACTGCAGATTTCGGGACTTAGGGGATTTTACCCTCCGAAAAGTCAACGGGACGGGAATGTGCGGGATGGCGAGATCCGGGACGGAGGCAGGCGTTTGGATGGGCGAGGTGGTGGATCTGATCCACCTTCGCCGGATCCGGCCGGAGAGGAACTCCGGCGAGCTCCTCCGGCGAGAGGAGGCGAGGGCCGAGGCGGCCGAGCGCGGGAGGCGAGCGCCGGCGAGCTAGGCTCGGGGCCGGCCGGAGGGAAGCCGAGGGGTGGCGCCGCGGAGGCCGAGGGCGGCGACTGGGAGCGGACGGCGCGGCGGCGGCGGCTCCGGCGCCGAGAGAGCGGCGGATGGCTGGCGGCACGGGCCGGCAGAGGAGGCGCGGCGGAGGAAGCAGGCGGCGGCGTCCTCGGCGGCGCCAAGCCGGAAGCCGAGGCGGCGGGCGGGCGGGCGGCTGGCTGGCGGGCGGCGCTGGCCTGCGCGGGCCCGATCCGCTCCATGGCCGCAGCGGAGGAGGAGGAGAGAGAAGGTGAGGTGGGCGGCGTGGTTGGAGGAGCCGGCGGCGGAGGCGACGTGGCGCTCCACGATTGGCCGGGGCGACGTGGCCGGCGGACATGTCCGGCCGGGTTGGACATGTCCGGCGTGCGAGGGGAGCAGGGCTAGGGTTTCAACTGAGATTTGATCCGCGAATTTCGAGGGAGAGGCATATTTATAGGTAGAGGGAGCTAGGGGAGTCCAAATGAGGTGCGGTTTTCGGCCACGCGATCGTGATCGAACGACCGAGAGCATGGAAGGGAGTTTGGAGGTTTTGGGAAACTTTGGAAGGGTGTTGGGCTGCAAACAAAGAGGCTTTGCGGTTACCGGTTAACTGTTGAGTACCAAACGACCTCCAAATGATCCGAAACTTGACGAGCGGTCTACGGTGCTATACCAAGGCCGCTTGACAAACCTCGGTCCATTCCGAGACCGTTTAACACCCGCACATGAAAAGAGGTAAAAGGGGGCGCCGGGAGACATAGGAGTGCCGGATTGCAAAACGGACAACGGGGAAAAATGCTCGGATGCATGAGACGAACACGTATGCAAAATGAAATGCACATGATGACATGATATGGAATGCAGATGATGACATGGCAAAGTGCAACACGCAAGCACATGACATGGCAAAGACGGCGAATAACTGGCGGACACCTGGCGCATCGAATCCGGGGCGTTACAGTCTTGCTGGCCCTTTAAGCTTGAGTGGGAGATACTTGATGGCATGTAGGTCATCACCGTGAGCCATGTGAATGTGGAGAAGGAAATCCTCGATCCACACCGCGGGGTCTGTTGTGCCATCGTATGACTCGATGTTGACGGGTTTAAACCCTTCTGGGAATTCATGTTCCATTACTTCATCAGTGAAGCAGAGGGGGTGTGCGGCGCCTCTTTGCCGGGCCATGTCGCGGCGTATTCTGATTGGGTCTGGTCGGTAATGTCCAGCCCGGCCGGATTTATCAGCATTGTATCCGGCATGACGATCGGTGTCATGAGCTGTGGCGCGCCCCCGTGATCCGTAGATCGATCTTGGTTGTCCTGCGTTGTTTTCCAATATGTCTCGCAGGTCCTGCGTATTGCCCCGGGCCGTAGTGAACCGGCGTGGGGGTGCGGGCTGGTGTCCAGCCTGATAGCCTGTTTTATCCCGGCCACGAGGTGGCCGGTCAGCCTCATCTTGTGCTGGAAGTTCAGGCTCTTCGGCCTCTTCTTCTAGCGGTTTATGCTTTGGGTATCCCTGCTCGGGGGCTCGAGTCCGTATTCCTCGGCCGCCAGGACTTCGGTCCATCTGTCTGCGAGCAGGTCTTGGTCAGCTTGGAGCTGCTGCTGCTTCTTCTTCAGGCTTCTTGCAGTGGCTATAAGCCTGCGCTTGAAGAGCTCCTGCTCTATGAGATCCTCTGGTACGCCGAATTCGTCGTCACCGAGGCTCACCTCGTCTTCGGAGGGGGCATATAGTTATCGTCCTCCAAGTATCTGTCCGTCGCCTGTTCGTCTGGGCTAGCCAGCCCGTGTTCCTATTCGGCTTGCTCGAAGGTGGGTTGATCAGGATCGTATTCCTCTTCGGCACCCTCTGGATTTTCTTCTCCAGTGCCGGTATTGTTGTGGCGAGGCTTGGAGCGGCGCCGATGACGCCCATGTTTTGCCATCTTCCCTGAGGGGTTATCTTCCGTTGCCTCATCGCCATTGGTTTCTTTGGGAGTATCCACCATGTATATATCATATGAAGAGGTGGCAGTCCAGCGCCCTGTGGGCGGTGGTTCCTGTTCTTCTCCCGCATCGTCGTCTATACCGTCGATGTCTTCGGAGTCAAAGTTAAGCACGTCGGTCAAGTCATCGACTGTGGCTATTAAGTGGGTGGTGGGTGGGTAACGAATTTCTTCGTCGCCGGCCTCCCACTCGAGCCGGTCATAGTTTGGCCAGGAGTCTCCCGACAAAGAGAGAGATTTTAATGAATTCAACATGTCTCCGAAGGGTGAGCGCTGAAAGATATCCGCGGCAGCGAACTCCATGACAGGAGCCCAGTCAGATTCGATGGGCACGAGTGCGCGCGGTCCGGAACACACTACCGGAGATGAGTCCGGGGGTCCGGAGGCACATATCCCTTTAGGGGGGGGGGAGGGAGTCTGTGTTCGGCTCCAACGTCGAGGAGTGTGCGGCCTCCGGGGCGGAGTCCATCCACCCGTCCTTGGAAGGCACGACTTGCTCTGGAACGAGGTCTGGAGCTATAGCAGGTGCGATGTTCCGAATACTGTCCGACTACCGATCTAGGTCATGCACGTCGTGATTGTTCGGCGCTCCTGACATGGGCCCGAATCCATCGAAGATCAAGTCTCCGCGGATGTCGGCAGTGTAGTTTAGGTTTCCAAACCTGACCTGATGGCCAGGGGCGTAGCTATCGATCTGCTCCAGATGGCCAATCGAATTGGCCCGCAGTGCGAAGCCGCCGAACACGAAGATCTGTCCGGGGAGAAAAGTCTCACCCCGGACAACGTGGTTGAAGGTTGGAGAAGCCATCTAGCCTTGCAACGACGACACAGAGGAACTCTCAATGAAAGCACCAATGTCGGTGTCAAAACCGGCGGATCTCGGGTAGGGGGTCCCGAACTACGCGTCTAAGGCTAATGGTAACAGGAGGCTGGGGACACGATGTTTACCCAGGTTCGGGCCCTCTCGATGGAGGTAATACCCTACTTCCTGCTTGATTGATCTTGATGATATAAGTATTACAAGAGTTGATCTACGACGAGATCAGAGAGGCTAAACCCTAGAAGCTAGCCTATGGTATGATTGTTGTTGTGTCCTACGGACTAAACCCTCCGGTTTATATAGACACAGGAGGGGGTAGGGTTACACAGAGTCGGTTTACAGAGAAGGATATCTACATCCGAATCACCAAGCTTGCCTTCCACGCCAAGGAGAGTCCCATCCGGACACGGGACGAAGTCTTCAATCTTGTATCTTCATAGTCCAACAGTCCGGCCAAAGTATATAGTCCGGCTGTCCGGATACCCCCTTATCCAGGACTCCCTCAGTGCGCACCCCCTCTGGGCGCGCCCCCCTGTCTCGTGGGCCCCATGAAGCTCCGCCGACCTCAAATCCAACTCCATATATTCCGTTTTGCGGAGAAAAAAAATCAGAGAGAAAGTTTCATCGCGTTTTACGATACAGAGACGCCGCCAAGCCCTAATCTCTCTTGGGAGGGCTGATCTGGAGTCGGGGCTCTGGAGAGGGGGATTCTTCGCCGTCATCATCATCAACCATCCTCCATCACCAATTTCATGATGCTCACCGCCGTGCGTGAGTAATTCCATCATAGGCTTGCTGGACGGTGATGGGTTGGATGATATTTACCATGTAATCAAGTTAGTTTTGTTAGGGTTTGATCCCTAGTATCCACTATGTTCTGAGATTGATGTTGCTATGACTTTGCTATGCTTAATGCTTGTCACTAGGGCCCGAGTGCCATGATTTCAGATCTGAACCTATTATGTTTTCATGAATATATGTGTGTTCTTGATCCTATCTTGCAAGTCTATAGTCACCTATTATGTGTTATGATCCGACAACCCCGAAGTGACAATAATCGGGATACTTCTCGGTGATGACCGTAGTTTGAGGAGTTCATGTATTCACTATGTGTTAATGCTTTGGTCGGGTTCTCTATTAAAAGGAGGCCTTAATATCCCTTAGTTTCCGCTAGGACCCAGCTGCCACGGGTGGGTAGGACAAAAGATGTCATGCAAGTTCTTTTCCATAAGCACGTATGACTATATTCGGAATACATGCCTACATTATATTGATGAATTGGAGCTAGTTCTGTGTCACCCTATGTTATAGCTATTACATGAGGAATCGGATCCAACATAATCATCCATCACTGATCCAATGCCTACGAGCTTTTCATATACTGTGCTTCTCTTATTTACTTTTCTGTTGCTATTGTTACAATCACTACAAAACCCAAAAATATTACTTTTGCTATCGTTACCATTATTATCATACTACTTTGCTACTAAATACTTTGCTGCAGATACTAAGTTATCCAGGTGTGGTTGAATTGACAACTCAACTGCTAATACTTAAGAATATTCTTTGGCTCCCCTTGTGTCGAATCAATAAATTTGGGTTGAATACTCTACCCTCGAAAGCTGTTGCGATCCCCTACAGTTGTGGGTTATCAATACTAATTTCCGGCTCCGTTGCCGGGGAGCATAGCTCTATTCTCTGAGTCACTTGGTATTTATATCTGCTGATCACCACGAAGAACTCGAAAGATCAAAGAACTAAAATTTATCCCTCAACTACGAGGGGAGGTAAGGACTTCCATCTAGCTCGCACTAGATTCTCCTTCATTATGAATAAGCTTGCGGCACCTAAACCGACTCTCGCTATGAATTACGATATATCGCATGTTATTGATGATGCCACTTCTGCTATGCATGATACTTATGATGAAACTACTTCTATGCTTGATACTACTGTGCCATTAGGTGAATTTCTTGATGAACAACTTACTAAGGCTAGGGAGAATGAAATTATTGATGAAAGTGATGATGAAGGTTCTCCTCCTAATTATGAATTGCCTGTTGTTCCTGAGGGTTATGTTATGGATGAAGAAACTGCTAGAGATTTTCTTGCTTGCAATGATAGATCAGATCTTAAGAAATTGTTAGCTAAGCTGAAAAAAGACTCTAAATGCTAGAATGAAACATGACCCTACTTTTGCCACTTCACCTATCTTTGTTACTGATAAGGATCATGAATTCTCTATTGATCCTGAGATTATTACTTTAGTTGAATCCGATCCTTTCTATGACACTGAATCTGAAACTGTTGTGGCACATCTCACCAAGTTAAATGATATAGCCACCCTGTTTACTAATGATGAGAAATCTCGCTATTATTATATCCTTAAGATTTTTTCGTTCTCATTAAAGGGTGATGCTAAGACTTGGTTTAATTCTCTTGATCCTGGTTGTGTGCGTAGTCCCCAGGATATGATTTATTACTTCTCTGCTAAATATTTCCCTGCTCATAAGAAACAAGCTGCCTTGCGGGAAATATATAACTTTGTGCAAATCAAAGAAGAGAGTCTCCCACAAGCTTGGGGGAGGCCTCTCCAATTACTTAATTCTTTGCTTGATCATCCTCTTAAGAAAAATGAAATACTTGATATCTTCTATAATGGACTAACAGATGCTTCTAAGGACCACTTGGATAGTTGTGCTGGTTGTGTTTTCAGGGAAAGAATAGTCGACCAAGCTGAATTAGTATTGAACAATATGTTGGCAATGAAAATAACTGGACTCTTCCTGAGCAAATTCCTGAGGCAATTCCTGAACCAATTGAGCCAACTCCGGAGCCTATTCCTAAACCCACTCCGAAGAAGAGAGGTGTTCTATTTCTCAGTCCTGAAGATATGCAAGAGGCAAAGAAATCAATGAAAGAAAAAGGTATTAAAGCTGAAGACGTTAAGAATTTACCTCCTATTGAAGAAATACATGGTCTTAATGTACCGCCTATTGAAGAAACACATTGTCTTGATAACCCGACACATGTAGTAAAGGTAATTCTCTCTATAGATATGATAAAGTTGAAATTCCCTCTACTAAATTTCATAGCCCATGCTTAGATGAATTTGATGATTTTATGGATAGACAAGCGAATTTCAATGATTATGTTAGTATACAATTAAAGAATAATGTTTATGTGATAGGACGCTTGAGTGATTATGTGGCTAGAGTTAAAGGTGAACTTAAACTCACTAGTAAACATGCTTCTATGGTTGCCACTCAAGCTGAACAAGTACTTAAGGCTCAGAATGAATTGCTAGTTGAACTAAATAATAAACATGACTTTGCTGTTAGAGTGGCTACTAGAACTGGTAAAATGACTCAGGAACCTTTGTATCCTGACGGCCACCCTAAGAGAATTGAACAAGATTCTCAGAATAATAATCTAGATGCTCCTAGTTCTTCTAAGAAGAAGAAAAAGAAAAGTGATAGGACTTTGCATGCTTCTAGTGAACCTAATGTAGAAACACCTGAGAATCCTTATAATACTTCTATCTCTGATGCTGAAACACAATCAGGAGATGAACATGAACCTGATGATAATGTTAATAATGATCTTCATGTAGATGCTCAACCTAGTAATAACAATGATATAGAAATTGAACCTGCTGTTGGCCTTGATAACCCACAATCAAGAAACCAACGTTATGATAAGAGAGATTTTGTTGCTAGGAAGCATGGTAGAGAAAGAGAACCATGGGTTCAGAAACCCATGCCCTTTCCTCCGAAACCATCCAAGACAAAGGATGATGAGGACTTTGAGCATTTTGCTGAAATGATTAGACCTATTTTCTTACGCATGCGCTTAACCGATATGCTAAAAACAAACCCTTATGCTGAATATATGAAAGACATCATCACTAATAAGAGGAAAATACCTGAAACTGAAATCTCCACCATGCTTGCCAACTATATCTTTAAGGGTGGAATCCCTAAGAAACTTGGTGATCCCGGAGTACCCACTATACCTTGCTCTATAAAAAGAAATTATGTTAAAACTGCTTTATGTGATTTAGGAGCCGGTGTTAGTGTTATGCCTCTTTCCTTGTACCATAGACTTGAATTAAGTAAGTTGACACCCACTGAGATATCCTTGCAAATGGCTGATAAATCAACTGCTATACTTGTCGGCATTTGTGAGGACGTGCCTATTGTTGTTGCGAATGTTACTATCTTAACAGACTTCGTCATTCTTGATATTCCTGAGGACGACAGTATGTCGATTATCCTTGGTAGACCTTTTTTAAACACTGCAGGTGCTGTTATTGATTGCAACAAAGGCAATGTCACCTTTCATGTTAATGGAAATGTGCACATGGTACATTTTCCGAGGAAACAACCTCAAGTTCACAACATAAATTCTATTGAGAAAATTCCATCAATCATTATTGGAGGTTTTGAATTTCCTCTCCCTACTGTCAAGAAAAAGTATGACATTCTTATTGTTGGGGATGTTCATATCCCTGTTGAGGTAACCTAGTGTTATTTGAAATTTCTCCGGTTCCGTGTTATTCGGAATGAGTTTGTTAATAAGAATTGATCAACCTTGTTAGTGGATTCATTTTGATGATCATGAGATGGATGAAACTAGAAGGCACAACCTTCTGTACCCTCCTTTTACTTTCTGTTATTTAAAATAAATAAAGCAAAAATAGTATTATCTGTCTGTTTTCTGAATTATCCATGCAATAAAAAAATATCCCGAAAATAAAAGTGCTCCAAATGCCGTGCAAATTTAGTATGATTTTTTATGGAATATTTGAGGATTTTAGGCACTGAAATCACTGCAGGAGGGGCAAGCACCAGACCACGAGAGTGGAGGGCGCGCCCACCCCTGGGCGCGCCCCCTGTCTTGTGGGCCCCTGGTGGACCCCCTCCACTTATGCCAGCACCCACACACTCCATATTCTTCCCAAAAAAATCCCCATCCAGCTCAAGCACGAGTTCTAGCTCTTTTTGCTGCGATTTTCGATCTCCTTGCTCAAAGCTCCATTCACAAAACTGCTTTGGGAGATTGTTGCTTGGTATGTGACTCCTCCAGTGATCCAACTAGTTTTTGTTCTAGTGCTTTATTCATTGCAAATCCTTTCTGCCTTGGTGACCCTGTTCTTGAGCTTGCATGTTAAATTTATGAGGTCCCAAGTAATTCCAATGCATGATATATGCTCTAGGCACTTGCAGGAGTAGTTGCTATCAATCTTGTTTAGTTTTATTCACTTTTATGTTGAAGTTACTAAAGTTTCAGAAATTTTCAGGAAATGTTAAAGAGATTTTTGAGGGGCTCTTCTAGCCAAGGCTCCCAGGAAAAACAAGCTAAAGAGAAGGAAAAGGCCAAGTATAATCTTCCTCGCATAGCGGAAGTACGGCCGTGTGAATGGCCATGCGATAATTTCTTGAGAGAAGCTGGAATTTATGAAGATTTTTATTCTTTGATCAAGAATGTAGGCCTCACCGATTTCCTCCACGACCGGATCGATCAGTATCTCTTACTTACCAATACTTTCGTGCAAAACTTTTATTATTATCCTAAGAAGTCACCGCCTTCAGTATCATTTCATTTATATGATGAATTCAGGGAAATGTCTTTACATGTTTGCGCGGTATGTAGGATACCCTTTGAGGGGTAATTAGAGGAACCACATCCTAGGGATGTGGATGGCTTTGTTAACACTATCACCGTAGGGGATTCAAAGAAGGGTTTCGATGCGAGAATCTCTAGCATACACTTTCCTGTTCTACGCTACTTTGCCTTATTTGCTAGTAGATGCTTGATTGGTCGTGGAAATAGTGGAAACTTCAATGTTCCAGATATTATTATTTTATTCCATGCCTTGTTTGGTGATAATAGTTTTAGTATGGGTGCCGTTATTGCTAAACGTCTAAACCTGAATCGTACAAAAGGCCCCATCTTTGGAGGTGTCTATGCTACACGTCTTGCTAAACATTTTGAGATACCTATTAGGCATTATGAGAAAGAGGAGACAATATTGCCTCCTTACATTTTAGATTACAGGAGCATGGTAGCACATGAGTTTATTGTTCATAATGATGATAAGATGCTCCTGTATAACTTGAGATTTAATAAGAAACACAATGAGACTATTATTCTGCCTGCACCTCTGTTGTTTGATTTGACTGCAGATAATTATCTTGTCACGCCGGAAGCGGTGTATGCTCATCGAGGCCAAGCATCCACTCCAGAGCCTGGGTCCGAGCCGGAACCTTCACCGGACCCTTATCGTGCATCATCTTATCAGTGGGATCCGGAGCAGACAGCCAGCCAATGGTATCCTGATTACACCCCTCAGTACACCGGGGAGAGTAGCCGCGGCCCGTGGCATTAGACCAACTTAGGCCAAAAGCCTAAGCTTAGGGGAGTACGTATTTCTCACCGACTTTACATTCATGTTCACACACTATTCTAGTCGTCGGTGCTCATACTCTTTCATTGTATTATCCATGCTAGTTTAATTTTCTCTTTCTAGTTTTCTTCTTGTGTGTTTGATAAACCTTTAGAAAAACCAAAAAAATTAGTTAGTTTAATTTCCATGCTTGTAGTAGAAATTAAAATGAAAACCCAAAAAGATTTCTCATTCTTCTTTTACTTGTTGGGAGCTTTCCCGTGTAAATAGTTTTATTTTGTTTTCTTTCCTTTGGGGGGTTGAGAGTAGAAGACCATATTGAAAATGTTTAGTGGCTCTCATATGCATGATTGTTTATTTAACTTAGAGCCCATATTACCTTGTCTTATATCTTGAGTTGAATGCTTGCAGATTCCAGCTTAGTCCAATGCACGCGCACTATTAATATTATACACATCGTTCGGTTGTGCAAGTGAAAGGCAATAATGACGATATATGATGGACTGATTGAGATGAGAGAAGCTGGTATGCTCGACCTCTCTTGTTTTTGTAAATATGATGAGTTCATCGTTCCCGATTCAGCTTATTATGAAGTAAACATATTTGCAATGACATTTAGAGATTATAGTTGCTTGTGCCATGCTTGATTAGCTATGAGTTATAATGGTTTACCTTGCGTGCCAACATGCTATTAGAATGATTATGATGTGGTATGATGGGATGGTATCCTCCTTTGAATGAATTGAGTGACTCGACTTGGCACATGTTCACGCATGTAGTTGAAACAAAATCAACATAGCCTTCACGATATTTATGTTCATGGTGGATTATATCCTACTCATGCTTGTACTCGGTGTGAATTAATTTTAATGCATGTTTACGACTGTTGTCGCTCTCTCAGTTGGTCGCTTCCCAGTCTTTTGCTAGCCTTCACCTGTACTAAGCGGGAATACTGCTTGTGCATCCAAACTCCTTAAACCCCAAAGTTATTCCATATGAGTCCACCATACCTTCCTATATGTGGTATCTACCTGCCGTTCCAAGTAAATTTGTATGTGCCAAACTCCAAACCTTCAAATAAAGTTCTGTTTTGTATGCTCGAGCAGCTCATGTTTCAACTAGGGCTTCCTATATCTTCCATGCTAGGTGGGTTATTCTCAAAAGGAGTGGACTCCGCTCCTCATTCACGAGAAAGGGCCGGTAACCAGGATGCCCAGTCCCATGATCCAAAAAGATCAAAGCAAATCAATATAATTAAACAAAACTCCCCCAGGGCTGTTGTTAGTTGGAGGCACTCGTTGTTTCGAGCAATCCATGGATTGATGCTTGTTGGTGGTGGGGGAGTATAAACTTTTACCATTCTATTTGGGAACTGCCTATAATGCATGTAGTATGGAAGATACAACCATCTCTTAGTTTTTGCATTTACAGTGAAAGTATGCCGCCCAAAATGTTATTCAATCTCTATTTTAAAATCGAGCTCTGGCACCTCTACAAATCCCTGCTTCCCTCTACGAAGGGCCTATCTATTTACTTATATGTTGAGTCATCACCTTCTTATTAAAAAGCACCTGCTGGAGAGCACACTGTCATTTGCATTCATTACTATTGGTTTATATTGGGTATGACTTGACTGGATCTCTTTTACCATGAATTACAATGTTTAGTCAGTCCTTGATCTTTAAAGGTGCTCTGCATTTATGTTTTGCGGTCTCAGAAAGGGATAGCGAGATACCATTTTGTTATACCATGTTATGATTGTTTTGAGAAAGTGTTGTCATCCGAGTTTTATTATTATGGCTCGCTAGCTGATTATGCCATTGATATGAGTAATTGTGAGACCGAGGTGTTATTGTGAGTATGGTTAGTTCATAATAATTGCTGAAACCTGAATGCTGGCTTTGCATGTTTACAACAACAAGAGCAAACAGAGTTTGAAAAAGTTTTACTTTATCACTTTCAGTTTATCAACTGAATTGCTCGAGGACAAGCAAAGGTTTAAGCTTGGGGGAGTTGATATGTCTCCAACGTATCTACTTTTCCAAACACTTTTGCCCTTGTTTTCGACTCTAACTTGCATGATTTGAATGAAACTAACCCGGACTGACGCTGTTTTCAGCAAACTGCCATGATGTTGTTTTATGTGTAGAAAACAGAAGTTCTCGGAATGACCTGAAAATCCTTAGAGATAAGTTTCAGAAAATATAAAAAATACTGGCAAAAGATGAAGACCAGGGGGCTCACACCCTGTCCACGAGGGTGGGGGGCGCGCCCCCTGTCTCGTGGCCCCCCTGCAGCTCCGCCGACCTCAACTCTAGCTCCATATATTCCGTTTCACGGAGAAAAAAATCAGAGAGAAAGTTTCATCGCGTTTTATGGTATGGAGCCGCCAACAAGCCCTAATCTCTCTCGGGAGGGCTGATCTGGAGTCCGTTCGGGGCTCCGGAGAGGGGGATTCGTCGCCGTCATCATCATCAACCATCCTCCATCACCAATTTCATGATGCTAACCGCCGTGCGTGAGTAATTCCATCATAGGCTTGCTGGACGGTGATGGGTTGGATGAGATTTACCATGTAATCAAGTTAGTTTTGTTAGGGTTTGATCCCTAGTATCCACTATGTTCTGAGATTGATGTTGCTATGACTTTTCTATGCTTAATGCTTGTCACTAGGGCCCTAGTGCCATGATTTCAGATCTGAACCTATTATGTTTTCATGAATATATGTGTGTTCTTGATCCTATCTTGCAAGTCTATAGTCACCTATTATGTGTTATGATCCGACAACCCCGAAGTGACAATAATCGGGATACTTCTCGGTGATGACCGTAGTTTGAGGAGTTCATGTATTCACTATGTGTTAATGCTTTGATCCGGTTCTCTATTAAAAGGAGGCCTTAATATCCCTTAGTTTCCTCTAGGACCCCGCTGCCACGGGAGGGTAGGACAAAAGATGTCATGCAAGTTCTTTTCCATAAGCACGTATGACTATATTCGGAATACATGCATATTGATGAATTGGAGCTAGTTCTGTGTCACCCTATGTTATAGCTATTACATGAGGAATCGCATCCGACATAATCATCCATCACTGATCGAATGCCTACGAGCTTTTCATATACTGTGCTTCGCTTATTTACTTTTCTGTTGCTATTGTTACAATCACTACAAAACCCAAAAATATTACTTTTGCTATCGTTACCATTATTATCATACTACTTTGCTACTAAATACTTTGCTGCAGATACTAAGTTATCCAGGTGTGGTTGAATTGACAACTCAACTGCTAATACTTAAGAATATTCTTTGGCTCCCCTTGTGTCGAATCAATAAATTTGGGTTGAATACTCTACCCTCGAAAGCTGTTGCGATCCCCTACACTTGTGGGTTATCAACAGGCTGCCGTTTTGATGCTTCCCATAAGTGAGGGCACATGCTTCAAGATTGTCATTCGTAATTCTGATTGCTCATACTGTCGGTATGCCCATGAGGATAGTGGGCGATGTGCTGCTTTACCATAGTGGCTGGAGTCAAACTGTTGAATTGATCTTTAGTATGACTTGACAGACTCAGAGATTTGATACTTACAAATCTGAGCAGATGTTGTTGACTGAGCGGGTTATCGTGATGTGGGGTCCTTACCAAAATTGAGTAGACACTGCACATGAATATTCATGGTGATCGATACTGTCTCAGACGGTTCGGGGTATCGACACCATGTGGATCATGCAACAATTTTCATACTTGTATTTCCGGTCTTGCTCCTTCATTATTGTTTTCTTGGTCTGGGTCCTTGGTTGAAAGAGCCGGGTCATATTGCTTCTTCGTATGACCATAGATACTGTCGGGTACAATATTTCGGCAATCATAATCTATCCTCATTCTTATGACATGGTAATATTGTTTAAAATGGCAGGCTCATCGCTTCTCAAGTTCCGATCTTTGGGAAATGATCATCCGAACCCAGAAAAAGAAGACAAGGGCTCATCAGGATCATATTCCAGGTTCACAGGTACTTGTACTGAGCTCATTGATGTCATTAATACTCATATTCATTTGTCACACTGTGGTGTATACTAGCTTTCTTCTCTTAACAATCCTCACGTGGTTGTCAGATCCTCGTCCGAGTGACTTGCAAGACCTTGGTGGTATGCTTACCGCATATATATGAGAATCTGATTCCCGAGATAGACGTGTGGTCTGACTGATTGTTGCTTCAGACCAAACGGTTGCAGATCTGATTCTTGGGATTCATTGCCATATGCTGTCAATGCACAACGTACTACCTTGTACCAATGCCATACTGAGGAAGATTGGATGGCTTGTGCTTGAAACTTTCATCCGAAAACTTGCCGAACAAGACTGGATATCGTGCTTCAGAAGCTTCCCCCTTAAAGACATTGCTGGGGAAAGACTCGGTACCTTATGCCGGAAGCTTTTGCGGTTGCGTACTGAAGAGGGCAAAGTATCTTGCACGAGAAATCATCCAGGTATCGTACCGATGAAGATAGATGAATCTTGCCTTGGAAGCTTCTCTGGTAGCTTGCGATGGAAGACTGGGTTGTTTACACCAGAAGCTTCTCATTGTGATATGCGGAGCGATTTCCACAGATACATACCATCTTAATATTTCTGCTATTGATTACTTGTATGAAATGGGATTTTGCTGGTCTATCCTCCTTTCCGAGTATTAAATACATGCCATATTTTTGCTTGCTTCCAAGCACATCGGGTTTCAAAATCATCCTCAACAAAAAATTAAACCTTGCATCTGAGCCATACCTTTGACTGATAATATTCTGTCAATCTTGCACACAATTTATCTTCTTGCTGATTTGATCATTTCTGCTATGAAGAGTGCACACCGTGACAAACTTGATTATTCAGTATCATGATCAGATATCTCCAATCTCAATGCAGTCGGCTAAGAATTCCATACTGTTGCGAGGAGGGCTCACTAATGCAATCTTGATACTGACAGTCCATCCAGGGTTTCTTTTGCATTCAGTCGAGATATTTCAAATTTTACTGCAGTCTGCTGATAATTCCATTCTGTTTAGCTGAGTTTCCAAATATATGCATTTCTTGCTGACTCTTCGGGTCCAGTGTCGGTTGATGAGTAACTTTAATAGGGGAAAATATGTAACACCGAAGTCCCAAAGAAAGAAACAAAAGAAACAACGGAAACACAAGCACACAAGCATACTAATAATATAAATAATCAAGCACATCACATATTACTGCTACTCACACAATAATATGCATGCACACCTAAGCACACAAATCTCGCGGAAACTCTGGTATTACGGTCTAATATGCTGTGACAGTGTGCACGAAAGTGATATCCATGTGTGGAAGGAGTTGGTATAACCAAATCTACACCAAGCGCTGGCTAAACACCGGCTGGATCTAGATGGATACGGAGGCGAGGACGGACATGGTGATCAAGTAGCAAGGCACAACGATCACGACTACCTCATCATCAAGAGTACGAAAGGGAACCGTACATGTACAAAGAAGGGAATGACAGGGTAAGTAAAGCAAGGCTTGCTGGCATTGCCCTTTTTTTAATAACAAAGATCAGTAAGGGTTGCCAAAGGGACGAGATGGAAAGCATGATTCGGGATAGAAACAAGTCCTGAAATAAATATGGGTGGGTGGCAGAAATATATCGACTCAATACCTAGGCATAACTCCTGCAAATGGTGTCTGGAACACTCGGCACCAGGGCAGCACTCTACTGGGACAGAGATGACGCCGAACACCGAAAAGCAAGCATGCTAAGAAGGGTGCAGGTAGCGGATCAAAACCGATGCCACCTACACTCACAAGATTAATCGTTAGTGACAAGATAATAAGCTATATGCATGCTATTCAACAAACAAATGCAACAATCAAGTGGAACAAACCAACTGGGGTCAATACTACCTATTTCTAACGTTCGCGTGGGCTAGGGCGTCCTACAACCAGACCTGCTCTGGTACCAAGCCTGTGGCACCCCAGCTCAGAGAAACCGGAATGCCCCGTATTCCAGCCCAGAGATGGAGATGAAGTCTTCTGGAATAAGGCACTACTTAGCATAGAACAATTCAGCTCTTTATTACAATCTATTTGGGTACAAGGGTTACATCGCCATGGCGACACTATGCCTGCCACAGTTGCTCTATGCAAGCAACAGAACAATTTAAAGCAGCGAAATAACTTCTAGTAGCGGAACAACAACGACGGTGGTGAACTCCACTCCGTAGGGACTCTGACTGGAATGCTTATACTAGCTCACAAACAAGGAATCCACGACAAACAAGCAATCAAATCCGGCATGACCTGCAAACTGGCATAACGCGCCAGATCAGTACATTGAATGCACTTGCAAGCTCACAATAACCAGAAGCATTCAAGACAAACAACAACATGACAATGACAGGTTAAGCAGGAATTATCATGAGATCATCAAAACAACATGGCATGAACAACATAAACATGATACAACTAGAACAATATGAGCATGGCATGAACATATGAACCTGATGATACTAGAATGCAACATGATGACACTATCATGCACCACTTATTCTGCTCTGGTTACCTTGTAACCATCACATGCATCACTTACCATCCTCGGACATCACACGATCATCTCAGGATCAAATCAAGCTTGGTATAAAATACCCCAGTAATCATTACATGACCACAAGGAGCTTGATCTTTACCCACGACTCTCGCATAACATCACGAATATCCAACAACTTAGTATCCTGGATACCACGGTGATCATTCACGGATCACATACAGAACCACGCTTGGTTCAACGGGTTACCTCGTAACCAAACGGTGATCATTCATGGATCACATAACCAACTTATCTCATAATCGAACCAGGGTTGTTATTAAGCACATTATTATTATTATTATTATTACCGTTGATCCATAGTGTGACCAACTACGAACTGGGCCCTTATCCGTGGACGCGACTATCGATAGATTTAACACACACACTCTTCAGAGGTAGCACACTTTACCCACACCATAGGACCCATGGCCTCGCACTCCCATTCGGGTGGACCAACGGTGTTCCGACAAAACCAATCTACTGCCATGACATTCTCCCAGCCACTCCGACTAACACCCCTTTTTGGGTTCAGTCCTGGGTGGCCCAACCTACCAAAGGCAAAACAGCCACCGTCGTGGCAAATAAACGGTCCCAAACGGGGACATGTGCACATAACCAAACTCGGGCCCACAAGGCTTATGTCCGCCTACATGATCAGGGTAGCGCGCGCCCATAACCTTCCCTAGTTGGAGGCACCGACGAGAGGCATAAACAATAAACCCAGTTAGGACCGTCCCATACCGGCAAATGTGGTTGCACTTGTTAGCTCGATATGGTGGCACCATGACTCGGCCAACAGTTGTTCAAGTTCAATTAAGCCCGATTAAACTTGAATGCAATAAGCTGAGTCATAATAGATTAACATGATGCAACGACCATGCATGAATATGATATCAACATAAGCATGGCTATGCAACATCACTTTTTAACCTATCAACAACAATAAATCATATATCTGACTGAGCATGGCATACTGACTAGCATGAACATTACAAGTATACACTTCTCAGAAACATAGCATGACCACTAGCATCAATAATAACTATCATGCACGGACATATCAACAATGCTATTATGCAAGCATTTAACCAACTGGATGCAATGTAACATGCATAACAACGGTACTCGGAACAGACGACATTCATGCACCGAAGACCATCACCAACATCAACATATACTACTAGCAAACATAAGCATATGAAAGGGATACTAGCAGGTAGAACATGATAACAGAGTGCAAGACAACATAGCACGAGAGTGAACATGAAACTCTAAGCAGTACCAGAACAACGATAACCATAGTTTAAACAAGCAAAAATTTCATAAATATTCAAGTTGAAAACCATGGCTACTGCATGATTATCATGCAAGTGGGTATTGTGGCTTTCCTGGGGGTGAAGAAGGCACTGGGGAGAAGTGCGGAAAGCTTGCGAAAAGATTCACCGAAAACAACTTTATCTCGGAGGGGTCTGTTTACGGGCAAGGGAAAAATTGTCATTTCCATTATGTCAAATAATAGTGAAAATGAGGTAAACATCACGGCCTCGACAAGACGAAGACGTGGGCATTGGATTCACCTCAATCGGAGTCTCGAGCAAAAAGTTGTGGCCGTTCGCTCGTTAAGCAGAAAACTAAAAGAATCTACTTTTAACTGATGAACATTCACAAAATAAAAGATTCGGTCGGCGGCTGAAAAAGAGAAAGCGCCTTTTCAGAAACACGTCTTTGAAGTACTGAAAGCGCATTTTCAACAGAACATGTGACATATTACACTTACAGTCAATGAAGACGTATTAAGCAAAAGCCGCTTCCACTTGCCACATCAGCGCCAGTGGGGTCAACCCCCCCGGGTCACTGACTGGTGGGGTCGGGGGAGCTGGGCTCGCCTGGCCAGCTCGGTCGTTCTTCAACCTCTCGCTCGCCCGAGAGGCAGAGCAGAGGCGCACGACGCGGGCGGCCGTCCCGGCGGCCTGGGCCTTCTCGGGCGACGCCCAGCCTACCTGCAGGATCGGGGCGGCGACGCGCTTCTTCTTGGCCACCTCACGCTCGTGGGGGTGCACTGGAGAGCGTGCAACAGTGGCCGCGGCGGACGGCAGCCTCGAGCGATGTTGGGGCAGGGCATTGCAGTTGCTCCGGTGGCGAGGCAAGGGACTGGATGGGTCCGCAGGAGTTGGGAGATTCGAGAGGTGGTGGTAGAAGAGGGAAAGGAACACTAGCTCGTCGAAATTTAGGCGGGGCGCACCGGCGGCCATGGCGGCAGAGGGCAGCGAGGAGAGGTTCCGGGGCTCGGGCAAGGCACTAGGGAGGACTAGAGGAGCGAGGATAAGTTGGTGGAGTGCTCGGAGGGGGTTGGGGAGGGCTACTTATAGCCGGGGCGAGAGGCATAGGCTCGGGTGCCGCAAGGCATGTCCGACCGAGGCCCTAGTGATGGCTGCGATCATGGGGAGGCACGAGGAAGGTGACGAGGGGAGAACGGACGAGCTACAGAGGAGCACGAGGCAGCAGGAGCAAAGGGGGAGCACAGGAAGAGGCCGAGCGCCATTAAAACGCTGTCGGCCACACTGATCCCGTGGGCAAACATCGACGAGCACCAGCGAGGAGGCTTCGGGAGGGGGAGATGGCTCCAAGTGGACGGCGATGACCCGTGCTAGCTACTGGACAAGGTCACGCGCGCGAAGACGACGGGAGGAGGAGGGGCCCGAGCACAAACGATGTCCAGAGCGCGCGCACTGCATGCCAATTCAGTGGTCACCACCAGTACTGGCATTTGGAGGATGCAACAAGCTGGCAAAGGTTGTCTGGGGATTAGTCCTTTCAGGGTAGGTTGCAAATGACGAGGTGGCTTGGTGAAGGGTGCTGTGGTCAAGTGGGAATTAATCTCTGAAGTTTGCTGTGGCAAACTTGATCAACTTAGTGTGATCAACAGAGATATGCTATGGGTCCAATGTAATGTCTGGGAGGTTTAGGGTAGGAAGGACTACAGTCCTAGGGAGTTAGACAGGAAATGGATCAATGATTAACCTAGTTGCTTTGCAACTGACCAAAATGGTCCAGAAACTTGAGCATGATGATGCACTCACATGGAGTGTCAACTTGAGCTCAAATTGGGCAAGGTAGAGTCATTTGGTCCTATGAAGATGCTCAAAAAGTCACATACCAATTGGCCAAGCCAAAATGGTACTTGCTTCACAAACATCTCCTCTGGACAGAAACTTGCAAAAATTCTAGAGGAATAGTGGATTGACGAAATATGCCCAAATTGGGTGGAGATAGGCTATATGGATAGGAGAAGGCCTAGAAAAACTTGCAGGCATAATGGAGCAAGATAAAACATACTTGCTTCACAAACTGAAAATTTGGACATAATTAAAACATTGAAGATGAGCTCACATGGAGGCATTACATGAGCTCAACTTTGGTGGAGGGCTATGATATGATGATATGGAGGATCTTGCAAAATTGCAACTCATTTGGATATGCCTAGCTTGTACCAACTTCACAAAGCTTCTTTCTGGACGGAAACTTTAGAACATCATAACTGAAATAATTACTAGGGAAATGAGGTTGCGTTTTGGCATGTGGCAATTATTTGTACATGAAAAGATGTCCAAGGAGTTTGAGGGCAAATGGGCAAAGGAAAATAGCACTTGCTTCACAATGTGCCATTTAGAGCAGAATAGGAAATTAATTATTTTTGAACATGGCAATGAAAAGTTTTGCCATGTTTTATGAATATATGACCCAAACAATTTATGAGAATTATTTGGGAATTTTAGGAGTGAGGGAAATATGGGTTGCTTCACAACCTAGCTAGGGCAAGTTGAGTTATTCCTTTAATAGAAAAGGAATATTCCCAATAAAAAGAATATTGGGATTTGGTCCAAGGTGGAAATGGAAAGGTCTAGGGAAGGATTTGGGTATGACAAGCCACTCTGGAAAGAAAGAAATGGTCATCTTCTTCAGTTTCCAAACCACGAAGCCACGGAAAAAGAAAACTCACGCAAAAACCTCAGAAAATCAAAAGAAAAAGGAAGGGCAAAAAATAAGGCTGTTACATAAAATGAGTGAATCTATGATCTAAAATATGTCTGTATACATCCGTATGTGGTTGTCCATTTAAAATCTCTAAAAAGAAAAATATTTAGGAACAGAGGGGTAAGATTTGATGGAAGCGTTCCTACTACCTGATGGGGGCTGTGAGGTGTTTATTTATCTAAGACAGATGCCCTACCGTGGCGTACAAGAGTTTGCGTACGATCTCCCGGATATGTTCGAGTTGCAGAGGAATCAAGAAAGGAAAGAGAGTTACAGCCTGCTACAATTTCATAGAGATTACATCAGAAACATTACAACTGTTGTATCGCTAACACCCTCCCTTAATCTTAACTATCCTAAGTTGAGATTATTCTTGAACTCTTCAAATGCCTTGACTGAAAGAGCTTTAGTGAATCCATGTGCAACTTGATCCTTTGATGGAATAAACCTGATTTCCAGTTTCTTTGCTGCAACCCTTTCTCGTACAAAATGAAAATAAATTTCAATATGTTTGGTTCTGGCATGGAACATGGCAGAAAGATGTGTTGCTCCTAAGTTATCACACCAAAGAGAAGATACACGATGTTGCTTAATCCCCAATTCTGCAATCAAGGATTCCATCCAAATAACCTCAGCAGTGGCATTAGCCAGAGATTTGTACTCAGCTTCTGTACTTGATCTTGAAACCGTGGCTTGTTTTCTAGCACTCCAGGAGATAAGATTAGAGCCAAAGAATACTGCAAAACATGCAGTTGATTTTGTATCACCAGTACGTCCTGCCTAGTCAGCATCAGAAAAAGCACTAATAAGAGTATAATTGGAATGTCTGAACTTGAGATCTAATCTTGCAGTCTGCTTTATGTATCTTATGATTCTTTTAACAACTGTCCAGTGTGCAGTAGTAGGTGCATGCAAATACTGACAAACCTTGTTAACTGCAAAAGATATATCTGGTCGTGTCAAAGTTAAATACTGCAAAGCTGCTACGGCGCTCCTGTATTTTGTGCTTTCTTCTTCCTTGAGTGGTTCACCTTGAAATTGTGAAAGTTTTTCTGAAGAAGACAATGGTGTGGGTGAAGGCTTACAGTCCTTCATCCCCATACATGTAAGCAGTTCCGTAGCATATTTTTTCTTGATTCAACACTATGCCATCTTGAACCTTCTTAACTTCAACGCCAAGGAAGAAGTGTAGGTCACCCAGATCCTTGAGAGCAAACTCTGAACTTAGGTCATGAAGAAGAGCATTAGTGGCACTTTGTGAAGAACTTGCAACTGTAATATCATCAACATATATCAACACAAATGTAACTGTGTTTGCCTTGTTATAAATGAAGAGTGATGTATCAGCTTTGTATGCAACAAAACCAAGATGCCTCAACTGAGAACTCAACCTTGAGTACCATGCTCTTGGTGCTTGTTTCAAGCCATAAAGCGCCTTATCAAGCTTGCACACATAGCAGGGGTTTCTTCTATTTTTATACCCAGGTGGTTTCCTCATGTAAACCTCCTCTTCTAGAACACCATGCAAAAATGCATTCTGAACATCTAGCTGTCTCAAGCTCCACCCCTCAACACATCAATAGCTAGTACAAGCCTAATAGTTGCAGCTTTAACAACATGACTGAAAGTATCTTCATAATCTAGACCATAACGTTGGTGGAAACCTTTTGCAACAAGACACACCTTATACCTGTCAATCGAGCCATCTGCTCTCTTTTTAATTATGTAAACCCATTTACAATTGATGATATTTTTACCTCTTTGCTCAGGCACAAGATGCCAAGTTTTGTTTCTCATAAGTGCAGAGTACTCTTCATCCATTGCACTTTTCCACCTCGGATCTCCAAGTGCATCATCTAACTTTGTTGGTTCCCCTGCAATACACAACATGCCATACGTATAGTTCCATCAGTTTGAACTTTTGGATTCCTTATACCTTTTTGTAGTCGAGTTGTGAAACGCGAGCTTGTTGGTTGAACAGGATATGTAGTTTGTTGTAATGGAGGTAGTACAGATTCAGCCGCAGAGGATCCTGAAGAAGCACCAGATCCACCTTGCATAGCAGATCCAGAATTAAACCTAGTGACCTGAGGTGTGGACACTGTCTCTGAATCAGAAGCCGCAGAAGATCCAGAACGCGTCGCTGTCCACACGTGCATGGGGAGAGGCAATCCCGAGCGGCCCGTCACTGTCCCTAGCGCATGCACGCGCGTGGGGCGCAGGCCTGGTGCTGTGGAGGGTGACATGGCGCCCAATCGCTGGCTGGGCTGGCCGCTGCCAGGCGCGCGATCCCGCGCTAATTCTTGCGCGCGATCCAAGGGATCTTGGCGAATAGGAGTTCCAGGTGACGCGGGATACTCCTCGTGTTTAGCGCCTAGCTCGTCTTCTTCTGGTACATCAAATATGGCATCAATTTCAGCAAGATTTTGATCATTTTCTTCACCATTTTCTGCACTGTTTTCTTCTGTGTCTTCTCCAGGAGCCTGCACAGGTATAGGCACAATACAAGGACTAGTAGAATCATCATTTGGTTAGTACAATTTTCGCCCCCATGATCAAAATCTAGAAGGTTAAATGGAAGAAGAAGAACTTCCTTCCTAAGGAGGGCTTCGGCATTGGGATGAAGAGATGCAAAAGGGAAGACAGATTCACCAAATATGACATCACGAGATATGTAGACCCTACTAGTAGAGATATCTAGACATTTGACTCCTTTGTGAATTGGACTATATCCAAGAAAAGCACATCGCTTTGAACGGAAAGCAAGTTTGTGTGTATTGTTATGTCTAAGGTTAGGCCAGCATGCACAACCAAACAGACAAAGTGATCTGTAATCAGGAGTAATGCCAAAAATTCGCATGGTAGGAGTTTCAAATTTGATGACTTTGCTAGGGAGCAAGTTTATGAGATATGTGGCAGTAAAAAATGCTTCATCCCAAAATTTGAGTGGCATGGATGCATTTGCTATTAGGGCTAGCCCTACTTCAACAACATGGTGATGTTCTCTTTCTGCAAAACGATTCTGTTGGTGAGCATGAGGAGATGAAACATGATGCAAGATGCCAAGTTGCTGAAAGAAAGAATTGATTTTCTTGTATTCACCACCCCAGTCAGTTTGCATGGCAATGATCTTAGTGTTTAGTTGTCTTTCAACAAGATTTTGAAAATTCTTGAAAACTTGAGACACTTCAGATCATTTATTAAGAAGATAGATCCAAGTAAATTTGCTATGGTCATCAATAAAGCTTACATAATATAAGTGTCCACCAACTGAAACATGAGGTGCCCCCACACATCTGAGAATACAAGTTGTAAGGGTGCAGTAGAAATACTGGTAGAAATAGGATATGGTAGATGATGACTTTTAGCTTGCTGACATGGATCACAAACTGACTCAAAGCTAGACTCATGAGCATGGGGATGCTTATTTTTACTAAGAACAAGTTTAACTATAGCTGATGAAGGATGACCTAATCTACTATGCCGCTTTGCATAAGACGACTTGATGACGACAAAAGCTTGTTTATTTGATGATGGTGGTGATGATGATATAAGCGGGTAAAGACCTCCCATGCACTTGCCCCTAAGAAGTATTATTCTCGTGTCCAAGTCCTTAATCAAAAAGAAGTAAGGATAAAATTTAATGAGAACACGATTATCAAGAGTAAACCTATGAACGGAGACAAGATTTTTTTGAAGTTTCAGGAACATATATAATCCTATTTAGATGCAATTTTTCATGGGGGTTTTGATAACTAAACGACCAACATGAGTAATTTTCATACCAGAACCGCTTGCAGTGTGAACTTGGTCCGGTCCATGGTACTTGTCCCTGATAGTTAGCTTGTCCAGCTCACCCGTAATATGGTTTGTTGCTCCAGTGTCCGCGTACCAGTTGGTGTCGATGCCATAGCTGTTGGTGACAACATTTGCCTCCTCATCATAATCATCTTCCTCATAGCGATCCCAACATGCACGAGCACCTCCTGCATGAAATTTGTAATAGATTTGGCAATCGGGGTAGTCCCGAGCCGATTGTTGATGTTGCTGCTACTGCTGTTGTGGACGCCCTCTATAGGTTCTACCACTATTGGCACCGGCACCAGAAGGAGTGGGAGGACGCCTTCCTCTGCCACACCCCCTGTTGCCTCGGCTGAGGCCTCTTTTGTTGCGTCCATGACCCCTGTATGCCAGATTTGCTGAAGAATTGAAGCCGACACTTACTGCCCCATCACCCAACATTTCTATCCTTTGGTCAAAGGCGGATATTTGGGAAAAGATTTTGTCGACAGTAATAGACGTCTTGACAGCGCCGATGGATGCCACCACGGGATCGTAGTCGTAGTCGAGACCCGCGAGTACATAGTCCACCATCTCGGGGTCTGAAACTGGACGACCTGCCACTAGTAGAAAAAGGACCTAATGTGAAGCTCATTAGTCCCGGTTTGTAATTGAACCGGCACTAATGTGACCATTAGTGCCGGTTGCAATGACTAGGCAGGCGGTGCTCATTAGTACCGGCTCGTGGCAAACATTTAGTACCGGTTCATGCCACGAACCGGTACTAAAGAGGTGGTGGCCTTTAGTACGGGTTGGTGGCTCCAACCGGTACTAAAGACCCCCCACTTTAGTATGGGTTCGTGCCACCAACCGGTACTAAAGGGGTGCGCTGCCACCTGCAGTGCACAATGTTTAGTCCCACCTCGCTAGTTGAGAGGAGCTCGCACCGGTTTATAAGCCCCACCGCGGCTACCATGTCGAGCTGCTCTCTAAGCAGGCCTTTGTGGGCCTATTGCAAGTGCTCTGCCCTGTGGGCCCTAGTGGGCCGTACGGTCCTGCATCCTGGCCCAACTAGAGGTTGGGTTTCTAGTCGTATGCAGGCCGTGCCGGCCTAGTAGATGAGCTGTTTTTGTCGTGCCTCGTGCCTCGTGCCACGTGGTGGCCCTTTAGTGCCGGTTCGTGTTGAACCGGGACTAAAGGGGGGGGGGGGATCTTTAGTCCCCACACTTTAGTGCCAGTTGCAGAACCGACACTAAAGGCCCCTACAAACCGGAAATATAGCTCTGTTTTCTACTAGTGTGCTACTACAAGTTCATCCCAGAGTTTCTTCATCTTGGCGATGAAGGAGGAGCTGGACATCGTGCCCTTCTTTGTGCTGGTGATGGCGATCCGCAGATTTGTAATGCGAGACTGTGACTACGATGCAAAAATTGTGGTGATTGCAGTCCATAGATCATAGGTATTTTCCTTACCAATAACCTGTGCAAGAATCTCTTTTGAGAGACAATTCAACTGATAACTGAGGACCTGTTGATCCTTCTGCAGCCATGGCGCATACAGTGGGTTTGGCACCCTGGCCATGGTCTTGTTCGATTGCTGCTGCTCCACCGTGGATGGGGGCGCGAAGCCGGTTCCATCTAGGAGCCCGTGACCTGCGCTCCTCGCAGGCCGGGCATCAATTGGGCTTTCAATAGGATATAGTTCCCCTTCGTCAACTTCTCAGTCGGCGGAGGTGCAAGGTTGAGGACGACTGCAGTCGAGGAAGCCATGGCGATGAAGATGTTTCTGCTAACTAGATTGGGAAGAGGATGGCTCTGTATACCATGTAAGATTCGATGGAAGCGTTCCTACTCCCTGATGGGAGCCGCGACACTACAAAAAAAAGACACATCCGTGACATTTTGGGTCGAACGATTTTTTTCTATCATACATATGACACTTCTATGACGATAATTGTGACAGAACCCGGTATCGTCATAGGTGTGGTGGGCTCCTACTTCTATGACGAAAAATCATGACAGAAAATGGGCTTTTCGTCCTGGGCGGGCCGGAGACGCAGCTGCATGACATTGTTTGGGCCGTCCATGACGGAAAAAACCGTGGTAGAAGCGAGGGGTAGGAAACTTTCGGGGAGTTGCCGGTTACGGTGGGAGGTCGGGGCCAAGCGATGCGCGTTTCTCTCGTACACGTACATGCGTGTGTGCGAGGCGTTGGCTCTAACTGAACCCGAGCAAGGCGTTGGGCTATAACTGAACCCGAGCGATTGCACTGCAGGCTACGCGTTACTGATCCCGAGCGATCGATCGATGGCTGTTAACTTAACCCGATAGAGCGATTCCTTCGCTACTACTGCTAACTGAAGCCGATCGATTGGATGAACAGTGAGGGTTGCGGGGGGTTGGATGAGCGATGAGCGGTGGCGTTGCCTCTGGATGAATAGGACCCCGTGTTGTGGAGGGCTGGATGAACAGTAGACGGTGGAGGGGTGGCTGTGGAGGGGTGGTTGAACAGGA
Organism: Aegilops longissima; assembly: GCA_021605205.1. NCBI lineage: Eukaryota > Viridiplantae > Streptophyta > Magnoliopsida > Poales > Poaceae > Aegilops > Aegilops longissima. Next base: position 34,384,029 of record CM038676.1, read on the forward strand.
CCCCGTGGTGTGGAGGGCTGGATGAACAGTAGATGGTGGAGGGCTGGATGAACAGTAGACGATGGAGAGGTGGTTGAACAGTAGCCGGTGGAGTAGCGCGCGGTGGAGGCTGGATGAACAGGAGCCCGTGGAGGCTGGAGGAGGTCGACGGTAGCCCATGGAGGCTGGAGGAGGTCGACGGTAGCCCGTGGAGGCTGGAGGAGGTCGACGGTGGAGATGAACAGTATCCCGTGGAGTCCCGTTTTGCGGTACGCCACACCCCTCCTGATGAACATGACCCCCGTTTCGACCGTAGCGGCCCAACACAAGTCCGCTTTAGTCTGCTTTTTTGCGACGCCACACCCTCCCGGCGAACATGACCCCTGCTTCGACCGTAGGAGGCCCGCTTCTCCTGCTTTGGCGGCACGCCACACCCTCACGATGAACAGGACCCCATTTCGATTTGTAGGAGGTCCGCTTCTCCGCTTTGCAAAGACGCCACACCCTCCCAATCAACAGGACCACCGTTTCGACCGTAGGAGGTCCGTTTCCTCCATTTTGCGGTACGCCACAGCCCACCCGATCAACAGGACCCCGTTCCGAACGTGGCCGGTCAAACAAAAGGCCGTTTCCTCCGTTCCGCGGTACGCCAGGCCTCGTTTCCATCGCCGGTTCCATCCAAGCCGGTTGGCTCCCACGCGCTTCGTTGCCTCCCGATGAACACGACGCATTCCGTTGCCTCCCGATGAACACGACGCATTCCGCTGCCTCCCCATGAACACGACGCATTCCGCTGCCTCCCCATGAACACAAGCCTCGCTGACGTATGCGCGATTGTTGCGTTCGAGACCCCGCCAGATGTACACATACGGGTCAGATTTTCTTTCTTGCACCACGGCGCCAGACGACGTGTACATGCTACGCGGCGCCTCTACTACAACACGTGCGGCGCCTCTACTACGACACGCACGCCTACATCGACCAAGATGTACGCATATCGTCGCGACTAGGATGACAACGCCACGACGCTTTGACCAGTGGGTCCCGACCGCGTGCACTTCCTTGCTCGCGAAGATGTAGCTGGTGGGTCCCAGCATGTGGGCGCCAATCGCTTTTTTTGCCCGCACGCACTTCCTTGCGTGCGAAGGTGTAGCTGCTGGGTCCCGAGTCGTGGGGCTTAATCGTTTTTGCCCGGACGCACTTCCTTGTGTGCGAAGGTGTAGCTGCTGGGTCCCAGCAATGTGGGGTGAATCGTTTTTACCTGCACGCACTTCCTTGCGCGCGAAGGTGTAGCTGGTGGGTCCTAGCAATGGGGCTAATCGGTTTTTTCTGGACGCACTTCCTTGCGTGTGAAGATGTAGCTGGTGGGTCCCAGCAGTCAGGGGGGCGAATCGTTTTTTTCCCGGAGGCACTTCCTTGCGTGCGAAGATGTAGCTCGTGGGTCCCAAACAGTGGGGCGAATCATTTTTCACGAAATCGGTGGCTCGTCCGGTGGGTCCCCATTGCCGTGGAGGAATAATTATTTTGCGGCGTAATAAGGAGGCACTTCCTGCGGCTGCCGTGGACCCAGCTGTTAGCCTCTCCACGTACAGTCCACGTCCGATGGAAGTCGTTCCTTGACCACGTTGACCATGCCGCGCCGAGAGCACCACGGCGGTGGACGACGGCGAGGCCTAGGAAGGGGACGACGCGGAGCCAGGGAAGACGCGGCAGTGGATGCACACGCGGAGAGGAGTACGAGGGTTCACTTGTTCGGCTGCGCTGTCGGTGCCGCAGAATAACAGGGGGTGTGGGTGAGTGGAGGGATGGCCTGGCCAGCGGTGGGAGTAGTAGGGGGCGGTGAGGCCTCCGCGGCAGCACAGCCGGCCACGGGAGGCAGGAGCAGGCGTCACGACCGGCACTGCTTTGTGCAGCTGGAGCAAGAAGACCAGAGGTTGAAGAAGCACGACGGCCGTTGGATGGACATCGTACGGTCACTGCAGCTAGAATCGTTTATATTGACTAAGTTGACAAAGCCCTTGGTACGTCAACTTAGTAGGCCCACAGTTCAGCTTCCGAAACGGTGCACCCTAGATGTCAGGGGTAGGAATCATTTTTTGGGCGGGTGAAGCTAGAATATCCGAGATTGAAGAAGAAGCACGGCATCCGTTGGATGGACATCCAACGCCACCGCCGCTAGAACTGTGTGTTGACTATAAGTTGACAAAGCCTTGCATACTGGCCAACTCTGTTTTTTTTTAGGGACGCACAACTTAGTAAGGCCGTAAGTGTGTGGCGAGAACTTATAGCCCATTTGAGATTTGTAAGAATGTGTAGCCCATTTTTGAATTCTAATGGAATTTACTACAACCCATTTACAGTTTGTTAAAAGTACAACCCATTTCAACCAACCGTTCAAAACAGAATTCAATAAAATTTCCCACATTTTGGTGGGATCCGAATATTTTTATCCCGAAATTTCTAGTCAGATTAAATACAATTTCAATATAAATTTATATTACGTAAAAATCAAACAAAACATTGCGCCGCAGAACAATTAGTGAAATTAAAATTTTCAATATTCCAAAAATAATATTTTATAAAGTAATCATTGTTTGGTGCATTTTTTTATAGTTACTACCCAGTTTTTATAATTACATCCTATTTATTATTTCTTAAAGCCCATTTTCTTGTTAAGCCTAATGCATCCCTCCTAGGAAAGATTTGCAGCCAACAAGCGGAGAATAACAACTTGACCTTGCCGGGTATTCCTCAAAAAAAGTATAGCTGGGCTAGCCATTTTCAGCTTGAAAAAAATTAATATCTGGGCTTTATATCTGGCCTGGGCTAGACAGGCCACAGCCCGCCCAGTTAATACCTGCAGTGATGTTTTCATTGTTGTTGAGAGGAGAAAAATTAATATCTGGGGTAAACATCAAAAAACTCTGCAGTGCTCACACCTCAAAAACACAAATACTGCTCGAGCTGCTTGGTCCCAGCTGTCGGCCGCTTCTTTTGCAATTCTCTCGTTTATTGATTACTCCCTCCTTTCCGGTTTATAATGCTCAATTCAAAAATCTCACCAATCAAGGTAGATGGCGAGTGGTGGAATACTTTTTGTAGTTTTGCAAAAGCACCTAATTAATGCTCTTGTTATCCTAAAAATTATGTTTATCAATGCATTAATTGTAATGCATGCATGCATAAAGTACATGCATTGGTCAATTTTCTCTTAATACTTGCATGCAATGATTTAATGCACCTTGGAATCTGAACATGTGATGGAAAACAACCAAATTGAGCCTTATAAAATGGAAAACTAAAATTTTGAGATAAGCCCTATAAACCGAAAGGAGGAGTACATAGGTTGACAATGGTGTGGGACCGTGATGTCGTGAAACCAGAGGAAGAAAATATATATATATATATATATATATATATATATATATATATATATATATATATATATATATATATATATATATATATATATAAGGAGGCACTTGCGTACGTGAGGCTATGGACCTGGTGGGTTCCCATTGTCATCCTATCCAAGTAAAGTCATCTCCTCACCCGCGCGTGCTTTCCACCAGAAACAGTCAGCGCCGGCCGCCCCGCTTCCTGGTGCACGCGATTGCTCCACCTTCAAATGACACAAGTGCCGTCGGTCCGTCCATTTGCCGCACACATTAATAATACGCGGTTGTCGAGGCGGCTACTGTAGGAAATATGCCCTAGAGGCAATAATAAATTAGTTATTATTATATTTCCTTGTTCATGATAGTCGTTTATTATCCATGCTATAATTGTATTGATAGGAAACTCAGATACATGTGTGGGTACATAGACAACACCAAGTCCCTAGTAAGCCTCTAGATGACTAGCTCGTTAATCAATAGATGGTTACGGTTTCCTGACCATGGACATTTGATGTCATTGATAACGGATCACATCATTAGGAGAATGATGTGATGGACAAGACCCAATCCTAAGCCTAGCACAAAGATCGTAGTTCAGTATGCTAAAGCTTTTCTAATGTCAAGTATCATTTCCTTAGACCATGAGATTGTGCAACTCCCGGATACCGTGAGGAATGCTTTTGGTGTACCAAACGCCACAACGAATCGGGTGGCTATAAAGGTGCACTACGGTATCTCCAAAGTGTCTCTGGGTTGGTACGAATCGAAATGGGATTTGTCACTCCGTAAACGGAGAGGTATCTCTGGGCCCACTCAGAGGACATCATCATATGTGCACAATGTGATCAAGGAGTTGATCACGGATGATGTGTTACGGAACGAGTAAAGAGACTTGCCGGTAACGAGATTGAACAAGGTATCGGGATACCGACGATCGAATCTCGGGCAAGCACAATACCGCTAGACAAAGGGAATTGAATACGGATTGATTGAGTCCTTGACATCGTGGTTCATCCCGTGAGATCATCGTGGAACATGTGGGAGCCAACATGGGTATCCAGATCCCGCTGTTGGTTATTGACCGAGAACGCCTCGGTCATGTCTACATGTCTCCCGAACCCGTAGGGTCTACACACTTAAGGTTGGCGACGCTAGGGTTATAGAGGAAGTTTGTATGTGGTTACCGAATGTTGTTCGAGTCCGGATGAGATCCCGGACGTCCCGAGGAGTTCCGGAATGGTCCGGAGGTAAAGATTTATATATGGAAAGTTGTTGTTCGGTTCCGGAAAAGTTCGGTTTTTTCGGATTGTACCGGAAGCTTCTGAAGGTTCCGGAGGATTCCGGAGGGGTCTGGAGGTCCGGAAATTGTTCCACCACGCCCAATACAGTAGCATGGGCTGTAGGGGGCGCCTAGCCTTAATGGGCCAGGGGCACCAGCCCCCCCAAGGCCCATGCTCATGGGAGGGGAAACCCTAAGGGGAGGGCCTCCACTTGACTTGGGAGGCACCTCCCCTCTTGGCCGCCCCAAGTCCCATCTAGGGCTGGCCGCACCCCTTGGGGTGGAACCCCAAAGGGGCGCAGCCCCCTTCCCCTATATATACTTGAGGTTTTGGGCTGCCCAACACACATGAGAACTTCTCCTCTTGGTGCAGCCCTCCTCCTCCTCCTCTCCCTTGGTGCTTGGCGGCCTCGTGGGATTGCCACGCCTCCACCACCACCACGCCGTTGTGCTGCTGCTGGATGGAGTCTTCTCAACCTCTCCTCTCTCCTTGCTGGATCAAGGCGGGAGACGCCACCGGCTGTACGTGTGTTGAACGCGGAGGTGCCGTCTGCTCGCACTAGGATCTTCGGTGATTTGGATCACGACGAGCACGACTCCTTCAACCCCGTTCTCTTGAATGCTTCCGCTTAGCAATCTACAAGGGTATGTAGATGCACTCTCCTTCCCCTCGTTGCTAGTTTCTCCATAGATAGATCTTGGTGACACGTAGGAAAATTTTGAATTTCTGCCACGCTCCCCAACAAAGGGCATCATGAGCTAGGTCTATTGCGTAGATTCTTTGCACGAGTATAACACAAAGTAGTTGTGGGCGTTGATTTTGTTCAATATGCTTACCGTTACTAGTCCAATCTTGTTTCGACGGTATTGTGGGATGAAGCGCCCGGACCGACCTTACACGCATACATTTACGTGAGACAGGTTCCACCGATCGACATGCACTTGGTGCATAAGGTGGCTAGCGGGTGCCGCTCTCCCACTTTAGTCGGAACGGATTCGATGAAAAGGGTCCTTATGAAGGGTAAATAGCAATTGGCATATCACGCTGTGGTTTTATGAGGTAAGAAACGTTCTTGCTAGAAACCCATAGCAGCCACGTAAAACATGCAAACAACAATTAGAGGACGTCTAACTTGTTTTTGCAGGGTATGCTGTGTGATGTGATATGGCCAAGAAGAATGTGATGAATGATATGTGATGTATGAGATTGATCATGTTCTTGTAATAGGATTCACGACTTGCATGTCGATGAGTATGACAACCGGTAGGAGCCATAGGAGTTGTCTTTATTTATTGTATGACCTGCGTGTCATTAAACAACGCCATGTAATTACTTTACTTTATTGCTAACCGGTAGCCATAGTAGTAGAAGTAATAGTTGGCGAGACAACTTCATGAAGACACGATGATGGAGATCATGATGATGGAGATCATGGTGTCATGCCGGTGACGATGATGATCATGGAGCCCCGAAGATGGAGATCAATGGAGCTATATGATATTGGCCATATCATGTCACTACTATATAATTGCATGTGATGTTTATTATGTTTATGCATCTTGTTTAATTAGAACAACGGTAGTAAATAAGATGATCCCTTGCAAAAATTTCAAGAAGTGTTCTCCCCTAACTGTGCACCGTTGCTAAAGTTCGTCGCTTCTAAGCACCACGTGATGATCGGGTGTGATGGATTCTTACGTTCACATACAACGGGTGTAAGACAGATTTACACACGCGAAACACTTAGGGTTAACTTGACGAGCCTAGCATGTACAGACATGGGCTCGAACACGAGACCGAAAGGTCGAGCATGAGTCGATGGAGGATACGATCAACATGAAGATGTTCACCGATGATGACTAGTCCATCTCACGTGATGATCGGACACGGCCTAGTTGACTCGGATCATGTAATCACTTAGATGACTAGAGGGATGTCTATTCGAGTGGGAGTTCATAAGATGAACTTAATTATCCTGAACATAGTCAAAAGATCTTTGCAATGATGTCGTAAGCTCGCGCTTTAGTTCCACTGTTTAGATATGTTCCTAGAGAAAATATAGTTGAAAGTTGACAGTAGCGATTATGCGGATAGAAGAAAGCTTATGTCCCTAATGCACCGCTCAGTGTGCTGAACCCCAAACGTCGTCTGTGGATGTTGTGAACATCGGACATACACGTTTTGATAACTACATGATAGTTCAGTTAAACGGTTTAGAGTTGAGGCACCAAAGACGATTTCAAACGTCATGAACATATGAGATGTTTCGAGGGCTGAAATTGGGATTTCAAGCTCGTGCCCACGTCAAGAGGTATGAGACCTCCGACGATTTTCTTAGCCTGCAAACTCAGGGAGAAAAGCTCAATCGTTGAGCTTGTGCTCAGATTGTCTGAGTACAACAATCACTTGAATCGAGTGGGAGTTAATCTTCCAGATGTGATAGTGATGTTTCTCCAAAGACATTGCCACCAAGCTTCTAGAGCTTCGTGATGAACTATAACATATCAGGGATAAATATGATGATCCTTGAAGTGTTCGCGATGTTTGACACCGCGAAAGTAGAAGTCAAGTAGGAGCATCAATTGTTGATGGTTAGTGAAACCACTAGTTTCAAGAAGGGCAAGGGCAAGAAGGGGTACTTCATGAAACGGCAAATCAGTTGCTGCTCCAGTGAAGAAACCCAGGGTTGAACCCGAACCCGAGACTAAGTGCTTCTGTAATGAGAGGAACGGACACTGAAGCAGGATTACCCTAGATACTTGGTAGATGAGAAGGCGGGCAAGGTCGATAGAAGTATATTGGATATACATTATGTTAATGTGTACTTTACTAGTACTCCTAGTAGCACCAGGGTATTAGATACCGGTTCGGTTGCTAAGTGTTAGTAACTCAAATAAAAGGCTACGGAATAAACGAAGACTAGCTAAAGGAGAGCTCGACGATATGTGTTGGAAGTGTTCCAATTTTGATGTGATCAAACATCGCACGCCTCCCACTACCATCAAGATTAGTATTAAACCAGAATAATTATCATTTGGTGTTTGCGCTGAGCATAGACATGATTGGATTATGTCTATCGCAATACGGTTATTCATTTAAAGAGAATAATGGTTACTCTATTTATTTGAATAACACCTTCAATGGTCTTGCACCTAAAGGAATGGTTTATTGAATCTCGATCGTAGTGATACACATTTTCATGCCAAAAAATATAAGATAGTAATGATAGTACCACATAATTGTGGCAATCGCCATGTAAGTCATATTGGTATAAACGCATGGAGAAGCTCCATGTTGATGGATCTTTGGACTCACTCGCTTTTGAAAAGTTTGAGACATGCTAACCACGTCTATTGGTGTATACGCATGAAGAAACTCCATGGGGATGGATCGCTTGGACTCACTTGATTTTGAATCACTTGAGATATGCAAATCATACCACATGGGCAAGATGACCGAAAGGCCTCGGTTTCAAAGAAGATGGAACAAGATAGCAACTTGTTGGAAGTAACACATTTTGATGTGTGCAGTCCAATGAGTGCTGAGGCATGCAGTGAATATCGTTATGTTCTTACTTCACAGATGATTTGAGTAGATGTTGAGTATATTTACTTGATGAAACACAAGTCTGAATTATTGAATGGTTCAAGTAATTTCAGAGTGAAGTTAAAGATCATCGTGACAAGAGGATAAAATGTCTATGATATGATCATAGAGATGAGTATCTGAGTTACGAGCTTTGGCACACAATTAAGACATTGTGGAAATTGTTTCACAATTAATACCGCCTGGAACATCATAGTTTGATGGTGTGTCTGAACATCATAGTTGCAGCCTATTGGATATGGTGCGTACCATGGTGTCTCTCATCGAATTACCACTATCGTTTATGGGTTAGGCATTAGAGACAACCACATTCACTTTAAATAGGGCACCACGTAATTCCGTTGAGATGACACCGTATGAACTATGGTTTAAAGAAACTTGAGCTGTCATTTCTTAAAAGTTTGGGGCTACGACGCTTATGTGGAAAAGTTTCAGGTTGATAAGCTCGAACCCAAAGCGGATAAAATGCATCTTCATAGGACACCCAAAACAGTTGGGTATACCTCCTAATTCAGATCCAAAAGCAATAGGGATTGTTTCTTGAATCGGGTCCTTTCTCGAGGAAAAGTTTGTCTCGAAAAGTTGAGTGGGAGGATGGTGAAGACTTGATGAGGTTATTGAACCGTCACTTCAACTAGTGTGTAGCAGGACATAGGAAATTGTTCCCGTGGCACCTACACCAATTGAAGTAGAAGCTTATGATAATGATCATGAAGTTTCGGATCAAGTCACTAACGTACCTCGTAGGGTGACAAGGATGCGTACTACTTCAGAGTGGTACGCAATCCTGTCTTGAAGGTCATGTTGCTAGACAACAATGAACCTACGAGCTATGGAGAAGCAATGGTGGGCCCAAATTCCGATAAATGGTTAGAAGCCATGAAATCCGAGATAGGATCCATGTATCAGAACAAAGCATGGACTTTGGTGGACTTGCCCGTTGATCAGCAAGCTATTGAGATAAATGGATCTTTAAGAAGAAGACGGACGTGGACGGTAATGTCACCGTCTATGAAGCTCGACTTGTGGCGAAGAGTTTTTCACAAGTTCAAGGAGTTGACTACGATGAGATTTTCTCATCCGTAGCGATGCTTAAGTCCGTCGGAATCATGTTAGCACAAGCTGCATTTATGAAATCTGGCAGATGGATGTCAAAATGAGTATCCTTACCAGCCGAAGGAAAGGTTGTATGTGATGCAATCAGAAAGTTTTGTCGATCCTAAGGATGCTAAAAAGGTATGTTGGCTCCAGCGATCCTTTCTAAGGACTGGAGTAAGCATCTCGGAGTTGGAGTGTGCGATTTGATGAGATGATCAAAGATTTTGGGTTTATACAAAGTTTATGAGAAACTTGTATTTCCAAAGAAGTGAGTGGGAGCACTATAGAATTTCTGATGAGTATATGTTGTTGACATATTGTTGATCAGAAATGATGTAGAATTTCTAGAAAGCATACATGGTTATTTGAAAGGTGTTTTTCAATGGAAAACCTGGATTGTTGCTTGAACATTGAGCATCAAGATCTATGAGGGTAGATCAAAACGCTCAATAGTACTTTCAAATGAGCACATACCTTGACATAATCTTGAAAGTGTTCAAGATGGATCACCAAAGAAGGAGTTCTTGCCTGAGTTGTAAGGCATGAAGTTAAGAGTTAAAAGCTCGACCACGGCAGAAAAGAGAGAAAGGACGAAGGTCGCCCCTATGCTTCGTATATAGGCTCTATAGTATGCTATGCCTGTGTACCGCACCGAAGTGTGCCTTGCCATGAGTCACTCATAAGGGTACAAGAATGATCCAGAATGGATCATTGGACAGCGGTCAAAATTGTCCTTGGAGTAAATAAGGATATGTTTTCGATTATGGAGGTGATAAAGAGTTCGCGTAAAGGGTTACGCCGATGCAAGCTTTAACACCTATCCGAATGACTCTAAGTAGCAAACAGGATACGATAGTGGAACAACCATTTGGAATAGCTCCAAGTGGAGCGAGGAAGCAGCATTTACAATATGACCTGAAATTTTAAAGCACACACGGATCTAAAAGGTTCAGACCGTTGACTAAAACCTCTCTCACAAGCAAAACATGATCAAACCTCGTAACTCATTGAGTCTTAATCACATGATGATGTGAACTAGTTTACGACACTAGTAAACTCTTTGGATGTTGATCACATGGCGATGTGACCTATCGTGTTAATCACATGACGATGTGAACTAGATTATTGACTCTAGTGCAAGTGGGAGACTGTTGGAAATATGCCCTAGAGGCAATAATAAATTAGTTATTATTATATTTCCTTGTTCATGATAGTCGCTTATTATCCATGCTATAATTGTATTGATAGGAAACTCAGATACATGTGTGGGTACATAGACAACACCAAGTCCCTAGTAAGCCTCTAGATGACTAGCTCGTTAATCAATAGATGGTTACGGTTTCCGACCATGGACATTTGATGTCATTGATAACGGATCACATCATTAGGAGAATGATGTGATGGACAAGACCCAATCCTAAGCCTAGCACAAAGATCGTAGTTCAGATGCTAAAGCTTTTCTAATGTCAAGTATCATTTCCTTAGACCATGAGATTGTGCAACTCCGGATACCGTAGGAATGCTTTGGGTGTACCAAACGTCACAACGAACTGGGTGGCTATAAAGGTGCACTACAGGTATCTCCGAAAGTGTCTGCTGGGTTGGTACGAATCGAAATCGATTTGTCACCCGTAAACGGAGAGGTATCTCTGGGCCCACTCAAGAGGACATCATCATAATGTGCACAATGTGATCAAGGAGTTGATCACGGGATGATGTGTTACGGAACGAGTAAAGAGACTTGCCGGTAACGAGATTGAACAAGGTATCGGGATACCGACGATCGAATCTCGGGCAAGTACAATACCGCTAGACAAAGGGAATTGAATACGGGATTGATTGAGTCCTTGACATCGTGGTTCATCCGTGAGATCATCGTGGAACATGTGGGAGCCAACATGGGTATCCAGATCCCGCTGTTGGTTATTGACCGAGAACGCCTCGGTCATGTCTACATGTCTCCGAACCCGTAGGGTCTACACACTTAAGGTTCGATGACGCTAGGGTTATAGAGGAAGTTTGTATGTGGTTACCGAATGTTGTTGAGTCCCTGATGAGATCCCGGACGTCCCGAGGAGTTCCGGAATGGTCCGGAGGTAAAGATTTATATATGGAAAGTTGTTGTTCGGGTTCGGAAAAGTTCGGGTTTTTTCGGTATTGTACCGGAAGCTTAAGAAGGTTCGGAGGATTCGGAGGGGTCAGGAGGTCTGGAAATTGTTCCACCACGTCCAATACAGTAGCATGGGCTGTAGGGGGCGCCTAGCCTTAATGGGCCAGGGGCACCAGCCCCCCCAAGGCCCATGCTCATGGGAGGGGGAAACCCTAAGGGGAGGGCCTCCACTTGACTTGGGAGGCACCTCCCCTCTTGGCCGCCCCAAGTCCCATCTAGGGCTGGCCGCACCCCTTGGGGTGGAAACCCTAAAGGGGCGCAGCCCCCTTCCCCTATATATACTTGAGGTTTTGGGCTGCCCAACACACATGAGAACTTCTCCTCTTGGTGCAGCCCCGCCTCCTCCTCCTCCTCTCCCTTGGTGCTTGGCGAAGCCTGTGGGATTGCCACGCCTCCACCACCACCACGCTGTTGTGCTGCTGCTGGATGGAGTCTTCTCAACCTCTCCTCTCTCCTTGCTGGATCAAGGCGTGGGAGACGCCACCGGCTGTACGTGTGTTGAACGCGGAGGTGCCGTCTGCTCGCACTAGGATCTCCGTGATTTGGATCACGACGAGTACGACTCCTTCAACCCCGTTCTCTTGAATGCTTCCGCTTAGCGATCTACAAGGGTATGTAGATGCACTCTCCTTCCCCTCGTTGCTAGTTTCTCCATAGATAGATCTTGGTGACACGTAGGAAAATTTTGAATTTCTGCTACGTTCCCCAACAGCTACTCCGGCGCCACATGTCCGTCCCTCCGCCCGCCCACCATTGCTATATAAACTGCTACGCCGGCCATAGCCGCAGTCATCCGCATCCGTTCCTTTTCTCCTGTCCACACCACTACTGGCCACCATGGCTTCCTCGCGCTCCTGCGCTCTTCAGGACGGGCGGACGACGGACCACAAGGAGATGGCAGCCATTGCTACCGACCGGCTGGCCGGCATGCAGCCGGAGGATGACGACGTCCCAATGGAGAACATGGTAGTCGATGATCCGGCGCCAACCCCCTCCTCCGCGCCATCCTCGCCGGTGCATTGCACCATGACCATCGGCGAGGCCCGTGCCCAATATATGGACAGGGTGAGGCAGACGCGTGAGGAGAAGCTCTGGGAGGCGCAGGCCGACGCCGCCACAACCACCATCTCCTGTGAGCACCGCAGCGGAGGAGCAGATCGCCGCGAGCGGGCGGAGCAGGAGGCGCTGCTCGACTCGTACCGCTCTGCCCGCAAGGGCCGCCTCGAGCGCTGGCGGTACCGCATGCGGGTGGCGGAGGCTGCGGACGCCTACAAAGAGGCTAGCAAAGAGGGCGATGAAGCGGGCGAGGCGCAGTTTGGCGAGACGGAGGATGAGGCATCCCCGCTCCACTGGCGTCGACGACGCCCTGCTCCGCCGAGGCCCCGCGGCGCCAACAACGAGGCAGAGGACACCGCCGGCTCCGTCGAGGCCCCGCCCCACCAACAACGAGGCAGAGGACATCGCCGGCTCAGCCGAGGCCCCACCCTACCGACAACATGGGGGAGGATTTCCACCGCTCCGCTAAGGCGCCGCCCGCCGGCAATGAGACAGAGGACATCGCTGGCTCCGCTGAGGCCCCGCCCCGCTGCCAACGAGGCCGCGCCACATAGAAAACGAGGAAGAGTAGAACACGGTAGGTGGCCGCCGCTTGGGTCCAAGTAAGGCCACCGCTGCTACCCTCCGGTTGAAGCCAAGCTAGGCGGGTTGACCATTGACGGCCGGTTAGCTTCTTGGCGGTGACGTGGAGTCGGAGAGCTGCGCTGGAGAAGAACGCTGCTTACTTAATCGCTCGTGCAGTTATCGATCGACACGTGGGCCCAACAGGCCACATGTCAGTTACGCAACTGCACCTGCAGTTAAGTCACTGAAGCTTTTGTTCGGCTCAGCGGGACACAGGTGGGTAGCTTCGGTTAATTAATTATACCTCCATCGCACCCCTTTTTAGTTTTTTTAGAAAAGGAGGATGAACCCCAGCCTCTGCATCTGAGAGATGCATGCAGCCACAAACACCCCTTTTTAGTTGAAGAATGTATGAAATGTAATTAAATCCGACCGTGTATGAATGAATTTATTTTGATTAGTTCGAATTACTGTATCACTGGCTTTGGATGGACATGCAAAACAATACGTACTAGCATTATTCCCAGGGTGATCACCTCGTTTGCAGCAGTTTCACATGTACTCCCTCCGGTCCTTTCTATACAAGTTTATTCTGCAGTCAAAGTATCTCTACTTTGACCAATCCTATACAAAAAAGTATGCACTTTCACAATGTGCGAAGTAAAAAGGAACAGAAGGAGTACAAAGAGTTTGAGCAGCTTTTTAGCGTTTATGTACATTGCAATCAAACACACAGGGCTGGCAATTCATAGAGAACATTCAAAACAATCGATGATTACGCATCTCAGCGACTCACATGTTAGAGGCAATATTTACTTCACAACTAAAGAATAAAGAAAAAATTGATCGACGCTGCTGACAGCAAGGGCGCCCCATTCGAAAATATCAAACTCATGTCTTAAAATCAATGAGAAAAATTTGACAAGGTCCCATTCCAAAATATCAAATGCCTACGATTGTGGAATGGGCAGGGTTTGCCATCAGTTCGGACATTGACATGGCACCTCGTGCTAAATAAACCAACTGTTCTTTTTGTGCAGTTCCACCAAAATCAACCAAATTCACGCGTAGCTTGTATGATTTCACCCTTGTATGTTGCAATGCCTTGAACTTATCGGCACCTCCTTTCTTGTGGTGGAAATGAATGATTCGATGTATTCATGAACGTTTTGTGCAGTTCCCATTGAAATCAAGCTGATCACCCCTGTTTGCACAAATACAAAAAAAGTGATTAATATAAAGCAACATGTACTATGAATTGACAGTTTAAACAGGCACCTACATGGTCCATGTAGAGCACACTTTTAGAAAAAATGGAACTCACCAGAAAGAATCCTAGAACAACATTGTATTCATGCATCACAGCAAAAAATGGAGATTTGTCAGTCCTTCTGAGCTGAAGTTAGTTTGGTCTTGTGGGGAGTAATGTAACCATCCTTCAACTGCTCCTTCTGATGAGAATCCTAGAACAACATTGTACTCGCGCATCACAACAAAAAAATGGAGATTTGTCAGTCCTTCTGAGCTGAAGTTAGTTTGGTCTTGTGGGGAGTAATGTAACCATCCTTCAACTGCTCCTTCGATGAGAAGATAGACAAGCGGCTTCTTCATCCCGCATAATCGGAACTAGTCACTTCACGCACTCCATATTCTTCTTCAGAGGAAGATGATCCTATTGTGCAAAGACAAGAGGACAACTAAATGCTAGCATCCCTATTTGCTCGAAAAAAAGGAAAGGAAATATTTAAAACAACACTGATGAAGCACTTCTCAAGGACAATACCACTTTTTCATGACAGTATCTAAACAGTAGCACAACACCAATAGAGATGACAAAGCTCAATCATATGGATGAATTAGTGGGCGAGTACCAACCTTTGTCAGGAGGCTTATTGTGTAGAGCATACAGATCAAGCACTTCTCCGGAACCATCTGTTGCTATCTACTATGGTGGCCATGCTTACTATATACTCCTCGATTAGTTTAATGTTTCCAACATCTTTTTGTGCAGTTCCACTAAAATATATGGTATCTTCAAAGAAGATCCCTGTTTGCACAAGTAGAGATAATTACGTATTACATTAAGAGTGTCATCAAATCAGTGGCAAAATAATTGCTCGTTCTAGCCATAGCAATAAATTAAGATGCAAAACTATATCATTACTTGTGTCATCACAGTTCCAGTGCTTCATTACAGCACCGGGAGTTGATTTTTGTTTTTCCGCTTGTTCTTCCCCTTCATCACTTGGTTCAATAACAGATCAGCTTCGCCTTCAATGTAAGATTTGGCATGTCAATTAGGGAGCACAAGTATAGCACTAAACAATGACATTAATTTTCTGATGAAAGTGGCAAAATACAGGCCAGCAGTTGTGAAATGTCCTTATCTTACCTCAATGGGATATTACGGTGCACATACAGATTGGAAGTCTTGTCTCCATTTGTGCAGTTCACTAAAATCAAGCAACATTATCGTACAAGTAGCACAACATATGAAAGCACACTACAGAATCATGTGAAAGAAGGCTAGTACCGACCTCTCATGATGCGGAATTCAAACAACTCACAAGAAGATCTGAACCAAATTCGCCTTAAAGGATAGGAAGTAAGATCTCCTCTTAGCAGTTCCACTAAGGTCAAGCAATCAAGCAACGTTGTCGGTGTGACATTTTGGTTGAACTGCACAAAACACTCTTAAAACAAAAGTGTTTTGTGAAGTGCAACAAAAGGTCACAATGGCAACGAGGTGAAGTAGATAACCTGTTTACAGAGGTGCAAAGGAAACAATTAGTGGTCAATAACGGTGGATGACATGAAGCCAACAAAAAGAAGCATCTACCTTATCTAAATGGGAAAGAAAGCAAGACAGTAGCATTTCTCAAACGGTGGCATTGATTAATATTAACATAGAGATTATATTGACAATAAAATTTGTTAAACATGTAATTTGCTTTTAAGCGTGGCATTGCATCAATTTTCCAAATGCATTATTAGAGGGTGTTTGTTTACAGGAAATTTTGGTGTAGGGACTAAAAAAACTCCGTGTCAGTCACATCTAAACCAAACAGGAGGGACTTTTCGGGACTAAAAGTGGGCATTTGGGACTAAAGAAAGAAGACCCGAGGGAGTCTTTTTGGGACTTTTTCCAACAGTTGCCCCTGCCACGCATCGCACCTTGTTTCTATTAGTTCATTACTAGGGGTAACATGGTCTTTTATCATGTCATTTAATAACCTCTAGTCCATGTTTAGTCCCTGGAACCAAGCAGGTAGGGACTAGGGAGTTTTTAACCAAACAGGGCCTTAGATTAACAACAACTAATGAGTTGCACGGGACAGTGGACGCACCAGCACCATGTGCATCTACCGATGTACTGTGGTCATGCACAGTCCATTCCAACAAAGAACAAACAACCAAGGAGCATATTTGTGTTGGTCCCAGTTTTGTTATCTTTAGACACCTTTCCCTATGTGAGCGCAGCAAATCTAGTCCTGCTCAAACTCTACGGCCTTGTCCCTTCCTTTCCTTTTTGAACTAGTACTTTCACCCCTTCCTTTCCTCTTTGAACCGCGCCCTAGATTTATGCGATACAACTTTCCCACTACTTTCCCCATTCCTTTCCTCTTTGAACCACGCCCTAGATTCATGCTATACAACTTTCCCCTTCATTTCCTCTTTGAACCACATCCTAGATTCATGCTATATACAACTTTTCCCACTACTTTCCCCACTCCTTTCCTCCTTGAACCACGCCCTAGATTCATGGTATACATGCAGCTAGAGCAATGCATGTGGAGTAAGTAAATATACCTTAAGGTTCTTGGGGCGTGGTTCGGTGGGCGCACGGACGACGGACGACGAAGAAGAAGGGTCGGAGGCCCTCCAGCGCCGCTTGTTGGGTGGAAAGTGAACAACAGCGCCGGTAGTGGATTTCCTCCTCGCCGACGGCGACAGCGTTAAGCCTCCTTCCCTTCCGGCAGGACGGATCCTGCCGGCTCTTTGAGCAGCAAGGTGAGAGAGAGAGGCCAACAAAGTCTTTTTAGATCCGGAGAGGGCGAGAGAGTGTGAAGAGAGCAACTACAAGTCTTTGAGGCTCCAGCGTGTATATATATCTGAGAGAGAGAGTGAAGCGTGCAAACCCTAGAAACATTTTGACCAGTCAAAGAATCCTCCGCAAAAATTATGCTCAAGTGTAGTTATCGAACCGAGACCTCAAGTTTGATGAACAAACAGGCTAACCAGCTACACAACCCTCCCGTTATGTTCAACGAGAGGAAAATAACATTTTATACATTCCTGCATTCGTGTGATAGGCATGCCGTGTTTTTTTTGTGTGTGGGAGTCATTAGGATTTCAATCATAATTGTGTCATGTGGCTTTGGTGGTAAGACTATCCACAGTGGTGCAGAAATAATGCAGCCTTAGTCACCTTACCTCTCTACACGTAGTACGTTGGGTCCCACCAGTCAGAGGGTGAAACAAACAAATTAATAAGAAAAAATAAAAGCGCCAACGGTGTATCTTACTACCTCACACATCTCGCTACCGCTCGGGAACACTGTCCAATTGATCCCTCTGTTCGCTCGCGTACTATTTTAAGTGATTCCTTATTATAACATGCACACAAATTTTGGGCACTTGTATTCGACTTAAGTCAGTGTGCCACCGTATCTCGTATACTTACTACTCCCTCCGTCTAGGTGTAATAAGTCACGTTAGAAGGTGCAACGGGACCAAGGTGCGTGCGTGTGCGTGTGTGTGTTTAACATCATGTGTGTGTTAGAGAGTGCGACAGATCGACCTACTCCTTCAGAGATATGGTGTGTAGTGAACAATTTTAGCCGCGAGAGTCGATGCATCCTCACGTTTCCGGGCGTGTCTGGTAGGGACATGCGAACAGCTTCCACGCCCGCTCCTGACCAGCCTGGCCCACCCAAAGCCCCTCTGAGGGAGTCCTGGATTAGGGGGTGTCCGGATGACCGGACTAAGACCTTTGGCCGGACTCCTAGACTATGAAGATACAAGATTGAAGACTTCGTCCCGTGTCCGGATGGGACATTCCTTGGTGTGGAAGGCAAGCTTGGCGATACAGATATGTAGATCTCCTCCCATTGTAACCGACTCTGGGTAACCCTAGCCCTCTCCGGTGTTTATATAAACCGGAGAGTTTTTGTCCGTAGGACGAACAACAATCATACCATAGGCTAGCTTCTAGGGTTTAGCCTCTCTGATCTCGTGGTAGATCTACTCTTGTACTACCATATCATCAATATTAATCAAGCAGGAGTAGGGTTTTACCTCCATCGAGAGGGCCCGAACTGGGTAAAAACATCATGTCCCTTGTCTCCTGTTACCATCCGCCTAGATGCACAGATTCGGGACCCCCTACCGAGATCCGCCGGTTTGACACCGACATTGGTGCTTTCATTGAGAGTTCCTCTGTGTCGTCACCTTTAGGCCCGATGGCTTCTCCGATCATCAACAACTATGCGGTCCAGGTGAGACTTTCTCCCGGACAGATCTTCGTATTCGGCGGCTTTGCATGCATGCGGGCAATTCGCAGCCATCTGGAGCAGATCGAAAGCTACGCCCCTGGCCATCAGGTCAGATTTGGAAGTTTGAACTACACGGCTGACATTCGCGGAGACTTGATCTTCGACGGATTCGAGCCACAGCCGAGCACGATGGGCATGATCTAGCCCTGCCGCCGGACAGTGCCCATAAGGCCGCTCAGGTGTCCGCTCCGACCCTTAGCTCGGAGCCGACCGCGCCGATCGAGGACGGGTGGCTGGACACCGCCTCGGGGGCTGCAATCCCTACGATGATCGAGCCGAACACCAGTCTTGTCCTTCATGAAGCTCGCGACTCCAAGGTGGCGGACTCCTTTCCGGACTCTGAATCTTCCGCACCCCTGCCGATCGAACCCGATTGGGCGCCGATCATGGAGTTCGCTGCCGCGGACATCTTTCAACACTCGCCCTTTGGCGACATTATGAATTCACTACAGTCTGTCTCTTTATCAGGAGAGCCATGGCCGGACTATGGTCAGCAAGGTTGGGATGCGGACGACGAAGAAGTTTGAAGCCC
Organism: Aegilops longissima; assembly: GCA_021605205.1. Taxonomy (NCBI): domain Eukaryota; kingdom Viridiplantae; phylum Streptophyta; class Magnoliopsida; order Poales; family Poaceae; genus Aegilops; species Aegilops longissima. The sequence goes on from CM038676.1 coordinate 34,403,267, forward strand.
ACCCACCACCCACTTCATAGCCACTGTCGATGATTTAACCGACATGCTCGACTTCGACTCCGAATACATCGACGGTATGGACGCCGATGAAGGAGACGACCAAGAACCAGCGCCTATAGGGCACTGGAAAGCCACCTCGTCATACGACATATACATGGTGGACACCCCAAAAGAAGGGAATGGCGATGGAACAACGGAGGATGACCCCTCCAAGAAACAGCCTAAGCGCTGGCGTTAGCGGCGCCGCTCTAAATCCCGCCAAAGCAAAAATGGCGATTCCGACACGGGAGATAACAATACCCCAGATAGTGCCGAAGACAACCCCCTCCAGCAGGATTTAGCACAGGAGGATGGAGAAGCCAGCCCTCATGAGAGAGCGGCGCATGAGAGGTCGAGGGCGATAATTACATGCCTCCTCCAAGACGAGGCAAGCCTCAACGACGACCAATTAAATCGTGCACGAGGATCCCGTCGAACAAGAGCGCTTTCAAACGCAGGCTTATAGCCACGGCAAGCAGCCTCAAGAAAAAACAGCAGCAGCTTAGAGCTGACCAAGACTTGCTGGCCGACGGATGGACTGAAGTCCTTGCGGCAAGAAAATCTGAACTCGAACGCCCTCCAAGAGCTACCCCAAGCGCAGGCTGCTACCCCGATTAGAGGAGGAAGCAACTAAACCTACATCACCAATGTATGACGCGGCCGACTGGCCACCCCGTGGCCGTGACAGAGAGGCCTCTCGGCCATCAATTCAAGCCGCACCTCGGCGCCGCTCAAAAAATACCAAGGCACGGGGAAACGCGCCAGACCTGCGAGACATATTGGAGGACAAGGCAAGGCAAACAAGATCGATCTACGGATCGCGTGGGTGCCCCACGACACGTGACGATAACCGTCACGCCGGATATGGCAAATACGGCTAGGCCGAACACATCAGACAAAGCTCATCTGGGCTACGTCGTGATATAGCCCAGTACAGAGGCTCCGCACACCCACTATGCTTCACAGATGAAGTAATGGATCATCAAATCCCGAAAGGGTTTAAACCCGTAAACATCGAATCATACGATGGCACAACAGATCCTGCGGTATGGATCGAGGATTATCTCCTTCATATCCACATGGCCCGCGGTGATGATCTACACGCCATAAAATACCTCCCACTCAAGCTTAAAGGACCAGCTCGGCATTGGCTTAACAGCTTGCCAGCAGAGTCAATCGGTTGCTGGGAGGACCTGGAAGCCGCATTCCTTGACAATTTCCAAGGCACCTATGTGCAACCACCAGACGCCGATGACCTAAGCCACATAATTCAGCAGCCATAGGAATCAGCCAGACAATTCTGGACACGGTTTCTAACCAAGAAAAATCAAATAGTCGACTGTCCGGACGCAGAGGCCCTCGCAGCCTTCAAGCATAACATCCGAGACGAATGGCTTGCCCGGCACCTAGGATAGGAAAAGCCGAAATCCATGGCAGCCCTCACGACAGTCATGATCCGCTTTTTGCGCGGGAGAAGACAGACAGCTGGCTTCAGAGCAATAACATGACCAAGAGCCACAGTAATTAGGATACCAAGGACAACAATGGCAGGTCGTGTCGCAACAAGCACAAGCGCCGCATTAGCGGTGACAATATCGAGGATCTGGCGGTTAATGCGGATTCAGAGGCTCTAAACCCGGTCAGCGGAAAAAGCCATTCAAAATAAATACTCCGGGCCCGTCCAGTTTAGACCGGATACTCGATCGCTCGTGCCAGATACACGGCACCCCCGAACAACCAGCCAATCACACCAACAGGGATTGTTGGGTGTTCAAGCAGGCATGCAAGTTAAGTGCCGAAAACAGAGACAAGGGGCTGCATAGCGATGACGAGGAGGAGCCCAGGCCGCCGAACAACAGAGGACAGAAGGGTTTTCCCCCACAAGTGCGGACAGTGAACATGATATACGCAACCTACATCCTCAAAAGGGAGCGGAAGCGTGCACTCAGGGGTGTATATGCGTTAGAGCCAGTTGCCCCAAAGTTCAACCCATGGTCCTCTTGCCTGATCACCTTTGATCGAAGGGACCACCCCACTAGCATCCGTCACGGTGGATTCACCGCATTGGTTCTAGACCCAATCATTGACGGATTTCACCTCACTAGAGTCCTCATGGCCAGCGGCAATAACCTGAACCTTCTTTATCAGGATACAGTGTGAAAAATGGGCATAGATCCCTCAAGGATTAAACCCACAAAGACGACCTTTAAAGGCATCATACCAGGTGTAGAGGCCAGCTGTACAGGCTCAGTTACACTCGAAGTGGTCTTCGGATCCCCGGATAATTTCCGGAGCGAGGAGTTAATCTTCGACATAGTCCCGTTCCGCAGTGGCTATCACGCCCTGCTCGGGCGAACCACATTTGCAAAGTTCAATGCGGTGCCGCACTACGCATACCTCAAGCTCAAGATGCCAGGCCCTCGAGGAGTCATTACGGTCAATGGAAACACCGAATGCTCTCTCCAAACAGAGGAGCACACGGCGGCCCTCGCGGCGGAAGTACAAAGTAGCCTCTCAAGGCAATTCTCCAGTCCGGCTGTTAAACATCCGGACACCGTCAACCGCGCCCGGAGTAACCCACAGCAAGACCGTCTGGCACATTCCGAGCAAGCATAGTAGTGCGGCCCCAACCCCAGCCCTCTCAAACTCGCGAAACCAGTAGCACGCGTACATAATTACGCTCTGGAAATACCATGGGCATAAGGGGAGGGGCACAACCACGACACGCCCAGAATGCGGCTCAACCGCACCAGGGGCTCCCGACTTTGTCATTTATATTTTCTTACTTTCAGGACTCCACTATTCGGAAGGCCTGTCCGGCAGTACAATCGCCGAACACACGATGCAACAGCCAGGGAGACAGCAAGCCACGTCGAATGTCCAGGTGGTCTCTATAACGAGCTAAATACCTGTCTTACTTAAAGTCTGCAGCTTGCTTACGAGGGGACATGTCAAATAATCCCATCTCTTGCTTATCGCACTATTTCTATCATTCTGCTTTCATAGCAGCCCCTTTAATAAACAATACATAGCTCTTGTCTATTATTGCATTCATTTTTTATGTCAATATGTTTAGTTATGACATTATGCAACCGTACACTTTGGTACGGCCAATACACCAGGGGCTTAAGTACCCCAGAATACAGTGTGAGAAGACCGAACACTCTCATGAGTGCAGCACCCCGAACTTATAGCATTATATGCATCGGCTCCGAATCATGTCTTGGGTCAATAGTTGGGTTTGCCCGGCTCCCATGTTTTGGTACCTTACGTTCCGCTATATCGGCTAAGGTAGCGCTGGGAGAACTACTACGATTGTGCCCCAGTTGAGCTGGGCTAACACCTTAGTAGAGAAAGCTAAAACTGACCGTCATGATAGGGCGAGAGCCGGTCGCTGTTCGAGAGGTTTTTCGAGTCCCTAAAGACTTATGCCGCTTAGAGCGAGGAGCTGGCTTTGTCCGGCCTAGGCATGGATAGCGCCCCGAACTCGGTCTTTCGAATACTAGGGGCTTCACCGAAATTTAAAATTATACAATTCTATGGCTAAGTGAGAGTGATAAAGCATTATAGGTCCGATTGCCTTGTTCGTTGTGCTGAGCGCCTCCCTCGAAGGACCCAAGAATGGGAACAAGAGCGCTCAGGTTTATCCCGAACACCCCAGCACTCGTGGCATGGGGGTAGAAGCCGACGACTTGCATCTCTCAGATTTAATAAACGGCCGCACAGAAGGTAATATTTTAAATTCAACAAGAGTTTCTTAGCGCATATGAACAAGTTTTCAGCGCACAGGATAAACATGAGCGACTTTACTCAAAAATTAAATCCTTGGAACATTCGTTCGCTACAAGGCGGGCACCCTTCAGGACGCCCTCATAATACATCTCGGGCCTGCCATGCTCCTTCCCCTCCGGCGGCCCTTCCGTCACCAGCTTCTCAGCATCCAGCTTGCCCCAGTGCACTTTAGCACGGGCAAGAGCCCTACGGGCGCCTTCGATGCATACGGAGCGCTTGATGACTTCAAGCCACGGACATGCATCCACCAGCCGCCTCACCAGCCCAAAGTAGCTCCCAAGCAGGACCTCCCTTGGCCACAGCCGGCCTATAAGGCCCTTCATGGCTTGTTCGGCTACCTTATGGAGCTCGACCAGCTGCTTCAGCTGGTCGCTCAGGGGCACCGGGTGTCCGGCCTCAGCATACTGGGACCAGAACACCTTCTCCATCGAGCTCCCTTCATCGGCCCGGTAGAATGCGACGGCATCGGACACACTGCGTGGTAGATCTGCGAATGCTCCTGGAGAGCTCCTGACTCGGGTAAGTAACAGGTAATTTATTTTCACGTGCTTGCTTTGCATAAAGAATGCCTTACCCGACGCTATCTTTTTCATCGCCTCAATCTCCTGGAGGGCTTTTTGGGCTTCAGCCTTGGCAGATTTGGCGCTTTCAAGTGCCGAGGCAAGCTCGGACTCTCGAGTCTTTGAGTCAAGCTCTAAACTCTCGTGTTTTTGCACAAGAGCATTGAGCTCTTACCACACCTCCGCCACCTGCGCCTCTTGTTTCTCTCGCTCGGTGCGCTCCACGGCCGCATTGTCTTCGGCCTTGGACAGCGCTTCCTTCAGGGTCGCCACCTCGGTAGTGGCCCCTGTAAACACCCACGTTGGTCCTGTCATTATTTGCAACCAGGTATTTTTATATACTTACATAAGGTACTACTTACCTTCCTTGTCCTCGAGCTGCTTCTTGGCACGGCCGAGCTCGTTCTCAGACCGCTCGAGGCTCTGCTTCAATGCATCAACCTCTGCAGTCAGTACGGCAGAGGTCAGCAGCTCAGCCTGCATTCCCATATTGACATATTTATGTTAGACTCCTGCGTATATCTTTTTAGATCCTCAGTCCGGCTTTTCTTTCCGAACACCAAACTGAGCATCAGGGGCTACTGTCTATGCGGTAATATTCTTACATGTCTTAAATACATACCTCAAAGTCTATTAGAAGGCTGGCACAGGCTTCTGTCAGCCCGATCTTGGCGGACTGAACCTTCTGGATCACCGCACTCATAACAGTGCGGTGCTCCTCGTCGATGGAGGCGCCGTTGAGCACCTCCAGCAAATTATCCGGTGCCTCCGGTTGGACGGAGGTCACCGGCGTTGTAGGCTTGCCCTTCTTACGAAGGGGCCGCCTGCCGGACTCCGGAACCACTGAAGGTTCTGGTGCGGCGTCCGGCCCAGGGCCGGACTTGGAGCCCCTTGGGGTTTTGTCCCCTTTGCGCCTGGAATCCAGAAGGTCGCCTTGCGGCGCCTCCGGGGCTACCTCCTCCTGGCCCGTCCCCTTTTGGGACTCCACCTCGGCATCGTTTGTGGGATGATGGGAGGTAGTGGTCGGGAGTGAAAGACTATTCACATCCGACGAATCCAGGGATCTGCTCGACGAAACGTCGAGCTGGGCCTTGGGCAGACTCCATGATTATGTTCGGCGTTAGAAGATATTGTGCACTAAGGAACGCCATGAGTTATTCTGGTATCCGGATACTTATGATTTTGCCAGGGGCTTGGCCCTGGATGGCCACTCCTCTCCGCCGTCGTCGGCGTCGGAGGCATAGTCCGGAAGAAGGTTCTTCCCCTTCTTGGACCCTCCGGCCTCCCCAGTTGGGGAGGCTATCCTTTTATTTCCTCCCCCCGTTGGAGGGGGAGAGGCTTCTTCTTCCTCCTCCTCGTCTTCGGAGGGGGAGTGTGCTTCGGGGTCGTTAGGCGATGAGTCCGACACCACCTGGCGTCGGTAACTCTTTCGAGTTCCCATGGCCTTCTTCTTGGCCTTCTTCTCCGGCACCACGTGAGGTGCCGGAACCAGCAGCTTCTCCAGGCGGGCGTCTGCTGGGCCTTCGGGCAAAGGAGCCGGACAGTCGATCTGTCCGGACTTCTTCTTCCAGTCCTGTCAAAGGAGCGGGGGCTTAGATCCCGCATAGAGTCAAACTATGAAAAACAAGTATCCTGTAAAGGGTAAAACAAGCTTACCGCGCTGGCTTGGCGCTTGGCGCAGAATCCGCGATCCTCAGTAGTGGGAGGGGAAACCTCGGAGCCCTTGAATAGCACCTTCCAGGCGTCCTCGTGCGTTGTGTCAAAGAGCCTGAACAGAGTTTGGTGCTGGGCCGGGTCAAACTCCCACAAGTTAAAAGCCCGTCGTTGGCACGGGAGGATCCAGCGGAAGAGCATGACCTGGACTACGTTGACGAGTTTTACCTTCTTGTCCATCAGGTTTTGGACGCAGGTTTGGAGTCCGGTCACCTCTTCCGAATTACCCCATGACAGGCTCGTCTCTTTCCAAGAGGTGAGCCGTGTGGTGATGCTAGATCGGAATTCGAGGCCGCCGCCCATTCAGGGTCGCACGGCTCGGTGATGTAGAACCACCCCGATTTCCACCCCTTGATTGTTTCCACAAAGGAGCCCTAGAGCCATGTGACGTTGGGCATCTTGCCCACCATGGCGCCTCCGCACTCCGCTTGCCAGCCGCCCACAACCTTCGGCTTGACATTGAAGGTCTTCAGCCATAAGCCGAAGTGGGGCTTGATGCAGAGGAAGACCTCGCACACGACGATGAACGCCGAGATGTTGAGGATGAAGTTCGTGGCCAGATCGTGGAAATCCAGGCCATAGTAGAACATGAGCCCCCAGACAAATGGGTGGAGTGGGAAGCCCAGTCCGCGGAGGAAATGGGGGAGAAACACAACCCTCTCATGGGGCCTAGGGGTGGGGATGAGCTGCCCCTCATCTGGGAGCCGGTGCGCGATGTCGTTGGACAAGTATCCGACTTTCCTCAACTTTTTGATTTGCCCCTCCGTGACGGAGGAGGCCATCCACCTGCCTCCCACTCCGAACATGGCTGGAGAAGGTTGAGGTGGGAAGTGCGGACTTGGGCGCTGGAGCTCGAGTGCGCGGAGATGGATAAGCAAAGGAGGAAGAAGGCGTAAATGGAAGGAGTGGATTCTTATCCCCTTATATGGGCGGACGAAACTATGTACCCCCACCAGCCTAGTAAAACTCGCTTATCTCCCAAGCGCCATGATTAATGGCGCGGTTGGGTTACCCACGCCCGTATTGATGAGAATCCCGGAATAAGGGGACACAATCTCTGCTTTGACAAGACGTGCCAAGGAAACCGCCTCGCTAAACGCGCTGAGGTGAGTCAGTAAAACGATTCGAATAAACGCTTGGCCGTGGCATGATGTCACGCTGCGGAATATGTCAGCAGATTAGATTTGTACAAATATTATTCTCTCTACGGTTGTATGTGGAACTTATTTTGCAGAGACGGACACTATCCTTGTGTTCAACATCTTCTATGAAGTATTCGGAGGAGGAACCCACCTTGCAATGCCGAAGACAATTTGCGCGCCGGACTCGTCGTCATTGAAGCCTGGTTCAGGGGCTACTGAGGGAGTCCTGGATTAGGGAATGTCCGGATGACCGGACTAAGACCTTTGGCCGGACTCTTGGACTATGAAGATACAAGATTGAAGACTTCGTCCCATGTCCGGATGGGACATTCCTTGGCGTGGAAGGCAAGCTTGGCGATACGGATATGTAGATCTCCTCCCATTGTAACCGACTTTGGGTAACCCTAGCCCTCTCCGTGTCTATATAAACGGAGAGTTTTAGTCTCAGAGGACGAACAACAATCATACCATAGGCTAGCTTCTAGGGTTTAGCCTCTCGATCTCGTGGTAGATATACTCTTGTACTACCCATATCATCAATATTAATCAAGCAGGAGTAGGGTTTTACCTCCATCGAGAGGGCCGAACCTGGGTAAAAAATCGTGTCCCTTGTCTCCTGTTACCATCCGCCTAGACGCACAGTTCGGGACCCCCTACCGAGATCCGCGGTTTTGACACCGACACCCTCCATCGCCATGCGTGCTTCCCGCCTGCAAGCAGTCCGCGCCGCTCAAAGAATCGGTGCCGCATTCATGCCCGGCAGAGCGGACGCGACCTCTCACTAGCGCAAGAGTGATGGTTGCTTCGTCCGTCCAACTTACTGCTGGGTCTATGTGATTTGTGGCTCATTGATCTTTATTCTTGAGGTGGTAGGACTCTTTGGATGTCCCACGTTTTTTGGCGAAAGGAGGTAGTAGATTACAATTTTCTCCATTCTTACAGCAGAGGAGTGCAAGAGCAGTGAAAACACGCAGGCTCAGTGATTACATGGCCCACCTCACACTATCACCGTGCGACACCTAACTCTTTACATAGTACTCCCTCTGTTCCTAAATATTACTAGATGAGTCCCGCGTTGCCCATGAACAGCGTATATCTCTCTCGCAAAATTCTCGATTTCATAGAACTAAAAAATCTATAACCGCATGACAAATGTGGTAGCCAAACTAAATAAACTCCCATCATCATTTAGATCATCCCACGTAAGGAAAAAAAGATCAGCCAACTCCTCTTGCATAATGGGATTATATTTTTCTTTTTGACATGTTAATGGGACTTAAAAGCTCACTTACATGCATGCTACCGGTGCATGCTTGCATGCAGACATGTTGATGTGATTTAAAACCCACTCACATGCATGTGCCACGGTATTTCTGCATGCTTGCATGTGGCTTAGAGCGGAGCCTCTCAACGTCTAGATCAGACGGCTATTATGACTGATTTACTTCATCTAACGGCTACGTCAATTTTGATAATGTGGCTCAAGGAGAGGATAGAGAATTCCTAGTAGTGGGGGCTAGCTACTACTGTTGGAAATATGCCCTAGAGGCAATAATAAATTAGTTATTATTATATTTTCTAGTTCATGATAATCGTTTATTATCCATGCTATAATTGTATTGATAGGAAACTCAAATACATGTGTGGATACATAGACAACACCATGTCCCTAGCAAGCCTCTATTGGCTAGCTCGTTGATCAATAGATGGTTACGGTTTCCTAACCATGGACATTGGATGTCGTTGATAACGGGATCACATCATTAGGAGAATGATGTGATGGACAAGACCCAATACTAAGCCTAGCACAAAGATCGTAGTTCGTATGCTAAAGCTTTTCTAATGTCAAGTATCTTTTCCTTAGACCATGAGATTGTGCAACTCCCGGATACCGTAGGAATGCTTTGGGTGTACCAAACGCCACAACGAATGGCGGGTGGCTATAAAGGTGCACTACGGTATCTCCGAAAGTGTCGTTGGGTTGGCACGAATCGAGACTGGGATTTGTCACTCCGTGTGACGGAGAGGTATCTCTGGGCCCACTCGGTAGGACATCATCATAATGTGCACAATGTGATCAAGGAGTTGATCACGGGATGATGTGTTACGGAACGAGTAAAGAGACTTGCCGGTAACGAGATTGAACAAGGTATCGGGATACCGACGATCGAATCTCGGGCAAGTACAATACCGCTAGACAAAGGGAATTGAATACGGGATTGATTGAGTCCTTGACATCGTGGTTCATCCGATGAGATCATCGTGGAACATGTGGGAGCCAACATGGGTATCCAGATCCCGCTGTTGGTTATTGACCGGAGAACGTCTCGGTCATGTCTACATGTCTCCCGAACCCGTAGGGTCTACACACTTAAGGTTCGATGACGCTAGGGTTATAAAGGAAGTTTGTATGTGGTTACCGAATGTTGTTGAGTCCGGATGAGATCCGGACGTCACGAGGAGTTCGGAATGGTCCGGAGGTAAAGATTTATATATGGGAAGTCCTGTTTTGGTCACGGAAAAGTTTTGGGGTTTATCGGTAGCGCACGGGACCACCGGAGGGTCCGGGGTCCACCAAGTGGGGCCACCAACCCCGAGAAGGTTGCGTGGGCCAAGTGTGGAGGAACCAGCCCCAAGGGGCTGGTGCGCCCCACAAGAGGCCCAAGGTGCAAGGGTGAGTGGAAGGGGGCAAACCCTAGGGCAGATGGGCCCTAAGGCCCATCTAGTGGGCGCCTCCCTCTCCCTCCCCTCTTGGCCGCCCCCCTTGATCCAATCTAGGGCTGCCGCCCCTCTAGGGGTGGGAACCCTAGAGGGGGCGCACCCTCCTCCCCTTCCCCTATATATATGAGGCCTAGGGGCTGCCCATAACACGCGATTCGATCTCTCTTTGGTGCAGCCCTGCGTCTCTTCTTCCTCCTCCTCCTCTCTTGTGATGCTTGGCGAAGCCCTGCAAGATTGCCACGCTCCTCCACCACCACCACGCCGTTGAGCTGCTGCTGGATGGAGTCTTACTCAACCTCTCCCTCTCTCCTTGCTGGATCAAGGCGTGGGAGACGTCACCGGGCTGTACGTGTGTTGAACGCGGAGGTGCCGTCCGTTCGGCACTAGGATCTCCGGTGATTTGAATCACGACGAGTACGACTCCATCAACCCCGTTCACATGAACGCTTCCGCTTAGCGATCTACAAGGGTATGTAGATGCACTCTCCTTCCCCTCGTTGCTAGTTTCTCCATAGATAGATCTTGGTGACACGTAGGAAGATTTTGAATTTCTGCTACGTTCCCCAACAGTGGTATCAGAGCTAGGTCTATTGCGTAGATTCTTTGCACGAGTAGAACACAAAGTAGTTGTGGGCGTTGATGTTGTTCAATATGCTTACCGTTACTAGTCCAATCTTGTTTCGACGGTATTGTGGGATGAAGCGGCCGGACCGACCTTACACGCATTTCACGTGAGGCAGGTTCCACCGGTGACATGCACTTGGTGCATAAGGTGGCTAGCGGTGCGATCTCTCCCACTTTAGTCGGAACGGATTCGATGAAAAGGGTCCTTATGAAGGGTAAATAGCAATTGGCATATCACGTTGTGGTTTTGCGAGGTAAGAAACGTTCTTGCTAGAAACCCATAGCAGCCACGTAAAACATGCAAACAACAATTAGAGGGCGTCTAACTTGTTTTTGCAGGGTATGCTATGTGATGTGATATGGCCAAGAAGAATGTGATGAATGATATGTGATGTATGAGATTGATCATGTTCTTGTAATAGGATTCACGACTTGCATGTCGATGAGTATGACAACGGCAGGAGCCATAGGAGTTGTCTTTATTTATTGTATGACCAGCGTGTCATTAAACAACGCCATGTAATTACTTTACTTTATTGCTAACCAGTAGCCATAGTAGTAGAAGTAATAGTTGGCGAGACAACTTCATGAAGACACGATGATGGAGATCATGGTGTCATGCGGTGACGATGATGATCATGGAGCCCCAAGATGGAGATCAAAGGAGCAAAATGATATTGGCCATATCATGTCACTATATAATTGCATGTGATGTTTATTATGTTTATGCGTCTTGTTTACTTAGAACGACGGTAGTAAATAAGATGATCCTTACACAAATTTCAAGAAGTGTTCTCCCCGACTGTGCACCGTTGCTACAGTTCGTCGCTTCTAAGCACCACGTGATGATCGGTGTGATGGATTCTTACGTTCACATACAACGGGTGTAAGACAGATTTACAGCAAAAACACTTGGGGTTAACTTGACGAGCCTAGCATGTGCAGACATGGCCTCGGAACACGGAGACCGAAAGGTCAAGCATGAGTCGATAGTAGATACGATCAACATGAAGATGTTCACCGATGATGACTAGTCCGTCTCACGTGATGATCGGACACGGCCTAGTTGACTCGGATCATGTAATCACTTAGATGACCGGAGGATGTCTATCTCGAGTGGGAGTTCATAAGATGAACTTAATTATCCTGAACATAGTCAAAAGACCTTTTGCAAATTATGTCATAAGCTCGCGCTTTAGTTCCTTTGTTTAGATATGTTCCTAGAGAAAATATAGTTGAAAGTTGACAGATGGCGATTATGCGGACAGAGATAGCTTATGTCCTTAATGCACCTCGGTGTGCTGAACCCCAAGCGTCGTTTGTGGATGTTGCGAACATCGGGCATACACGTTTTGATAACTACGTGATAGTTCAGTTAAGCGGTTTAGAGTTGAGGCACCAAAGACGTTTTGAAACGTCATGAACATATGAGATGTTTCGAGGGCTGAAATTGGGATTTCAGGCTCGTGCTCACGCCAAGAGGTATAAGACCTCCGACGATTTTCTTAGCCTGCAAACTAAGGAAGAAAGCTCAATCGTTGAGCTTGTGCTCAGATTGTCCGAGTGCAACAATCACTTGAATCGAGTGGGAGTTAATCTTCCGATGAGATAGTGATGTTTCTCCAAAGTCATTGCCACCAAGCTGCTAGAGCTTCGTGATGAACTATAACATATCGGGGATAGATATGATGATCCTTGAAGTGTTCGCGATGTTTGACACCGCAAAAGTAGAAGTCAAGTAGGAGCATCAATTGTTGATGGTTGGTGAAACCACTAGTTTCAAGAAGGGCAAGGGCAAGAAAGGATACTTCATGAAGCGGCAAATCAGCTGCTGCTCTAGTGAAGAAACCCAAGGTTGAACCCAAACCGAGACTAAGTGCTTACGTAATAAGGGAACAGCCCTTTGGAGCAGAATTACCCTAGATACTTGGTAGATGAGAAGGCTGGCATGGTCGATAGAAGTATATTGGATATACATTATGTTAATGTGTACTTTACTAGTACTCCTAGTAGCACCAGGGTATTAGATACCGGTTCTGTTGCTGAGAGTTAGTAACTCGAAACAAAAGCTACGGAATAAACAGAGACTAGCTAAAGGTGAGCTGACGATATGTGTTGGAAGTGTTTCCAAGTTTGATGTGATCAAACATCGCACGCTCCCTCTACCATCAAGATTAGTATTAAACCTGAATAATTGTCATTTGGTGTTTGCGTTGAGCATAGACATGATTGGGTTATGTCTATCGCAATACGGTTATTCATCTAAGGAGAATAATGGTTACTCTATTTATGTGAATAATACCTTCAGTGGTCTTGCACCTAAAGGAATGGTTTATTGAATCTCGATCGTAGTGATACACATTTTTCATGCCAAAATAAGATAGTAATGATAGTACCACTTACTTGTGGCACTGCCATGTAAGTCATATTGGTATAAAACGCATGAAGAAAGCTCCATGTTGATGGATCTTTAGACTCACTCATTTTTGAAAAGTTTGAGACATGCGAACCATGTCTATTGGTGTATACGCATGAAGAAACTCCATGCAGATGGATCGTTTGGACTCACTTGATTTTGAATCACTTGAGATATGCAAAACATACCACATGGGCAAGATGACTGAAAAGCCTCGGTTCAAAGAAGATGGAACAAGATAGCAACTTGTTGGAAGTAACACATTTTGATGTGTGCAGTCCAATGAGTCTTTGAGGCATCTGATGAATATCGTTATGTTCTCGACTTCACGAGATGATTCGAGTAGATGTTGAGTATATTTACTTGATGAAGCACAAAGTCTGAATTATTGAATGGTTCAAGTAATTTCAGAGTGAAGTTGAAGATCATCGTGACAAGAGGATAGAATGTCTATGATATGATCATAAGAGATGAATATCTAAGTTACGAGTTTTGGCACACAATTAAGACATTGTGCAAATTGTTTCACAATTAATACGCACCGAACACCATAGTGTGATGGTGTGTCCGAACATCATAGCTGCACTCTATTGGATATGGTGCGTACCATGATGTCTTTTATCGAATTACCACTATCGTTCATGGGTTAGGCATTAGAGACAACCGCACTCACTTTAATAGGGCACCACGTAATTCCGTTGAGATGACACCGTGAGAACTATGGTTTGGAGAAACTTAAGCTGTCATTTCTTAAAAGTTTGGGGCTACGACGCTTATGTGAAAAAGTTTCAGGTTGATAAGCTCGAACCCAAAGCGGATGAAATGCATCTTCATAGGGCACCCAAAACAGTTGGGTATACCTCCTAATTCAGATCCGAAAGCAATAGGGATTGTTTCTTGAATCGGGTCCTTTCTCGAGGAAAAGTTTGTCTCGAAAAGTTGAGTGGGAGGATGGTGGAGACTTGATGAGGTTATTGAACCGTCACTTCAACTAGTGTGTAGTAGGGCACGGAAGTTGTTCCGTGGCACCTACACCAATTGGAGTAGAAGCTATGATAGTGATCATGAAGCTTCGAATCAAGTCACTACCGAACCTCGTAGGATGACAAGGATGCGTACTACTTCAGAGTGGTACGCAATCCGGTCTTGAAGGTCATGTTGCTAGACAACAATGAACCTACGAGCTATGGAGAAGCGATGGTGGGCCCAAATTCTGACAAATGGTTAGAAGCCATGAAATCCGAGATAGTATCCATATATCAGAACAAAGCATGGACTTTGATGGACTTGCCCGATGATCGGCAAGCCATTGAGATAAATGGGTCTTTAAGAAGAAGACGGACGTGGACGGTAATATCACCGTCTATGAAGCTCGACTTGTGGCAAAGAGTTTTCACAAGTTCAAGGAGTTGACTACGATGAGATTTTCTCATCCGTAGCGATGCTTAAGTCCGTCGGAATCATGTTAGCATAAGCTGGATTTATGAAATCTGGCAGATGGATGTCAAAACGAGTTTCCTTACCAGTTTTCGTAAGGAAAGATTGTATGTGATAAAATCAGAAAGTTTTGTCGATCCTAAGGATGCTAAAAGGTATCTGGCTCCAGCGATCCTTTCTAAGGACCGGAGTAAGCATCTCGGAGTTGGAATGTGCGCTTTGATGAGATGATCAAAGATTTTGGGTTTATACAAAGTTTATGAGAAACTTGCATTTCCAAAGAAGTGAGTGGGAGCACTATAGAATTTCTCGATGAGTATGTGTCGTTGACATATAGATGATCGAAATGATGTAGAATTTTCGTAAAGCATATGAGGGTTATTTGAAAAGTGTTTTCAAGTGAAAACCTGGATTAAGCTACTTGAACATTGAGCATCAAGATCTATGAGGATGGATCAAAACGCTCAATAGTACTTTCAAATGAGCACATACCTTGACATAATCTTGAAAGTGTTCAAGATGGATCATCAAAGAAGGAGTTCTTGCCTGAATTGTAAGGTATGAAGTTAAGAGTTAAAAGCTAAACCGACAGTAAAAGAGAGAAAGGACGAAGGTAGTCCCCTATGCTTTAGACGAGGCTCTATAGTATGCTATCTTGTGTACCGCACGGAAGTGTGCCTTGCCATGAGTCAGTCAAGGGTACAAGAATGATCCAGAATGGATCATTGGACAGCGATCAAAATTGTCCTTGGAGTAAATAAGGACATGTTTCTCGATTATGGAGGTGATAAAGAGTTCGGCGTAAAGGGTTACGTCGATGCAAGCTTTAACACCTATCCGAATGACTCTAAGTAGTAAACAGGATACGTATAGTGGAACAACCATTTGGAATAGCTCCAAGTGGGGCGTGGAAGCAGCATTTATAATATGACCTAGAAATTTGCAAAGCACACACGGATCTGAAAGGTTCAGACCCGTTGACTAAAACCCGTTGACTAAAACCTCTCTCACAAGCAAAACATGATCAAACCTCAGAACTCATTGAGTCTAAATCACATGATGATGTGAACTAGTTTACAGACACTAGTAAACTCTTTGGGTGTTGGTCACATGGCGATGTGACCTATCAGTGTTAATCACATGACGATGTGAACTAATTATTGACTCTAGTGCAAGTGGGAGACTGTTGGAAATATGCCCTAGAGGCAATAATAAATTAGTTATTATTATATTTCCTTGTTCATGATAATCGTTTATTATCCATGCTATAATTGTATTGATAGGAAACTCAAATACATGTGTGGATACATAGACAACACCATGTCCCTAGCAAGCCTCTATTGGCTAGCTCGTTGATCAATAGATGGTTACGGTTTCCTAACCATGGACATTGGATGTCGTTGATAACGGGATCACATCATTAGGAGAATGATGTGATGGACAAGACCCAATACTAAGCCTAGCACAAAGATCGTAGTTCGTATGCTAAAGCTTTTCTAATGTCAAGTATCTTTTCCTTAGACCATGAGATTGTGCAACTCCCGGATACCGTAGGAATGCTTTGGGTGTACCAAACGTCACAACGTAACTGGTGGCTATAAAGGTGCACTACAGGTATCTCCGAAAGTGTCTGTTGGGTTGGCACGAATCGAGACTGGGATTTGTCACTCCGTGTGACGGAGAGGTATCTCTGGGCCCACTCGGTAGGACATCATCATAATGTGCACAATGTGATCAAGGAGTTGATCACGGGATGATGTGTTACGGAACGAGTAAAGAGACTTGCCGGTAACGAGATTGAACAAGGTATCGGGATACCGACGATCGAATCTCGGGCAAGTACAATACCGCTAGACAAAGGGAATTGAATACGGGATTGATTGAGTCCTTGACATCGTGGTTCATCCGATGAGATCATCGTGGAACATGTAGGAGCCAACATGGGTATCCAGATCCGCTGTTGGTTATTGACCGGAGAACGTCTCGGTCATGTCTACATGTCTCCGAACCCGTAGGGTCTACACATAAGGTTCGATGACGCTAGGGTTATAAAGGAAGTTTGTATCTGGTTACCGAATGTTGTTCGAGTCCGGATGAGATCCCGGACGTCACGAGGAGTTCGGAATGGTCGGAGGTAAAGATTTATATATGGGAAGTCCTGTTTTGGTCACCGGAAAAGTTTCGGGGTTTATCGGTAACGTACCGGGACCACCGGGAGGGTCCCGGGGGTCCACCAAGTGGGGCCACCAACCCCAGAAGGTTGCGTGGGCCAAGTGTGGGAGGGAACCAGCCCCAAGGGGGCTGGTGAGCCCCCCACAAGAGGCCCAAGGTGCAAGGGTGAGTGGAAGGGGGCAAACCCTAGGGCAGATGGGCCCTAAGGCCCATCTAGTGGGCGCCTCCCTCTCCCTCCCCTCTTGGCCGCCCCCCTTGATCCAATCTAGGGCTGCCGCCCCTCTAGGGGTGGGAACCCTAGAGGGGGCGCACCCTCCTCCCCTTCCCCTATATATATGAGGCCTAGGGGCTGCCCATAACACGCGATTCGATCTCTCTTTGGTGCAGCCTGCGTCTCTTCTTCCTCCTCCTCCTCTCTTGTGATGCTTGGCGAAGCCTGCAAGATTGCCGCTCCTCCACCACCACCACGCCGCTGAGCTGCTGCTGGATGGAGTCTTACTCAACCTCTCCTCTCTCCTTGCTGGACCAAGGCGTGGGAGACGCCACCGGCTGTACGTGTGTTGAACGCGGAGGTGCCGTCCGTTC
Organism: Aegilops longissima; assembly: GCA_021605205.1. Lineage (NCBI taxonomy): Eukaryota > Viridiplantae > Streptophyta > Magnoliopsida > Poales > Poaceae > Aegilops > Aegilops longissima. The sequence continues at coordinate 34,420,468 of CM038676.1, forward strand.
GCACTAGGATCTCCGGTGATTTGAATCACGGCAAGCACGACTCCATCAACCCGTTCACATGAACGCTTCCGCTTAGCGATCTACAAGGGTATGTAGATGCACTCTCCTTCCCTCGTTGCTAGTTTCTCCATAGATAGATCTTGGTGACACGAGGAAGATTTTGAATTTCGCTCGTTCCCCAACAGTGGTATCGAGCTAGGTCTATTGCGTAGATTCTTTGCACGAGTAGAACACAAAGTAGTTGTGGGCGTTGATGTTGTTCAATATGCTTACCGTTACTAGTCCAATCTTGTTTCGACGGTATTGTGGGATGAAGCGGCCGGACCGACCTTACACGCACTCTTCGTGAGGCAGGTTCCACCGGAACGACATGCACTTGGTGCATAAGGTGGCTAGCGGTGCCGATCTCTCCCACTTTAGTCGGAACGGATTCGATGAAAAGGGTCCTTATGAAGGGTAAATAGCAATTGGCATATCACGTTGTGGTTTTGCGAGGTAAGAAACGTTCTTGCTAGAAACCCATAGCAGCCACGTAAAACATGCAAACAACAATTAGAGGACGTCTAACTTGTTTTTGCAGGGTATGCTATGTGATGTGATATGGCCAAGAATAATGTGATGAATGATATGTGATGTATGAGATTGATCATGTTCTTGTAATAGGATTCACGACTTGCATGTCGATGAGTATGACAACCGGCAGGAGCCATAGGAGTTGTCTTTATTTATTGTATGACCCGCGTGTCATTAAACAACGCCATGTAATTACTTTACTTTATTGCTAACCAGTAGCCATAGTAGTAGAAGTAATAGTTGGCGAGACAACTTCATGAAGACACGATGATGGAGATCATGGTGTCATGCCGGTGACGATGATGATCATGGAGCCCCAAAGATGGAGATCAAAAGGAGCAAAATGATATTGGCCATATCATGTCACTATATAATTGCATGTGATGTTTATTATGTTTATGCGTCTTGTTTACTTAGAACGACGGTAGTAAATAAGATGATCCCTTACACAAATTTCAAGAAGTGTTCTCCCCTGACTGTGCACCGTTGCTACAGTTCGTCGCTTCTAAGCACCACGTGATGATCGGTGTGATGGATTCTTACGTTCACATACAACGGTGTAAGACAGATTTACACAGCAAAAACACTTGGGGTTAACTTGCGAGCCTAGCATGTGCAGACATGGCCTCGGAACACGGAGACCGAAAGGTCAAGCATGAGTCGTATAGTAGATACGATCAACATAAAGATGTTCACCGATGATGACTAGTCCGTCTCACGTGATGATCGGACACGGCCTAGTTGACTCGGATCATGTAATCACTTAGATGACCAGAGGGATGTCTATCTGAGTGGGAGTTCATAAGATGAACTTAATTATCCTGAACATAGTCAAAAGACCTTTTGCAAATTATGTCATAAGCTCGCGCTTTAGTTCCACTGTTTAGATATGTTCCTAGAGAAAATATAGTTGAAAGTTGACAGTAGCGATTATGCGGACAGTAGATAGCTTATGTCCTTAATGCACCGCTCAGTGTGCTGAACCCCAAACGTCGTTTGTGGATGTTGCGAACATCGGGCATACACGTTTTGATAACTACGTGATAGTTCAGTTAAACGGTTTAGAGTTGAGGCACCAAAGACGTTTTCGAAACGTCGCGGAACATATGAGATGTTTCGAGGGCTGAAATTGGGATTTCAGGCTCGTGCCCACGTCAAGAGGTATAAGACCTCCGACGATTTTCTTAGCCTGCAAACTAAGGAAGAAAGCTCAATCGTTGAGCTTGTGCTCAGATTGTCTGAGTGCAACAATCACTTGAATCGAGTGGGAGTTAATCTTCCTGATGAGATAGTGATGTTTCTCCAAAGTCATTGCCACCAAGCTGCTAGAGCTTCGTGATGAACTATAACATATCAGGGATAGATATGATGATCCTTGAAGTGTTCGCGATGTTTGACACCGCAAAAGTAGAAGTCAAGTAGGAGCATCAATTGTTGATGGTTGGTGAAACCACTAGTTTCAAGAAGGGCAAGGGCAAGAAAGGATACTTCATGAAACGGCAAATCAGCTGCTGCTCTAGTGAAGAAACCCAAGGTTGAACCCAAACCCGAGACTAAGTGCTTCTGTAATAAGGGGAACAGCCACTGGAGCAGAATTACCCTAGATACTTGGTAGATGAGAAGGCTGGCATGGTCGATAGAAGTATATTGGATATACATTATGTTAATGTGTACTTTACTAGTACTCCTAGTAGCACCAGGGTATTAGATACCGGTTCTGTTGCTGAGAGTTAGTAACTCGAAACAAAAGCTACGGAATAAACAGAGACTAGCTAAAGGTGAGCTGACGATATGTGTTGAAGTGTTTCCAAGTTTGATGTGATCAAACATCGCACGCTCCCTCTACCATCAAGATTAGTATTAAACCTGAATAATTGTCATTTGGTGTTTGCGTTGAGCATAGACATGATTGGGTTATGTCTATCGCAATACTGTTATTCATCTAAGGAGAATAATGGTTACTCTATTTATGTGAATAATACCTTCATGGTCTTGCACCTAAAGGAATGGTTTATTGAATCTCGATCGTAGTGATACACATTTTCATGCCAAAATAAGATAGTAATGATAGTACCACTTACTTGTGGCAATCGCCATGTAAGTCATATTGGTATAAACGCATGAAGAAAGCTCCATGTTGATGGATCTTTAGACTCACTCATTTTGAAAAGTTTGAGACATGCGAACCATGTCTATTGGTGTATACGCATGAAGAAACTCCATGCAGATGGATCGCTTGGACTCACTTGATTTTGAATCACTTGAGATATGCAAAACATACCACATGGGCAAGATGGTGAAAAGCCTCGGTTTCAAAGAAGATGGAACAAGATAGCAACTTGTTGGAAGTAACACATTTTGATGTGTGCAGTCCAATGAGTCTTTGAGGCATGCAGATGAATATCGTTATGTTCGACTTCACGATGATTCGAGTAGATGTTGAGTATATTTACTTGATGAAGCACAAAGTCTGAATTATTGAATGGTTCAAGTAATTTCAGAGTGAAGTTGAAGATCATCGTGACAAGAGGATAGAATGTCTATGATATGATCATAAGAGATGAATATCTAAGTTACGAGTTTTGGCACACAATTAAGACATTGTGCAAATTGTTTCACAATTAATACCGCCTGGAACACCATAGTGTGATGGTGTGTCCGAACATCATAGTTGCACTCTATTGGATATGGTGCGTACCATGATGTCTTTTATCGAATTACCACTATCGCTCATGGGTTAGGCATTAGAGACAACCGCACTCACTTTAATAGGGCACCACGTAATTCCGCTGAGATGACACCGTGAGAACTATGGTTTGGAGAAACTTAAGCTGTCATTTCTTAAAGTTTGGGGCTACGACGCTTATGTGAAAAAGTTTCAGGTTGATAAGCTCGAACCCAAAGCGGATGAAATGCATCTTCATAGGGCACCCAAAACAGTTGGGTATACCTCCTAATTCAGATCCGAAAGCAATAGGGATTGTTTCTTGAATCGGGTCCTTTCTCGAGGAAAAGTTTGTCTCGAAAAGTTGAGTGGGAGGATGGTGGAGACTTGATGAGGTTATTGAACCGTCACTTCAACTAGTGTGTAGTAGGGCACGGGAAGTTGTTCCGTGGCACCTACACCAATTGGAGTAGAAGCTATGATAGTGATCATGAAGCTTCAATCAAGTCACTACCGAACCTCGTAGGATGACAAGGATGCGTACTACTTGAGTGGTACATAATCCGTCTTGAAGGTCATGTTGCTAGACAACAATGAACCTACGAGCTATGGAGAAGCGATGGTGGGCCCAAATTCGACAAATGGTTAGAAGCCATGAAACCGAGATAGTATCCATATATCGTAACAAAGCATGGACTTTGATGGACTTGCCCGATGATCGGCAAGCCATTGAGATAAATGGGTCTTTAAGAAGAAGACGGACGTGGACGGTAATATCACCGTCTATGAAGCTCGACTTGTGGCAAAGAGTTTTCACAAGTTCAAGGAGTTGACTACGATGAGATTTTCTCATCCGTAGCGATGCTTAAGTCCGTCGGAATCATGTTAGCATAAGCTGGATTTATGAAATCTGGCAGATGGATGTCAAAACGAGTTTCCTTACCAGTTTTCGTAAGGAAAGATTGTATGTGATAAAATCAGAAAGTTTTGTCGATCCTAAGGATGCTAAAAGGTATGCTGGCTCCAGCGATCCTTTCTAAGGACTGGAGTAAGCATCTCGGAGTTGGAATGTGCGCTTTGATGAGATGATCAAAGATTTTGGGTTTATACAAAGTTTATGAGAAACTTGCATTTCCAAAGAAGTGAGTGGGAGCACTATAGAATTTCTGATGAGTATGTGTCGTTGACATATAGATGATCAGAAATGATGTAGAATTTTCTGTAAAGCATACAGGGTTATTTGAAAAGTGTTTTCAAGTGAAAACCTGGATTAAGCTACTTGAACATTGAGCATCAAGATCTATGAGGATGGATCAAAAACGCTCAATAGTACTTTCAAATGAGCACATACCTTGACATAATCTTGAAAGTGTTCAAGATGGATCAGTCAAAGAAGGAGTTCTTGCCTGAATTGTAAGGTATGAAGTTAAGAGTTAAAAGCTCGACCACGACAGAAAAGAGAGAAAGGACGAAGGTCGTCCCCTATGCTTTAGACGTAGGCTTTATAGTATGCTATGCTGTGTACCGCACCGGAAGTGTGCCTTGCCATGAGTCAGTCAAGGGTACAAGAATGATCCAGAATGGATCATTGGACAGCGTCAAAATTGTCCTTGGAGTAAATAAGGACATGTTTCTCGATTATGGAGGTGATAAAGAGTTGGCGTAAAGGGTTACGTCGATGCAAGCTTTAACACCTATCCGAATGACTCTAAGTAGTAAACAGGATACGATAGTGGAACAACCATTTGGAATAGCTCCAAGTGGGGCGTGGAAGCAGCATTTATAATATGACCTAGAAATTTGCAAAGCACACACGGATCTGAAAGGTTCAGACCCGTTGACTAAAACCCGCTGACTAAAACCTCTCTCACAAGCAAAACATGATCAAACCTCAGAACTCATTGAGTCTAAATCACATGATGATGTGAACTAGTTTACAGACACTAGTAAACTCTTTGGGTGTTGGTCACATGGCGATGTGACCTATCAGTGTTAATCACATGACGATGTGAACTAATTATTGACTCTAGTGCAAGTGGGAGACTGTTGGAAATATGCCCTAGAGGCAATAATAAATTAGTTATTATTATATTTCCTTGTTCATGATAATCGTTTATTATCCATGCTATAATTGTATTGATAGGAAACTCAAATACATGTGTGGATACATAGACAACACCATGTCCCTAGCAAGCCTCTATTGGCTAGCTCGTTGATCAATAGATGGTTACGGTTTCCTAACCATGGACATTGGATGTCGTTGATAACGGGATCACATCATTAGGAGAATGATGTGATGGACAAGACCCAATACTAAGCCTAGCACAAAGATCGTAGTTCAGTATGCTAAAGCTTTTCTAATGTCAAGTATCTTTTCCTTAGACCATGAGATTGTGCAACTCCGGATACCGTAGGAATGCTTTGGTGTACCAAACGTCACAACGTAATCGGGTGGCTATAAAGGTGCACTACAGGTATCTCCGAAAGTGTCATTGGGTTGGCACGAATCGAGGCTGGGATTTGTCACTCCGTGTGACGGAGAGGTATCTGGGCCCACTCGGTAGGACATCATCATAATGTGCACAATGTGATCAAGGAGTTGATCATGGGATGATGTGTTACGGAACGAGTAAAGAGACTTGCCGGTAACGAGATTGAACAAGGTATCGGGATACCGACGATCGAATCTCGGGCAAGTACAATACCGCTAGACAAAGGGAATTGAATACGGGATTGATTGAGTCCTTGACATCGTGGTTCATCCGATGAGATCATCGTGGAACATGTGGGAGCCAACATGGGTATCCAGATCCCGCTGTTGGTTATTGACCGGAGAACGTCTCGGTCATGTCTACATGTCTCCCGAACCCGTAGGGTCTACACACTTAAGGTTCGATGACGCTAGGGTTATAAAGGAAGTTTGTATGTGGTTACCGAATGTTGTTCGGAGTCCCGGATGAGATCCCGGACGTCACGAGGAGTTCGGAATGGTCCGGAGGTAAAGATTTACATATGGGAAGTCCTGTTTTGGTCACGGAAAAGTTTCGGGTTTATCGGTGCCGTCTGGACGGACCACCGGGAGGGTCCCGTGGGTCCACCAAGTGGGGCCACCAACCCCAGAAGGTTGCGTGGGCCAAGTGTGGGAAGGAACCAGCCCCAAGGGGCTGGTGCGCCCCCCACAAGAGGCCCAAGGCGCAAGGGTGAGTGGGAGGGCAAACCCTAGGGCGATGGGCCCTAAGGCCCATCTAGTGGGCGCCTCCCTCCCTCCCTCTTGGCCGCCCCCTTGATCCAATCTAGGGCTGCCGCCCCTAGGGGTGGGAACCCCAGAGGCGCCCTCCTCCCTTCCCTATATATATGAGGCCTAGGGGCTGCCCATAACACGCGATTCGATCTCGTTGGTGCAGCCTGCGCCTCTTCTTCCTCCTCCTCCTCTCTTGTGATGCTTGGCGAAGCCTGCAAGATTGCCACGCCTCCATCACCACCACGCCGTTGTGCTGCTGCTGGATGGAGTCTTCCTCAACCTCTCCTCTCTCCTTGCTGGATCAAGGCGTGAGACGCCACCGGCTGTACGTGTGTTGAACGCGGAGGTGCCGTCCGTTCGGCACTAGGATCTCCGGTGATTTGAATCACGACGAGTACGACTCCATCAACCCCGTTCATATGAACGCTTCCGCTTAGCGATCTACAAGGGTATGTAGATGCACTCTCCTTCCCCTCGTTGCTAGTTTCTCCATAGATAGATCTTGGTGACACGTAGGAAGATTTTGAATTTCTGCTACGTTCCCCAACAACTACTAGTAGATAAGTCTTTGTAGAGATTCCACTAGGTGAACTACATACGGAACAAAATGAATGAATCTACACTTAAAATGCATCTATATACATCTGCATGTGGTTAATGGTGAAATCTCTACAAAGACTTATATTTAGGAACGGAGGAAGTACTAGTATAGTACTAGTACGTACTGTAATTTATCAGCGAGATAAATCTATTATATAATTAAGACAAGAGACAAATAAGCCATCACGTTCGTCCACATATGTTAAAAATATATTATCCATTGATTTAGATTATAGCGGTTGAGATTAAAACATCTAAAAGAGTTACGGAGAACAATATTAGGTGCAATTTTTTGCACATGACACGTTGATGTACGGTACAACCCAAATAAGATGTCCAACCCAAATAACACGTCCGATCATATAGCAAAACACTAGGAATCCTTCCGTGAGAAAGGACAATCGAAGCACACACACGCACAAAAAAAACAATCTGAAAATATCAGAATCCGTTAGGTAAAAGAAAAAACCGAATCCTTGCAAAAGGAATCTACCATCCGATGATGGGATCATATCCAATCGGCCCTATTTTCAAGTCTGAACTCTCCCGAAAAAACAGCTCTTTCCTCTCTCATCTTCACGCCGCCGCCACATCCGACTCCGGATGTCCATGCTATCGTCGAGATTGAATCACTCATAGCTTACAGCACTAGGGGATCCAACTTCTCCGTGGAGATTGACTATGGCTTGAACGACGCGTATTCTTTCTCAGGTGATCAATCAAATCACATCAAGGTCGCGAAGGTTGACGATGTCTTGGATCTCCAGTCTCACGGTGGAGTCTCCTGTCCATTGATTGACTAGATCTATCTAAAGAAGTACGCTATCACATCCAGGTTATCAGTTCATCAACGATAATGTGGTCTACAATCTCAATCAACTGATTTTATGACTACTGTTTGAAAGAGAGATGATTTCGTGGAAATTTCCCCCATATCTGGCAGCATCCTCGCACCAGCCAGGTTCTTAAGAATAGCGCAAGGAGGAGTCCAGCGGCCATGGGGGGCTAAACAGAATCAAGAATCCTGTACATACATCTCACGTACTCAGGTGCTAATCTCTCTCCTCATCTAGCACACAGATTTTTTGCACGAGCATAATCCATCAACATCTATTCCTGGGTGGGATCAAGAGGGTAGTTATATTCACGTTTTTCTATTCTAATATACTTGGATGAAAACATCAATGGTGATTCCAGGGTTCCGTTCAAGCGAAGTACTAAGCATAAAGCCAAGGAGGCTACCGGCGATGCGTGCCCGGACAGAAGGAAGGATCCCGTGCATATCTTATGCATACTCAGGTGCTCATCTCTCTCATCAGTCATCACCCAGCGTCCCAACCCACAGATTATTTGCAAGTGCATCTCCGTACGAGTAACAAATCCATCAACTTCTATAACTTGGGTGGGATCAAGAGAGAAAGTGCCTATATTTATATTTGTATCTTCTAATATACTTGGATCAGCGCATCAGTCGTGATTCCAGGGCTCCGTTCGACAAAGCCACAACACCTCGACTCGGTTTGTTTTCTTTCCATATATGATACGATGAATTCCTATGGTGCAGTAACAATGGAGCGGCTGGAAGCCCTTTCTATTCGATTCCAGTGTTATATGCCTAAATCCCCAAGAACTGTCAGCCAGACACCACAGATCGAAAGCAGGACTGCATCACATCCGCAACAAGTCAGCAACACCCCCACACAATAATGTCAGCAACACGCACGGCGGATTGAAGGCTCCGCACAACCTGTAGGCGTGTACGACGTCTTAGTACCGAACAAATCAATCAAAGGTAACTAAGATACAAACGCACTTTATGTGTTTATGTTTTTATATCTGAGAAAATCTTAATTTCTGTTCAAATTTAATGTGCACATCATCCATAAACAAATATCTACTTTTTAAGACGAACACGAGAACAATGGGACATCCAGGAAGAGGCAACCAAGCAATTGCGTCCATCCACAAAAACAAAATTAACTGCACGGCTATATATATGGTAGAGTCCCTAATAAGGTTGTGATAAACGCCAAGTGTTCCTATTAAAGTGAAGCTGAAGCGAAGACGAATAGCTGATACAAAATAGTCCGGCTCACCGAGCCTGTGTACACTCCAGTTTAGAGATGGATATCTCAGAGACCAATCAATGTTAATGACCTCAAGAAATTATCGAGCTCCTTAACCATTTATATGCTTTAATGTATAAATTATTTTCACTACTGACTTGGCAATGCCAGCATGGTGGTTAATTACTTCTAACTACAATTCATTTCACTAGAGCGTTAATATTTCATTTTCACATTCGTTTTAACACGAAAATCTAGATACATGATACAATCTGTTTTCAGCAAGTGAAAAATAACACAATACAATTAACTTCATTTTAAATACAGCTTTACGAATACATATCAGTTTTAGTATGAAACTCGAAATAAAAGAATTTAACCTAAATCTTACAAGTAGAATGAAAATAAAATGACATGAATAATATAATTATTCTGCTATGTGATATCACAAAATATATTGTGAAAGGTAACCATGCCAGTGTAGAATGAGAGCATAAGCTTCCATGGTTAGTTAGATGTATTAACATGGATATGTTCTACAATATACCAAAAAATCGAGATCATTTCCCAGAAAATGAGTGGATGTATGCTTCAATGACGCTCATGGCATTTGGAAAGGAGAATTAAATGCTATAACTGAAAGAATCTAAAAATAAGCATTTATCATTTTGCATGCCATTGCATCAATTGGTGGATTGATCAAATGTGCTAGGTGGGGGAGGAGCGTATCAAATAAATGGACCATCATCAAGAAATGTAAATGTGTACACCATGATTGAGTGGAAGGTAATATTGCAGAAATTTTTCAAATGAATATACAAGGCAGTTTTTTCGGTTTAAAGAAATCTAGAGATATTAATGAATTATAAAACACATTCAGCTATATTTGTGTCGATGGTCGAGGATTTGAGCCCAATCTAAGTAAGCATGTCAAATTCATCATCACTAATTTTATTCACATAGATGAGAAATAAAGGCAAGATAGGATCTGAGCGTCCAATATAGATTGCTGTAACATAAATGTTGTCAATTATACAAGTCAATGGAAAAAACCATACACATGATCATAAAGAACAATCCACAATCTTTGATGATTGTGAGAGAGAAATAGTGTCTTCACATTTAATGTAACAGAAACTAGCAATTGCATTGGATTAGATCCATACATTAATGACATAGGCAACCACAGTAAGATGAGTTGGTGTGGAAGCATATGAGAAGACGGACATTTTCAGTAAAAACTAGGCAACTTGGTTTAGCCACGAGTTAACATAATTATACATAATCAATCCATGCTAATGAAGTTCTCAGAAAATGATTGATTGGAAGATAAAAAATGATGGATGGAGACAAATTGAATACAAAAATAGGGAGATCACTACATATAAATCAAGGGTTTGCATGTCAGGCTATGTACACCAATTCAGCTGGTCATTTGTTAATAATGTTCCCTATTTTACATTGAAAAGAAGCATGCAACTAAGAAGATTTCAATAGGAAAAAATATGGGTACAATTTGGAATTGAGGAATTTCCATATTTTATGACATTAAATTTTTATGGAATCCAACATTCATAGGGGTTTTGGAGGAAATTTTTATGGAATGCAACATTCCTAGGTAAACGACCTTAGTAAGTGTCACCATGTTTGCACTAAATGTAAATTTTGCTACATTTTGAGGACAATCAAAACCTTCCAGACTAAAGAATTATAAACACACGAGTTACATCTAGCCGCGCAAATGCGCGGGTCACCCCGCTAGTTTGTACAATGCTATGAAGCTTCAGCTCCTGTTACATGTATCTTGCGTCCAAGGTTGCCCGTTGCAACATTTCATCAAATACAAAGGAGACTAACATGCATGCTATTGCATCTCAATGATTGACAGACCATAGGAAATATATACTCCCTCCGTTCCAAAATAAGTGTCTCAACTTTGTGCAAACTTTAGTACAAAGTTGTACTACTACTAAAGTTGACACTTATTTTGGAACAGAGGCAGCTAAAGAAAAAAATGATCCATGCAGTCCCTAGCCCTTGAACCGTGAACCCTGACCAGGCTTCAATTTGCTGGCAATGTTCGAGCTTCCTAATAAATGAAGTTTGCAACCTTTTGACCATCGGTTCATTTTGTGCAGTTTCACCAAAATCGAGATGAGCATCCCTGTGGCAAAGAAATTGAAGAAGCGTGATTCGAATAAGATTACTAGGACTAGTTGATGAGACATAAACTCACCACAAATACAGTACGTAGAAGCCAGTAGAGGTATTAGGTATGTGCGGGGCAAAGAAGTAGAGAAATATCCACAGGGAGTGATGTGGGCAGCTGGAGCAGTGGTGCAAGCCGGCTGTAAAGGGAGTTGTACCTGAGGGACGTAGCTCAACCTTGAGGAGGGCGGCAGGAGGCGGCAACTACCCACGTCGCGGTAGTGAGCAAGGGACGAAGGCAACCTCACCGGCTTTGTGAGAGAGAACGGCGGGGACCCCTGATCGGGACGTGCCGACAGTGGGTTTTCCTCGTCGGCGTTGGCCACCGCATCTACACTAAGCATCCACCCCTTCCCCAAGCGGGCGTGATCCGCCGGGATGTTAGAGATGTGGCCATAGTCGTTTTGTGTGAGTGAGTGTGAAGAGAGCAACCCCATCAAGCAACCGTGTAGGCTGGCCCGTCCTGACTATGTACATAGTGGAGCGGTTTCCCTTTCTCTCCATATGAACCTATCATATTGCGTATGTGCCACTGAAGAAAAAATATATTTATAAATGACGCGGCACCTACTACTCGTTCTCCTATAACCTTGCACTTGGCATCTCCAAAACATTAACCTTGCGATTGGCTCTTCGCCTCTTTGGGAAGTCGAGCAATAATGGTAGTGCAGTATATATCATTCTGGCTATATGAGACTGAATGAATTGCTGCACGTCCACCATGTAGGCGAGGGTCGAGGGGCGAGAGAGAGTGCTACTACATACAGAGGAAAATGAGTGAATGTACACTCTAAAATACGTCTATATACATCAGTGTTTGGAGTATGTACTAGTAGTTCATATTGAAATCTACTAAAGGACATATATATTCCAAACAATAAGATATAATCTCTAGAACCAAGGTAGTAGGGACGAGGAGTAAACAGAGGGAGTAGTAAAATTTTCTCCTCGTCCTGCGAGCCACCGCGCGCATGGGCGAGGGAGGAGCAAGCTTCACCTCATCCTGCGAGCCACCGCGCCCGTGGGCGGGGGAGACGGCGTACTAAGCAAGCTTCTCCTCGTTCTGCGAGTTGACGACACACATCAAAAGTACTCCAGTGTATAGGGCCTTGCCTCTAAGGTAGGCCCCACATGGTTTGCCTCTTTTTTTTTAATTTAACATGACACGTCAAGTTGCAATTTGTTTGTTCACCCGTGGTAGACGATCCTCCCTCCACCAAGTGGACAACTAGTACACGTGCCAAATTACCATGTGGGCTGCCTTTTTCGTACAGAAATGAGCTCCACCGTGTACCCGTGCGGGTGTGCTTGGGAAAGAGAAGGGAGTACGTGCGCCGTGCATACACCTCTTTTCTTCATGCACGTCCCCCACCTACGTGGGTGTGTGTGAGAGATACAAACCGCGTTCAGTGAGTGTTTTTGTTTTGTGGTGGGGGTGGGGGTGGGGTGGGGGTTGATTTAAGTGAATTATTTGTGGGAATATGTGTCGATGACATCTCAAACAAAATTTTGCATGCAATGTGTGTGAAATGGAGGCCTATCCATATCATACATAGTGGGTCGGGCAATCCACGAGAAGAGAGGGAGGGGTCATAGCTATCGATAGAGTCGAAGAGAGGATAAAGTGGGTGGGTGCGAGATCGATGAAGAGAGCCATCAAAATTTTGTGTGTGTGTGTGTGTGTGTGTGTGTGTGTGTGTGTGTGTGTGTGTGTGCAAGTCAAATATATAGGGCGACTGGCCTACCGGAACGTTAGAGGGCACATGTCAAGTTTGTGTGTGGTGGGGAGACATGACTAGAGCGCTCGATGTATCGGTGTGTGTGGGGGAGGGGTGGGGGTAGGGGTAGGCAGAGGCCTAACTATAGAGGTAGAACGACTCAGATATGTGTTGAGAAGGAGAGACCCAGCTATGTCTTGAGGGAGATCGGTCGACATCCATACATAAGCGAAGGACGGAAATATGATGGGACAGAGAGAGAGAGAGAGAGAGAGAGGAGGAGAGGGAGGGAGAGGGGTAGAGTGCTGGATGGGTGATGGAGTTGCTTCTCGGAGATGTTGGGAGAGGCCTACTAGACAAACTGAGGGTGGAACTGCAATGTTATCAATAAGAGTGAGGATGTGTTTCTGTGTGTGCCTGTGCGTGATAGATTTGTCGGGATGCATCCATGGATGATGAAGGGGAACCATGTGTTTGGTAAGCAAACCTAACTAGATTGGTAGATTAATTGTTGTTTGTCGGAGGAAGGGAGAGACACAACTAATGAGGTAGATCGATCGATGTGTGGGTAAAAACGAGTTATAAGGACCTGGCTGGCTATATGTATAGCGAGAGATCGGTCGGTGTACGCCCATTTGTTAGAGGCAAATAAGGCCCAGCAAGACGGATAGACATAGAGAATGGAGCTAGGAGGTGGTGCGAGAGGCCCAACTACTAGCTAGATAGGGGGAGGAGTGTGCGGTTGTGAGATTGATGAAAAGATGGGCGAGAGTTTACACGTGTGTCTGACCATATGAGAGACACAAGGCAAGGACACATAAAGGAGGAGATTGAAGCTGTGTGTGTATGCTGTAGGCAGGCATCGCTGGAGAGGTTTATCGATCGGTGTGTGTCGGAAAGGAGTTGTGGAGACTCTGGGAGAACGACCTAAAGAAAAAAATGAATGTGCCCGGTGGATAGAATGCTGAGGGAGGGGGAGGGCGAGGAGGGCGTGTGCATGCACGAGAGAAAGTTAGTGGTCGCTACAAAGGTTAGTGGATTGTGTGGGTGTAAGAGACTAATAAAGATCATAATTTGATATGAAAGCAGATTCATATATTTGAATAGGAGATCATAGTGTTTTAAACATTGCATGCATGAATATAGCGGTGATACACGTGCTGTGCACATGTTATACCATCTATACCTATACTAATTACAGACTTCCAAGAAATTCCCATGTTAATTAGATTTTACGGGCCGTTAATATGGTGGGGCCGAATTATAACGGTGTAAATTAACTACAATTCCCTCGGCAAAAAAAAACACTCCAAAGGCCCACATATTAAAAAATATAACTCGATAAACTGCTAACTCAATCTATCTATAACTAACCTCTAAAAAAATTATAACTCCACGACCTATCTATAACTCCACGACATCTTCCAATCTTTTGCAGATGGATATTGCTTCTCTCTCTTCTGCCATGGAGTCCGTCGTCTCTTTATGCTCCCATAGAAAATTTCTATCTCTATCAAGCTGAAGCAAGCAAGTTAGGGTATGGATCCGGTGTGCCCAAAAATCTTATTCCATCGAAAAACTGTTTTCCTCATCTCGATCAAGTTCTTTCTACCACACTAATTGCAGGTCGTCTCTCTCAAGCAGAAGCAAGTGTTAGAATTAATGGGCTAGGCCCATAGCAATTTCTGAAATCTCAAAGCCCATGTGTAAAATGTCAAGTGGTGGTGCTAAGTTTAGTCCCACCTTGGAAGTTGAAGAAGAGTTGGGCCTCTTTATATAGTGGGTTCTCTCCACCACTCTAAGTGGTGTGTGAGAAGAGAAAGGGAAAACCACACGCGCGCGCTCGCTCGCCTCGCCTGGCCTCGCCTGGCCTGGCCGGGCTGGGGCGTGGCGAGGCGAGGCGGCGCGTACATACGACATGCGCGTGAATGGTCCGCCGAAATCCAGTCCGTCTCCTTGCAGGAGCGCAGCTTCCTTTTGCCGTTTTATATTTATGTCTTGGCAGACAAGTTTTTGATTTCTTGTCCGGTAAGTATACGAATTAGAAACCGAGTCGGTTTGGGATTGTGGTCGCGACACAATACCGCCTCTGGTCCTAATATATATACAGCTACCGGCTGCGGCCAGAGACACAACGAAAAACACCTAGGGCTTTGCCTCATCTCACAACTTGCGCCGCCATCGTAGTCTACTCCATCCCAAACGCAGGCGTGCATCGGCGCGTGGGAGAGCAGGTCTCCGGAACCGTTCGTCTTTGCGATCCTGCACCGGGAGAGGACGAATTAGGTTTTTGGGAAGCGATGTGCGCGACTGCTCAAATTCGTCATCACGGGTCGTCTTCCGTCCAAGTCGGGCGGTGCTACTCATCGTCGTATTCATCGCCGTCAAGCAGCAGATCGTCGCCAACATCGCTCATCAACACCGCCGCACCCATAATAGCTAACGATCAGTACGTCCAACATCCTCTGTTCATGTCTGTTTCTACAGCTATTGTTACGTGTTTGCTGCTGTTATGCATGTCTTGCTGTTCTTCTAGTTTGCTAGATTATTGCATGCTAGTATCTCTTCTAGTCATGAATTATTTACTGGAATTAATCATGAACTTGCCTAATATTCCAACAATCCAAAAACCTAATTTTAGGCAATTTCCTGAGTTAACTATGGATGGATTCGCTGATGCACTAAGGCCGGATAAGTTTACCGGTGTGCACTTTAAGAGGTGGCAGGTGAAGACCACGCGCCGCTTATCGCTCGAAAGTTTTCCACGCTAGTGTTGGTGCTCCAGAGGGAATGACCGACGAAGATCGGAGAAAATTCCAGGAAGCCAATACTATGTTTGTGGGATGCATTCGAGTGTTCTTCTTTGACCGTCTGTGTGATGTGTACATGCACATAAACGACGGAAAATTCTGTGGGATGCACTGAATGCAAAATTCGTGCAACAGATGCAGCAAATGAACTGTACATCATGGAGAGTTTTCATGACTACAAGATGGTGAATAACCGCTCGTGGTTGAACAAGCTCATGAGATACGATGCATTGTGAAGGAACTTGAACTCCTTAAATGTGTTCTACCCGACAAATTCATGGCTGGGTGCATGATTGCAAAGTTGCCTCCTTCATGGAGGAATTTCGCCACAACTCTGAATTATAAGAGACAGGAGATATCAGTTGAAAATCTGATTGCATCTCTTGATGTTGAAGAAAAGCTCGGGCTAAAGATACCACTGAAAAAGGAGGTGAGGTTCAGCCTCGCTAACAAGGTGCAGAGGTATCCACAGAACAAGAACAAAGGGAAGAACAAACCTGTTTTCAACAAGCCTACTAAGACTACTACCTTCAAGAAGAAGAAGTTCAACAAGGCTGAGCTAGAGTGCTACGCTGTGGGAAGCCTGGACACTTTTCCAAGGAATGCCCTGAACGTGCAGACCGCAGAGGGAAAACAAGCTCCAAGACTGTCAACATGGTGACCGCTAGCAACACTTGATGGGTATGGTAATTTACCTATTGTGCTTTCAGATTTCAATCATCTTCGTGGTGGATTGATTCAGGTGCTAACGTTCATGTGTGTGCTGACATCTCCCTGTTTACTTCTTATCAGGTCGCAAGGGATTCTTCCGTCCTAATGGGGAATGGGTCACATGCTTCTGTTCGTGGCATTGGCACGGTGGATCTGAAGTTTACTTCGGGAAAGATCGTGCAACTAAGGAACGTGCAGCATGTCCCTACTATGAACAAGAATCTAGTCAGCGACTCCCTTCTATGTCGAGATGGATTTAAGGTAGTTTTAGAGTCCAATAAAGTAATCGTGTCAAGATTTGGACAATTTATAGGAAAAGGCTATGAGTGCGGAGGCTTGTTCCGCTTTTCTCTTTCAGATTTTTGCAATAAGTCAATAAACCAAATTTGTGCTAGTGTTAATGATGATGCAAGTATTTGGCACTCTCGTTTATGTCATATTAATTTTGGTTTAATGTCTTGGCTATCCAGCATGAGTTTAATTCCGAACTTCACAGTTGCCAAAGGTTCTAAGTGCCATAGTTGTGTGCAATCTAAGCAACCTCGAAAGCCTCATAAGGCTGCCGAGGAGAGAAACTTCGCACCTCTAGAACTCATACATTCTGATCTTTGTGAGATGAATGGTGTGTTGACAAAAGGTGGAAAGAGATATTTCATGACTTTGATTGATGATGCGACTAGATTTTGCTATGTTTATTTGTTGCAAACTAAAGATGAAGCATTAGACTACTTTAAAATCTATAAAGCTGAAGTTGAAAATCAACTAGAGAGAAAGATCAAGCGCCTTAGGTCCGATCGTGGTGGAGAGTATTTTCCAAAAGTTTTGATGAATTTTGTGAGGAACATGGTATTATTCATGAGAGGACGCCTCCTATTCACCTCAATCAAATGGAGTGGCCGAGAGGAAAAACCGCACATTGATCGACTTGGTGAATGCCATGTTAGACACCGCTGGTTTATCTAAGGCATGGTGGGGAGGCTCTATTGACTTCATGTCATGTCCTGAATAGAGTTCCCAACAATAATAAAGAGAAAACCCTTATGAGGAGTGGGTTGGGAGAAAACCATCACTTTCTTATTTGCGCACTTGGGGATGTTTGGCAAAGGTCAATATTCCTATTCCTAAGAAACGCAAACTTGGACCAAAGACAAATGGATTGTGTGTTTCTAGGGTATGCTCAACGGAGCATTGCTTATAGGTTTTAGTGGTAAAATCTGAAGTATCGATATGCATGTTGATACTATAATGGAATCTCGTGATGCAACATTTTTGAGAACATATTTCCTATGAAAGATATGCATAGCATTGCTAGATTTTCTTCTGAGATAATTCCTGAATCTAGTACAACTGATGAATATTTCGAACAATCACATGAGGAAGTCCTTGAGAAGGATAACAATGAAGTTCCTAGAAGGAACAAGAGACAAAGGATTGCAAAATCCTTTGGTGATGATTTCATTGTATATCTTGTGGATGACACACCCAAGACAATTGCAGAAGCATATGCATCTCCGGATGTAGATGATTGGAAAGAAGCTGTTCATAATGAGATGGACTCAATTCTTTCTAATGGAACTTGGGAACTAAGCGATAGACCATATGGTTGTAAACCTGTGGGCTGTAAGTGGGTGTTCAAAAGAAGCTAAAGCCTGATGGTACTATTGATAAGTACAAAGCGCTGCTAGTGGCCAAGGGCTACACTCGTAAAGAAGGCGAAGATTACTTTGACACCTATTCACCCGTTGCTAGAGTGACCACCATTCGAGTGTTACTTTCCTTGGCTGCCTCTTATGGTCTTATCATTCATCAAATGGATGTAAAGACAGCTTTTCTCAATGGAGAGTTGGAAGAGGAGATCTATATGGATCAGCCTGACGGGTTTGTGGTAAAGGGTGAAGAGAGAAAGGTGTGCAAGTTGTTAAAATCTTTGTATGGTCTGAAACAGGCACCTAAGCAATGGCATGAGAAGTTTGAAAGAACTTTGACTTCTGCTGGATTTGTCATTAACGAGGCTGATATGTGTGTTTACTATCGCCATGGTGGGGGAAATAGTGTCATATTATGTTTGTATGTGGACGACATACTGATCTTTGGTACAAAAATTAATGTAATTAATGAGGTCAAGTCTTTTCTATCAAAAAGTTTTGACACGAAAGATCTGGGAGAAGCCGATGTAATTCTAAACATCAAACTTATTAAGAATGAGAGTGGGATTACATTAACGCAATCTCACTATGTTGAGAAGGTCTTGAACCGATTCGGTTTTATGGATAGCAAGCCTTCTCCAACACCTTATGATCCCAGCGTGACACTCAGAAAGAACAAGAAAGAAACGAGAGATCAATTAAGATACTCTCAAATTGTCGGTTCACTCATGTACTTAGCTAGCGCTACAAGACCAGATATCTCTTTGCTGTGAGCAAACTGAGTAGGTTCATGTCCAACCCGGTGATGATCATTGGCATGCACTAGAAAGGGTCTTGCGCTATCTGAGAGGTACTATGAGTTACGGAATTACTTATTCAGGGCATCCTGCTGTGCTAGAAGGACATAGTGATTCAAATTGGATCTCCGATGTTGATGTACTTTACGCAACAAGTGGGTATGCATTTACTCATCGTGGTGGCGCAGTGTCATGGAGGTCTTGCAAGCAAACCATATTGACGAGGTCAACTATGGAAGCAGAATTAACTGCTTTGGACACAGCTACTGTTGAGGCAGAATGTCTGCGTGAGCTCTTGATGGACTTGCCGGTTGTTGAAAAACCTGTACCGGCTATTCTTATGAATTGTGATAACCAAACGGTTATCGCTAAAGTGAACAATTCTAAAGATAATGCAAAGTCATCAAGACACGTGAAAAGACGCTTGAAGTCTGTCTGAAGTTGAGAAACTCCGAGTAATAACTGTTACGTATATACAAGCAGACAAAAACCTGGCAGATCCCTTTACAAAGGGACTATCACGAAATGTGATAGATATTGCATCGAGGGAGATGGGTATGAGACCCATAGATGTTACACAATAGTAGTAACCCAACCTTTGTGATCGGAGATCCCGTTAATTAGGATCAGGAAGAACAAGCTATTGGTTAACCGAGGAGAGTAATAACTTATGATCGCTCCAAGTGAAGATGCAAAACTATCGAGCTGTAAGGCTCAGATCTGTAAGGCAGGTCGTCAACATGCCTTAATGTGGTTCTATTGGCTATAATTAGCAAAGATGCTGTCCTCTGAGTAGTCTTGAAAGAACACACCTATATGAGTTCGACTGTAAACGCCGCAGATCTATGAGATTTGGGTGATCTCTAGTAAACTCACGAAGAGACCAGGGAGTATGACGATAAGCTCCAAACATGGGGTAGCCTCTTGGCGGTTAGGTACTGGTTAAGATTTTGAATGAAACCTGTTCACACAAAACTAGCAATTCAAGGCATAGTCCATTGTCAAGTTGTGAATGGATGTAGCTTAAAGTTCTAGGCAGAAGTTCAACTTAAGTCTCTGCTGAAACACTGGTATATTAAACAAGTGGTGAGAGAAGGCAAATCTCTAAATGGGTATTTGAGATCTGGTGGGGGATTGTTAGAATTAATGGGCTAGGCCCATAGCAATTTCTGAAATCTCAAAGCCCATGTGTAAAATGGCAAGTGGTGGTGCTAAGTTTAGTCCCACCTTGGAAGTTGAAGAAGAGTTGGACCTCTTTATATAGTGGGTTCTCTCCACCACTCTAAAGTGGTGTGTGAGAAGAGAAAGGGAAAACCACACGCGCGCTCTCGCTCGCCTCGCCTCGCCTGGCCTGGCCGGGGCGTGGCAGGCGGCGCGTATACATTTATCATGCGCGTGAATGGTCCACGAAATCCGGTCCGTCTCCTTGCAGGAGCGCAGCTTCCTTTGCCGTTTATTTTATGTCTTGGCAGACAAGTTTTGATTTCTTGTCCGTAAGTATCTGAATTAGAAACCGAGTCGGTTTGGGATTGTGGCCGCGACACAATACCGCCTCTGGTCCTAATATATATACAGCTACCGGCTGCGGCCAGAGACACAACGAAAAACACCTAGGGTTTTGCCTCATCTCACAACTTGCGCCGCCATCGTAGTCTACTCCATCCCAAATGCCGGCGTGCATCGGCGCGTGGGAGAGCAGGTCTCCGGAACCGTTCGTCTTTGCGATCCTGCACCGGGATAGGGGACGAATTAGGTTTTTGGGAAGCGCTGTGCGCGACTGCTCAAATTCGTCATCACGGGTCGTCTTCCGTCCAAGTCGGGCGGTGCTACTCATCGTCGTATTCATCGCCGTCAGCAGCAGATCGTCGCCAACATCGTCATCAACACTGTCGCACCCATAATAGCTAACGATCAGTACGTCCAACATCCTCTGTTCATGTCCGTTTCTACAGCTATTGTTACATGTTTGCTGCTGTTATGCATGTCTTGTTGTTCTTCTAGTTTGCTAGATTATTGCATGCTAGTATCTCTTCTAGTCATGAATTATTTACTGGAATTAATCATGAACTTGCCTAATATTCCAACAATCCAAAAACCTAATTTTAGGCAATTTCCTGAGTTAACTATGGCTGGATTCGCTGATGCACTAAGGCGGATAAGTTTACGGTGTGCACTTTAAGAGGTGGCAGGTGAAGACCACGCCCGCTTATCGCTCTGAAAGTTTTCCACGCTAGTGTTGGTGCTCCAGAGGAATGACCGACGAAGATCGGAGAAAATTCCAGGAAGCCAATACTATGTTTGTGGGATGCATTCTGAGTGTTCTTGCTGACCGTCTGTGATGTGTACATGCACATAAACGACGGAAAATTCTGTGGGATGCACTGAATGCAAAATTCGTGCAACAGATGCTGCAGCGATGAACTGTACATCATGGAGAGTTTTCATGACTACAAGATGGTGAATAACCGCTACGTGGTTGAACAAGCTCATGAGATACAAAGTGCATTGTGAAGGAACTTGAACTCCTTAAATGTGTTCTACCCGACAAATTCATGGCTGGGTGCATGATTGCAAAGTTGCCTCCTTCATGGAGGAATTTCGCCACAACTCGAAGCATAAGAGACAGGAGATATCAGTTGAAAATCTGATTGCATCTCTTGATGTTGAAGAAAAGCTCGGGCTAAAGATACCACTGAAAAAGGAGGTGAGGTTCAGCCTACCGCTAACATGGTGCAGAGGTACCCACAGAACAAGAACAAAGGGAAGAACAAACCTGTTTTCAACAAGCCTACCAAGACTACTACCTTCAAGAAGAAGAAGTTTAACAAGGCTGAGCTAGAGGGCTACGCCTGTGGGAAGCCTGGACACTTTTCCAAGGAATGCCCTGAACGTGCAGACCACAGAGGGAAAACAAGCTCCAGGACTGTCAACATGGTGACCGCTAGCAATACTGATGGGTATGGTAATTTACCTATTGTGCTTTCAGATTTCAATCATCTTCGTGGTGGATTGATTCGGTGCTAACGCTCATGTGTGTGCTGACATCTCTCTGTTTACTTCTTATCAGTCGCAAGGATTCTTCCGTCCTAATGGGGAATGGGTCACATGCTTCTGTTCGTGGCATTGGCATGGTGGATCTGAAGTTTACTTCGGGAAAGATCGTGCAACTAAGGAACGTGCAGCATGTCGCTACTATGAACAAGAATCTAGTTAGCGGCTCCCTTCTATGTCGAGATGGATTTAAGGTAGTTTTAGAGTTCAATAAAGTAATCGTGTCAAGATTTGGACAATTTATAGGAAAAGGCTATGAGTGCGGAGGCTTGTTCCGCTTTTCTCTTTCAGATTTTTGCAATAAGTCAATAAACCAAATTTGTGCTAGTGTTAATGATGATGCAAGTATTTGGCACTCTCGTTTATGTCATATTAATTTTGGTTTAATGTCTCGGCTATCCAGGATGAGTTTAATTCCGAACTTCACAGTTGCCAAAGGTTCTAAGTGCCATAGTTGTGTGCAATCTAAGCAACCTCGAAAGCCTCATAAGGCTGCCGAGGAGAGAAACTTGGCACCTCTAGAACTCATACATTCTGATCTTTGTGAGATGAATGGTGTGTTGACAAAAGGTGGAAAGAGATATTTCATGACTTTGATTGATGATGCGACTAGATTTTGCTATGTTTATTTGTTGCAAACTAAAGATGAAGCATTAGACTACTTTAAAATCTATAAAGCTGAAGTTGAAAATCAACTAGAGAGAAAGATCAAGCGCCTTAGGTCCGATCGTGGTGGAGAGTATTTTCCAAAAGTTTTGATGAATTTTGTGAGGAACATGGTATTATTCATGAGAGGACGCCTCCTATTCACCTCAATCAAATGGAGTGGCCGAGAGGAAAACCGCACATTGACTGACTTGGTGAATGCCATGTTAGACACCGCTGGTTTATCTAAGGCATGGTGGGGAGGCTCTATTGACTTCATGTCATGTCCTGAATAGAGTTCCCAACAATAATAAAGAGAAAACCCCTTATGAGGAGTGGGTTGGGAGAAAACCATCACTTTCTTATTTGCGCACTTGGGGATGTTTGGCAAAGGTCAATATTCCTATTCCTAAGAAACGTAAACTTGGACCAAAAACAGTGGATTGTGTCATTCTAGGGTATGCTCAACGGAGCATTGCTTATAGGTTTTTAGTGGTAAAATCTAAAGTACCTGATATGCATGTTGATACTATAATGGAATCTCGTGATGCAACATTTTTGAGAACATATTTCCTATGAAAGATATGCATAGCATTGCTAGATTTTCTTCGAGATAATTCCTGAATCTAGTACAACTGATGAATATTTCGAACAATCACATGAGGAAGTCCTTGAGAAGGATAACAATGAAGTTCCTAGAAGGAACAAGAGACAAAGGATTGCAAAATCCTTTGGTGATGATTTCATTGTATATCTTGTGGACGACACACCCAAGACGATTGCAGAAGCATATGCATCTCCGGATGTAGATGATTGGAAAGAAGCTGTTCATAATGAGATGGACTCAATTCTTTCTAATGGAACTTGGGAACTAACTGATAGACCATATGGTTGTAAACCTGTGGGCTGTAAGTGGGTGTTCAAAAAGAAGCTAAAGCCTGATGGTACTATTGATAAGTACAAAGCGCGGCTAGTGGCCAAGGGCTACACTCATAAAGAAGGCGAAGATTACTTTGACACCTATTCACCCGTTGCTAGAATGACCACCATTCGAGTGTTACTTTCCTTGGCTGCCTCTTATGGTCTTATCATTCATCAAATGGATGTAAAGACAACTTTTCTCAATGGAGAGTTGGAAGAGGAGATCTATATGGATCAGCCTGACGGGTTTGTGGTAAAGGGTGAAGAGAGAAAGGTGTGCAAGTTGTTAAAATCTTTGTATGGTCTGAAACAGGCACCTAAGCAATGGCATGAGAAGTTTGAAAGAACTTTGACTTCTGCTGGATTTGTCATTAACGAGGCTGATAGGTGTGTTTACTATCGCCATGGTGGGGGCAATAGTGTCATATTATGTTTGTATGTGGACGACATACTGATCTTTGGTACAAACATTAATGCAATTAATGAGGTCAAGTCTTTTCTATCAAAAAGTTTTGACATGAAAGATCTGGGAGAAGCCGATGTAATTCTAAACATCAAACTTATTAAGAATGAGAGTGGGATTACATTAACGCAATCTCACTATGTTGAGAAGGTCTTGAACCGATTCGGTTTTATGGATAGCAAGCCTTCTCCAACACCTTATGATCCCAGCGTGACACTCGGAAAGAACAAGAAAGAAACGAGATCAATTAAGATACTCTCAAATTGTCGGTTCACTCATGTACTTAGCTAGCGCTACAAGACCAGATATCTCTTTTGCTGTGAGCAAACTGAGTAGGTTCATGTCCAACCCGTGTGATGATCATTGGCATGCACTAGAAAGGGTCTTGCGCTATCTGAGAGGTACTATGAGTTACGGAATTACTTATTCAGGGCATCCTGCTGTGCTAGAAGGATATAGTGATTCAAATTGGATCTCCGATGTTGATGTACTTTACGCAACAAGTGGGTATGCATTTACTCATCGTGGTGGCGCAGTGTCATGGAGGTCTTGCAAGCAAACCATATTGACGAGGTCAACTATGGAAGCAGAATTAACTGCTTTGGACACAGCTATTGTTGAGGCAGAATGGCTGCGTGAGCTCTTGATGGACTTGCCGGTTGTTGAAAAACCTGTACCGGCTATTCTTATGAATTGTGATAACCAAACGGTTATCGCTAAAGTGAACAATTCTAAAGATAATGCAAAGTCATCAAGACACGTGAAAAGACGTTTGAAGTCTGTCAGGAAGTTGAGAAACTCCGGAGTAATAACTGTTACGTATATACAAACAGACAAAAACCTGGTAGATCCTTTACAAAGGGACTATCACGAAATGTGATAGATATTGCATCGAGGGAGATGGGTATGAGACCCATAGATGTTACACCATAGTAGTAACCCAACCTTTGTGATCGGAGATCCCGTGAATTAGGATCTGGGAAGAACAAGCTATTGGTTAACCGAGGAGAGTAATAACTTATGATCGTCTCCAAGTGAAGATGCAAAACTCTCGAGCTGTAAGGCTCAGATCTGTAAGGCAGGTCGGCGACATGCCTTAATGTGGCTCTATTGGCTATAATTAGCAAAGATGCTGTCCTACTGAGCAGTCTTGAAAGAACACACCTATATGAGTTCTGACTGTAAACGTCGCAGTCTATGAGATTTGGGTGATCTCTAGTAAACTCAGGAAGAGACCAGGGAGTATGACCTATAAGCTCCAAACTGCGGGTACTGGCGGTCAGGTACTGGTTAAGACTTTGAGTGAAACCTGTTCACACAAAACTAGCAATTCAAGGCATAGTCCATTGTCAAGTTGTGAATGGATGTAGCTTAAAGTTCTAGGCAGAAGTTCAACTTAACAGTCTCTGCTGAAACACTGGTATATTAAACAAGTGGTGAGAGAAGGCAAATCTCTAAATGGGTATTTGAGATCTGGTGGGGGATTGTTAGAATTAATGGGCTAGGCCCATAGCAATTTCTGAAATCTCAACGCCCATGTGTAAAATGGCAAGTGCTGGTGCTAAGTTTAGTCCCACCTTTGAAGTTGAAGAAGAGTTGGACCTCTTTATATAGTGGGTTCTCTCCACCACTCTAAGTGGTGTGTGAGAAGAGAAAGGGAAAACCACACGCGCGCGCTCGCTCGCCTCGCCTGGGCGGGGCGGGGCGGGGCGGGGCGGCGCGTACATATGACATGCGCGTGAACGGTCCGCCGAAATCCGGTCCGTCTCCTTGCAGGAGCGCAGCTTCCTTTTGCCGTTTTATTTTTATGTCTTGGCAGACAAGTTTTTGATTTCTTGTCCGGTAAGTATACGAATTAGAAACCGAGTCGGTTTGGGATTGTGGTCGCGACACAATACCGCCTCTGGTCCTAATATATATACAGCTACCGGCTGCGGCCAGAGACACACCGAAAAACACCTAGGGTTTTGCCTCATCTCACAACTTGCGCCGCCATCGTAGTCTACTCCATCCCAAACGCCGGCGTGCATCGGCGCGTGGGAGAGCAGGTCTCCGGAACCGTTCGTCTTTGCGATCCTGCACCGGGAGAGGACGATTTAGGTTTTTGGGAAGCGCTGTGCGCGACTGCTCAAATTCGTCATCACGGGTCGTTTTCCGTCCAAGTCGGGCGGTGCTACTCATCGTCGTATTCATCGCCGTCAGCAGCAGATCGTCGCCAACATCGTCATCAACACTGTCGCACCCATAATAGCTAACAATCAGTACGTCCAACATCCTCTGTTCATGTCTGTTTCTACCGCTATTGTTACGTGTTTGCTGCTGTTATGCATGTCTTGCTGTTCTTCTAGTTTGCTAGATTATTGCATGCTAGTATCTCTTCTAGTCATGAATTATTTACTGGAATTAATCATGAACTTGCCTAATATTCCAACAGCAAGTAGTTTGGGGCATGGATCAGGTGTGCCCAAAGATCTTATTCCATCCAAACTGTTTTCCTCATCTCGATCAGGTTCTTTCTCCTATGCATCCTATCCAAGTCATCCATCAATAAAAGAAAATTGAGGTTGCGTCTACTATTGCCAATGGATTTTCCACCCAGAGTTGATATGCAGGCGTACAAGGTATAACCAAACACACCTCCTCCGCAAGCTCGATAATATAAGCCAATTTGGTTGCTGATTACCAATGTTGCAGTTCTCAGTATCAAATATTAATCCAATGTTGGGGCAGGCCCAACCTCGACGATACAGCCAGGTGCTGCTCTCGACGTACAAGGCCCAACCTCGACGATACAGCCAGGTGCTAGCTTGATTACTTTGCAGCCGATTGGTGTTGCGAGGAGACGAAAATATATGGCTGAATTCGTGCATGTACAGAAGCGCAGGTTACTGAGACACATGTATATGCAGCTAATCCCTTTGTTCCGCTCAGTAAAGTACACGCACAAGAGGTCACAATTTTAATTCCCATAGAGTCGGACGTGTTTGGTTCAGTCAAACCAGCCAGTCAAACCAGCCTGTACGTGTGTGTAGTCTACAAGTACAACCAGAGAGAAGTCAGGTTTGTATCTTTGATTACCACTTGAAGGAGTTGCCGACAAAGGCCATGCAGCCGATACAGCCAGGTGCTGCATCCCGGCGATACAGATGTACAAGGCTATCTCGATTACTTCACAGCCGATTGGTGTTGGGACGAGACGAAAATATATGGCCGAATTCATGCATGTACAGAAGCACATGCTGCTGGATCGATTCCATGGGGAGACACATCTATATGAAGCTCCAGCTCAGTAAAGTACACGCACTAGAGGTCACAATTCTATTTGCCATAGAGTGGGACGTTCCTGGTTCAGTCAAACCAGTCTGTATGTGTCGACAAAGGCCATGCAAAAAAGAAAGAGTTCAAAGGCATACGTATATGTATTGTGTCCAGACTCCATCTTAATCAATCACGTTTTAGTTATCCCAAGGATAAAGCTGTATATGCATATCATTTACAGGTTTATGTAGCCTGCATCTAGGACTGATTTTATTGCTGAAGGTTTTTGCATGCTATATGCACAGTGATTAGATTTTGAAATTTCGAAGTTTATTGTGATCAGTGTCAGAATAAACGGTACCTCGACCATGGAGTGCTCGGGCAACCAGAGGTTTGTTATATTGCACCAGTATTTTGATATTTTTAGGGAAACAAATGTTTGCATTATTTTTTCTGATTTATTTGCTTCTAGACTGGAGCTTTATTTGCTTTTGGACTGAAGTGCATGCATATACATGATGTGTAAATAGTTTTAATTATTTTCTTTTGCCTTCTATATGCATGTAAAATGCACGGCTTCTGGGTAATGTTTCATAGGGATGCATTGACTAATTGCTGCTTGATTAGGAGATGCTTTTAAACTCAATTATGTGTTGATATGTTTTTGTTAGTACCACTATTAATTTTTGTATTCGGAAACTTAGTTTTGTTTTCATGTCCCTAGCCCACACATAGTTCTTTAAGCAAAGCTTGGTTCCCTCCTTCCTTTTGACCTTACATCACATGAATCATGTTAATAAATTCTTATGCCTTTCTTAATTTCATGGGGGATAATATAATTGATATTATTGTAAGGTGGATTTTACCAATTTTGTCAGTTAGAGATGGTACGCATGAATATGTTCCCGTTGCAGGCTCCTCTTTTGCGTAGCAAACTTGATGTAGCACTGTAATTATGAGATAATAAGATTCTCAACCTACTCCTGTGTGCCCCAGTAAGCTTTCTTTAACCAAAAAAAATAATTAGAAAATCACATTGGTTGTATTTCCTTAGTTATCTCAGATGTGAGTGAGGAGCTCATCTGACATATGCCAGTATTTTCATTTAGGAATTTTCTATTAACAACATCGTCGTGTTGTATGGCTACTAATTCTGACATTTCTAAATACCTCCCTTTCTTCTTGGCTCGATGGAACCTTTTCCACAACTAAACATAATTTCTATATGCAACTTCGAAGGCACTATTGTGATGTTTCTTTTAGATTGTTTACGTACAATATGATATTATTTCACTTTCATCCTTGAATGATTTATAATAGTTTCTAAGGAGTTCATTTGTTCATCGTGTTTATAGGGTTTGTCAATCATGTAAATCATTTTTTGCCTTCTTCTGATCGGCTCAAATTTACCTTATTTTTTATGCTATGAAAGTTCAGCACACTGCTAGATGTTTGATCATCATCATCATAGTGTGTTTTTACCAAGGTTTTATTAAGCATTCATTTTGTGTCTTTAAATTTTCATCGAGGCCTATATCTTCTGCACTTTTGCATACTATTTGACAGTCTTATTACATACTCATTAGTTAGATTTCTACAACTAACTATTTCTTTTTCTTTTGGAACACCAAGGTATAATAAATATTGTTTCAAGGAAAAAAATATTATATAAAGTTAAACTCTATACACTCTGGAGAAAATTTGGACAAAAGTCCAATTACTTACCACGGGATGAAAAATATCATATTTTAAGTAAATTATTTATAAACATTTTCGACATACATAGTCACCATTAACAATAGTTTAATTCCAACATAAAAAACAATAGTTTAATTTGATGATTGATATTGAAAAAATGTTGAAAAACAATTATATAGTTATGATATTACAAAACTATTCTTCGGGAAAATTTTACAATACACTCGGCCATTTAAAAAAATAAATATAAACAGTCGATGTTTTGGACAAGTTTGCATGCACGTTTTATATGTGCCAACCAATAATTACAAGATGTCGCATAGAAACTCTACTGTTCTATAGTTTAAGACCAAAAATTGCATTATACATCATTCAAGATATATTAACATACATGCCAAATATTTAGGGAAATGGAAAACAAGTTACTTCACAATCCGGAATTTGTGTTGTTTAAGCATATTTTAAATAGTTACATGTATAAAAGGTCGCACCTTACGCATAAGAAAATGAGAAGTGTATTAGGCGGTTCTACACCATTCTGAAATGACACCAACAAACATATGGTTAGGGTAATTTTTCACGCATGATTCGTCTTCATTTGGTAACTTTATTAAATAATGCGATACTATGTTATCAAAAAATTATTAGTAGTGGCATTAGATGGTGATTTCGTCTAACATATATGCATACATTCTATGTGTTTCCGAAAATGAGATCTTTTTTCATAAATATAGATTGAAAGAAAATATATTTCATAAAGAGCCGTTCATCTGATGGGACTGAGTTATTACGGTGTTGATTGTAAGGAATATTTTTGCTATACTGGCTCGATACTCTAGAGTTGAAACCGCCCTAACTCATCGCGCTATAGACTATGTTTTCCAGATATTTCTCAATTAGTCACTTAACTTAGTTATGTAGTTGGCACCTAAGAAAATAATAAAGAGGCAACCAAATTGTGTATACTATAGATATTGGCAGTTATTTTTTTAACAAAACTTGCAAGTCCATTTTGCATTAGGAAAACTACTTCTGAGTACCTTTTACTAAATGAAGCAGCGGCTAGCACACTAAGATAAACCACTTGCTCTTTCTTTACCAAAGTCGAACTGGTAAAAAGGCAACAACCTGTTTTTTTATAAATCCCAGTTCAAGTAAAATCAATCAGATTGTTTTTCTTCAAAAAGGATGTTGTAGCCCTGGCGACTGCATTGATCGACGAACATGGCCATTTTAACGCGATAGGTCAAATACATGGATGACATATTCTTAAGTACATACTTAAGAAATTCTTATGATCAATGAAAAATAAAAATGATAAAAGATACGCAATCCATCTAATCCAGTTATTTCTTGCATTACTATGCTACGATGGCTAACATAAATTGGCATTAGGGGAGAGTTAATTAACTACACTATCATTATTTAATATAGTTCTGCAAACTATCTTTTGTGTTTGAATAACAAAATAATAATTATTCAATAGTTATTTAGATGAAATGGTTGAACTATATTTGTGGTAAACATGTTTAAAAAAGGCAAAAGGGCATTTCAATATGATATATGAAAAGTACCAACAATAGTAAAAATATTAAACCACTAGCCCGTGCAAGTGCACGGGTTCACGACTAGTAATGTGATAATGCATGGGTTTGCAACTCACAACTAAATGCCGAACAATCTAAACCATACTATACGTCAAACAATCTCATATTTTATTTGAATTTGTGATAATGTGTGGCGTTTGTAGCTTACAACTATACATTGAGCAATCTAAACAATACTATATATCGAACATTCTCACATTTTATTTAAATTTGTGGTAATGTGTGGTGTTTGCAACTCACATCTAAATACTTGTAGGTGTAGGGGGCGGGGCACCATACATAATGTGATAAACACATTATACATATGAGACATGGTTTAGATTATGAAGATCTAGCTAGAGCTAGAAATGTAATGTGATTTGAAATCAAAATAAAGTGGATTCAAAAAATCTAGTTCGAGTTCATATAGTACACATAGTCCATATGTAACTCGAGACTAATCATGTGGTGTGCTGTGAAGATAATACACAAATGATGGTTTAACTTGACAATAATGATGATTGTAGACCTTATTAAAACAGAGAAACGAATTCAAATGCTTTGACTTCACAACAATCATTACATTAGATCTTATTCAAATTTAGTTCATTTGAGTAGTAGGTTGCATGCATTATACACGTAGCGGAATATTTTAATTGAACATAAAATGAATTAAAAGTTTTAAATGACATTTGTAGTGCGCATTGATTTGGTACAGTACACGTTAGGCTTGTCCGGAAATTTCAACCCGCGCCTTGTTAGCCCGAAATATTTAAGATATATCTTTATCTCGCAGTTCGACAACTCCTCCATCTCAACCCGCGCCTTGCTATTCTGAAATTACAAAGCGCGCGAAAACTCCCACCTCCTGTGAAATCCCGACACGCAAAATGCCCGTGGTACCCCTGAACCGAAAGAACCGCCTTAAATCGGTGGGGGGGGGGGGGTGGTACTTTCGTAACTTACCCCACATTTCGGACAAGCGCGTCTCTAAGCCATGGTTCCCCACTGCCATCCCATCCGCCCACCCATTCATACACCGAGGCCGCGAAAACCCGCGACGAAACCCCACACCCTGCTCCGTCCGCCACCCAGCCGGAGCCTCTTCCCCGACGACGTCGTCCACAGCAACACCTCGACGTCCCTCATCCACCGTACTGGATGAGGATCCGTCGTCGATCTCATCATCCCGCCGGTTCAGCCACCCCGTCCTCCACCTCCATGGAGCTGCCCCGATGTTCCCCTCGTCTTTCGCGCCACCTCCATTCCCACACCGCCGTCTTCACCTGCACCACCGGAAGAGCATCATCATCACCGTTTCCTCGGATGAAGCTGCAGCCTAATCGGCGCCACCAAAGAGGTTGTACACTAATCGCCGCATTTTCTTCTTGATTCGATCTCATGGTGCTGTCGGCGCTCGGTCCCGAGCTGACACGGCGCGGCTCCATCCACGGCGGCGTCGCCGGCCACTTCCTCCACGGCATCGCCTCCTCGGCGGTGACATCCACATCAGTAGGAGCTGCTGCTGCTGCTCTATTCTTGCTCTCGGTCCCCTACTTGGTCTGCTCTTGCTATTGCTCTTGCTCGCGCTGCTGCTCTCGTTCTTGCTCTTGCTTGCGATGCTGCTCTGATTTGGCTACACTTCAGTCGACTGAATCGACTTTTGGGTCAGTCGATTTTCAAGGGGTGGGCTCGCCGGGGTGAAGGAAGAACCAGCCGCATCAGGGAGGGGGGCTCGCCGGAGAGGTACCCCACTATTTATCTTAGGGTTCAGGATGGGGGCGGTGGTCACCGGCGGTGGCGGGGCATTGGTGGGGCGGTGGCGTGGGGATCGCCGGAGAAAAAGCTCGGCACGTGGGGGCCTAGAGGGATGGTCGGGGCGGCGGCGGACCGGCGGTGGGGAGTGTTTTCGGGGCGGGTGGGATGGCGCACCGCCGGCCGCGGGCTGCGGGGGGCTGCTGTTTGGCCGGTGGTGGCTGGCGGCTCAGGGGGGTGGAGGTTGAAGATGAACGGCAGGCCCTTGATTTCGTATCCAACGGCTGCAAAATCGACTGACCAGAGATGAAAAAGTCAGTCGACCGACGTGTAGCCTCACCTTGCTAGTGCGTTCAGTTTCGACAGCAAAATTCAGTTTCGACAGCAAAATTCAGTTTCGACAGTTAAGTTCAGTTTTGACAGTTAAGTTCAGTTTCGACAGTTAAGTTCAGTTTTGACAGTTAAGTTCAGAGATGAGCGGCTGATGTATTTTACATCTAGCACTTTGTGGTTATGTATTTTACGTCATGTATTGGAGATGCTACTAGAATTCCACTCAGGTAACATTGTTCGTTGTCTCTCTTGTCCTGCTTCAGCCTCGGCGTCGTACAACTCACCGGAGCTGCTCCAACGACGAAACCCTCCATCACAGCGGAGCAGTACCTCGGGCTCCATCTCCAGACGCCTAAGATCTTCTTCCCCTCCTCCTACAGCAAAGTCAGCCGGAGCATCCTCACCAGCCAACCCAATCACGCTGAGATCGACATGGCTTCGCCAAAGAGGTTGTACACTTGTTGCATCTCTTTTTTACTATACATGTTACATATATTGTCCACTGAGCACACGGATTTGTTCCTTTAGTGTCTCCTTGAAATAAAAAACGTAGGAATTTTAATTTTCACTTGTCCTCCTTTTCAAATTCCTATTCATGAAGCACAAGACTAAGAGATAGTATCATAATAGCATTATAACCATACATTTTCTTGTGGTTTGACTTAATCTCACGATGCTTCTTTGCTCTTGTGATCTTCCAATTGTTGTGAATCAAACACCCAGATTAACAGAAATCCTGTGTTTTTAAATTCTCTGTTTTGCACGTGCATTCCTATCCTATTCCTGTCTATTTCCTATCCCTGCATTGTTGGAATCCTCCAATTCAAACGAGCCCTTACAGAATTACTTCTCTTACAGATAGTTGTCAAAGAAAACCTTGCGTGGTTTGTCCCGCTCCTGCTGCGCCGTTGTCCACCCCAGCTCAGCTGCTCCAACGACAGAAGGGTCCAACACAGCAGGGATCCGGCCTCAAGACTGTCTTTCGCCGCCTCAGATCTTCTTCCCCGCCGCTGGTAGCCATGAAAATTGCATTACCATCATCAACCGAGCAGATGACCTTGAGGACTACACGGGTCTGCAAGAGAGGTCGCACTCTTTCGTGTCTGCTTACGTTATGCATCGCTTAATATTACATGCTACTTTATCGTCCTATTCACCGATTAGACTCTGAGTCAGCTCCAAACTAATTGGTCAAACTTGAGTTTTTAAATGGTTGTGGGGTACATATCGGGGCCGCTATCAATAGTATCTATCTACTATCTGGTTAATCTCCGGTGTCTACTATGAGTTTCATGTTGGGTGGGAAACAAACAGTAAACAAGCCATTATCTGTATTTATTAACTGAAGCCATTATCTGCGTGCTATTATTGGTTTTGGGTCTATCCACAGGTTTCTACCATCACTCTGGATTTCTGCATGCACTCCTTACATAATCTCACCATGTTTTATTCCTATGCATGACAGTTATTGTAAACAATGGAACTGAACATGTAGAGAAAAAGAGACGAGCCTTGCGTGGCAATATAATTTCATGCAGACGTCACTCCATGGTAGGCGCAAAGGCAGCCCCCCCTCCACACATTTTGGATTGTAATTGAGAGGAAGATATCTGTTCTGAGGGGGATTCAAAAGGAGAAGATAACTCCTATTTACCCCCTGAGGTCTTCGCTCTAACTTGACATGCTGATGTTGGTTATATCATGCATATGGTGTCTTGCATTGCTTACTTTATACATCAAATATGTCATCTGCTTAGTTTAGACATCCTTTGTGCGAATGCCATCTGTTTAGTTTATTCATCGTTTATGTGAATTATGCAACGCCACCTTGTTTAGCCAGGCATCATATATGTGAATTTTGCAATGCCATCCTGCTTAGCCAGTCATCTTATATGTAAATTATATAAGGCCATCCTTTTATTTTTCGTTACATATTACATTTGTCAACAATGTTAGTACATTCAACTGCTCTTCGTGTGCATCGGCCATTTGACACAGTGATGGCAAATTCTGGAGTGAAAACAAGGTCTTCTGAGCAGATTATGCTATCTGACGAAGCGCATATCTCGCTGGTTACAGATAGCTCCTCAGAGGAGGATTCAGAGACAGATGACCAGTCCTATTCCCCCCCGAGGTGTATGCTCTAACTTGGCAGGGTTATGTTGCTCATATCGTGCGTATGGTGTCTCGCATTGCTATGCCATTTGATTAGTTTAGACATGCTTTGTGTGAATGCCACCTGTTTAGTGTCTAATTACCATATATGTGAATTATGCATTGCCATCTTGTTGCAAGACATTATATATGTGAATTATACAATGCTATCTTGTTGCAAATGCATTATATATGTGAATTATGCAATGCCATGCTGTTTAGCCAATCATCATGTATGTGAATTATATCATGCTATCATTTTTTTGTATTACGTGTTCCATTTGTCGACAATGTTTGTATATTCAACTACTCTTCCTGTGCATCAGCCATTTGAAGCGGTGATGGAAGTATCTGGAGTGGAAACAAGGTATTCAGAGTAGACAATGCTACCTGCTGAAGTAGACATCTTGCTGGCTACAGAGAGCTCCTCAGAGGAGGATTCAGAGACTGATGACCAGTCCTATTTCCCCCCTGAGGTCTATGCTCAAACTTGGCAGGGTTATATTACCCATGTCATGCATTGCTTAGTTTTTACATCATATATGGATTGCCATCTGCCTATTTGCTTACTATATAAATCATATATTTGAATTATATCATGCCATCATGTTTACATAGTACATACACATGATCTATCTGAATTATGGCATGGCAACCCATTTAATAAAGACATCATATAGTTATATCATCTCATCATGTTTAGTGTTTACAGTCATCATATTCAGAATTATGGCATTCTATCCATGAATGTATGTGAATTATGGCATGCCAACCTATTTAATAAACACAATATATAGTTATGTCATGTCATCCTGTTTACATAGTCTCATATTTTGAACTATGTCTTTCCATTTATTTTAGTTAGCCATCATAATGTGAAATTGTGTCATGCTATCCTGTTTATTTAGCCATCATATATGTGAAATTGTGTCATGCTATACTGTTTGGTTAGACAACATAAATATGAATTATTTCATGCCCTCTTTTATTCCCCACTATCCATTGCACCTGTCTATCATACAATGTCTATACTTTCAATTACTTTTCCTGTTTATCAGCCATTTGAATTGGAGAGCGTGATGGCAGTATCTAAGGGAGTAACAACACGGTCTTCAAAAAAGATAGTGCTACCAGTTGATGCAGATAGAACCATGGTTGTACTTGCCCAAGGACCAGATCCACCACACATAACCCAGACTCTCGCAGATTGTACCCCTACCCAGTTGGACAGAGAACCAGCTACACCCCTTCTAACCCCAACCCTGGAAGATAGTAACCCAGTTCCAGTTGACACAACACCATCTCCACCACAGAGCACCCAAACACGAGCGGTTAGTAAGGGAACCGCAGTGCCCAAAGCACGAGGACTACCACTCCGAATCCCAACTCAACGCTTAAAGGAGAAGAAGATTTGTTCTCAGGTCAGGTTCTGTAGCTATGGTTCATACTCCTTTGCTCTTGCATTACTATATTTACTCATACCAACTATTTTCAAATTTGAAGGATGGAATTGAAACTTCAATGGCGCAATAGGTATGTTTTAAACCTGTTTCTTTAACTGGTTTGCTGTTGTAACCTGCTCTATGTTGATTTCAGTTTCAATTGAATAAACAGTTATGTTCTCATGTCATGCACATTACAAGTGTTGTTATTGCTCTATAGTTACCCACACTTATATTCTGTCTATTCTGCTTTGTCTTGAACAAATATTATTTGAACTGTGTCTCTATCTTGATTTGGCAACAAAAACTAGAATGATATAGACCATAAAGTGATCATGGTACATAGATATATGTTTGTTTCATGCTGTTATACTGTCCACTTTACTACTGAACTCATTTACCAAAATGAGTTTCATATACAACATGGTAAACATGTGATGTGTCTTCTTGTTTCTCTTTTAGAATGCGGACAAAATATTGGAGAACAGTACCGCGTTATCCAATGGTAAAGGAAGTAATGCAGATAAGGTTCAAGATAGTGATACATCCCTGTTGGTCTCCAAGAAAGCTGATAAAACTATCTTGACGACGGTGAGGGAACCCAAAAGTCCTGTCTTGATGTAGCGTTCGAAGTTATCGCCACTCTGCTGGCACAAGCTCTTGAACTCGCTGCCTAAATCAGTTCGTCTTCTTGAGTCTCAACTTCAAGTTGAAAGACATCGATCGAGATGTCTTTGCGACACGGAAGATGAAGGATTGAGGAAGTCCCGCAGAATTCAGATGCATATTTTACGGTGCAACAACAAGCTTTGGAGGATTTAAGCGCCAAACAAGAGAAAGTTAATAAGCTTGCTAAGCATCTTTCCAGCATTATGGGTACCGTGATATTGTTTCTTGAGATCTTCAAGTGGTTTCAGTTCTGGATTTGTTTTGCTACGGCGTTTATTTGCGCTGGTTGCCAACTTTGACAACCAGTGTATATGATATGCTGCTTTGTTCCCTATATTTGCACTGGTGGCGAACTTTGATGCCCAGTGGATGTAATATGTGTAACAGCCGTGATACCCTAGCATAAGTTTCTTGCTTATCTATTTCCTTGTTGTCTTGTTTATTTGTTTGCTTGTAGTCAGTGCAGTTCTTTCTAAAACTAGGCCACAATAACCATGGGCTAATATTTACTATAGTGACACTAGGCCTCCTACGGGCCGTAGAAACAGTGGGCCTTCTACGGGCAGAGAAAGCGAGAGGCCTTCTACGGGCCGTAGAAACAATGGGCCTTCTACGGGTCAGAGAAAAATGGGCCTTCTACGGGCCGTATCTTCAATGGGCCTTATACGGGCCGTATGACCATAACGGGCCATCGTTAATAGGCCGTATTTGATGATGCTATGAAAACGCCCAACGATTAACGGACCACAAACGGGCCGATGTAACCATGGGCTGAATTTGGCCCCAAGCGTAAAAATGACAAGAACGGGCCGTAAGTAAACGAATGCTGGAAATGAGCCCAAGAATAAATGGGCTCTGAGAAGGCCGAAAGATAACATTTGCTGGAAACGGCCCAACTGAATAACGGGCCCTTAATGGGTATAAAGTGATATACTGTTCATTACGGGCCAGTTTCACCATGGGCCGTTAATGGGTGTAAAGTGATACACTGTTCATTGCGGGCCAGTTTCACCACGGGCCGTTAATAGGCCAAGAGTTACATAGGGCCTCCTATGGGCCGAAAGATGTCATGGGCCATACATGGGCAAGAAGTGAAAACAGGCTGGAATCATATTGGATGGCCTAGATGATGCTACTGGGCCTAATTCGGATAGGGCGTAACGGGCCTTGGGTTAGCGGGATGTAAATGGGCTATATGCGAACAGGCCGTTAACAGGCTTTCCATGGGCCGGCCCGCCACCTTTTGACTAAGTAAAACGGGCCGGCCTTTTCACAGGAATGGGCCTCTGTTGGGCGGTGCCACGTGTCGATGTATCATAGGCGCCTTCTGTCCAATGAGTGGATGACATCTATCCCAACGGTGAGCCGACACGGGTTTCCTCCAGCCAATGATGATTTTACACATGGAAAATCCCCATTGGTCGGGGCTGTTAACGGGTTATCGGATCCAAAACCCGACCCGATAGCTTAACGACGTTTCGTTATGGTGGATGCCACGTGTCAGTCACCCTTGACGAAAGCACTTCTGTGACGCGCGATTTATCGTCATGGAAGTGGACACTTCCGTGATGATAATTTTGGTAATATCATGGAACACTTCTACGACATCACATGCATGGCTATCTTGATTCTGTCATAAATTTGTCATGGATGTACATGCATGACAAAAAACGTGACCTACTGTGACAAACACGTATCATCACGGAAGTGTATTTTTTTAGTAGTGCGAGGTGTTTATTTATCTGAGACAGAAGTCCTGCCGTGGCATACAAGAGTTTGCGTATGATCTCTAGGATACGGATACGTACGAGTTACAAAGGAATCGGGAGAGGAAAGAGAGTTATAGCCTGCTACGATTACACAGAGATTACATCGGAAACGCTACAGCTGTTGTATCGCTAACAGGAGGGAGTAGGTCTGTTTTTGCTGTCTATTCATCTCACCCCTTCTACTTACCTCTAATTTTATATTTTTTGTTTCTAGTAATGTAGGTCGAATTAGGAGCTAAAACTTTTTGAGGTTCAACATCAAATTGATGTGTGTCTACAATTTTTTGAGAAGTTTTGAACATGTAGGTTTTTTCCTACCAAAAGGCCCGGTTCAAAGAATATGGAGTCTGACTCGTGTGTCTGCGCAGGGAGGGGGAGGGGGGAGGTACCCAACACATGTGACCCTTCCAATGCAGTTCTTTATCTAGCCTTGGACCTCCCCCTCCACTTGCATGTCCATGCCCGGAAAGATACCCTTGAGCTCGGTTTTAATTGGCTCGATGCATGAAGGAAGGCATCGAAAATTGATTTAGGGTGAGAGAAGGGACGGTGGTGGCAGGCTTCGACAGGAGCTGACATTTGAATGCCCGAAACCTCAGCATGCGTGAGCCGGGCTATATCATTCTGTCCACACAGAGCGGCAAAGGAAGAATCAATGGTTGGTTGGACCACCGAAATTACTTTGCTTCGCACATTATGGAGGTTAAATTTCGTGTTTTGACCCTTTGCTGGAACTTAATTGAAATCTGACCCCCATTTTTCTAAGTTTTTGGGATTTGACCTTTTTTCTACCAACATGGTCCATGGCGGTAGGGTTTAATAGCCTACCGCCAGGGACCTTGGCGGTAGGAAACACCCCTACCGCCAAACAGGCTGGTGGTAGCCTATACAACCCTACCGCCAAGGTGCCACACGGTAGGTGCGAGCATGCACTGTGTTTCATACTTAGGAAAAATTCGGTAGGGTGTCAATCCTACCGCCATGGACCTTGGCGGTTGGCTGTTATACCCTATCGCCATGGAACCTGGCGGTAGCAAAATGGCCTATTCCCGAAACTTTTAGAAACATGGGTCATATCTCGATTAACTTTCAGAAAATGGTCAAAACATGAAATTTAGCCCATTATGGAGGCCATGTTGTGGCTGCCATCAAGTGAGTAGTTGAGCATAATATGGGGTCAATTTGATGTTCACACTATATTTGTTGGGGAGGGGGGGGGGAGGAGACTTGTGTGAGATATCAGTGAGCTTGTTTTTTTTACAAAAAAATCTACATGTTAACATTCTCAAAAAAGTTGTAGCACATATCAATGGTTAACATTCAACCTCAAAAAGTTTCAGCTTGTAATTCGACCTACATTAACAGAAAAAAGACAAAATTGGACCTGAATAGTGTGAAAATACTATTCACCCAAAACTGCCACTATTCACATTCAAAATTGTCTTTTTTGAATCTCCGAATGTACATCAGGTTTTGAGAAGATTTTTCCCAGAGTTTTAGACATACCCCACATGAATGTTGTCAAATAACTTTAGATTTTTTCAAAATTTCTAAATATTAATTTTTGGAGTTGTTCTCATTGATCTCACGTAATGTGAGACCTCATGCAAGTATCCCACATCAACCCCCCATGATCTAATGTATAGCAGGAACCAGTAGCACCAACATTTCTTTGAGTGGGTAGTTTACCCTAATAAAAGAAGGCCATGCATGGCCTTGTGGAATTCCTTGGTCATTGTTGTCCCGAAATCACTAGTTAAGGGGTACCCCTTACAAAGGTCACTCCTCCACCTTTTCCGTTTTGAAAAAAATATGCAATGGATGTGCACCACTTGTCGGAGCATGGAGTTTTCATCTTTTTTTGTACATTCATCATTTTAAAATGTTTTATCTCTTGAATCGTGCGTCCAAATACTAAACTATTTTCACCTATTGGTTTCCGAACTTTTTTCACAAAAAACTGGAAAAACCAGAAAATAAAATAAAAAAAGAATACAAAAAAAAACAAAAAAAAATCCGGTTCAGCAAAATAAAAAGGAAAAAAATAAACCCAGAAGTGTAGTTGCGGGTTTTCACTTTACTTTCAAGCAGAAGCTATGGAAGCATAGTTTTTTTCCCGAGAAGCTCTCGCGAAAGCAAATCTATCCATGAGAAGCAAATCTGTGCTTCTCACGAAAGCACATATTCTTTTTTCGAGAATCACATCTATGCTTCTCGCAGAAGCAAATCCTTACTTCCACAATTCTTCTCGTGGAAGCACATAATTTTCCCCCAAAAAAGCATAGTTGTGCTTCTTGCGGAAGCAAATATGCACTTCTCACGAAAGCACAATTTTTTTGGTTCACAGAAAAATCTCAAAAACCTAGAGAAAACCAGAAAAAAAACTGAAAAGTTAAAAAGAAACCTGAAAAGCCTGTCTAAATTCCGAAAACACATAAAAATAATAATAATAATTCTTATAAAGAAATCTAAAGAAAAGGCCCAACACACAACATGTGGTGATGGCTGGACGCACCACTTTAACGGCTGCTACAGAATGGGCTCCAACGATGATGGTGAGGTCGCAGTCGGCATCACCAAGTACCCTACAAGAGACTCCATCTCCTTAGGAAGCACCATTGAAATAGGCGAAGTAGGCTCCCCACAAATCTTCTGCAGCTCAGGCATCTGCAACACCAGATCCACGACCTCAACAACAGCTTCAGTCTCAGAAGCAATCGGCACGACCGGCAATGGCAACCGACATGATGCATCACGGGGGGAGAAATATCCATACATGCATGCTTCCTCATCGGCAGAACCAACCTGGATCTCTGGCAGGAGGGACACATCAGGCACAACCCCAATCTGAAGCTCAGGCAGCAAAGACACATCCGACACCACCTCTAGTTTGGTGAGAGCGGCCTCCACCCTCCCCAAAACACTCCCAACTCATGCAAGGCAGTCACAAAGCTCAGTGCGAAGCAGCTCTATCTCCTCCGCCAATCCGACTTGCTTAGTTGAGATAGACTGAAACTGCACATCTATCATGGAGGTATCTCCGGTGGATGTAGGTGATAGAGTAGGACACTGGAGCGACGAAGCTTGATGAACAAGCTTCTTAGCACGGTAAAAGCAGGCGATGTGGCCGGATCGAAGACCTCTATTTGAACTTGAAACTGATCCAAACACTGCAAATATATATTCCAGCTAGAGAAACACAAGCACACACATAGACACGGCCACACGGTACGAGGTATAAGTTGTTATATTACGGGAATGTTAACGCCCACACGTGTAGACGTTTGCATCTCGCCCACACGCGTGGATCCGCGTCCGTTTGTGAGCGCATGAATCTTGGCATATTTCTAGTGCCACGCAGGACTGGTCTGGTGTGTGGGCATTCACCCGGTCGCCCACATGGCCGTTTCACCACACAGGAGGGGTTTGTGTGTGGGCGTTCAGCAGTTCGCCCACACGCCACTTTCCACGCACGCTCAAGGGCTAGTGTGTGGGCATTTTCCATCTCGCCACACACCCGTCTCATCTCCCACACCCAAGTTGCCACTTGCCATGTGTTTTGCAGTGTACATGGCAACTGCCCTAGTGTGCTTTATAAGCAGGTGGCAACTCTCTTATTTTTTACCCGAACATGTCAGTTGCCATGTATTTTGCAGGGTACATGACAACTGCCCTAGTGTGCTTGTAAGCAGATGGCAACTCTCTTTTTTTACCCGAACATGTTGTTTTGCCATGTCTTTTTGTAGCGCTACACGGCAACTGCGTGGTGTTAGTAGGTGGCAACTCATAAGGTTTTCCAATGTACGTCCCGGAGGGTGACGGTTGATCTTTTCCGAGATATCCGGAGGCGATTGCATTGGTGATCGCGATCGGGTCGTTTCTGTCGAGGGTTTCGACGTGAGTTGCCGGTGCCGGAATCCAGCCGCCGTCTTCGTGCTCGTGTTTCGATCGTCCAAATCCCCACCCCATCCACCAGAGGCCTTCTACGCGCTTCCCTATGGCGTGTAGTTGTAAAACACCTAAACCCTAGGAGGGGAAAGGGGGTTGGCGTGGGGGAGGCGCCATGGCTCTAGATGGCGTAGCCGGGATGTTGAGAGGCCCGAAGCTTTTGGAGGAAGAGAGGAAGGGAGTTAGGGTTAGACTGTGATCCAAGGAGAAGGGGAAGGAGGCGGCGATGCAGGCCGTGGGAAAAATTATGTCAGAAAGATTGGCTCACCGCGATGCGATCTGTTTGTCTCTTGGCAAGGTTTGGTGCCCAATCAAGGGGATCGATTGCA
Source organism: Aegilops longissima (assembly GCA_021605205.1). Lineage (NCBI taxonomy): Eukaryota > Viridiplantae > Streptophyta > Magnoliopsida > Poales > Poaceae > Aegilops > Aegilops longissima. The sequence continues at coordinate 34,463,524 of CM038676.1, forward strand.
AAAAAATCGGAGCCAACCAATTCCTCTTACGTTTCTTCAGGAGTCGAGAAAACACAAGGAGATAGAGGACGGGCCCTGTATGTTTGACAAAGATTTGGTGGTGGTTGAGGACTATGTGCCAAGTAAAAGGCTAGAGGACTATGCCCACAATAACATCCCAATCTGGGTTAGGGTTTATAACCTACCCCTTGGCATGATGAACGTTGAAGCCGCAGAAGATATTGGCAATATTATTGGTGTCTTTGTAGAAGCGGATACGGGGCCTGATGGGAAGGCGTTTGGAAGGTTCCTGCGTATTAAGATCAGAATGCAAATTGATAAACCACTGATGAGAGGTTTTACTCTAGATGAGGAGCGGGAGGAAACTGGAGATGCTGATACGGGGAAGACAACCATGGTGAGTGGGGAGGAAGAGGAGGGTAGGGACTGGTGTAGGCTGGAGTATGAATATTTGCTGGACTTCTGCTACACTTGCGGGATCATTGGCCATGGAGAAAAGGATTGTTCTACTAAACTAAAGAAAGAGGAACAGTCACAATTTGGCTGATGGTTGAGGGCTGATGTAGGCCAACGCAGAGGAGGGATGGAGGAGCGGCCATGGAGGAATGGAGGTCGGAACTATAATGGGCCCTGTAACTTTGGGTCTGATGAGATCGAGTGGAAGATCTAGCGGGGGCAGTGAGAGCTTGTCATGGAGAAAAAGTGACTCGCAGTCGTCGGTAGGAGAGGATATGAGGACAGGTAGGGAGGAAGAAGTCACTAGTCCTATCAAGAAACCTCCGATTCTGATTGACAAGGGCACCATGAGGAAATTAGACCTTGGCGAGGGGGCACTGGTGGTGCGAGAAGGGCTGCCAGGGTAGAAGGAGACGGCTTCGGCCGAGCTGGGAGGGGGTGTCAAGCAGACGAGTGGCAGGAAATATAGGAAGAAGGGCAGGCATATGTGTCTGGGGGATGATGGTAAGGAGGCAGCTGTGATCTTGGGAGAGAAAAGAGTTAGGATGGAAGAGGAGGAGGAGAAGGGAAGTAAGAAGGGGAAGGTTGATGTGATGATTCAGGAGGCCACTCGGGGGACGGATGTTGTTGTGCCAGTTGTGAACGAAGATACATCGGTCGGGCTGCAGGAGTAGTCCCGCCGGTCGCCATGAAACTCATCGGTTGGAACTGCCAGGGGCTCGGGAATGGCCCGACAGTTCGCAGCCTCCTCGACTTGGGGAGGGCGGAGGATTCCGACATTCTTTTCTTAAGGAGAATGAGTTGGAGAGGTTTCGTTGGTCGCTTGGCTTGGCTAACATGGTGGCATGGAACCCGGTAGGGCGGAGTCGTGGTGTGGCGATGTTTTGGCGTCGGGGGTGGAGGTAGCGCTTAGATCTTTTGGTAGAAGACACGTTGATGTGGATGTGACGGAGGAAGATGGACGGGTTTGGAGGTTGACCGGAATCTATGGGGAGTCTGAGATGGAGCGTAAGGTGGAGACGTGGAAACTGTTGCGTATCCTTGGACAGCAACACCAGCATGGACGTCCGTGGATGTGCTTGGGTGATTTCAATGAAATATTGTCTTGTGACGAGAAGGTAGGAGGGGCGGATCGACACCAGCGATACATGGATAACTTCAGGGAGGCTCTGGAGGCTTGTGATTTGTGTGACCTAGGGTTTGAAGGGTATAAATACACTTGGAGTAATCACAGTAAGGTGGTGGACACATATATTTGTGAATGACTCGACAGAGCGACCGCCAATGCAAGATGGTGTGAATGGTTCCCGGATTTCACTATTTACAATGGCGCTCCCCGCCACTCCGACCATCGACCCGCCATTGTCTGTACTCATGGGGCCGCGAGAAGGATGGGGGGAGGAGATCGGGGGTTTTGATTTGAGGCATGGAGGCTCCAGGAAGAAGGTTGCAACGCAGAGGTGCAAGGGGCATGGGATGAAGGGTGCTTGAAGGATAGAGGGGATGTCGCGTCTGCAATGAAAAATGTGGCTGGGAGGATGAGGAGATGGGGCAAGGAGGTGGCGGGAGAGCTTGAAGCTAGGCTGAGAGAAACTCAGAGGGAGTTGGAGAGATCTATGAGGGCGCCGGTCTCGGCTACAAAAGTCAGAGAAGAAGGAAGACTACGGTGTTTACTTGAGGAGCTGGAAGGAAAGAAAAACACGAAAGCAAAGCAGCATTCTCATGTTACATGGCTGTGTGATGGGAATAGGAGTACGAAGTATTTCATGGCAGTGGCTTCAACAAGGAGGAAGGCCAATAAGTTAAAGAAGTTGGTTAAGGAGGATGGCTCGGAGGTGAAAGAAGGGGACGAGCTTATAACTATGTTTGCTCTTTTTTCCAGGACCTGTTCACATCTGCTGGAGTCAGCCGCCTACCGGACATAATTGACAAAGTACAGCCCCATGTCACTCCTGCTATGCGGGCGGTCCTAGAAGCTGAAGTCACTCGAGAGGAAGTGAAGGCCGCGCTGGATCACATTGGAGATCTTAAGGCGCCAGGACCGGATGGAATGCCCTCAGTGGTATATAAAAAACACTAGCATTTCATGGGCGATAAGATTGTCGATGAGGTCACTGCAGTTCTTAATGGTGGTGCTATGCCGGAAGGATGGAATGATACTACTGTTGTACTTATTCCCAAAGTTAAAAGTCCTAGTAGAATCAAAGACCTCCGGCCGATCAGCTTATGCAATGTGATATACGAGTTGGTTTCCAAGGTTATTGCCAAACGCCTCAAACTTATACTCCCAGAGATTATATCCCCAAACCAAAGTGCCTTTGTCCCTGGGAGGATGATTACTGACAAGATCCTAGTGGCGTATGAGGTGTCGCACTACCTTTTGAACAAGAAAAGAGGAAAGGAAGGAATTGCAGCAGTCAAAGCGGACATGAGCAAAGCATACGACAAGGTTGAGTGGGAATTCCTTAGAGCTATGCTGAACAAGATGGGTTTCGGGCCAAGGTGGGTCGATCTAGTCATGAACTGCATCTGCACGGTTCGGTACCAGATCAAGGTGAACGGGAATTGTCTGAACAATTTTCACCATCTCCAGGCCTACGTTAGGGTGATCCGGCTTCGCCATACCTGTTTGTCATTTGTGCGGAAGGGCTCTCGGCCTTGTACTACGTCTTGAGCTTGCGTTGGTTATCCTTGAAGAGGAAAGGGTGATGCAGCACAGTAGCGTAAGTATTTCCCTCAGTTTTTGAGAACCAAGGTATCAATCCAGTAGGAGGCTCCTCACAAGTCCCACGAACCTACACAAACAAACAAAGAACTCGCAACCAACGGGATAAAGGGGTTGTCAATCCCTTCGCGGCCACTTACGAAAGTGAGATCTGATAGAAATAATATGATAAGATAAATATTTTTTTGGTATTTTATAATATAGATGCAGAAAATAAAGAGGCAAATAAAAGTATTTTGAAAACTTATAAGATAAAAGATAGACCCGGGGGCCATATGTTTCACTAGAGGCTTCTCTCAAGATAGCATAAGTATTACGGTGGGTGAACAAATTACTGTCGAGCAATTTATAGAAAAGCGAATAATTATGAGGTTATCTAGGCATGATCATGTATATAGGCATCACGTCCGCAACAAGTAGACCGACTCCTGCCTGCATCTACTACTATTACTCCACACATCGACCGCTATCCAGCATGCATCTAGAGTATTAAATTCATAAGAACAGAGTAACACATTAAGAAAGATGACATGATGTAGAAGGATAAACTCAAGCAATATGATATAAACCCCAACTTTTTATCCTCGATGTCAACAATACAATATGTATCTTGCAACCCTTTCTGTCACTGGGTAAGAACACCGGAAGATTGAACCCAAAGCTAAGCACTTCTCCCATGGCAAGAAAGATCAATCTAGTAGGACAAACGAAACCGATAATTCGAAGAGACTTGCAAAGATAACTCAATCATACATAAAAGAATTCAGAGAAGATTCAAATATTATTCATAGAAAAACTTGATCATAACCCCACAATTAATCGGATCTCGACAAACACACTGCAAAAAGAGATTCAATCGAATAGATCTCCACAAGATAGGGGGAGAACATTGTATTGAGATCCAAAAAGAGAGAAGAAGCCATCTAGCTAATAACTATGGACCCGAAGGTCTGTGGTAAACTACTCACAAGATGGTGGAAATATTTCTTCGGTGGCTCCCTAGATGTTTTCGGGGTATGTAAGCTTATATATGAGGAATAAGTACGTCGGTGGCCGCTCGAGGGGCCCACGAGACAGGGGGCGCGCCCTGTAGGGGTGGGCGCGCCCCCCACCCTCGTGCCTGCCTCTGCTGCTTCTTGACTTGCACTCCAAGTCATGTGGATCACGTTCGTTCCAAAAATCACGCTCTCGAAGGTTTCATTCCGTTTGGACTCTGTTTGATATTCCTTTTCTTCGAAATACTGAAATAGGCAAAAAAACAGCAATATGGGCTGGGCCTCCTGTTAGTAGGTTAGTCCTAAAAATGAAATAAATGAGTAAAATAAAGCCCATAGACATCCAAAATAGGTAATATAATAGCATGGAACAATAAAAAATTATAGATACGTTGGAGACGTATCAAGCATCCTCAAGCTTAATTCCTGCTCGTCCTCGAGTAGGTAAATGATAAAAAACAGAATTTTTGATGTGGAATGCTACCTAGCATAATTCTCAATGTAATTTATCTTTATTGTGGCATGAATGTTCAGATCCAAGTGATTCAAAATAAAAGGTCATATTGACAAAAGAAATAGCAATACTTCAAGCATACTAATAAAAGCAATAATGTCTTCTCAAAAGAACATGGCTAAAGAAAGTTCATCCCTACAAAATCATATAGTTAGGCTATGCTTCATCTTCGTCACATAAAGATGTTCCCAACTTCTATACCCCCGATGACAAGCCAAGCAATTGTTCCGTACTTAAATAATCTCAAACTTTTTCAACTTTCACGCAATACATGAGCGTGAGCCATGGATACATCACTATGGGGGGAATAGAATAATGATTGGGGATTGTGTGGAGAAGACAAAAAAGGAGAAAGTATCACATTGACGAGGATAATCAACGGGCTATGGGAATGCCCTTCAATTGATGTCAACATGAGGAGTAGGGATTGCCATGCAACGGATGCACTAGAGCTATAAATGAATGAAATCTCAACAAAAGAAAACTAGTGGGTGTGCATCCAACTTGCTTTCTCACGAAGACCTAGGGCATTTGAGGAAGCCCATAGTAGGAATATACAAGCCAAGTTCTATAATGAAAAATTCCCACTAGTATATGAAAGTGACAACCTATGCGACTCTCTACATGAAAACATGGTGCTACTTTGAAGCACAATATATGAGACCCACTACATGAAGAACAAGGTGCTACTTTGAAGCACAAGTGTGGAAAAAGAGATAATAGCATTGCCCGTTTATTTATTTTCTTTTATTTTCTTTTATTTTCTTTGGCCTTTCTTTTTTTTTCTTTTGGACTTTATTTTTTTTTATTTTTTGGCAATGCTCTAATAATAATGATCATCGCACTTTTATTGATTACAACACCTGAATTACAACTCGAAACTAGAACAAGATATGACTCTATATAAATGCCTCCGACGGTGTACCGGGATGGTGCAATGAATCAAGAGTGACATGTATAAAAAAATATGCATTGTGGCTTTGCCACAAATACGATGTCAACTACATGATCATGCGATGGCAATATGACAAAAGTAATGTATGTCATGATGATGATGAACAGAACGGTGGAAAGTTGCATGGCAATATATCTCGGAATGGCTATGGAAATGCCATAAATAGGTAGGTATGGTGGCTGTTTTGAGGAAGATATAAGGAGGTTTATATGTGATATAGCGTATCATATAACGGGGTTTGGATGCACCACCGAAGTTTGCACCAACTCTCAAGGTGAGAAAGGGCAATGCACGGTACCGAAGAGGCTAGCAATGATGGAAAGGTAAAAGCGCGTATAATCCATGGACTCAACATTAGTCAAAAGAACTCATATACTTATTGCAAAAATTTAGAAGTCATCAAAAACCAAGCACTATGCGCATGCTCCTAGGGGGATAGATTGGTAGGAAAAGAGCATCGCTCTTCCCTGACCGCCACTCATAAGGATGCACAAGCCAGGTACACTTCATGCTTCAAATTTGTTACACAACTTTAACCGTACGTGCATGCTACGTGACTTTCTAACTTCAACACAAGCATTCTTTAAATTCATAATCACCCAACTAGCATGACTTTAATATCACTACCTCCCTATCTCAAAACAATTATCAAGTATCAAGTTGATCATAGCATCCAATTCACTTCATATGATAGTTTTTATTATACCCAACTTGGATGCTCATCATTCTAGGACCAATTTATAACCATAGCAAATACCATGCTGTTCTAAAAGACTCTCAAAATAATATAAGTGAAGCATGAGAGATCAACAATTTCTTCAAAATTAAACCACCGCCGTGCTCTAAAAGATATAAGTGAAGCACTAGAGCAAAAACTAGCTAGCTCAAAAGATATAAGTGAATCACATAGAGTATTCTAGTAAATTTCAATCAAGGAGGATTCTCCCAAAAGGTGTGTTACAGAAATGATGATTGTGGTAAACTGAAAAGCAAAGACTAATATAATACACGACGCTCCAAGCAAAACACATATCATGTAGCAAATAAAAATATAGCTCCAAGTAAAGTTACCAATGAACGAAGACGAAAGAGGGGATGCCTTCCGGGGGCATCCCCAAGCTTAGGATTTTGGCTATTCTTGAATATCTTGGGGTGCCTTGTGTCGGGGAAGCTGGTCGTGTCCCACGAACACCTATGGGACCTAGTCCCTTGTGGTTCGGATGGGGGGGCGGAGAATGCACAAAGAGCAGATCGAAGCAATGCGCACGAGCAGATTTACCCAGCTTCGGAGCTCTCCGGAGAGATAACACTCCTACTGCTGCTTGGTCGATTTGATTGTGTTCTTGCTAGGGAGCAACGAGAGCTACAAAACCTAGCCTGAGTGAGCGTGGTCTCGTATGAGTCTAATGAAACGAACGAGCCGAACCCCTCCTACGTTGCACATGGGCCTCCTTTTATAGTCTCAAGGGGTCACCACAGGTGGCCATGCAGATGAGGGCAAAAATGGGAAAATAGTGGTTGGTACACCAACTTGTACAGTGTACAGTGATCTATACCTAACTCTGACGGCAAGGGACAAGAGTAATAAATGCCCGTCTCCGTCGCTGGAACAGTGCAACAGGGACCGTCAAGTGCGCCTCCGTTCGCCACGATGGTCGCTTGTCAGCGCCGCTTATCGCTGCTCCCCGCTGGCCGCACAGCCCTTCGACACGCGTGCCTGGAATAGCCCCATGGCGACACGTTGGCGGATGAGCTGGAGCGGAGATGAAGAAGGTTACTGCGCGGCAAGTTCCTTGCCGCGGCTGAATCTTTTGTCGTCTTTGGGGAGCTTGTCGATCACCAAACCTTCCGACAAGCTCCTCTTGCCGGGTCTTGCTTCCTTCATGCCTTGGCGGCCTTCGAAAGCTCCTCTTGCCGGGGCCCTGACTACTTTGTTCTTGAATGGCTCCAAGGGAGCCGCAGAGGATCTTGGCGGTCACCAGGCCGACCCTGCCGCGGGGTGCTGCTACTGCCCGTGCACGAGTTCGGGGTACTAGGGTACCCCTACTCTAGTACTCCGACAGGAGCCCCCGGGCCTGGGCCACACACGGCGCCAAGCTCTGTTGGGCCAGGCCCAAAACAGTGCACGGGCACGTGTGACCTGGATTACGCCATTATTCGCCTCGGTCCCACCACGTCCCCCACGAACGGCACGTTCCGGACGTGGCATCGTGGGAGAGATCGTGGGGGCTTTTCTTTAATGAGAAAATCGGAACGCCCGCCCCCCTCCCTTTATAACCAGGGGGAACGGGGGCAGAACGCCCACTTGCCATTGCTGTCACATCAAAAACCACCGCCGCTTCCCCCCTTTCTCTCGAGCCCCAAAGAGAGCGATGCTCCGCCCCCTCCATTACCACCGGCGCCACCAACGCCATCGACGTCCTCCACCACCTGCCCCCATGGCTCCGAAAGCCGACAAGGGGAAAGGCGTGAAATCGGCCGAGGCGCAGCAGCTCGCGGCGCTGCGGAAAGAGCGGGCCCTCTTCGATCCCCTTCTCGACAGGAAGGAGCTGCGGGAGCTGTACTACCTTTTCTGGTCGACGGCGACGCGGGCGCACCCGCGCACGAGGGTGATCTCCGCCGCGACATCCGAGAAGGTCTCCATCGGGTATCCCTTCTTCGCGCTTTTCTTCCACTGCGGGCTCTGCCCACCTTTTTCCGAATTCTTTTGCGATGTCATGAACACATATGGCCTCCATCTCCTTGATTTCACCCCCAACGCCGTCCTCACCATGGCGGTTTTCGCACACCTCTGCGAGAACTTTGTCGGGGTTCACCCAAATGTCGCACTTTTCCGCCACTACTTCATGCCCCGTGTAGAGAGAGGAGAGCCGCTTGCCGGAGGGATTGCATGGATATCCAGGATCGGCAAGAAGGAAGCATATCTTGACGAGGAGCTACGCAGCAAGTGGGAGGAGTGGAGAGCCGATTGGTGTTGGATTTTAGAGGAGGACCCACAGCCCTTTACTGCCCTGCGCAAAACCCCCATAGTGCGCGGCAATGACTGGAGTAGCTTGGCGCCGGAGGATGCCAAGCTGAAGATTGCCGTGACTAGGATCTTGCGCCTCAGGCATGCCGGGCTGACCGTAGGAGCAGTTGGCGCGGACTTCCTTCGCCGCCGCATCGCGCCCTTGCAGGAAAAGGGGAGGCCCGCTTGGGAGTTTCAAAACGCGGCGGACATAATGAGGCTGCGTCCGGGTCTGAACTGGAACTTTACTGTCTTGGAGTTGGATGGCATGCTGCGGGAGCTGTTCAAGCCTGACGCCGACAACCCCGAGTGGTTCATGTTGCCGAGGAGAGTTGTGCCCTTGTGCAATAACTCGTCGCTTGACCGCATCCACGCGATGATGCCGTTGTGCGATTCCCACGGGATCGTTCCAACTTGGCAGGAGCCCGCCGACGACGTCGTGCAGCAGTTCTTCGACGATTTGGAAGAAGTGCCGATCCGTGCCGACGAGCAGAAGCGGCTGACCCGCGACACCACTGATCAAGAGATGGCGCGGATCGCCTCAAGGTTGGAGGAGGCGGCGGAGGCTGCCGCCGCCGGCGTGTTTGGGTTCACTGCCGAGGAAGCAGAAACAGCCGAGGCGGCAAGCCTTGCCGACCAAGAGGAGTTCATCGGCGAGGAGGAGCAGGCCGAGCCCGCCGCTGAGCCGAACGAGCCTGCCGGTGGCGCCTCCCCTCCGCCGTCAACCAGCTTGCCACGGGAAGAGCCTGCGGCCGCGCCAAGAAGACGCCTCCGCAAGACTGGAGAAGTGGCGGGGCGGCCGACGGGCCAACAGCCGTCTCGCCGCCCGACGCGCTCCACCGTGGCAAGCACGGTTGCGCGGGAGCGTCTCACACCGCCACAGCAACAGGAGCGGGGTCTTCGGGGGCCACGGCTTCCACGCCCGCCAAGCGTCCGAGGGAGTCTACTCCTCCAATTCGTCGCAGCGGAGCGGAATTTGACTTCTCCGCTCTCAGCTCCGAGGAAGAAGAAGAAGAGTAAGACCTTGTCGCTGCTACTTGTAATCCATCAATTTACTGCTTTAACTTGTATCTGACTTGCTTCATTTTGAGCTCTTTCCTCTTTCAGGACGCTTGCTCAGAGGGCGTCGAAAAGGGCCAAGACCCCAGTGGTTGTCGTTGACGACAATTCCCCTGTGGCGACAGGAGGTGCGCCTGAGACGACCCTGCCGGACCCGGCGACCCTTCAACAGAGCAGCCCCCAGCACAGCCCCCAGCGTAAGTACTTGATTTATTTCTTATAGTTTGATGTGCTTGGGCGCTTCTCCTTTGTTGATATTTTGAATTGCTGATTTGTGTAGGAGCAGAGCAGCCTCTCCAGGAGGCCCCGGAAGCCACTCCCGAAGTTCTGCTTGCTTCAACTACGCCGCCAAGGGAGAACTCTCCGCCAAGGGAGCGCTCTCCGGCAAGGGAGGCCTCTCCGACAAGGGGAGCTTCTCCGACAAGGGGCAGCGCCGACGACCCTCCGGTGGTGGAGACCGCGGCCGCAGATCCCATTGCAGGTAATCTTCTCAACTGAAAATTCCCCTTGGGTTCTTTTTCTCGAGCGTCTGCCTGACTGTTCTTTCTTTTTCTGATTTTCAGATCCATCCACCGAAGAGCCGATGGAGACTGAGGCTGCCGGCGAGGAGGACGCTCGCGGCAATAATGACGACGTCACCAACATGGAGGAGGAAGTTGGCGCCGACAGGTCCGCCGACGAGGAGGCCGCCAAGGCTACTGGTGCAGAGGCCGGGGAGGGGTCCGGCGATCGTACTGACGGCCCTGGGGCCGCAGGAGCGCCAGGCGCTGCACCGACCGCCAATCCTCCCGCCATTGATGCCGCACCAGACTCCGAGGAGCCCCAGCCCGGCGCCTACCTGCAGGCCGGCGACGGCGTCTTCATCAAGCTTCCATGGGCGTCAAGCTCCAGGGCACCGGTCGAGGGAGAGACCTTCGACGTGGAGCTGCTCGCCTCCGCTGGGCTGTCATTGGTCAACGTGCCAAGCAGCAGTAGTGGCGAGTCTGAGGAGGAGCAGCTGCTGAAGAAGCTGCTGTCGCTCTACCGCGCCCGACAAGCTAAGCTGGAGTCGCGGGAAGCGCTTGTCGCAAGGGCGGGAGCTGACATGGAGAAGCGCGCAGAGGAGCTCTGACGCGCCAACAAGGAAACTCTCCGGGATATAGCGGAAGCACGGGAGCAGCTTGCTGGGGAGCGCACGGCCTTCATACTGGAGAAGGCCGGGGTCGAGGAGCTACAACGGCTCGCCGGCGAGAAGCTAGCCGTGCAAGAAGGCGAGCTGGCGCAGCGGAAGATCAACCTTGACAGCCATGAGGAAGATCTTGCCGCGCGCGAGCAATCAATCGGTGGAGCCCTCCAGGAAGCAAAGGACGCCACCGCGGCTGCCGAGGCCGCCAAGAAGGAATTGGAAACGAGGGTGGCTCAGCTGGAGGCCACCCTCCAAAAGAGTGGCGAGGAGATCACCGGGCTGAAGCGCGAGCGTGAGAAGGACGCCTACACTCTTGGCGAGTTGCAGGGTCGTTTTGCTGAGAAGATCAAGGAGCTCGACGCCGCCAAGGAGTCCAAGGCCGATCTAGAGCTGAAATTGACCACCCTGACGGAGACGCTGGACGGCACCAAGGAGCGGGAGGTTGGGTTGTTGGAGAAGATCAAGGCCAACGAGGAGCTGTTGGCAAATGTCGCGACTGCCCAGGATACCCTCAGGGAGAGCATGATGCACTGGACAGAGGGCCTCGTGGATACCGCCGCCGCCATCCACAATGAGCTGATGGAGCTGGGGATGACTGATCTCGGGTACTCCACCGACGAGAAACTCCAACCCAGCGCCAAACTCAGCCTGTTCTTTAAGGGCGTGTTGACTGGTCTCCAGCGGCTCCGGGAGGAGATCCCAAAACAGTTGGCCGACGAATCGCGTCAAGTCTGCGCCGGGGCTCTCGAGAAGGTGCTGATGAAGGTGGCCTTCCGCAATCCAGGCGTCAGCTTCGCCAACGTCCTCAAGTCGCTGCCGCCAACCGCCGACGTTGAAGCGCTCAAGACCCTTGTCGCACCCATTGTGGACAGGGTGAGCGGAGTCAAGAGGGTCGATGGCGACCGCGTCGACTAGGCCGCCAAGCTTATCTTTCCCTTGTCGCTGTAGATCATGTTCAGGAAAAAGTCTATTAGACCTGCGACAAGGCATTTTGTAATATACTCTATCTTAGGTATCGATCGCAATGTCATTTCCTCTACTTGTTTCTTTCCTTTGTATATTTGTGCCCTACGCTTTTAGGGAACTTGTCGGTGCGAGCACCTTTGCCGCGAGCGCCGAGTGCGGAACGTCAGCAGCCTGCTGGCGATGCTCCTTCCGACAAGCGACCTTGTCGCGACTAGTTGCAGCACGCTTAAGTTGTTGAGCGGACTCGAAACAAAGTAAGGGCGCAAGCTAGCCGCGAGTTGGTTCCTCTGCGCACAGGTTTTCCATACAAAGTACTTATCGTTCGAGGAAGGTGACTTAAAATTTTTAAAAAAAACTAATTGCATAAGCTTAGCAACTTAGCTTTTCTGTCGCTTGCTTCTCGGCAAAGTGATACTTCCTCGAGCGACACTTGGTGGCCCACAACATCATCTTCTCCTCCCCCCCGGTTAACTTGTGGGCGGATGAACCTTCTTCTCCTTTGAGAAGAAAGAAGAGAAAACAAAGTTATGGAGCCTAGTGGCTCGATATCGCTTACCGGGTGAGGATGCTGTACAAAATGTCAGATAATACATGCATAATAATGATGAAAGCATGAAATTGACAAATTGTGCGCGACACATGAGCTTTACTGATGCACGGGGTCTGCGCCCGGCTTTGTACAAAGGATTACATGCAACCGTGGCAAGACTTGTACAAAAGGTTGGTTGCCGGAATGGATTCCAGCAACCGCGCCCTATGGGTAAAACTTACGAAGATGCTCTATATTCCAGGAGTTGCTCACGGGCGCCATCTTCGGTCTCAAAGCGGACAGCGCCAGGCCTAGTGACTCGTTTCACCCGATAAGGGCCTTCCCACTTTGGCGTCAACTTGTTGGAATTCTTGGCGGATTGAACGCGCCGAAGAACAAGGTCGCCTTCCTTGAAGCTTCTGGCATTAACTTTGCGGCTGTGGTAGCGGCGCAAAGCTTGCTGATAACGGGCAGCCCGTACAACAGCCTGAAGACGATCCTCCTCGATGAGTAGTGCGTCATCTTGTCGCAGCTGCTCTTGCTCAAGCTCATCATAAGCGAGTACTCGAGGTGACCCGTATACGAGTTCCGTGGGGAGAACTGCCTCTGCTCCATAGACTAGAGCGAAAGGCGTTTGGCCAGTGGCTCGATTTGGCGTTGTTCTGATCGACCAAAGAACCACCGGCAGCTCCTCGATCCAGTTTCTTCCGCATCTGCGCAGCCTGTCGAAAGTTTTGGTCTTGAGTCCCCGCAGCACTTCAGCATTTGCCCTCTCTGCTTGACCGTTGCTTCTCGGGTGAGCAACAGAAGCAAAGCAAACCTTGGCGCCAAGGTCTTGGACGTACTGCATGAAGGTGCGGCTCGTGAATTGGGTGCCGTTATCGGTGATGATCCTATTAGGAATCCCAAAACGGCAAACAATTGACCTGAAGAACTTGACTGCCGACTGCGCTGTCACCTTCCTCACTGCTTCCACTTCTGGCCACTTTGTGAACTTGTCGATCGCGACGTACAAGTACTCAAAGCCCCCGACAGCTCGGGGGAAAGGGCCGAGGATGTCGAGCCCCCAGACCGAGAAGGGCCAGGATAAAGGGATCGTCTGGAGAGCTTGAGCTGGCTGGTGTATCTGTTTTGAATGGAACTGGCACGCTTCACACTTGGTTACTTGTGCTGTTGCATCCTGGAGGGCTTCTGGCCAGAAGAAACCTTGCCGGAACGCTTTGCCGGCAAGGGCCCTTGCGCCAATGTGGTGACCACATATGCCTCCATGTATCTCTGCCAGCAGCTTCTGTCCGTCTTCCCGACAAATACACTTCAATTTCACACCGTTGAGTCTTCTTCTGTACAGTATGCTATCAACAAACTGGTACATACTTGACTGCCGGGCTACTCTTTCCGCTTCTTCTTGTTCTTCGGGAAGTTCTCCTGTCTGAAGGAAAAGGACGATCTGCTGCGCCCATGCTGGAGCTTCTGGCTCGACAACAAGGACTAAAGGCACATTGGCTGCCGTGGGAACATCCGCTCCTACGGCAAGAGCCTGCGACTTTGCCGGAGCTTGATGATCCCCGCCAAGTTTGCCGGAGCAAAACTTGTCGGGAGCGTCTACTTCAACGAAACAAACCCTTAGGCTTGTCGGAGCAGACTGCTCTTCAGCAGCATCTGTGTTGATCCTGGGGACCTTCTTGGCGGACTCAGGAAGCTCTTGGAACCAATGACATTGCTGTGGAGCAAGAAGAGGAGATTCAGGAAGCTCTGCCGGAAAGTAGTCACCAGAAACCAACTTTCTCTTCTTGCTCTGTCCAGTTGATGACGTTACAGTCGGTTGAGTCAGCTTGAGCACAAAAATCCCTGGTTCCACAGGTAACTTGAGTGCAGCGCACTTTGATAGGCCATCAGCAATGTCATTCTGAGCTCTTGGAACATGTTCCATTTGCAAGCCTTCAAAGTGCTCTTCTAGCTTCCTCACTTCGTCAACGTATGCTTCCATCAACGGGCTCTGGTAATCTTTTTTCACTTGGCGGACGACAAGTTGCGAGTCACCCCTGACAATAAGCTTCTTGATCCCAAGGTCTACTGCTATTCTAAGTCCGGCAAGCAAACCTTCATACTCTGCAGTATTATTTGTTGCTTGCTCCTTGGGAAAGTGCATTTGGACTATGTACTTGAGGTGCTCTCCGGTGGGCGCGACAAGCAGCACGCCGGCACCGGCGCCTTGCAGCGAGAAGGCACCGTCAAAGTACATAAGCCACTCTTTACTTGCTTCCTTGACGGGGATGCTCGTCTCTGGAATTTCTTCATCTTGCGTCGGTGTCCACTCTGCTATGAACTCTGCCAGTGCTCGGCTTCGGATAGTTGAAGTGCTCTCAAACTTGAGACCAAAACATGACAGTTCCAGTGCCCACTCGACAATCCTGCCTGTTGCTTCTGGATTTTGCAATATCCTTTTCAGCGGAAAGCGAGTGACAACTGTTATCTCGTGTGCTTGGAAGTAATGGCGCAGCTTTCTCGAGGCCATGAGGAGGCCGAAAAGCAATTTCTGCACACCAGAATACCTTGACCTAGCCCCCTGTAGAAGGGAACTAACAAAGTAGACTGGGTGCTGCACCATCCTTTTCTGCATCTTGTCGCAATCATGTGTAGATCTGTCCTTGTCGGGACCAGAGCTTGACGGTGAAGCCCCCTGCTTGTCGCTGGATTCGCCTGTCTCGGTTGCCGGCTCGTCATCCGCCTCCCTCTCCGCTACTAACGCAGCACTAACCACTTGATTGGTTGCCGCTATATACATCAGCAACTTCTCTTGTGGTCTAGGTGCGACAAGTATAGGAGTGGAGGACAGGTATCTCTTTAAGTCCTGCAGCGCAGCCTCCGCTTCGGGAGTCCATTTCATTGGACCCGCCTTTTTCAAAATCTTGAAAAATGGCAGGGCGCGCTCAGCTGACCTAGAGATAAACCTGCTGAGAGCAGCCACGCAACCGGCAAGCCTTCTTACATCCTTGACGCGCTTTGGTGCTTCAATCTGCTCAATGGCCTTGATCTTGTCGGGATTGGCTTCAATTCCCCTTTGAGACACAAAGAACCCGAGAAGCTTGCCGGAAGGGACTCCAAACACGCACTTCTCGGGGTTGAGCTTGAGGTTGATCTTGCGCAGATTTGCAAAAGTCTCATCTAAGTCTTGAACTAGGGTTGCTTTGTCCTTGCTCTTGACCACTATGTCATCCATGTAAGCTTCTACATTTCTGTGCATTTGCGGTTTAAGAGCATTATGGACTACCCTCGCAAATGTTGAACCAGCATTCTTCAAACCAAAAGGCATCCGTATGAAACAGTACGTGCCACATGGTGTAATGAATGCGGTTTTCTCCTCATCCTCTTCTGCCATGAAGATCTGATGATATCCTGAATATGCGTCAAGAAATGAAAGCAAGTCACATCCAGCAGTGGAGTCAACAATCTGGTCTATACTGGCGGCAATGGAAATGGGTCTTTGGGACAAGCTTTATTAACATCTGTAAAGTCGATCTGAGTCTCCATTTCCCATTTGCCTTTCGTACAACTACGGATTGGCCAACCACGTGGGATGGAGTACTCCTCGACAAGTCCTGCTGCTTCCAACTTTTGATTTCTTCGCTATGAATTCTTGGCGTTCCCTTTGCTTGCTTCGACTTTTTGCTTGACGAATTGGCGTGAGGGCAGACAGCTAGGTGGTGCTCAATTACTTTCACAGGAACACCGGGGATGTCGACGGTTGCCATGCAAACACATCGACATTCGCCCGCAGGAAAGCAACGAGCGCGCCTTCCTATTTAGGGTCAAGCGTGGCACTGATGGTGAAGGTACCACCAGTGCCGTCCTCCTTAGCGAACACCTTCTTGATCTTCGGCGGAACTGCCATCTTCTTCTTGCACTTGCCGGTGGAGCTCGATGGTGCGTCCTCGACGGTAGCGCAACACTCCGAGGAGGTGCGCTTGCCGGAGTGGGCATCAGAGCTCTTGCCGGGCAAAGTGGTCTTCTTCTTCCCCGGTAAGCAAGGAAGCACCTCCGTCAATGCAAAGGACCTCCGTTGCCTTCTGAAACTCCTGCTCATCGGCTTCGTCGTCTTCCATATCTTCGTCATCGTCATCTTCGTCTTCTTCCTTGTCGCGGCCGCGGGGAGGTCTGTCTCCTTGCCGCTGCTTGGCCTTGCCGCGGCGTCCTCCCCGGCCGGGCCTCTTCTTGCTAGCTGTCGCAGCACCTCCTTGGGCCTTCTCCTTGTCTCACCGCTCGTACTTGGCTCTCTACTGTTCAACAAGCTGCTCGACTTTTTTGCAGCTCTGGAGGTCGTGGCCCTTGGTGCGGTGAATCTTGCAGTACTGTTTGTTGGAGCTGTCCTGCTTGTCGGCGGCCGCCACAGTTTGGCGGTCGGTGTCAACGGCAATGTCCCTGCCGGAGGCACCAGCCTTGGCCTTCTGGGCGGCACCATCCTTGCCGGACTGCTCGACAACTAGTACTTCTTGGCTCTTCTTCTTCCGGTTGTTCCGTCATCGTCTTTTCTTTGCCGGGGCGGTCTCGTCGCTGTCAGATTCTGCTCCAACATTCTCTCCTGGGAGTCTCCTCCCTTCTTCAGCACGTGCGCACTTGTCGGCCAGGGCATAGAGCTCACTGACGTCCTTGACTTTGCACATCGCCATCTCCTCCCTCATCCTGCGGTTCCGCACATTCTGGTGAAATGCACTGATCACCGCGGCAGGGTGGACGTCTGGGATGTTGTAATGCACACGGCTAAATCTCTGAATAAACTTGCGCAGGGACTCTCCTTCCTTTTGGGCGAGCAGGTGAAGGTCACTCTCTTGGCCATGAGGTTTATGGCCGCCTGTGAAGGCGCCAACAAACTGATGGCACAAATCTGCCCAAGAGGAAATGGAACTGTCCGGCAAGTGCATGAGCCAGGATCTGACGTTTGGCTTGAGCACCAGAGGGAAGTAGTTGGCGAGGATCTTATCATCTCGTCCCCCCGCAGCCTGCACCGCGATGGTGTAGATGCTGAGGAACTCCGATGGGTGTGTCCTGCCATCATACTTCTCCGGCACATCTGGCTTGAAGTTCTTCTTGTCGGGCCACCGGACTTGCCGCAGCTCATGGGTGAACGCAGGGCAACCTACCACGTACGGCAAATCACCTGGTTCCCCTGGCGCATGCATGTCAACAGCGGGCCCGACGCGTTGGTCAGATTGACGGCGCGCTTCTCTTCGGCGCTCGATGCGGGTTCGAGCGTCTTCTTCTTGCCATTCTTTGAGAACTTGGCGCTGATCGCGACGAGCTCGTGGATCCGACGAGGCAGTGGAGTCGCTGTCGAGGTGGATCCGGCGAGTCGGCGATCTTGGTCTTCGGGAAGGGGAGTGTACGGTGGCTGCACCCCCGCAGGTTTCGTCGCCACCGGCTCGTACTTTGTTGCCTTGCCGCGGCTGCGAAGTGCTTGGTTGCCGCGGGACATCGCCGTTGGCGAAGCCGATGAGACTCTGGATGGTGGCCCTCCATTCGTCGACCTTGTCGGCCGTCGGAGGGTAGTCTAAAAGCAGTTGGGCTCTTGCCAAGGCTTCCGCTGGAGTGGTGGGTGGCAATGGTGTACGGAGCGAAGAACGGGATGTGCTCGGACTCCTAACCAAGTTAGGAGGAGCATCATCCCGCCCAAGTGACCGTACTCCACTCGTACCAGCATGCTGGCGTGCATGCGGGTCTCGAGGGTCTCGGGATCCTCCAGCTTGGCCTTGATCTATCGAACGTATGGTGCTGCGAGCACCATGACGCTGTCGTTCCCGCGCCTCTTGAGAAGGACGTGGTGCGGATTCGGACGCCGAAGCTTGCGCTGCCTTGTCTTTGGATCTGGCGGCTTCGTGGGCTCTGTCGACGACGCCCGCTCCTGCGCCAGCGTCCTCCCCTCCACCTGTCAGCTCTAGTGGTGGGTTGGACGCAGACGGTCCCGCTGCCGCCGAAGTTTTCTTCTTCGGCGCCATGTCGATGAAGTCGCTCGCGTGAACACTGGATCAGGTTCACACAGCCTCGACGTGCCCCCTACCTGGCGCGCCAAAGATGTCGGGGAAGCTGGTCGTGTCCCACGAACACCTATGGGACCTAGTCCCTTGTGGTTCGGATGGGGGGGGGGGGGCGGAGAATGCACAAAGAGCAGATCGAAGCGATGCGCACGAGCAGATTTACCCAGCTTCGGAGCTCTCCGGAGAGATAACACTCCTACTGCTGCTTGGTCGATTTGATTGTGTTCTTGCTAGGGAGCAACGAGAGCTACAAAACCTAGCCTGAGTGAGCGTGGTCTCGTATGAGTCGAATGAAACGAACGAGCCGAACCCCTCCTACGTTGCACATGGGCCTCCTTTTATAGTCTCAAGGGGTCACCACAGGTGGCCATGCAGATGAGGGAAAAAATGGGAAAATAGTGGTTGGTACACCAACTTGTACAGTGTACAGTGATCTATACCTAACTCTGACGGCAAGGGACAAGAGTAATAAATGCCCGTCTCCGTCGCTGGAATAGTGCAACAGGGACCGTCAAGTGCGCCCCCGTTCGCCACGATGGTCGCTTGTCAGCGCCGCTTATCGCTGCTCCCCGCTGGCCGCACAGCCCTTTGACACGCGTGCCTGGAATAGCCCCATGGCGACACGTTGGCGGATGAGCTGGAGCGGAGATGAAGAGAGGTTGCCTGCCGCGGCAAGTTCCTTGCCGCGGCTGAATCTTTGTCGTGCTGGGGAGCTTGTCGATCACCAAACCTTCCCGACAAGCTCCTCTTGCCGGGGTCTTGCTTCCTTCATGCCTTGAGCGGCCTTCCCGGCAAGCTCCTCTTGCCGGGGCCCTGACTACTTTGTTCTTGAATGGCTCCAACGGAGCCGCGGAGGATCTTGGCGGTCACCAGGCCGGCCCTGCCGCGGGGTGCTGCTACCGCCCGTGCACGAGTTCGGGGTACTAGGGTACCCCTACTCTAGTACCCCGACACCTTGGGAATCCCCAAGCTTAGGATTTTCCCACCCTTTATTCCATAGTCCATCAAATCTTTACCCAAACTTGAAAACTTCACAACACAAAACTCAACAGGAAATCTCATAAACTCTGTTAGTGAAAGAAAACAAAACCACCACATAAGGTACTGTAATGAACTTATTATTTCTTTATATTAGTGTTAAACCTACTGTATTCCAAGTTCTCTATGGTTCATACCCTTACATATTAGCCATAGATGCACCAAAATAAGCAAACAACACACGAAAAACAGAATCTGTCAAAAACAGAACAGTCTGTAGCAATCTGTAAATAAGCCAACTTCTGGAACTTTAAAAATCCTACCAAAATAGGACGTCCTAAACAATTTGTTTATTGAAGAGCATCAAAACGAATCAATGCAAAATCTCGTTTCTGTGATTTATTGAATTTTTTCTCGTGAGCCCAAAGTTTCTGTTTTTCAGCAGAATCAAATCAACTCATATCATAGGTTATGCTATAGGTTCTACTTGGCACAAACACTAAATAAAACATGAAAACACATCTAAACAGAAAGTACAAACAAAATTTATTACTAAACAGGAACAAAAACAAAAAACACAAAGAAAATTGGGTTGCCTCCCAACTAGCACTATCGTTTAACGCCCCTAGCTAGGCATAAAAGCGAAGATAGATCTAAGTAGTGCCATCTTTGGCACTTGATTCATAGGTAGCTCGCATGATAGATTCATAAGGTAATTTAACTTTCTTTCTTGGAAAGTGCTCCATGCCTTTCTTTAATGGAAATTGGAATCTAATATTCCCTTCCTTCATATCAATAATCGCACCAATCGTTCCAAGGAAAGGTCTACCAAGAATAATAGGGCAAGAAAGATTGCAATCTATATCAAGAACGATAAAATCAACGGGCACCAAATTTCTATTAGCAAAAATTAGAACATCATTGATTCTTCCCATTGGCTTTTTAATGGTGGAATCCGCAAGGTGCAAATTTAAAGAGCAATCATCAAAATCATGGAAACCTAGAATATCACATAAAGTTTTCGGAATCGTGGAAACACTAGCACCCAAATCACACAAAGCAAAACACTCATAATCTTTAATTTTAATCTTTATAGTAGGTTCGAACTCATCACTAAGTTTTCTAAGTATAGAAACTTCCAAATTAAGTTTTTCATCAAAAGATTGCATCAAGGCATCAACAATATGTTTGGTAAAGGCTTTATTTTGACTATAAGCATGAGGAGAATTAACAACGGATTGCAACAAGGAAATACAACTTTCTAAAGAACAATTATCATAATCAAAATCCTTGAAATCCGAGATAGTGGGTTCAATACTATTTAAAGTCATGACCTCTCCAATCCCACTTTTACCAAATTTAGCATCAAGATCTAAAAACTCCGAAATCTTGGGACGCCTTCTAAATAAAGTTGACTCATCTCCAGTCCCATTACTATCATGATTCATATTTCAAAACAAAGATCTAATAGGGGACACATCAATAACTTTAAAATCTTCATCATTATTTTCATGGAAACTAGAAGAACACGCTTTTATAAAGCTATTTTTCTTAGCACACAATCTAGCGGTTCTTTCTTTGCATTTGTCAATGGAACTTCTCATAGCTTTGAGATACTCATTGATATCATGCTTAGGAGAAGAAGATCGAAGTTTGAGAGAATCAACATCAAGCGAAAGTCTATCAACGTTCCTAGTCAAATCATCAAATTTGAGCATTTTTTCTTCAAGCAAAGCATTAAAATTCTTTTGAGAGATCATAAATTCTTTCAGACTATTTTCAAAATCAGAGGGCATCTTATTAAAATTACCATAAGAATTATTGTAGGAATTTCCATAATTATTAGAGGAATTGCTAGGGAACGGTCTAGGATTAAAGTTTCCTCTATAAGCATTGTTTCCAAAATTATTCCTACCAACAAAATTTACATCCATAGATTTATTATTATTCTCAATCAAGGTAGATAAAGGCATATCATTGGGATCAATAGAAGAACTCTTAGTAGCAAACAACCTCATAAGCTCATCCATCTTTCCACTCAAAACATTAATTTCTTCTATAGCATGCACTTTTTTACTAGTAGATCGTTCGGTGTGCCATTGAGAATAATTAGACATAATATTATCAAGAAGTTTTGTAGCATCTCCCAACATGATTTCCATAAACGTGTCTCCGGCGGCCGAATCTAAAAGATTTCTAGAAGCAAAATTCAATCCGTCGTAAATTTTTTGTATGATCATCCAGAAATTCAAACCATGAGTAGGGCAATTGCGAATCATCAATTTCATTCTTTCCCAAGATTGGGCAACATGCTCATGATCAAGTTGTTTAAAATTCATAATATCGTTCCTAAGCGAGATGATCTTAGCGGGAGGAAAATACTTAGAGATAAAAGCATCTTTGCACTTGTTCCAAGAATCAATACTATTTTTAGGCAAAGATGAAAACCAAACTTTAGCACGATCTCTAAGTGAAAACGGAAATAACTTCAACTTAACAATATCATTATCCATATCTTTTTTCTTTTGCATCTCACACAAATTAACAAAGTTATTTAGATGAGTAGAGGCATCTTCACTAGGAAGGCCGGAGAATTGATCTTTCATAACAAGATTCAGCAAAGCATCATTGATTTCACAAGACTCAACATCATTAAGAGGAGCAATCGGAGTACTAAGGAAATCATTATTATTGGTATTGGAGAAATCACACAATTTGGTATTATCTTGCGCCATGGCGACAAGTAATCCAACACACAAGCAAACAGAAAAAGTCAAGCGAAAGAGAGAAGAAGGCAAGCGGAAAAGAGAGGAGATTGGGAAAGAGAGGGCGAATAAAACGGCAAGGGTGAAGTGGGGGAGTGTAAAACGGGAGGCAAATGGCAAATAATGTAAATGCGAGGGAGATGAGTTTGTGATAGGTACTTGGTATGTCTTGACTTGAGCGAAGACCTCCCCGGCAACGCCGCCAGAAATCCTTCTTGCTACGTCTTGAGCTTGCGGTTGTTATCCTTGAAGAGGAAAGGGTGATGCAGCATAGTAGGGTAAGTATTTCCCTCAGTTTTTGAGAACCAAGGTATCAATCCAGTTGGAGGCACCTCACAAGTGCCACGAACCTACACAAACAAACAAATAACTCGCAACCAACGTGATAAAGGGGTTGTCAATCCTTCACGCCACTTCATGAAAGTGAGATCTGATAGAAATAATATGATAAGCTAAATATATTTTTGGTATTTTATAATATAGATGCAGAAAATAAAGATGCAAATAAAAGTAGATTGAAAACTTATAAGATAAAAGATAGACCCGGGGGCCATAGGTTTCACTAGAGGCTTCTCTCAAGATAGCATAAGTATTACGGTGGGTGAACAAATTACTGTCGAGCAATTGATAGAAAAGCGAATAATTATGAGATTATCTAGGCATGATCATGTATATAGGCATCACGTCCGCAACAAGTAGACCGACTCCTGCCTGCATCTACTACTATTACTCCACACATCGACCGCTATCCAGCATGCATCTAGAGTATTAAGTTCATAAGAACGGAGTAACGCATTAAGAAATATGACATGATGTAGAAGGATAAACTCAAGCAATATGATATAAACCCCATATTTTTATCCTCGATGGCAAAAATACAATATGTGTCTTGCAACCCTTTCTGTCACTGGGTAAGAACACCGCAAGATCGAAACCAAAGCTAAGCACTTCTCCCATGGCAAGAAAGATCAATCTAGTAGGCCAAACGAAACCGATAATTCGAAGAGACTTGCAAAGATAACTCAATCATACATAAAAGAATTCAGAGAAGATTCAAATAGTATTCATAGATAAACTTGATCATAAACCCACAATTTATTGGATCTCGACAAACACACCGCTAAAAGAGATTACATCGAATAGATCTCCACAAGAGAGGGGGAGAACATTGTATTGAGATCCAAAAAGAGAGAAGAAGCCATCTAGCTAATAACTATGGACCCGAAGGTCTGTGGTATACTACTCACAACTCATTGGAAGGGCTATGGTGTAGATGTAGAAGCCCTCCGTGGTGGATCCCCCGCAGAACGCCAGCGACGGCAGCTCAAGATGGGATCTCGCGGATCTGAGAAGGTTCTGGTGGTGGAAATATTTCTTCGGTGGCTCCATGGAGGTTTTTGGGGTATGTAGGCTTATATAGGAGGAAGAAGTACGTCGGTGGCCGCCCGAGGGGCCCACGAGACAGGGGGCGCGCCCTGTAGGGGTGGGCGCGGCCCCCACCCTCGTGGCTGCCTCGGCTGCTTCTTGACTTGCACTCCAAGTCCTCTGGATCACGTTTGTTCCAAAAATCACGCACTCGAAGGTTTCATTCCGTTTGGACTCCGTTTGATATTCCTTTTCTTCGAAATACTGAAATAGGCAAAAAATAGCAATACGGGCTGGGCCTCCGATTAGTAGGTTAGTCCCAAAAATGATATAAATGTGTAAAATAAAGCCCATAGACATCCAAAATAGGTAATATAATAGCATGGAACAATCAAAACTTTTTTTTACGTTGGAGACGTATCACCCTGCTGCACGATGCGGAGGCGACGAGGAGGATCAGTGGCATCCGAATTTGTCAGGGGGGCAGCGGTTCTGTCACACTTGTTTTTTGCGGACGATTCATTGTTGCTGCTGAAAGCGAAGCAAGATGAGGCCCTGGAGCTTAGGCGGCTTTTGGATCTATCTGGCGTGTTCGGTGGTGCATAAGCCTCGAGAAGTCGGCTGTTATGTTTGGCCCAAACTTCGGACGAGGGTGAGGAGTCTGGATTAGGGGTGTCCGGATGGCGGATCTGTGACCTTTGGCGGACTCCGGACTATGAAGATACAAGATTGAAGACTTCGTCCGTGTCCGGATAGGACTTTCCTTGGCGTGGAAGGCAAGCTTGGCGATACGATATGTAGATCTCCTCCCATTGTAACCGACTCTGTGTAACCCTAGCCCTCTCCGGTGTCTATATAAACCGGAGAGTGTTAGTCCGTAGGACGAACAACAATCATACCATAGGCTAGCTTCTAGGGTTTAGCCTCTCTGATCTCGTGGTAGATCTACTCTTATACTACCCATATCATCAATATTAATCAAGCAGGAGTAGGGTTTTACCTCCATCGAGAAGGCCCGAAGCTGGGTAAAAACATCGTGTCCCTTGTCTCCTGTTACCATCCGCCTAGACGCACAGTTCGGGACCCCCTACCCGAGATCCGCCGGTTTTGACACCGACATTGGTGCTTTCATTGAGATTTCCTCTGTGTCGTCACCTTTAGGCCCGATGGCTTCTTCGATCATCAACCACGACGCGGTCCAGGGTGAGACTTTTCTCCCCGGACAGATCTTCGTATTCGGCGGCTTTGCATTGCGGGCCAATTCACTTGGCCATCTGGAGCAGATCGAAAGCTACGCCCCTGGCCATCAGGTCAGATTTGGAAGTTTAAACTACACGGCTGACATCCGCGGAGACTTGATCTTCGACGGATTCGAGCCACAGCCGAGCGCGCCGCACTGTCATGTTGGGCATGATCTAGCTCTGCCGCCGGACAGTGCCCAGAGCGCTGCTCAGGTGTCCGCTCCGACCCTTAGCTCGGAGCCGACTGCGCCGGTCCAGGACTTGTGGCTAGACGCCGCCTCGGGGGCTGCAATCTCTACGGTGATCGAGCCGAACACCAATCTTGTCCTTCGCGGAGCTCATGACTCCAAGGTGCCGGAATCCTTTCCGCACTCCGAATATTCCGCACCCCTCCTGATCGAACCCAATTGGGCTCCGATCATGGAGTTCACGGCCGTGGACATCTTTGAACACTCGCCCTTTGGCGACATCCTGAATTCACTAAAGTCTCTCTCTTTATCAGGAGAGCCCTGGCCGGACTATGGTCAGCAAGGTTGGGATGTGGACGACGAAGAAATTCGAAATCCACCCACCACCCACTTTGTAGCCACTGTCGACGATTTAACCGACATGCTCGACTTCGACTCCGAAGACATCGACGGTATGGACGCCGATGAAGAAGACGAACAAGAACCAGTGCCTATAGGGCACTGGACAACTACCTCATCCCATGATGTATACATGGTGGACACACCTAAAAGAAACAACGACGAGGATCAAAAGGGCGCAACGAGGGATCGTTCCCTCGAAAAGCAATCAAAGCGGCGGCGGAAGCGCCGCGCCAAACCCCACCTCGACAGAGACCCAGCCATAGAGCAGGACGAACCGGCGGATGACAAACATGCCATCGAGCAACCATCCGAACATGGCAACTTGGATAAACAAACCGAACAACCTTTCCCCGGCGAAGATAATAGTCCGGACGACCTCACGCCGGACAAGTTGCTGGAGAAGAAGAACCTCCACCAAAGGCTCGTCGCCACTGCGCGTAGCCTGAAAAAGCAGAAGCGGAAGCTCAAAACAGCAGAAGATGCACTCAGAATCAGATGGGCCAAAGTACTCAACACCGCACACAAGTACAACGACAATCACTACACAGAGAGCTATCCGAAGCGAAAATTACTACCGGAATTTGATGAGGAGGCCTTAGAGCCCCCACGGTCAAAAAACAAGGAAGCCACCAGGTCGGATAGACGACCCCATGACCGACATCGAGCGGCAAAAGGCGCCGCACTCAATCCGGCACACGATCCGCACAAGGATTCACATCAAAAAGACGGCCCAACTAGATCTATCTACGGGCCAAGAAAGCAAGCTCTAGTAAGCAATGTAACGCAAAAAATATCCGAACATCGCGGCACACCCAAATACAGGGGCACCGCACATGCCCTATGTTTCATCGATGAGGTGCCGGACCATGAATTTCCAGCGGGATTCAAGCCTGTAAGTATAGAGGCATACGACGGAACAACAGACCCTGGAGTCTGGATTGAGGATTATATCCTCCACATACACATGGCTAGAGGAGATGACCTCCACGCCATAAAATACTTACCCCTCAAGCTCAAAGGGCCAGCCCGGCATTGGCTTAAAAGCCTTCCCGAAAACACCATAGGAAGTTGGGAGGAGCTCGAGGATGCTTTTCGAGCAAATTTTCAAGGGACCTATGTCCGACCTCCGGATGCAGACGATCTAAGCCATATAACTCAACAACCTGGAGAGTCAGCCCGGAAACTCTGGAACAAATTTCTTACTAAAAAGAATGAGATAGTCGACTGTCCGGCCGCCGAAGCCCTAGCAGCTTTCAAACATAGCGTTCAAGACGAATGGCTCGCCAGACACCTCGGCCAAGAAAAGCCAAGAACAATGGCCGCATTGACAAGCCTCATGACCCGCTTTTGCGCAGGAGAGGATAGCTGGTTGGCAAGAAGCAGCACCAGCGACCTAAGTACATCCAAAGTCAGAGTTGGAAACGGGAAACCGCGTCATAGCAAGGAATTGCGCCGGATCAAGGATAACAGCCCAAAGAGCACGGCAGTCAACGCCGGATTCAAAAGCTCTCGGCAGAGTCAGAAAAAGCCGCCCCCAAATATAATAGGGACGAGCTATCTAACCTCAACAAAATCTTGGAAAAAATATGCCAAATCCACAGTACTCCCGGGAGGCCTGCAAACCACACCCACAGAGACTGTTGGGTCTTCAAGCACTCCGGCAAACTCAATGCCGAACACAAGGGGCTCGACATACCAAGCGAGGATGACGACGAACCCCACAAGCAGAGAACCAGAGAACAAAAGAAGTTCCCGCAAGAAGTCAAAACAGTAAATTCACTTCATGTGACAAAAGGGAAAAACAGAGTGGCGCCTATGGAGGTACGCGCCATGCGGCCTGTCCCAGGGGAGTCCCGCCACTGGTTGTTACAACCAATCACCTTCGATCATCAGGATTACTCTAGAGGTATCCGGAGCGTAGGCTGGACTGCCTTGGTCTTAGATCCGATAATTGACGGACTCCACTTTACACAAGTCCTAATGGACGGCGGCAGTGACCTAAACCTGCTATATCAGGACACAATCCGCAAAATGGGGATAAACCCAGCAATAATTCGCCATGGCAACACTTCCTTTCAAGGGGTCACGCCAGGCCCAGATACCCATTGTATGGGTTCCCTCTCGTTAGAAGTTATGTTCGGCTCCCCTGACAACTTCCGAAGCGAAAAGCTAACCTTCCACATCGCCCCATTCATAAGTAGCTATCAAGCACTACTGGGACGCGAAGCTTTCGCCCGCTTTAACGCAATACCGCATTATGCATTCCTTACACTCTAAATGCCCGGTCCACGAGGCATAATCTCATTAAAGGGAAATATCAAGTGTTCCTCGAGCGCGGACGATGGTGTGGCTTCCTTGACAGCCGCACACTAATCCAGCTTTACTAGTTAGAGAACCTAAACAGGTCGTTCAAGACCCCGGACATGGCTCGACCAGTCCGGCGTAAACATACAAAGGCTCAATAGCCGCATACCCCTGTACAAGGGGCTCCGCGCGTTTACACCAAGAGACAATAAAGCTCAATTCTACCCATTTTCTGTATTATACTTTGTTTATTTTAACATAGATTTCTCGCACGATTATTTTCCACTAAGTTCCTCTCTTTTGTAGACGAACACCATGCTACACCCGTCCAGGATACGGCACAACGGAGACACATGCGCAGACGTGCAGTAGGGACCCGTTTCAAGGATTCTTTTCAGATTAAGACCCTGCATAAACCTTTTTTTACTGTCTCTTGTTGATAACATCCCCCGGTTTTTTGCTATAACCGAGGAGGAGGCTGGCCTCTTGGCATGTGGCCACGCTAGAATTTTGCGCGTACCTGGGCACCAGGGGCTTCTTACCAAGGGCTTTCATTCGGCCCGTTTTCATAAAGACCGAATACCTTAGGGAGTGTTCGGCGTCGCGAGTTTGGCCTTATTTGCATCAGCTCCGAATCATGTCTTTGGTCAAATGTTGGGTTTGCCGGCTGCTGTGTTTTGCTGCCTTATGTTCCGCTCTATCGGCTAAAGCGGCACCGGAGGACTCTGCGATTGTGCCCGGTTCGCCGGCGGGCACCTCGATGAGAAAGCCAAAACTGATTTGTCATGATATAGCGAGAGACTGGTCAACCACTCGATGACTTGCCGTAATCTTTAGGATTCCTCCGCATTAACAAAAGGCCATTTCCCGGTCAGGCACACACGCGCCCCGAATTCGGGCGAGCGCGGTGCCCCTAGGGGCTATTCAGTAGCCCCACTGTGAAACTCCTATGGCTAAGTGAAAGTGATAAAGCATTATAGTCCGGTTGCCTAGTTAAGCTGCGCTATCACCTCCTTTATAGGACCAATACGTTGGATCAAGTGTGAAAATGCGCATGCGAACACCCCACATTATATGCGTGGGGCTGAAGCCAACGACGCCATCTTTCGAGTTATATACACATATACATTAACGGCCGCACAGGAGGTATTCTAATTCTTGAAAGCACAAGTATAAAAGCTTTTATATTCCATCAAAACATTGTTTTACAATAGCACATGTTATTGAACACAACATCCTTGAGCACTGCGTCTCTATTAAGCGAGCGCCTGCAGAACTTCCTCAAAGTAGTGCTCGGCGGTACTCGGCTTTCGTCCGAATCTGGGATGCAACTACACTGGCCTTCATCTCCGCCCAGTATGTCTTGACACGGGCAAGAGCCATCTGTGCACCCTCTATGCACGCTGACCTCTTCATTGCATCAATATGCGGCACCGTACCAAGGAACTGCTGCACCAAGCTAAAATAACTCTTCGGCTCGGGCCCTTTCGGCCACAGATGATTCACGACATGCTTCATGGCGAGTTCGGATAACCTGTTCAGCTCCGCCCATGCGGCCAAACGATCGGATACCGAAAGTGGGCGCTCTGGATTGTGGAACTGCGACCAAAAAAGTTCTTCCAATTGATGGTCATCTAGACCCCAGAAGTGTTCGGTCGCGTCCATGGCACTCGCCTCCAAATCCAGATAAGTGTTCGCCGCACTCAACTTTCGGTCCAACGGAGCATACTTAGGATCCCCGAACTTCATCTGCAGCATATAGGGCTTTCCAGCCGTGATATCTCCGGCCTGACGTAGCTCCTCCTTCATAGCTCTCATTGCAGAGCGAGTGTCCTTGGCCTCGGCAGTGACCTTTTCTAGGTCCTTCTGTGCCACCCTATCTTCTTTTTCAAGATGCTTACAACGGTCGGCAGCATCCTTCAATTTTACAGCCATCTCGGCCATTTCTTTCTTGCTCTGGCAGTGATAAGCCTGTTCGGCTTTTAGCTCTTCAGCCGCCTTTACGGCAGCCGCATCGCTTTTCCTCGCTTGCTCCTTGGCTTGGGCAAGTTCCGCCCGAGGGGTCTCCACGGCAGCGGCACCATTTGCATTAATGTCACATCCCTAGTTCTAGTATGCACTGAGCTAGCTAGTCATGTGTTGCATCATGTTTAAATTCTTTTGAATTTGAAATGGGGATTGTTTCAAACCCTAGCATCAAAGGAAATCAATAGGTTCAACAAAGATATTTTAGTGAACCCAAAGTGGCTTTCAAAAATGTTCATCATTTTGGAAAATCTGAAACTTGATAACGAGAGATGATGCACATTTTTCCATGACATTTTGGATCTTTGAACTAATACATATTGTATTTGAGTTGGAGCAAATATATGTTATAAATATATTTAATGCTTAAATAATTCTGTTATTTTGTGAGGGGCTCTAGAATATTCCTTTCAGTCCTGCAAAATTATCAGAAGAAACAAAAATGATTTAGTGCTTGAACTAAATCAAAACAGATTGAAACAAATAGAAAACAATAACTAAAATAGAAACAAAGCAGGAGGGAGTACCTATAACTTACCTGGCCTCACTTGTGAAGCCCACCAGAGAGGCCAACCCACCCACGCGGCCCACTACTGTGCAGCCCAGCTGCGGTCGTCTTCTCAACAAGGCCAGAGGAGGGCAGGCGTGTGCCCGACGCGCGCCGACCACCTCCTGCCTGCCTGCGTGCCCCCTCGATGCTCTGGACGACTCTCGCGACGCCACGACGCCCCTGGAACCCCTCTCGCTCTCCCTCGCTCCTCCCCCTCCTCTGCTCTCTCTCCCACACACGCCCGAGCGGAGCTCGTCGTCGCCGACGCTGTTTGCCACGGCCACCGTGCTCCCCTCGCCTCGCCGAAGCGCCAAGAAGCCCCGCCTCGTCCCCCTCTTCCTCCTCACCAAGATAGAAGGCGCCGGAAGCCTTGGAACGCCGCCATCACCTTCGTCATCATCCTCTTCCCCGACGATTGCCGCCCGTCGATTTGCTGCCCACCGGCCGTCCCCGCGCCCGCCGACCCCTCCGCTAGCCTCTCTGTGAGCTTCCGCGTCGAACCCGTCCCCTCCCTCTCTCGTTTATGCTCGCTAGCTCCGATCCCCACCATGCTGTGAGCTCACCGCCGGCGTCCTCTTTGCCGCCGTCGCTTTAGCTCGCGGTAGTCGCACCTGAGCGCACGGTCGTGCTCCTGGTTACGCCAGGAAGCCGTAGACAACCCCAGTCGGGCTCCCCATGCTCCGTAGCCCGGTCACTCCTCCACCTTTTCCGTTTTTAAAAAAATATGCAATGGATGTGCACCACTTGTCGGAGCATGGAGTTTTCATCTTTTGTTGTACATTCATCATTTTAAAATGTTTTATCTCTTGAATCGTGCGTCCAAATACTAAACTATTTTCACCAATTGGTTTCCAAACTTTTTTCACAAAAAACTGGAAAAACCAGAAAATAAAATAAAAAAAGAATACCAAAAAATAAACAAAATAAAAAAATCTGATTCAGCAAAATAAAAAGGAAAATAAATAAACCCAGAAGTGCATTTGTGGGTTTTCACTTTACTTTTAAGCAGAAGCTGTGGAAGCATAGTTTTTTTTTCCGAGAAGCTCTCGTGAAAGCAAATCTATCCATGAGAAGCAAATCTGTGCTTCTCACGAAAGCACATATTCTTTTTTCGAGAATCACATCTATGCTTCTCGCAGAAGCAAATCCTTACTTCCACAATTCTTCTCGTGGAACCACATAATTTTCCCCCAAAAGCATAGTTGTGCTTCTTGCGGAAGCAAATATGCGCTTCTCACGAAAGCACAATTTTTTTGGTTCACAGAAAAATCTCAAAAACCTAGAGAAAACCAGAAAAAAAACTGAAAAGTTAAAAAGAAACCTGAAAAGCCCGTCTAAATTCCGAAAACACATAAAAAAATAATAATAATTCTTGTAAAGAAATCTAAAGGAAAGGCCCAACACACAACATGTGGTGATGGCTGGACGCACCACTTTAACGACTGCTACAGAATGGGCTCCAACGATGATGGTGAGGTCGCAGTCGGCATCACCAAGTACCCTACAAGAGACTCCATCTCCTTAGGAAGCACCACTGAAATAGGCGAAGTAGGCTCCCCACAAATCTTCTGCAGCTCAGGCATCTGCAACACCAGATCCACGACCTCAACAACAGCTTCAGTCTCAGAAGCAATCGGCACGACCGGCAATGGAAACCGACATGATGCATCACGGGGGGAGAAATATCCATACATGCATGCTTCCTCATCGGCAGAACCAACCTGGATCTCTGGCAGGAGGGACACATCAGGCACAACCCCAATCTGAAGCTCAGGCAGCAAAGACACATCCGACACCACCTCTAGTTTGGTGATAGCGGCCTCCGCCCTCCCCAAAACACTCCCAACTCATGCAAGGCAGTCACAAAGCTCGGTGCGAAGTAGCTCTATCTCCTCCGCCAATCTGACTTGCTCAGTTGAGATAGACTGAAACTGCACATCTATCATGGAGGTATCTCCGGTGGATGTAGGTGATAGAGTAGGACACTGGGGCGACGAAGCTTGATGGACAAGCTTCTTAGCACGGTAAAAGCAGGCGATGTGGCCGGATCGAAGACCTCTATTTGAACTTGAAACTGATCCAAACACTGCAAATATATATTTCGGCTAGAGAAATGCAAGCACGCACATAGACACGGCCACACGGTACGAGGTATAAGTTGTTATATTACGGAAATGTTAACGCCCACACGTGTAGACGTTTGCATCTCGCCCACACGCATGGATCCGCGTCCGTTTGAGAGCGCATGAATCTTGGCATATTTCTAGTGCCACGTAGGACTGGTCTGGTGTGTGGGCATTCACCCGGTCGCCCACATGGCCGTTTCACCTCACGGGAGGGGTTTGTGTGTGGGCGTTCAGCAGTTCGCCCACACGCCACTTTCCACGCACGCTCAAGGGCTAGTGTGTGGGCATTTGCCATCTCGCCACACGCCCGTCTCATCTCCCACACCCAAGTTGCCACTCGCCATGTGTTTTGCAGTGTACATGGCAACTGCCCTAGTGTGCTTTATAAGCAGGTGGCAACTCTCTTATTTTTTACCCGAACATGTCAGTTGCCATGTATTTTGCAGGGTACATGACAACTGCCCTAGTGTGCTTGTAAGCAGATGGCAACTCTCTTTTTTTTACCCGAACATGTTGTTTTGCCATGTCTTTTTGTAGCGCTACACGGCAACTGCGTGGTGTTAGTAGGTGGCAACTCATAAGGTTTTCCAATGTACGTCCCATAGGGTGACGGTTGATCTTTTTCGGGATATCCGGAGGCGATTGCATTGGTGATCGCGATCGGGTCGTTTCTGTCGAGGGTTTCGACGTGAGTTGCCGGTGCCGGAATCCAGCCGCCGTCTTCGTGCTCGTGTTTCGATCGTCCAAATCCCCACCCCATCCACCAGAGGCCTTCTACGCGCTTCCCTATGGCGTGTAGTTGTAAAACACCTAAACCCTAGGAGGGGAAAGGGGGTTGGCGTTAGGCGCCATGGCTCTGGATGGCGTAGCCGGGATGTTGAGAGGCCTGAAGCTTTCGGAGGAAGAGAGGAAGGGAGTTAGGGTTAGACTATGATCCAGGGAGAAGGGGAAGGAGGCGGCGATGCAGGCCGTGGGCAAAATTATGTCAGAAAGATTGGCTCACCGCGATGCGATCTGTTTGTCTCTTGGCAAGGTTTGGTGCCCAATCAAGGGGATCGATTACAAAAAAATCGGAGCCCACCAATTCCTCTTCACGTTTCTTCAGGAGTCGAGAAAACACAAGGCGATAGAGGACGGGCCCTGTATGTTTGACAAAGATTTGGTGGTGGTTGAGGACTATGTGCCAAGTAAAAGGCTAGAGGACTATGCCCACAATAACATCCCAATCTGGGTTAGGGTTTATAACCTACCCCTTGGCATGATGAACGTTGAAGCCGCAGAAGATATTGGCAATATTATTGGTGTCTTTATAGAAGCGGATACGGGGCCTGATGGGAAGGCGTTTGGAAGGTTCCTGCGTATTAAGATCAGAATGCAAATTGATAAACCACTAATGAGAGGTTTTACTCTAGATGAGGAGCGGGAGGAAACTGGAGATGCTGATACGGGGAAGACAACCATGGTGAGTGGGGAGGAAGAGGAGGGTAGGGACTGGTGTAGGCTGGAGTATGAATATTTGCTGGACTTCTGCTACACTTGCGGATCATTGGCCATGGAGAAAAGGATTGTTCTACTAAACTAAAGAAAGAGGAACAGTCACAATTTGGCTGGTGGTTGAGGGCTGATGTAGGCCAACGCAGAGGGGGGATGGAGGAGCGGCCATGGAGGAATGGAGGTCGGAACTAGAATGGGCCCCGTAACTTTGGGTACAGTAGATCGAGTGGAAGATCTAGCGGGGGCAGTGAGAGCTTGTCATGGAGAAAAAGTGACTCGCGGTCGTCGGTAGGAGAGGATATGAGGACAGGTAGGGAGGAAGAAGTCACTAGTCCTATCAAGAAACCTCCGATTCTGATTGACAAGGGCACCGTGAGGAAATTAGACCTTGGCCAGGGGGCACTGGTGGTGCGAGAAGGGCTGCCAGGGTAGAAGGAGACGGCTTCGGCCGAGCCGGGAGGGGGTGTCAAGCAGACGAGTGGCAGGAAATATAGGAAGAAGGGAAGGCATATGTGTCTGGGGGATGATGGTAAGGAGGCAGCTGTGATCTTGGGAGAGAAAAGAGTTAGGATGGAAGAGGAGGAGGAGAAGGGAAGTAAGAAGGGGAAGGTTGATGTGATGATTCAGGAGGCCACTCGGGGGACGGATGTTGTTGTGCCAGTTGCGAACGAAGATACATCGGTCGGGCTGCAGGAGTAGTCCCGCCGGTCGCCATGGAACTCATCGGTTGGAACTGCCGGGTGCTCGGGAATGGCCCGACAGTTCGCAGCCTCCTCGACTTGGGGAGGGCCGAGGAGCCCGACATTCTTTTCTTACGGAGAATGAGTTGGAGAGGTTTCGTTGGTCGCTTGGCTTGGCTAACATGGTGGCATGGAACCCGGTAGGGCGGAGTCGTGGTGTGGCGATGTTTTGGCGTCGGGGGTGGAGGTAGCGCTTAGATCTTTTGGTAGAAGACACGTTGATGTGGATGTGATGGAGGAAGATGGACGGGTTTGGAGGTTGACCGGAATCTATGGGGAGTCTGAGATGGAGCGTAAGGTGGAGACGTGGAAACTGTTGCGTATCCTTGGACAGCAACACCAGCATGGACGTCCGTGGATGTGCTTGGGTGATTTCAATGAAATATTGTCTTGTGACGAGAAGGTAGGAGGGGCGGATCGACACCAGCGATACATGGATAACTTCAGGGAGGCTCTGGAGGCTTGTGATTTGTGTGACCTTGGGTTTGAAGGGTATAAATACACTTGGAGTAATCACAGTAAGGTGGTGGACACATATATTTGTGAATGACTCGACAGAGCGAACGCAAATGCAAGATGGTGTGAATGGTTCCCGGAGTTCACTATTTACAATGGCGCTCCCCGCCACTCCGACCATCGACCCGCCATTGTCTGTACTCATGGGGCCACGAGAAGGACGGGGGGAGGAGATCGGGGGTTTCGATTTGAGGCATGGAGGCTCCAGGAAGAAGGTTGCAATGCAGAGGTGCAAGGGGCATGGGATGAAGGGTGCTTGAAGGATAGAGGGGATGTCGCGTCTGCAATGAAAAATGTGGCTGGGAGGATGAGGAGATGGGGCAAGGAGGTGGCGGGAGAGCTTGAAGCTAGGCTGAGAGAAACTCAGAGGGAGTTGGAGAGATGTATGAGGGCGCCGGTCTCGGCTACAAAAGTCATAGAAGAAGGAAGACTACGGTGTTTAGTTGAGGAGCTGGAAGGAAAGAAAAACACGAAAGCACAGCAGCATTCTCATGTTACATGGCTGTGTGATGGGAATAGGAGTACGAAGTATTTCATGGCAGTGGCT
This sequence comes from Aegilops longissima, assembly GCA_021605205.1. Lineage (NCBI taxonomy): Eukaryota > Viridiplantae > Streptophyta > Magnoliopsida > Poales > Poaceae > Aegilops > Aegilops longissima. The sequence continues at coordinate 34,499,165 of CM038676.1, forward strand.
TCAACAAGGAGGAAGGCCAATAAGTTAAAGAAGTTGGTTAAGGAGGATGGCTCGGAGGTGAAAGAAGGGGACGAGCTTATAACTATGTTTGCTCTTTTTTCCAAGACCTATTCACATCTGCTGGAGTTAGACGCCTACCGGAGATAATTGACAAAGTACTGCCCCGTGTCACTCCTGCTATGCGGGCGGTCCTAGAAGCTGAAGTCACTCGAGAGGAAGTGAAGGCCGCGCTGGATCACATTGGAGATCTTAAGGCGCCAGGACCGGATGGAATGCCCTCAGTGGTATATAAAAAACACTAGCATTTCATGGGCGATAAGATTGTCGATGAGGTCATTGCAGTTCTTAATGGTGGTGCTATGCCGAAATGATGGAATGATACTACTGTTGTACTTATTCCCAAAGTTAAAAGTCCTAGTAGAATCAAAGACCTCCGGCCGATCAGCTTATGCAATGTGATATACGAGTTGGTTTCCAAGGTTATTGCCAAACGCCTCAAACTTATACTCCCAGAGATTATATCCCCAAACCAAAGTGCCTTTGTCCCCGGGAGGATGATTACTGACAACGTCCTAGTGGTGTATGAGGTGTCGCACTACCTTTTGAACAAGAAAAGAGGAAAGGAAGGAATTGCAGCAGTCAAAGCGGACATGAGCAAAGCATACAACAGGGTTGAGTGGGAATTCCTTAGAGCTATGCTGAACAAGATGGGTTTCGGGCCAAGGTGGGTCGATCTAGTCATGAACTGCGTCTGCACGGTTCGGTACCAGATCAAGGTGAACGGGAATTGTCCGAACAATTTTCACCATCTCCAGGCCTACTTCGCCATACCTGTTTGTCATTTGTGCGGAAGGGCTCTCGGCCCTGTACTACGTCTTGAGCTTGCGTTGGTTATCCTTGAAGAGGAAAGGGTGATGCAGCACAGTAGCATAAGTATTTCCCTCAGTTTTTGAGAACCAAGGTATCAATCCAGTAGGAGGCTCCTCACAAGTCCCACGAACCTACACAAACAAACAAAGAACTCACAACCAACGGGATAAAGGGGTTGTCAATCCCTTCGCGGCCACTTGCGAAAGTGAGATCTGATAGAAATAATATGATAAGATAAATATATTTTTGGTATTTTATAATATAGATGCAGAAAATAAAGAGGCAAATAAAAGTAGATTGAAAACTTATAAGATAAAAGATAGACCCGGGGGCCATAGGTTTCACTAGAGGCTTCTCTCAAGATAGCATAAGTATTATGGTGGGTGAACAAATTACTGTCGAGCAATTGATAGAAAAGCGAATAATTATGAGGTTATCTAGGCATGATCATGTATATAGGCATCACGTCCGCAACAAGTAGACCGACTCCTGCCTGCATCTACTACTATTACTCCACACATCGACCGCTATCCAGCATGCATCTAGAGTATTAAATTCATAAGAACAGAGTAACACATTAAGAAAGATGACATGATGTAGAAGGATAAACTCAAGCAATATGATATAAACTCCAACTTTTTATCCTCGATGTCAACAATACAATATGTGTCTTGCAACCCTTTCTGTCACTGGGTAAGAACACCGGAAGATTGAACCCAAAGCTAAGCACTTCTCCCATGGCAAGAAAGATCAATCTAGTAGGCCAAACCAAATCGATAATTCGAAGAGACTTTCAAAGATAACTCAATCATACATAAAAGAATTCAGAGAAGATTCAAATATTATTCATAGATAAACTTGATCATAACCCCACAATTAATCGGATCTCGACAAACACACTGCAAAAAGAGATTACATCGAATAGATCTCCACAAGATAGGGGGAGAACATTGTATTGAGATCCAAAAAGAGAGAAGAAGCCATCTAGCTAATGACTATGGACCCGAAGGTTTGTGGTAAACTACTCACAATTCATTGGAGGGGCCTTGGTGTTGATGTAGAAGCCCTCCGTGGTGGATTCCCCTTCCGGCAGAACGCCATCGACGGCTCCAAGATGGGATCTCGTGAATACATAAGGTTACGATGGTGGAAATATTTCTTCGGCGGCTCCCTGGATGTTTTTGGGGTATGTAAGCTTATATATGAGGAATAAGTACGTCGGTGGCTGCTCGAGGGGCCCACGAGACAGGGGGCGCGCCCTGTAGGGGTGGGCGCGCCCCCCACCATCGTGGCTGCCTCGGCTGCTTCTTGACTTGCACTCCAAGTCCTGTGGATCACGTTCGTTCCAAAAATCACGCTCTCGAAGGTTTCATTCCTTTTGGATTCTGTTTGATATTCCTTTTCTTCGAAATACTGAAATAGGCAAAAAAATAGCAATATGGGCTGGGCCTCCTGTTAGTAGGTTAGTCCTAAAAATGATATAAATGAGTAAAATAAAGGCCATAGACATCCAAAATAGGTAATATAATAGCATGGAACAATAAAGAATTATAGATACGTTGGAGACGTATCAAGCATCCCCAAGCTTAATTCCTGCTCGTCCTCGAGTAGGTAAATGATAAAAAACAGAATTTTTGATGTGGAATGCTACCTAGCATAATTCTCAATGTAATTTCTCTTTATTGTGGCATGAATGTTCAGATCCAAGTGATTCAAAATAAAAGTTCATATTGACAAAAGAAATAGCAATACTTCAAGCATACTAATAAAAGCAATAATGTCTTCTCAAAATAACATGGCTAAAGAAAGTTCATCCCTACAAAATCATATAGTTAGGCTATGCTTCATTTTCGTCACATAAAGATGTTCCCAACTTCTATACCCCCGATGACAAGCCAAGCAATTGTTCCGTACTTAAATAATCTCAAACTTTTTCAACCTTCAGGCAATACATGAGCGTGAGCCATGGATACATCACTATGGGTGGAATAGAATAATGATTGGGGATTGTGTGGAGAAGACAAAAAAGGAGAAAGTATCACATTGACGAGGATAATCAACGGGCTATGGGAATGCCCATCAATTGATGTCAACATGAGGAGTAGGGATTGCCATGCAACGGATGCACTAGAGCTATAAATGAATGAAATCTCAACAAAAGAAAACTAGTGGGTGTGCATCCAACTTGCTTTCTCACGAAGACCTAGGGCATTTGAGGAAGCCCATAGTAGGAATATACAAGCCAAGTTCTATAATGAAAAATTCCCACTAGTATATGAAAGTGACAACCTATGCGACTCTCTACATGAAAACATGGTGCTACTTTGAAGCACAATATATGAGACCCACTACATGAAGAACAAGGTGCTACTTTGAAGCACAAGTGTGGAAAAAGAGATAGTAGCATTGCCCGTTTATTTATTTTCTTTTATTTTCTTTTTTTTCTTTGGCCTTTCTTTTTTTTCTTTTGGACTTTTTTTTTATTTTTTGGCAATGCTCTAATAATAATGATCATCACACTTTTATTGATTACAACACATGAATTACAACTCGAAACTAGAACAAGATATGACTCTATATAAATGCCTCCGGCGGTGTACCGGGATGGTGCAATGAATCAAGAGTGACATGTATAAAAAATTATGCATTGTGGCTTTGCCACAAATACGATGTCAACTACATGATCATGCAATGGCAATATGACAAAAGTAATGTATGTCATGATGATGATGAATAGAACGGTGGAAAGTTGCATGGCAATATATCTCGGAATGGCTATGGAAATGCCATAAATAGGTAGGTATGGTGGCTGTTTTGAGGAAGATATAAGGAGGTTTATGTGTGATATAGCATATCATATCACGGGGTTTGGATGCACCACCGAAGTTTGCACCAACTCTCAAGGTGAGAAAGGGCAATGCACGGTACCGAAGAGGCTAGCAATGATGGAAAGGTAAAAGCGCGTATAATCCATGGACTCAACATTAGTCAAAAGAACTCATATACTTATTGCAAAAATTTAGAAGTCATCAAAAACCAAGCACTATGCGCATGCTCCTAGGGGGATAGATTGGTAGGAAAAGAGCATCGCTCTTCCCCGACCGCCACTCATAAGGATGCACAAGCCAGGTACACTTCATGCTTCAAATTTGTTACACAACTTTAACCATACGCGCATGCTACGTGACTTGCTAACTTCAACACAAGCGTTCTTTAAATTCATAATCACCCAACTAGCATGACTTTAATATCACTACCTCCCTATCTCAAAACAATTATCAAGTATCAAGTTGATCATAGCATCCAATTCACTTCATATGATAGTTTTTATTATACCCAACTTGGATGCTCATCATTCTAGGACCAATTTATAACCATAGCAAATACCATGCTGTTCTAAAAGACTCTCAAAATAATATAAGTGAAGCATGAGAGATCAACAATTTCTTCAAAATTAAACCACCGCCGTGCTCTAAAAGATATAAGTGAAGCACTATAGCAAAAACTAGCTAGCTCAAAAGATATAAGTGAATCACATAGAGTATTCTAGTAAATTTCAATCAAGGAGGATTCTCCCAAAAGGTGTGTTACAGAAATGAAGATTGTGGTAAACTAAAAAGCAAAGACTAATATAATACACGACGCTCCAAGCAAAACACATATCATGTAGCAAATAAAAATATAGCTCCAAGTAAAGTTACCAATGAATGAAGACGAAAGAGGGGATGCCTTCCGGGGGCATCCCCAAGCTTAGGATTTTGGCTATTCTTGAATATCTTGGGGTGCCTTGGGAATCCCCAAGCTTAGGATTTTCCCACCCTTTATTCCATAGTCCATCAAATCTTTACCCAAGCTTGAAAACTTCACAACACAAAACTCAACAGGAAATCTCATAAACTCTGTTAGTGAAAGAAAACAAAACCACCACATAAGGTACTGTAATGAACTTATTATTTCTTTATATTAGTGTTAAAACTACTGTATTCCAAGTTCTCTATGGTTCATACCCTTACATACTAGCCATAGATGCATCAAAATAAGCAAACAACACACGAAAAACAGAATCTGTCAAAAACAGAACAGTCTGTAGCAATCTGTAAATAAGCCAACTTCTGGAACTTCAAAAATCCTACCAAAATAGGACGTCCTAAAAAATTTGTTTATTGAAGAGCATCAAAACGAATCAATGCAAAATCTCGTTTCTATGATTTATTGAATTTTTTCTCGTGAGCGCAAAGTTTCTGTTTTTCAGCAAAATCAAATCAACTCATATCATAGGTTATCCTATAGGTTCTACTTGGCACAAACACTAAATAAAACATGAAAACACATCTAAACAGAAAGTAGAAACAAAATTTATTACTAAACAGGAACAAAAACAAAAAACACAAAGAAAATTGGGTTGCCTCCCAACTAGCACTATCGTTTAACACCCCTAGCTAGGCATAAAAGCGAAGATAGATCTAAGTAGTGCCATCTTTGGCACTTGATTCATAGGTAGCTCGCATGATAGATTCATAAGGTATTTTAACTTTCTTCCTTGGAAAGTGCTCCATGCCTTTCTTTAATGGAAATTGGAATCTAATATTCCCTTCCTTCATATCAATAATCGCACCAATCGTTCCAAGGAAAGGTCTACCAAGAATAATAGGGCAAGAAAGATTGCAATCTATATCAAGAACGATAAAATCAACGGGCACCAAATTTCTATTAGCAAAAATTAGAACATCATTGATTCTTCCCATTGGCTTTTTAATGGTGGAATCCGCAAGGTGCAAATTTAAAGAGCAATCATCAAAATCATGGAAACCTAGAATATCACATAAATTTTTCGGAATCGTGGAAACACTAGCACCCAAATCACACAAAGCAAAACACTCATAATCTTTAATTTTAATCTTTATCGTAGGTTCGAACTCATCACTAAGTTTTCTAAGTATAGAAACTTCCAAATTAAGTTTTTCATCAAAAGATTGCATCAAGCCATCAACAATATGTTTGGTAAAGGCTTTATTTTGACTATAAGCATGAGGAGAATTAACAACGGATTGCAACAAGGAAATACAACTTTCTAAAGAACAATTATCATAATCAAAATCCTTGAAATCCGAGATAGTGGGTTCAATACTATTTAAAGTCATGACCTCTCCAATCCCACTTTTACCAAATTTAGCATCAAGATCTAAAAACTCCGAAATCTTGGGACGCCTTCTAAATAAAGTTGACTCATCTCCAGTCCCATTACTATCATGTTCATATTTCAAAACAAAGATCTAATAGGGGACACATCAACAACTTTAAAATCTTCATCATTATTTTCATGGAAACTAGAAGAACACGCTTTTATAAAGCTATTTTTCTTAGCACGCAATCTAGCGGTTCTTTCTTTGCATTTGTCAATGGAACTTCTCATAGCTTTGAGATACTCATTGATATCATGCTTAGGAGAAGAAGATCTAAGTTTGAGAGAATCAACATCAAGAGAAAGTCTATCAACGTTCCTAGTCAAATCATCAACTTTGAGCATTTTTTCTTCAAGCAAAGCATTAAAATTCTTTTGAGAGATCATAAATTCTTTCAGACTATTTTCAAAATCAGAGGGCATCTTATTAAAATTACCATAAGAATTATTGTAGGAATTTCCATAATTATTAGAGGAATTGCTAGGGAACGGTCTAGGATTAAAGTTTCCTCTATAAGCATTGTTTCCAAAATTATTCCTACCAACAAAATTTACATCCATAGATTTATTATTATTCTCAATCAAGGTAGATAAAGGCATATCATTGGGATCAATAGGTGAACTCTTAGTAGCAAACAACCTCATAAGCTCATCCATCTTTCCACTCAAAACATTAATTTCTTCTATAGCATGCACTTTTTTACTAGTAGATCGTTCGGTGTGCCATTGAGAATAATTAGCCATAATATTATCAAGAAGTTTTGTAGCATCTCCCAACATGATTTCCATAAACGTGTCTCCGGCGGCCGAATCTAAAAGATTTCTAGAAGAAAAATTCAATCCGTCAAAAAAATTTTGTATGATCATCCAGAAATTCAAACCATGAGTAGGGCAATTGCGAATCATCAATTTCATTCTTTCCCAAGATTGGGCAACATGCTCATGATCAAGTTGTTTAAAATTCATAATATCGTTCCTAAGCGAGATGATCTTAGCGGGAGGAAAATACTTAGAGATAAAAGCATCTTTGCACTTTCTCCAAGAATCAATACTATTTTTAGGCAAAGATGAAAACCAAACTTTAGCATGATCTCTAAGTGAAAACGGAAATAACTTCAACTTAACAATATCATTATCCATATCTTTTTTCTTTTGCATCTCACACAAATTAACAAAGTTATTTAGATGAGTAGAGGCATCTTCACTAGGAAGGCCGGAGCATTGATCTTTCATAACAAGATTCAGCAAAGCATCATTGATTTCACAAGACTCAACATCATTAAGAGGGGCAATCGGAGTACTAAGGAAATCATTATTATTGGAATTGGAGAAATCACACAATTTGGTATTATCTTGCACCATGGCGACAAGTAATCCAACACACAAGCAAACATAAAAAGTCAAGCGAAAGAGAGAAGAAGGCAAGCGGAAAAGAGAGGAGATTGGGAAAGAGAGGGCGAATAAAACGGCAAGGGTGAAGTGGGGGAGTGTAAAACGGGAGGCAAATGGAAAATAATGTAAATGCGAGGGAGATGAGTTTGTGATGGGTACTTGGTATGTCTTGACTTGAGCGAAGACCTCCCCGGCAACGCCGCCAGAAATCCTTCTTGCTACGTCTTGAGCTTGCGTTGGTTATCCTTGAAGAGGAAAGGGTGATGCAGCACAGTAGCGTAAGTATTTCCCTCAGTTTTTGAGAACCAAGGTATCAATCCAGTTGGAGGTTCCTCACAAGTGGCACGAACCTACACAAACAAACAAATAACTCGCAACCAACGTGATAAAGGGGTTGTCAATCCCTTCACGACCACTTGCGAAAGTGAGATCTGATAGAAATAATATGATAAGATAAATATATTTTTGGTATTTTATAATATAGATGCAGAAAATAAAGATGCAAATAAAAGTAGATTGAAAACTTATAAGATAAAAGATAGACCCGGGGGCCATAGGTTTCACTAGAGGCTTCTCTTAAGATAGCATAAGTATTATGGTGGGTGAACAAATTACTGTCGAGCAATTGATAGAAAAGCGAATAATTATGAGATTATCTAGGCATGATCATGTATATATGCATCACGTCCGCAACAAGTAGACCGACTCCTGCCTACATCTACTACTATTACTCCACACATCGACCGCTATCCAGCATGCATCTAGAGTATTAAGTTCATAAGAACAGAGTAACACATTAAGAAATATGACATGATGTAGAAGGATAAACTCAAGCAATATGATATAAACCCCATCTTTTTATCCTCGATGGCAAAAATACAATATGTGTCTTGCAACCCTTTCTGTCAGTGGGTAAGAACACCGCAAGATTGAACCAAAAGCTAAGCACTTCTCCCATGGCAAGAAAGATCAATCTAGTAGGCCAAACGAAACCGATAATTCGAAGAGACTTGCAAAGATAACTCAATCATACATAAAAGAATTCAGAGAAGATTCAAATATTATTCATAGATAAACTTGATCATAAACCCACAATTTATTGGATCTCGACAAACACACCGCAAAAAGAGATTACATCGAATAGATCTCCACAAGAGAAGGGGAGAACATTGTATTGAGATCCAAAAAGAGAGAAGAAGCCATCTAGCTAATAACTATGGACCCGAAGGTCTGTGGTAAACTACTCACAACTCATTGGAAGGGCTATGGTGTAGATGTAGAAGCCCTCCGTGGTGGATCCCCCCGGCAGAAACGCCATGACGGCTCAAGATGGGATCTCGCGGATACAGAAGGTTACGGTGGTGGAAATATTCCTTCGGTGGCTCGCTGGATGTTTTTGGGGTATGTAGGATTATATAGGAGGAAGAAGTACGTCGGTGGCCGCCCGAGGGGCCCACGAGACAGGGGGTGCGCCCCTGTAGGGGTGGGCGCGGCCCCCACCCTCGTGGCTGCCTTGGCTGCTTCTTGACTTGCACTCCAAGTCCTCTGGATCACGTTCGTTCCAAAAATCACGCTCTCAAAGCTTTCATTCCGTTTGGACTCTTTTTGATATTCCTTTTCTTCGAAATACTGAAATAGGCAAAAAATAGCAATACGGGCTGGGCCTCCGATTAGTAGGTTAGTCCCAAAAATGATATAAATGTGTAAAATAAAGCCCATAGACATCCAAAACAGGTAATATAATAGCATGGACCAATCAAAACTTTTTTTTACGTTGGAGACGTATCACCCTGCTGCACGATGCGGAGGCGACGGGGAGGATCAGTGGCGTCCGAATTTGTCAGGGGGCAGCGGTTCTGTCACACTTGTTTTTTGCGGATGATTCATTTTTGCTGCTGAAAGCGAAGCAAGATGAGGCCCTGGAGCTTAGGCGGCTTTTGGATCTATACGAGGCGTGTTCTGGTCGGTGCATAAACCTCGAGAAGTCGGCTGTTATGTTTGGCCCAAACTCGGACGAGGGGTGAGGGAGTCCTAGATTAGGGGGTGTCCGGATGGCCGGACTGTGACCTTTGGCCGGACTCCCGGACTATGAAGATACAAGATTGAAGACTTCGTCCCGTGTCCGGATAGGACTTTCCTTGGCGTGGAAGGCAAGCTTGGCGATACGATATGTAGATCTCCTCCCATTGTAACCGACTCTGTGTAACCCTAGCCCTCTTCGGTGTCTATATAAACCGGAGTGTTTTAGTCCGTAGGACGAACAACAATCATACCATAGGCTAGCTTCTAGGGTTTAGCCTCTCTGATCTCGTGGTAGATCTACTCTTATACCACCCATATCATCAATATTAATCAAGCAGGAGTAGGGTTTTACCTCCATCGAGAGGGCCCGAACCTGGGTAAAAACATCGTGTCCCTTGTCTCCTGTTACCATCCGCCTAGACGCACCGTTCGGGACCCCCTACCCGAGATCCGCCGGTTTTGACACCGACATTGGTGCTTTCATTGAGATTTCCTCTATGTCGTCACCTTTAGGCCCGATGGCTTCTTCGATCATCAACCATGACGCGGTCCAGGGTGAGATTTTTCTCCCCGGACAGATCTTCGTATTCGGCGGCTTTGCATTGCGGGCCAATTCACTTGGCCATCTGGAGCAGATCGAAAGCTACGCCCCTGGCCATCAGGTCAGATTTGGAAGTTTAAACTACACGGCTGACATCCGCGGAGACTTGATCTTCGACGGATTCGAGCCACAGCCGAGCGCGCCGCACTGTCATGATGGGCATGATCTAGCTCTGCCGCCAGACAGTGCCTAGAGCGCCGCTCAGGTGTCCGCTCCGACCCTTAGCTCGGAGCCGACTGCGCCGGTCCAGGACTTGTGGCTAGACGCCGCCTCGGGGGCTGCAATCTCTACGGCGATCGAGCCGAACACCAATCTTGTCCTTCGCGGAGCTCATATCTCCAAGGTGCCGGACTCCTTTCCGGACTCCGAATATTCCGCACCCCTCCTGATCGAACCCAATTGGGCTCCGATCATGGAGTTCACGGCCGTGGACATCTTTCAACACTCGCCCTTTGGCGACATCCTGAATTCACTAAAGTCTCTCTCTTTATCAGGAGAGCCCTGGCCGGACTATGGTCAGCAAGGTTGGGATGTGGACGACGAAGAAACTTGAAACCCACCCACCACCCACTTTGTAGCCACTGTCGACGATTTAACCGACATGCTCGACTTCGACTCCGAAGACATCGACGGTATGGACGCCGATGAAGAAGACGAACAAGAACCAGCGCCTATAGGGCACTGGACAACTACCTCATCCCACGATGTATACATGGTGGACACACCTAAAAGAAACAACGACGAGGATCAAAAGGGCGCAACGAGGGATCGTTCCCTCGAAAATCAATCAAAGCGGCGGCGGAAGCGCCACGCCAAACCCCACCTCGACAGAGACCCAGCCATAGAGCAGGACTAACCGGCGGACGACAAACATGCCCTCGAGCAACCGTCCGAACATGGCAACTTGGATAAACAAACCGAACAACCTGTCCCCGGCGAAGATAATAGTCCGGACGACCTCACGCTGGACAAGTTGCTGGAGAAGAAGAACCTCCACCAAAGGCTCGTAGCCACTGCGCGTAGCCTGAAAAAGCAGAAGCGGAAGCTCAAAACAGCGGAAGATGCACTCAGAATCAGATGGGCCAAAGTACTCAACACCGCACACAAGTACAGCGACAATCACTACACAGAGAGCTATCCGAAGCGAAAATTACTACCGGAATTTGATGAGGAGGCCTTAGAGCCCCCACGGTCAAAAAACAAGGAAGCCACCGGGTCGAATAGACGACCCCATGACCGACATCGAGCTGCATCAGGCGCCGCACTCAATCCGGCACGCGATCCGCACAAGGATTCACATCAAAAAGACGGCCCAACTAGATCTATCTACGGGCCAAGAAAGCAAGCTCTAGTAAGCAATGTAACGCAAAAAATATCCGAACATCGCGGCACACCCAAATACAGGGGCACCGCACATGCCCTATGTTTCACCGATGAGGTGCCGGACCATGAATTTCCAGCGGGATTCAAGCTTGTAAGTATAGAGGCATACGACGGAACAACAGACCCTGGAGTCTGGATTGAGGATTATATCCTCCACATACACATGGCTAAGAGGAGATGACCTCCACGCCATAAAATACTTACCCCTCAAGCTCAAATGGCCAGCCCGTCATTGGCTTAAAAGCCTTCCCGAAAACACCATAGGAAGTTGGGAGGAGCTCGAGGATGCTTTTCGAGCAAATTTTCAAGGGACCTATGTCCGACCTCCGGATGCAGACGATCTAAGCCATATAACTCAACAACCTGGAGAGTCAGCCCGGAAACTCTAGAACAGATTTCTTACTAAAAAGAATCAGATAGTCGATTGTCCGGACGCCGAAGCCCTAGCAGCTTTCAAACATAGCGTTCAAGACGAATGGCTCGCCAGACACCTCGGCCAAGAAAAGCCAAGAACAATGGCCGCATTGACAAGCCTCATGACCCGCTTTTGCGCAGGAGAGGATAGCTGGTTGGCAAGAAGCAGCACCAGCGACCCAAGTACATCCAAAGTCAGAGTTGGAAACGGGAACCCACGCCATAGCAAGGAATTGCGCCGGATCAAGGATAACAGCCCGAAGAGCACGGCAGTCAACGCCGGATTCAAAAGCTCTCGGCAGAATCAGAAAAAGCCGCCCCCAAAGATAATAGGGACGAGCTATCTAACCTCAACAAAATCTTGGACAAAATATGCCAAATCCACAGTACTCCCGGGAGGCCTGCAAACCACACCCACAGAGACTGTTGGGTCTTCAAGCAATCCGGCAAACTCAATGCCGAACACAAGGGGCTCGACATACCAAGCGAGGATGACGACGAACCCCACAAGCAGAGAACCAGAGAACAAAAGAAGTTCCCGCAAGAAGTCAAAACAGTAAATTCACTTCATGTGACAAAAGGGAAAAACAGAGTGGCGCCTATGGAGGTACGCGCCATGCGGCCTGTCCCAGGGGAGTCCCGCCACTGGTTGTTACAACCAATCACCTTCGATCATCAGGATTACTCTAGAGGTATCCGGAACGTAGGCTGGACTGCCTTGGTCTTAGATCCGATAATTGACGGACTCCACTTTACACAAGTCCTAATGGACGGCGGCAGTGACCTAAACCTGCTATATCAGGACACAATCCGCAAAATGGGGATAAACCCAGCAATAATTCGCCATGGCAACACTTCCTTTCAAGGGGTCACGCCAGGCCCAGATACCCATTGTATGGGTTCCCTCTCGTTAGAAGTTATGTTCAGCTCCCCCGACAACTTCCGAAGCGAAAAGCTAACCTTCCACATCACCCCATTCATAAGTAGCTATCAAGCACTACTGGGACGTGAAGCTTTCGCCCACTTTAACGCAATACCACATTATGCATTCCTTACACTCTAAATGCCCGGTCCACGAGGCATAATCTCATTAAAGGGAAATATCAAGTGTTCCTCGAGCGCGGACGATGGTGCGGCTTCCTTGACAGCCGCACACTAATCCAGCTTTAATAGTTAGAGAACCTAAACAGGTCGTTCAAGACCCCGGACATGGCTCGACCAGTCCGGCGTAAACATACAAAGGCTCAATAGCCGCATACCCCTGTACAAGGGGCTCCGCGCGTTTACACCAAGAGACAATAAAGCTCAATTCTACCCATTTTCTGTATTATACTTTGTTTATTTTAACATAGATTTCTCGACGATTATTTTCCACTAAGTTCCTCTCTTTGCGAGGCGAACACCATGCTACACCCGTCGAGGATACGACACAACGGAGACACATGCGCAGAGCGACGCGAGAGGGACCCGCTTCAAGGATTCTTTTCAGATTAAGACCCTGCATAAACCTTTTTTCCTGTCTCTTGTTGATAACATCCCCCGGTTTTTTTGCTATAACCGAGGAGGAGGCTGGCCTCTTGGCATGTGGCCACACTAGAATTTTGCGCGTACCTGGGCACCAGGGGCTTCTTACCAAGGGCTTTCGTACGGCCCGTTTTCATAAAGACCGAATACCTTAGGGAGTGTTCGGCGTCGCGAGTTTGGCCTTATTTGCATCAGCTCCGAATCATGTCTTTGGTCAAATGTTGGGTTTGCCCGGCTGCTGTGTTTTGTTGCCTTATGTTCCGCTCTATCGGCTAAGGCGGCACCAGGAGAACTACTGCGATTGTGCCCCGGTTCGGCCAGGCGAGCACCTCAGTAGAGAAAGCCGAAAACTGACTGTCATGATATAGCGAGAGACTGGTCAACCACTCGATGACTTGCCGTAATCTTTAGGATTCCTCCGCATTAACAAAGGGCCGTTTCCCGGTCAGGCACACACGCGCCCCGAATTCGGGCGAGCGCGGTGCCCCTAGGGGCTATTCAGTAGCCCCACTGTGAAACTCCTATGGCTAAGTGAAAGTGATAAAGCATTATAGTCCGGTTGCCTAGTTCGCTGCGCTATCACCCCTTTATAGGACCAAGACGTTGGATCAAGTGTGAAAATGCGCCTTCTGCGAACACCCCCACATTATATGCGTGGGGGCTGAAGCCAACGACTGCCATCTTTCAGGTTATATACACATATACATTAACGGCCGCACAAGAGGTATTCTAATTCTTGAAAGCACAAGTATAAAAAGCTTTTATATTCCATCAAAACATTGTTTTACAATAGCACATGTTATTCGAACACAACATCCTTCGAGCACTGCGTCTCTATTAAACGAGCGCCCTGCAGAACTTCCTCAAAGTAATGCTCGGCAGGTACTCGGCTTTCGTCCGAATCCTGGGATGCAACTACACTGGCCTTCATCTCCGCCCAGTATGTCTTGACACGGGCAAGAGCCATCTGTGCACCCTCTATGCACGCTGACCTCTTCATTGCATCAATATGCGGCACCGTACCAAGGAACTGCTGCACCAAGCTAAAATAACTCTTCGGCTCGGGCCCTTTCGGCCACAGATGACTCACGACATGCTTCATGGCGAGTCCGGATAACTTGTTCAGCTCCGCCCATGCGGCCAAACGATCGGATACCGAAAGTGGGCGCTCTGGATTGTGGAACTGCGACCAAAAAAGTTCTTCCAATTCATGGTCATCTAGACCCCAGAAGTGTTCGGTCGCGTCCGTGGCACTCGCCTCCAAATCCAGATAAGTGTTCGCCGCACTCCACTTTCGGTCTAACGGAGCATACTTAGGATCCCCGAACTTCATCTGCAGCATATAGGGCTTCCCAGCCGTGATATCTCCGGCCTGACCTTGCTCCTCCTTCATAGCTCTCATTGCAGAGCGAGTGTCCTTGGCCTCGGCAGTGACCTTTTCTAGGTCCTTCTGTGCCACCCTATCTTCTTTTTCAAGAAGCTTACAACGGTCGGCAGCATCCTTCAATTTTACAGCCATCTCGGCCATTTCTTTCTTGCTCTGGCAGTGAGCAGCCTGTTCGGCTTTTAGCTCTTCAGCCGCCTTTACGGCAGCCGCATCGCTTTTCCTCGCTTGCTCCTTGGCTTGGGCAAGTTCCGCCCGAAGGGTCTCCACGGCAGCGGCACCATTTGCATTAATGTCACATCCCTAGTTCTAGTATGCACTGAGCTAGCTAGTCATGTGTTGCATCATGTTTAAATTCTTTTGAATTTGAAATGGGGATTGTTTCAAACCCTAGCATCAAAGGAAATCAATAGATTCAACCAAGATATTTTTAGTGAACCCAAAGTGGCTTTCAAAAATGTTCATCATTTTTGGAAAATGCTGGAAACAGTAACCAGAGATGATGCACATTTTTCCATGACATTTTGGATCTTTGAACTAATACATATTGTATTTGAGTTGGAGCAAATATATGTTATAAATATATTTAATGCTTCAATAATTCTGTTATTTTGTGAGGGGCTCTAGAATATTCCTTTCAGTCCCTGCAAAAATTATCAGAAGAAACAAAAATGATTTAGTGCTTGAACTAAATCAAAATAGATTGAAACAAATAGAATACAATAACTAAAATAGAAACAGAGCAGGAGGGAGTACCTATAACTTACCTGGCCTCACTTGTGAAGCCCACCAGAGAGGCCAACCCACCCACGCGGCCCGCTACTTTGCAGCCCAGCTGCCAGTCGTCTTCTCTAGCGCACCAGGAGGACGCGGGCATGTGCCCGACGCGCGCCAACCACCTCCTGCCTGCCTGCGTGCCCCCTCGACGCTCTGGACGACTCTCGCAACGCCACGACGCCCCTGGGACCCCTCGCACTCTCCCTCGCTCCTCCCCCTCCTCTGCTCTCTCTCCCACACGCGCCCGAGCGGAGCTCGTCGTCGCCGACGCTGTTTGCCACGGCCACGGTGCTCCCCTCGCCTCGCCGAAGCGCCAAGAAGCCCCGCCTCGTCCCCCTCTTCCTCCTCACCAAGACAGAAGGCGCCGGAAGCCTTGGAACGCCGCCATCACCTTCGTCATCATCCTCTGCCCCGACGATTGCCGCCCGTCGATTCGCTGCCCACCGGCCGTCCCCGCGCCCGCCGACCCCTCCGCTAGCTTCTCTGTGAGCTTCTGCGTCGAACCCGTCCCCTCCCTCTCTCGTTTATGCTCGCTAGCTCCGATCCCCACCATGCCGTGAGCTCACCGCCGGCGTCCTCTTTGCCGTCGTCGCTTTAGCTCGCGGTAGTCGCACCTGAGCGCACGGTCGTGCTCCTGGTTACGCCAGGAAGCCGTAGACAACCCCAGTCGGGCTCCCCATGCTCCGTATCCCGTGCCTGTACACCACCGAACTCCGGCCGCTGCCTCCATGGTCGTGGCCGTTGTTTCTGGCGACCTCGCGGCCTCCCGAGCAGCCGGCTAGATGCGGGCGTGTGCGGGCTATCTTCTGGTGGCCTTCACGCTCTAGCGCCCCGAGACCGATGCTCGAGAAGACTTCCATATATTCCGGGTTTTGCCGTGTGTTTCTTTTGTGCTTGGTCTTTTATTTTTGCATTGCATCATGTCATCATGCCATCATATCATTAATTTTAGAAACTCATCTAAATAAATCGTATGGATCTTCGGTCCATTTAAATTGAGGAAATTCACATGGTGTTTTCTCTTTATAACATATCTTCCTAATATTTATGGAGCTATCATAAAATATTCCATTGTTTTGGAATCACCCATGAACCTACTTGCATATTAAATCCCTTGACCTTTTCTTCTTCAAGTTTTGGCTCTCTAACCTTGCCAATAATTCTTTTGCCATTTTCCGGAGCTCCATCAAAAATCCGAACATTTTTGGACCTTCCCTACCCTCACTTCCTATTCAAATCATTTGAATTTTAAATCAAATGAGTTGAATTCAAATCTTTCAATCACGCCTCTTTTATTTTCCTGGATCGAGCTCATTTTTGCGAGTTCGGAAAATAATCCCCATCGCAAAATCTTTCCCTAACCCTCTCTTTCTTTTCTCTCTCTATTTCTTTTCGGTAGAAAATATAGAGAGAGAGAGAGAGAGAGCAGCTCACCTGACCCCCTGTTCCCCTCAGCCCACTAAGACCCGGCAGAGAGGCTGCCGGTTCGCCCAGGCCCGGCAGCCTCCTCCTGAACCGTAGCTAACCTAGCCCGACCCTGCAACCCTCCTCGTCGTTCCTCAACGCCGCACTCGATCCCCATCGCACGCACACCCGCATCGCTGGATCCCCATCTCCCTCCCGAGCGCCGTCATGCAGGGAGAGGGCAGCGCTAACCCCTCTCCCGATCAACTTCTCTCCCTCGATCCCCACGCTTCTCCTTCCTCTCGCTCGTCTCCCTTCCTCTCCTCGCGTCGCCTCTCCACCGCGCCATCGCCTCGCGCCTCCACCCCCTCGCACCGACCAGCGAGCCCCGCGACCACGCCCTAGCCGGCCCCGCGCCCGGCCTCCACAGAACACCACTGGGGGCAGCCAACTCCGGCGGCCCTCCGTCGCCTGCGGCCGTGCCCCTCCTCTGCCTCGTCCAGCGCGGCCTCTCCTTCCTCGATGGGTTTCTCCTCTGCCCGTGTCCGCACCTCGCCACTCCCCTTGGCCTCCCGCGGCTGCTCTGTTGCCGTCGCCGTGATGCCCGCGCTCCTCCTCTGCTGCACCTCCAACGACGGGCCTCGGGAACGAGCAGCTTGCCCGGCCTTCTCTCGTGCCGGCCTCCTTGCAGCTCCAAACGGATACGTCCATTGCTCCACCTTGGCCGTGGTTTTGCCGCCGCCTGGGTGCCCCGCCTCCTGCTCCGGCCAAGGTTCCTTCGACTCCAAGCCGCTGCTCTGCTTCTCGAGCTGCCGCTCGAGGCTGTAACCCTGTGTGTGCGACCACCACCTTCTGTTGCATCCCGTGCACACCCGTTTGTTTTCCGTAATGGATGCCAAGACCACCTAGTAATTGTTGGACTCAAGTACCATCAAGAGCGAGACCGCCCCGTACCATGTCGTCTCACCAGATCGTCAAGACCATCTCGGTTTTCGCAAGTACCTCTACGCCCGAAGACGTTGGATTCGTCAAGTTCCACTATGACATGCACCACTACTGTTGTTGAGGGTTTCGTCAAGTTCAACTACATAGACTACGAGCCGTGTACGACTACCATCGCCAAGACCGCCAAGTTCGACTACCGCCGACGTGTACAACTTCAGTCGCGAGAACGTCTACTTCCACTACGACACGAGTACAACTACTTCCACTACAACCCGTGTACCACTACTTCCTTCGACGAACGCGTTCTGCCCCAAAAATGCACGCTTCGAAGGTATAACCCCGAGACGACGTCCGTGGAACGAATGCATGTGTTCTATGAGATACTCATGTTCAAACCGTGTCCGAGTTGTTCCTTGCGCGTTCCTCCTCGTTTGCCATGCCGTCGACCCGTGGGAACCCGGTAGTCGGGAGCACCTCACCATATCTAGCATGTTCTGCACATCCACACTTCCTTTTGCACCGGTACCTCCATGAGTTATCGAGACCGGAATGTTGCCGTGGCACCATTTCCGTTTCACCGCCGTGGCACCTTTTTCCTTCCGCCATGGCGACAAATGCCTCATATCATGCTCATGTCAACATTTTCATAAAATTGCATAAACCTTGTATATGTCATCCGCATCATGTTTACAACATTAAAATGTTTATATTTGTTGTTTCCATTAATTTTCTAAATGCATATGGGGATTTCCGGAATTGTTGTTTGTTATTTCCGGCCTCATTTAAATTTGCCTAAATAGTTAGTTTACTTATGCCTCACCTCTTGCCATGTTTAACAAAATTTAATATTGTTGAGTACCTAAACGAGAGAGAACTAAAAAATTGATGTGGTGTTTTGTCAATATGCAACTCGTTGCATATTGAGCTCCACTTAACTTGTAGTGTTGTTTGTGCATATTGCCATGCCATGCCTCATTAAACCGGACATGCATCATACTTGTTTGTGCATCATGACATGTTTATGCATGTGTGTTTACCATGTTGTTTGCTTCTTTCCGGTTTGCTTCTCTCGTTAGCTTTGGTTCCGTTCCGGAGTTGTGAGGATTCGTTCGACTTCGTCCGTTTGTCTTCTTCATGGACTCGTTCTTCTTCCTTGCGGGATTTCAGGCAAGATGACCATACCCTCGAAATCACTTCTATCTTTGCTTGCTAGATGCTCGCTCTTTTGCTATGACTATGCTACGATGCCTATTACTTGCTTATCATGCCTCCCATATTGCCATGTCAAGCCTCTAACCATCCTTTCCTAGCAAACCGTTGTTTGGCTATGTTACCGCTTTGCTCAGCCCCTCTTATAGCGTTGTTAGTTGCAGGTGAAGATGAAGTTTGTTCCTTGTTGGAACATGGAGATGTTGTTCCTTGTTGGAACATGTTTACTTGTTGGCATATCACAATATATCTTATTTAATTAATGCATCTATATACTTGGTAAATGGTGGAAGGCTCGGCCTTATGCCTGGTGTTTTGTTCCACTCTTGCCGCCCTAGTTTCCATCATACCGGTGTTATGTTCCTTGATTTTGCGTTCCTTACACGGTTGGGTGATTTATGGGACCCCCTTGACAGTTCGCTTTGAATAAGACTCCTCCAGCAAGGCCCAACCTTGGTTTTACCATTTGCCACCTAAGCCTTTTTCCCTTGGGTTCTGCAGACTCTAGGGTCATCTTTATTTAAAACCCCCGGGCCAGTTCTCTTTCGATTGCTGGCCCAAACCGAGCGATGTCCGGCGCCCCCTGGGCAATCAGGGTCTATGCCAACCCGACGTCTGGCTCATCCGGTGTGCCCTGAGAACGAGATATGTGCAGCTCCTATCGAGATTTGTCGGCACATCCGGGCGGCTTTGCTGGTCTTGTTTTATTACTGTCGAAATGTCTTGTAGCCGAGATTCCGAGACTGATTGGGTCTTCCCGGGGAGAAGGAATATCCTTCGTTGATCGCGAGAGCTTATCATGGGCTAAGTTGGGACACCCCTGCAGGGTATTATCTTTCGAAAGTCGTGCCCGCGGTTATGAGGCAGATGGGAATTTGTTAATATCCGGTTGTAGAAAACCCGAAGTTGATCTTAATTAAAATACACCAACCGCGTGTGTAACCGTGATGGTCTCTTCTCGGCGGAGTCCGGGAAGTGAACACGGTGTTGGAGTTATGCTTGACGTAAGTAGTTTCAGGTTCACTTCTTGATCATAGTTGTTCGACCGTGCTTTGCTTCTCTTCTCGCTCTCTTTTGCGTATGTTAGCCACCATATATGCTAGTCGCTTGCTGCAGCTCCACCTCACTACCCTGTCCTACCCATAAGCTTAAATAGTCTTGATCTCGCGGGTGGGAGATTGCTGAGTCCCCGTGACTCACAGATACTTCCAAAACCAGTTTGCAGGTGCCGATGAAACCGTGCAGGTGACGCACCTGAGCTCAAGGAGGAGCTTGATGAAGATCTTGTTCATTGTGTTGTTTCATTTCAGTTGATCAGTAGTGGAGCCCAGTTGGGACGATCGGGGATCTGTGTAGCATTTGGGGTAGTCTTCTTTTATTTTGGCTCCGTAGTCGGACCTTGATTGTATCTGTATGATGTAATGTTTTACTCATGTATTGCGTGAAGTGGCGATTGTAAGCCAACTATGTATCTCTTTCCCTTATGTATTACATGGGTTGTGTGAAGATTACCTCACTTGCGACATTGCTTTCAATGCGGTTATGCCTCTAAGTCGTGCTTCGACACGTGGGAGATATAGCCGCATCGAGGGTGTTACAAGTTGGTATCTCTTCCTTCGTTATTATATAGATTCATTCATCTTCCCGAATCCTACCGGCGGATCGTTGAAGACCTTCCCAAGTTGAGCAATATCTCTCTTCAATCCTTTTTCAACGAGAATAAGTAGTATGCCTAATCTGTTGCTGGTCATCAATTTAAATTGGTGAAGGATACGCATAACATAATTCTTGTTCTTGTTTCATCCAAGTGATTGATTCATTCTTCCGGAGTTCGTAATGGTATTAATTTCTCAGTCTATGTTGTTCATATTTCTTTCCGGAGTTTGTTCATCATATCACATTCTCGGTCCGAGATGCTTCATCTTTTCTTTCCGGAGTTCAAAGTTTTCTCGGCTATATCATTTCAAAGCTTGTTCTTATCACTGCAAGGCTTCACCTTGTGTTTTCAACTTCTCTTTCTTTTATCATCCTTTTCTTACTGGGTTTCTTCATGGAGGCTCTACATGGTGCTTCATCAAGGATTCTTTTCATTCTCCAATTGTTCATCAAGATTTCTCTCGGAGATAAGATCCGCCAAGCTATACTTCAAAATAAACATGGTGCTCAACACATGTTTTGTTTTGAGGAGTTCAAGCATTCTTCATCTTGCATTCCCAAGTGCAATTCTTTCGACCTTATCTTTTGAGGTGGTGTTATGTCATTTTGACAGTTTCATTCATGTTTCATGATTCACTTGTTGTCAAGAATGAGATATTTAAATCCATCAATCTCTTCATTGGAGTTGTCTTGGGCTATATTTCACCTAAAGCTTTCCCTAAGGATTGTTGCTATTTATGGTGCTTATAAATGACCCAAGTTCTTCATTTGTCCTCTCGGTGAAATAAGTTTCTCGTCTCCTTGTTGATATCAATCCAATCGTTTGTTTTCGTTGGTGGCAGAAGCTCACCTCATAATGTTGAGATGTTTCCATAAGTCCACTACAAGGTTATTCTTTTCGTTGTTGGTTTTCCAACAACTCCGTTCTATTCTTGTTTTTTAAGGGTGCTTTCCAAACTCATTTGTGGTAGAAGTTTCATTTTCTTCTACATTCCTTTATTCCAATGATCTATCTTCAATTTTTCTTCCAGAGGCATTGTGATGTTGCTCTCTTCAACCCATCATCTTGTTTTGTCAAGACCATGTCCTTTTTCATGCTTATCCATTTAATCGGAGTGTTGTGTCATCTCTTCAAGTTCTTTTCATCTTATCAAGTTTTCCTTCTTCTTTCAGTCGGAGTGCTGCCCAAATTATATCATTCTTATTCCTTCTCTATCTTGTTTTAACCGGAGTGGTGTCAATATCTATCTTGTCACTTAACCTCATGGTTCTCATTGTATCCCATGTTCTTCTTATCTTACGGAGTGTTTGCAATCTCGTCATCTTCATTGTATTTTTTTTCTTTCAATTTTGTCAACCTCTCAAGGTTCATTGGTTTCACTCGTTTGTCAAAGAAGCAACTTTGTCTTACCTCTTTCTCTTCCGCTTCTCTCCGGCGCCATCCTAGATCTCAGGACGAGATCCTCTTGTAGTGGTGGAGTGTTGTAACGCCCCGAGACCGATGCTCGAGAAGACTTCCATATATTCCGGGTTTCGCCGTGTGTTTCTTTTGTGCTTGCTCTTTTATTTTTGCATTGCATCATGTCATCATGCCATCATATCATTAATTTTAAAAACTCATCTAAATAAATCGCATGGATCTTCGGTCCATTTAAATTGAGGAAATTCACATGCTGTTTTCTCTTTATAACATATCCTCCTAATATTTATGGAGCTATCATAAAATATTCCATTGTTTTGGAATCACCCATGAACCCACTTGCATATTAAATCCCTTGACCTTTTCTTCTTCAAGTTTTGGCTCTCTAACCTTGCCAATAATTCTTTTGCCATTTTCCGGAGCTCCATCAAAAATCCGAACATTTTTGGACCTTCCCTACCCTCACTTCCTATTCAAATCATTTGAATTTTAAATCAAATGAGTTGAATTCAAATCTTTCAATCACGCCTCTTTTATTTTCCTGGATCGAGCTCATTTTTGCGAGTTCGGGAAAATAATCCCCATGCGCAAAATCTTTCCCTAACCCTCTCTTTCTTTTCCTCTCTCTATTTCTTTTATGGTAGAAAATATAAGAGAGAGAGAGAGAGCAGCTCACCCAGACCCCCCTGTTCCCCCTCAGCCCACCAAGACCCAGCAGCAGTAGCTGCCAGTTCGGCCCAGGGCCCGGCGGCCTCCTCCCGAACCCTAGCTAACCTAGCCCGACCCTGCAACCCTCCTCGTCGTTCCTCAGTGCCGCACTCGATCCCCATCGCACGCACACCTGCATCGCTGGATCCCCATCTCCCTACCGAGCGCCGTCACGCAGGGAGAGGGCAGCGCTAATCCCTCTCCCGATCCACTTCTCTCCCTCGATCCCCACGCTTCTCCTTCCTCTCGCTCGTCTCCCCTCCTCTCCTCGCGTCGCCTCTCCACCGCGCCATCGCCTCGCGCCTCCACCCCCTCGCGCCGACCAGCGAGCCCCGCGACCACGCCCCAGCCGGCCCCGCGCCCGGCCTTCGCAACACCACCGGGACGGCCAACTCCGGCGGCCCTCCGTCGCTTGCGGCCGTGCCCCTCCTCTTCCTCGTCCAGCGCGCCCTCTCCTTCCTCGATGGGTTTCTCCTCTGCCCGTGTCCGCACCTCGCCGCTCCCCTTGGCCTCCCGCGGCTGCTCTGTTGCCGTCGCCGTGATGCCCGCGCTCCTCCTCTGCTGCACCTCCAACGACGGGCCTCGGGAACGAGCAGCTTGCCCGGCCTTCTCTCGTGCCGGCCTCCTTGCAGCTCCAAATGGATACGTCCATTGCTCCACCTTAGCCGTGGGTTTGCCGCCGCCTGGGTGCCCCGCCTCCTGCTCCGGCCAAGGTTCCTTCGACTCAAGCCGCTGTTTCGCTTCTCGAGCTGCCGCCGAGGCTGTAACCTGTGTGTGCGACCACCACCTTCTGTTGCATCCCGTGCACACCCGTTTGTTTTCCGTCATGGATGCCAAGACCACCTAGTAATTGTTGGACTCAAGGACCATCAAGACCGAGACCGCCCCGAACCATGTCGTCTCACCGGATCGTCAAGACCATCTCGGTTTTCGCAAGTACCTCTACACCCGAAGACGTTGGATGCGTCAATTTCCACTATGACATGCACCACTACTGTTGTTGAGGGATTCGTCAAGTTCAACTACATAGACTACGAGCCGTGTACGACTACCATCGCCAAGACCGCCAAGTTCGACTACCGCCGACGTGTACAACTTCAGTCGCGAGAACGTCTACTTCCACTACGACACGAGTACAACTACTTCCACTACAACCCGTGTACCACTACTTCCTTCGACGAACGCGTTCCGCCCCAAAAATGCACGCTTCGAAGGTATAACCCCGAGACGACGTCCGTGGAACGAATGCATGTGTTGTATGAGATACTCATGTTCAAACCGTGTCCGAGTTGTTCCTTGCGCGTTCCTCCTCGTTTGCCATGCCGTCGACTCGTGGGAACCCGGTAGTCGGGAGCACCCCACCATATCTAGCATGTTCTGCACATCCACACTTCCTTTTGCACCGGTACCTCCATGAGTTATCGAGACCGGAATGTTGCCGTGGCACCATTTCTGTTTCACCGCCGTGGCACCTTTTTCCTTCCGCCATGGCGACAAATGCCTCGTATCATGCTCATGTCAACATTTTCATAAAATTGCATAAACCTTGTATATGTCATCCGCATCATTTTAACAACATTAAAATGTTTATATTTGTTGTTTCCATTAATTTTCTAAATGCATATGGGGATTTCCGGAATTGTTGTTTGTTATTTCCGGCCTCATTTAAATTTGCCTAAATAGTTAGTTTACTTATGCCTCACCTCTTGCCATGTTTAACAACATTTAATATTGTTGAGTACCTAAACGAGAGAGAACTAAATAATTGATGTGGTGTTTTGTCAATATGCAACTTGTTGCATATTGAGCTCCACTTAACTTGTAGTGTTGTTTGTGCATATTGCCATGCCATGCCTCATTAAACCGGACATGCATCATACTTGTTTGTGCATCATGACATGTTTGTTCTTGTGTGTTTACCATGTTGTTTGCTTCTTTTCGGTTTTCTTCTCTCGTTAGCTTCGGTTCCGTTCCAGAGTTGTGAGGATTCGTTCGACTTCGTCCGTTTGTCTTCTTCATGGACTCGTTCTTCTTCCTTGCGGGATTTCAGGCAAGATGACCATACCCTCGAAATCACTTCTATCTTTGCTTGCTAGATGCTCGCTCTTTTGCTATGCCTATGCTATGATGCCTATCACTAGCTTATCATGCCTCCCATATTGCCATGTCAAGCTTCTAACCATCCTTTCCTAGCAAACCATTGTTTGGCTATGTTACCGCTTTGCTCAGCCCCTCTTATAGCGTTGTTAGTTGCAGGTGAAGATGAAGTTTGTTCCTTGTTGGAACATGGAGATTTTGTTCCTTGTTGGAACATGTTTACTTGTTGGGATATCACAATATATCTTATTTAATTAATGCATCTATATACTTGGTAAAGGGTGGAAGGCCCGGCCTTATGCCTGGTGTTTTGTTCCACTCTTGCCGCCCTAGTTTCCGTCATACCAGTGTTATGTTCCTTGATTTTGCGTTCCTTACGCGGTTGGGTGATTTATGGGACCCCCTTGACAGTTCGCTTTGAATAAGACTCCTCCAGCAAGGCCCAACCTTGGTTTTACCATTTGCCACCTAAGCCTTTTTCCCTTGGGTTCTGCAGACTCAAAGGTCATCTTTATTTTAAACCCCCAGGCCAGTTCTCCTTCGATTGCTGGCCCAAACCGAGCGATGTCCGGCGCCCCCTGGGCAATCAGGGTCTATGCCAACCCGACGTCTGGCTCATCCGGTGTGCCCTGAGAACGAGATATGTGCAGCTTCTATCGGGATTTGTCGGCACATCCGGGCGACTTTGCTGGTGTTGTTTTATTACTGTCGAAATGTCTTGTAGCCGGGATTCCGAGACTGATTGGGTCTTCCCGAGGAGAAGGAATATCCTTCATTGATCGCGAGAGCTTATCATGGGCTAAGTTGGGACACCCCTGCAGGGTATTATCTTTCGAAAGCCGTGCCCGCGGTTATGAGGCAGATGGGAATTTGTTAATGTCGGTTGTAGAAAACCGAAGTTGATCTTAATTAAAATACACCAACGCGTGTGTAACGTGATGGTCTCTTCTCGGAGTCCGGAAGTGAACACGGTGTTGGAGTTATGCTTGACGTAAGTAGTTTCAGGATCACTTCTTGATCATAGTTGTTCGACCGTGCTTTGCTTCTCTTCTCGCTCTCTTTTTGCGTATGTTAGCCACCATATATGCTAGTCGCTGCTGCAGCTCCACCTCACTACCCTGTCCTACCCATAAGCTTAAATAGTCTTGATCTCGCGGGTGTGAGATTGCTGAGTCCCGTGACTCACGGATACTTCAAAACCAGTTTGCGGTGCCGATGAAACCATGCAGGTGGCGCACCCGAGCTCAAGGAGGAGCTCGATGAAGATCTTGTTCATTGTGTTGTTTCGTTTCAGTTGATCATAGTGGAGCCAGTTGGGACGATCGGGGATCTGTGTAGCATTTGGGGTAGTCTTCTTTTATTTTGGCTCCGTAGTCGGACCTTGATTGTATCTGTATGATGTAATGTTTTACTCATGTATTGCGTGAAGTGGCGATTGTAAGCCAACTATGTATCTCTTTCCCTTATGTATTACATGGGTTGTGTGAAGATTACCTCACTTGCGACATTGCTTTCAATGCGGTTATGCCTCTAAGTCGTGCTTCGACACGTGGGAGATATAGCCGCATCGAGGGCGTTACACGCGCGTCCACCCGCCGCCTGTAGCAGCACCGGCGAGCTTCCGCCGTAGCTTTGGTCGCCGCCGGCGATACTCCGGCGACTGCCGATGTGGCACGCTTAATTAGTGCTAATGATCCAACGAATCAACCCTAGAGCCACTGACTAATGGGCCCCATGCCTTAACTAACCCCAGAATTATTTTCTGTTTAGTTTAGATTAACACGGCCGGCCCCACACATCAGTTGACCATGCCACGTCAACGTTGACCTGGCCCCACATGTCAGCCTCTATTCCTGCCCCGTTACACTGACACGCGGGTCCCACTGGTCAGGTTTGACCAGGGGCAGCCCAGTTGACCTGCTGACCGCAGGCTTATGTCATGCTGACGCAATAAGCTATTTTCTGGATTTAACTTAATTCAGGAAATTTCAGAAAATGCCCTAAACTTCTAAAAATCATAGAAATTCAACCGTAGCTCAGAATGAAATAAGTTGTATATGAAAAATGATCAGAAAAATCTAATCTATCCATCTGTACAATTTTCATGCATGTTAGAACAACTTATGGCTGCTGTTTAGGCCACATCATATAAATGGCATTTAAACCCTCACATATGGAGTTTGAATTTGAACCTAGGGTTCAAACCAACTCCATTTTACATGTTGCTAGTTGCATCATATTGTGCATTGCATTGATTGTGTTTTCCTTCTCTGTTGCCGGTATTTGTTCCCCCTCGGTAGACAATGTTCCGACGCTGTGATCGTTGACACTGATGAAGACTCAATGCTATCTTCAGAAACCCCCTTGTTCATTCCGATACAATCCCACTCTCTCGCTTCTGCTCTCTTTTACTGCATTAGGACAACAACGATTCATCTGTTACTTGCTGCGGTAGCTGAACCCCTTTATCCTCTGCATGACCTGTCATTCCACAGTAAATAGATGAAACCCACTAGGATGAGTAAGAGTTGATTGAGCCCTGTTGTGCCTACTCATTCATGCTTGTTTGTCATGCCTTCTACTGCTTAGAGTTGAGTCAGGTCTGATTCATCGAGGATGAATCAGAGCTGTATGAACATGTCCTACTGTTGAGAGCTAAGTGTGTGAACACGATTTGGTAAAGGTAGCGGTGAGAGGCCATGTAGGAGTACATGGTGGGTTGTCTCATTGCAGCCATCCTTAGGAACTGAGTTCTGTGTTTGTGATCCATGAAACAGTTACTACCACACATTGGGTTTCGGTAACTCGACCCCTCTCGGCTTATTAATCGCCTCGATCTCTGTCCAGGAGTTGCAACTAGTTTCTGGTGTTTGTAGGATATGTGTTGGGGGCCGTGCATAGCGCTGACCGTAGGGGTGGGCTATGTTGCGGTAGATACACCATGGCCCGGTGTACCAAGCGCCCGTTTGGTGTCTCGGGAACCCTGCACACATCGTTTGGGGCCGTGAGCGACACCCCGGCCGGATCTCCTTGCGGATGGAACCCGAATAGGCGATAAACCTGGACTAGAGACTTGTGTGGTTAGTCAGATCATGGCCGACTCCCTCGCCAGGCTTCCGCTTGAAGGTTGCCGAGATACACGACGTGTACATGGTGGTAAGTGGCGAGAGAGTGTGTGAAGAAGTACACCCCTGCAGGGTTAACATCATCTATTCGAATAGCCGTGTCCGCGGTAAAGGACTTCTGGGTTGCCTATAACAGTTCATAGACAAGTGAAAGTGGATACTCTAAAATGCGCAAGATAAGCGTGAGTGCTATGGATGGCGTTCTCGCAGGGAGACGGGAGCGGGTCCATAGTGGTGTATTGATACGGTGAATATGTGGACTCGTGTGCGCCACCTCAAAATAGTTACTTGCAGTCGTAGTTTAGGATAGCCACCGAGTCAAAGCTGGCTTGCTGCAGTCAAACTCCACCACCCCCTTGTTGATAATGATGCATATGTAGCTAGTTCTGATGTAAGTCTTGCTGAGTACATTTGTACTCACGTTTGCTTATTTTATGTTTTGCAGAGAGACGTCAGTCTCGCTAGTAGTTCCGCGTGGACTTCGACGTTTAGCTTGTTACCTCAGCTACGATCTTGTGCCCTCGGCAGGATCTGGTAGATAGTCAGGCTTCTCAGCCTTTTTCATTTATAGTTATCGTACTCAGACATGTTAAGCTTCCGCATGTGTTTGACTTGTATGCTTTGATTGTTGGGTCATGAGACCCATGTTTGTAATATCTTGGCTCCTCGGAGCCTAATGAATAAATATTTGAGTCGTAGAGTTATGTTGTGATGCCATGTTGTATTTACACATATCGAGCATATTGTGTGTATCTTTGAAATGCTTGGTATGTGTGGGATCCGACAACCTAGTTGTTTATCCCTGGCAGCCTCTCATATGGGGAAATGCAGTCTAGTGCTTCCTGAGCGATAGTAGTCCGCTACAGCCCGGTTCATCGGAGTCCTGCTAGCCCAGCACTACTGCTCTGGACGCTTGACTGGCCGGCATGTGTTTCACTTCGTTGCTGTGTCTGTCCCTTCGGGGAAATGTCACGCGGTGACATCCGGAGTCCTGCCTAGCCTGCTACAACCCGGGTTACCGGAGTCCTGTTAGCCCAGTGCTACAGCCCGGATTCATACGTTGATGACCGACATGCTCGATGTGATTCATGTATGCCTGTCCCCATGGGTTAGCGCCGCTTTGGGTTCACAACTAGCCATGTCGGCCCGGGTTATCTATCATGTGGATGCTAGCAACACTATCATATACATGAGCCAAAAGGCGCAAACGGTCCCGGGCCATGGTAAGGCGACACCCGTGGGAATACCGTGCGTGAGGCAGCAAAGTGATATGAGGTGTTACCCGCAAGGTCGATGTGACTTGGAATCGGGGTCCTGACAATTAAGCACACATGTTATAAGGTACGAGCATCAAGATCCTCTTGCCAGATGTCTTCGGAGACATTACATACCTTGTGCCTTGTCCAGCCGCTCATTTACAAGCGCGATGTCGGCATCTGCCACGTCAAGTTGCCACTTTAGCTTGGCAAATTCATCAGTCCGGCTAGCCACCGAACACCTCGCCACCTACATAGGAAATGCGACATATTATACCTGGGATTATGATCCTCTGTGCGCCGTCATTTTTGACAACACACAGAGTCTCAGGGGCTACTATCTGTACAGGGCGCATTTTATATATGCGGCTGTGTCAAAAGGTACATCATTTCACGTACCTCAAAACCTGTCAGTAAACTCCTGGCGGCCTCGTACAGTCCGCTTTCCACGGATGAAATCTTTCTAATCACCGTGTTCATCAACACACAGTGTTCTTCTGAGATAGACGCTCGCCCGAGCAGATCCTTCAGCTCCTCCGACCGTGCACGGGAAGGTGCCGGACTAGTCCGAAGACCTTTTTCGAGGTCCGGATTTGGAGAAACCCTCCGAGACGACACCTCGGGGTCGCCCGCCTCGCAAGACGGTACAGCTGGGGGAGGCATTTTGCTCTTCATCATCTCCGGACGAAGATCCCCTGAAGATGAGCTCTGCTGAGAAGGGTTGAGATCCGAACTGCAAGGTAAAATTTTGGTTATCTTCCTCAGAAATAAAACAGGGATGTCACTCATTTTAAAACCCCTCTCTTTACTTACGGCTCGGTGGAGAGCTGATCCCCTTGGGGGCGTAATGCGGCCGGGGCACTCTCCATCGCCGGACCCTCTGACGAAGATTTCTTCCCCCGCTTTGAGGCCATCGCCTCCGGGTCTTCAGAGGCGGTCCTTTTCTTTCCCTGGTTAGGGGAATTCTCGATTCCTCCCTTCCTGACAGCCTCCTTCGCGGAGGCGGTAGCTTCTTGGTTCCCCTCTTCGCCTTCTTCCAAAGGCGCAATCTCCAGCATCCTGGTCAACACGGGATCCGGCGTAGTCTCAGGGAGAGGGGTCGTACACCTGATAAGATTTGCTTTCTCTATCCACTCCTGTTCAAAGGATAACTCTTTTAAAGGGAAATTTTATGATAAACATACGAGTAGTGTGTCCGGGTACAGGGCTACTTACTTGAGTGTCTGGGCGACTGCAACTCAGACCTGTGTCCTCGGACGAGTCCGGACACATTGCTTGTGATCCGAAGAACAATTTATACATCTCCATGGGCATCGTACCCATAAAATGTTGGAGGACTCACGGTCCCTCCGGATTAAATTCCCACAGGCGGAGGGGGCGACGTTTGTAGGGCAGTATGCGGCGAATCAGCGTAACCTGCGCCACTACGGCCAAATTGATATCTCTTTCTAGGAGATCTCGAATGCGGCCCAGCAAGGGCTCGTCCTTGGACGGCCCCCAGTTAAGCCCTTTATTGACCCATGACGCTAGCCGTGGTGGGGGACCCAAGCGAAAAGCAGGTGGCGCCGCCCATTTGGTGCCCCTGGGGGCTGTGATGTAAAACCACTCTCGTTGCCATAAGCCGAAATCCTCTTGGAAAGAGCCCTCGGGCCATGGAGCGTCGGCAATCTTGCTTATAAGAGCACCTCCGCACTCTGCGTGCTGCCCCTCGATTATCTTCAGTTCTGCCTTGAAGGTCTTAAGCCACAGTCCGAAGTGAGGAATAATATGGAGGAAGGCCTCACACACGACAATGAATAATGAGATTTGGAGGATGGACTCTGGAGCTAAGTCGTGAAATTCCAGCCCGTAATAAACCATGAGCCCCCTCATGAAGGGATCAATCAGGAAGCCGAGCCCCCGAAGGAAGTGATATGTGAACACCACGCTCTCACCGGGCTGGGGAGTGGGTATAGCCTGCCATGGAGCAGGCAGCCTATGCAAGATTTCGCCGGTTAGATACCTGGCATCTCTCTGCTTTCGCACGTCTTCGTCCGTAACGGAGGAAGGCGTCCACCGGCCTTGGAGGTCGGAGCCGGACATCATCAAAGGTCCGAAGCGCCTGAACCTGGAGCTTTGGGTGTTGGAACTCGAGGCGAGAGGCGGATTTGATGGGATTGAAAGAAAGGAGTCGAGCCTTGGTCTCTTTATAAAAGGGTTTGAATACCAAGAGCCCTCCCCGTGACCGTCTGGGATTCACTTTCAATTAAGAAGTCATACCCATGGCACGGTTGGGTTACCCACACCCGTATTGATGAGAATCCCGGAATAAGGGGACACGATCTCTGCTTTGACAAGACGTGCCAAGGAAACCACCTCGCTAAACACGATAAGGTGGGACAGTAAAACGATTCGAATAAAGGCTTGGCTGTGGCATGATGTCATGCTACGGAATACGTCAACAGATTAGATTTGTGCGAATATTATTCTCTCTATGGTTGTATGTGGAAACTATTTTGCAGAGCCAGACACCATCCTCGTGTTCAACATCTTCTATGAAGTATTCGGAGGAGGAACCCGCCTTGCAATGCTGAAGACAATTTGCGCGCCGGACTCATCATCATTGAAGCCTGGTTCAGGGCTACTGAGGGAGTCCTGGATTAGGAGGTGTCCGGATGGCCGGACTGTGACCTTTGGCCGGACTCCCGGTGTCGGGACCCCGATCCTAAGTCACACCGATCTAGCATGTAACACATCATATCACTTTGCGGCCTCACGCACGGTATTCCCACGGGTGTCGCCTTACCATGGCCCGGGACCGTTTGCGCCTTTTGGCTCACGTATATGATAGTGTCGCTAGCATCCATATGATGAGAACCGGGCCGACATGACTAGTCATGAACCCAAAGTGGCACTAACCTATGGGGACAGGCATACATGAATCACATCGAGCATGTCGGTCATCAACGTATGAATTCGGCTGTAGCACTGGCTAACAGGACTCGGTATCCCGGCTGTAGCAGGCTAGGCAGGACTCGAATATCACCGTGTGACATTTCCCGAAGGGACAGACATAGGAACGAAGTGAAACACATGCCGACCAGTCAAGTGTCCAAGCAGTAGTGCTGGGCTAGCAGGACTCCGGTGAACCGGGCTGTAGCGGACTACTATCGCTCAGAAGCACGAGACTACATTTCCCCATAAGAGAGGCTACCAAGGATAAACAACTAGGTTGTCGGATCCCACACATAGCAATACAAGTTACACGTACGCATAACATGCAAGTATGTGCTGTACAACATGGCATCACAACATAAGGCAAACTCATATAGATAAAGGCCCAGAAGAACCACATAGCAATTAATACAAACAGGGGTCACATGACCCATCATTCAGAGCATACAAGCAACAAGCGGAAGCATTACATGTCTGAGTACAGACAACTACATAAGAAAAAGGCTGAGAAGCCTGACTATCTACAAGACCCTCCCAAGGGTACAAGATCGTAGCTGAGGTAACAAGCTACTCGTCGAAGTCCAAGCGGAACTACTAGAAAGACTGAAGTCTCCGCTGCAAAAACATAAATAAAGCAACGTGAGTACAAAGGTACTCAGCAAGACTTACATCAGATCCTATTATACATGCATTAGTATCAAGAAGGTAATGTGGAGTTTAGTTGCAGCAAGCCAGCTTTGACTCTGTGGCTATCCTGTTCTACGACTACCAGAACTTCTTTGAGGTGATATGGCGCACACGAGTCCACTAGTCACCACACAATACACTACTATGGATTCATCCCCGTCTCCATACGAGAAGGCCATCCGTAGCACTCACACTTGTCTTGAGCATTTTAGAGTATCCACTTCAAGTTGTCTATGTACCACATAAGCATCCAAGAAGTCCATAACCGAGGACACGGCTATTCGAATAGATCATGAAAACCCTGCAGGGGTGTACTTCTTCACACACGCTCTCGCCACTTACAGCCATAAACACGTCATGTATCTCGGCAACCTTCAAGCGGAAGCCTG
Organism: Aegilops longissima; assembly: GCA_021605205.1. NCBI lineage: Eukaryota > Viridiplantae > Streptophyta > Magnoliopsida > Poales > Poaceae > Aegilops > Aegilops longissima. The sequence continues at coordinate 34,532,544 of CM038676.1, forward strand.
GCGAGGGTGTCGGCCACGACCTGACTAACCACACAACACTCTAGCCTAGGTTTATCGCCTATTCGGGTTCCATCCGCAAGGAGATCCGGCCGAGGTGTCGCTCACGGCCCCAAACGATGTGTGCAGGGTTCCCGAGCCCACCATCCGGTGCCACTCGGTACACAGGGCACATGTGCCTAGTCTGTCCCAAGCCCACCTGCCGGGTGCCACTTGGTAGAAAAATAGCACTACCTACAAACACCAGAAACTAGTTGCGGCTCCCTGGACAGAGATCAAGTTGGTTAATAAGTCGAGAGGGCACTTAAGCATTCCAATGTGTGGTAGTAGCTAGTCATTGGACAACATACACAGAACTCGATTGCTTAAGGGCGGTTCCGGTGAGACAACCCACCATGTACTCCTACATGGCCTCTCACCGCTACCTTTACCAAATCGTGTTCACACACTTCACTCTCAGCATCAGAGCATATCGTAACACTCCAATTCATTCCCAATGAATCAGACCTGACACAACTCTAAGCAATAGTAGGCATAGCATGATAGGAACACAACATGGCTCAATCAACTCCTACACATGCTAGTGGGTTTCAACTATTTACTGTGGCAATGACAGGTCATGCAGAGGAATGGGTGCAACTACCGCAGCACAAAGTAGCAGATGAAGCGTTGTTGTCCTAATGCAATAACTGAGAGCAGGAGCAAGAGAGTAGGATTGTATCGGAATGAACAAGGGGTTTTGCTTGCCTGGTAAAACACAGGGAGGCACTGCTTCACGCATGTGTACTGAACGCGTCCTGAGCGGGACCTATCGAGAAGGAACGGTGCCGGCAATCAATACACAATCATATGCAACAATATGATGCATGAACATGGCATGTAGATGTGATGCTGTTTGAGCTAATGCAACAAGTATTCAATATGAATGAAGTCCATTTGAACCAAAGGTTCAAATGCAACTCCAAAATAAGCTCTTATAAATGCCATTCATGTGTTTTCACCTATACAGCAAGTATAAGTTGTTTTATCATGCATGAAACTGGTACAGATGGATAGATTGCATTTTTCTGATAATTTTTCATATATAAATTATTTCAATCTGAGCTACGGTTGAATTTATATGATTTTTTGAAGTTTTGAATATTTTCTGGAATTTCCTGATTTATTTTAATACCAGAAAATCAAATACTGCGTCAGCACTGCATAAGCATGACGTCAGCAAGTCAACTACGACTGGCTGGGGTCAAACCTGACATGTGGGGTCCACACGTCAGTGTCATAGTTAGTTAACAGAGTTAATTAGTTGCTAACCTAATCCTAAACTAAAAATTAGCAGGGCCGGGCCCCACATGTCAGCGTCACAAGGGGGCTTAGTTAGCGGGGGTTGACCCGGTCAATCCCGCCGGCGTCTAGCCGCCGGCGAGGCCGAACGCGGCGGAGGGCTCGGGATCGTCGCTCCGGCGACCATTTGGGCGGCGGAGACCACATGCGAGGAGCCAGCACTCGTCCGCACCGATTGGAGCAAGTGGGAGAGGCAGGGGCGACCGGAGCTCACCGGAGCGAAGCTCGGGGCAGCGGTCGGAGTCGGGTGCGTGCAGGTTAGGTGCTACGGGGCACTAGGGGGGTTGCGGTTGGGTGCAAACGACGCGCGGGAGGGCACTGAGAACGGCGGTGAGCTCGGTTGCGAGCTGTGGCAGCTGTGGCCATGGTGGCACCATGGCGGCGAAGGAGCTGGGCGCGGTGGTTGAGCTAGCTAGACGTGGCAACGAGCCGGGAGGAGGGGAAACGGGCAGAGCTCACGGCGGTTCGGACGAGGCGGTCGGCGAGCTCGGGGAGGGGCTGGAACCAGCGAGGCGGCGAAGGCGATCTCCGGCGACCGGAGATGAAGACGGCGTCGATGGAGGCGCTCCAAGGCCTCCCGAGGCGCGTAGCTTGACGGAGAGGTGGCCGGCGATGTGGCGGGGCTTCTGGACTCGAAGAGAGGGCGAGGGGGAGGTGGTGGCCGCGGCAATGGCGTGCGGCGGCGACGGTGGCGCTCGGGTGCTCGCGGGGGAGGGCGAGAGAGAGGAGGGGAGAGGACTGGGGAGAGGGAGAGCGGTCCAGGGGGCGGCGTGGCGTCGTCCAGACGCATCACGGAGGGACATGCAGGCAGGGAGGGAGGAGGTGGTGGCCAGCGGTCTTGTGCTGCGTCGCACGCGCCTGCCCTCCTCTGGCAGGAGGAAGACGACAGGAAAGGAGGCGGGCTGGGCCAGCTGCTGGGCTGCGCATTGCTGGGCCAGCACAGGAGCTGGGCCGCAGGTAGGTCCAGGTAAGGTTTTTCCCTTTTATTTCTTTTTCTATTTTTCTGACATTTGTTTTGATTTAATTAAAATACTAAATCATTTTATTTCCTTATGCCAATTTTTGCAGGAGCTAACTATATTATTCCAGAGCTCCTCAACAAAAGCCACAATTTTTGGACAATATTTTATATATATAACAATATATATCCAAGGCAAATAATTACTGCATTAATTCCAAATGCCCAAAATAATTACTTATGGACTGCTAAAAATATTGGTTTGATTTTTATCTCTGTCCAATATTTTCAGAGAGCAACATGAGCATTTTCTTTGACCTTTTTGGAGCAATTTTTATTTCATCAATTTCCAAAAAGATTCAGAGGGTTTCAGAAATCCCCATTTCAGAATTAAATGGAATTTAAACTGATGCAAAAGTGACTAGCTAGTCTAGGTCATACCAGAACTAGGGATGTGACAACTCGCCCCCACTTGAAAGAATCTCGCCCCGAGATTCTGGGGTCGACGGAAAGAAGGTGGGGTACTCCAGTCGAAGACGACCTTCTCGCTCCCAAGTAGCTTCTCTCTCGGAATGATGAGACCACTGAACCTTGAGAAACTTGATGTTCTGACGTCGGGTAACACGCTCTGCTTGATCAAGAATGCTAACAGGTACTCTCGATAGGTGAGGTTATCTTGGAGATCAAGCGTTTACGTGGTCCACTCGCGGATGGGATCCGAGAAGCAACGCTGAGTTGAGAGACGTGGAAGACATCATGAACTCAAGAAAGATGTGGGGTAGTTCCAACTGGTAGGCAACCTCTCCTCGCTTAGCGAGAATGCGAAAGGACCAATGTAACGAGGAGCCAACTTGCACTTGATATCAAACGATGGGTACCCTTCAAAGGGTAACCGAAGGTAAGCCTTGTCGCCAACTTCATAAGCCACTTCCTTATGACGACGGTCATCTGTGCTCTTTGACGAGATTGGGCTGTTTTCAAATTCTCACGAATGATGCGAACTTGCTCTTACGCCTCTGGATCATGTCCGTCCAAAGAATTGTCTTTCACCGGTTTCGACCAGTTCAAAGGTGTTCGACATCTTCGTCCATAAAGAATCTCAAAAGGAGCTTTCTTGAGACTGGATTGGTAGCTATTGTTATAAGCAAACTCGGCGAAAGGAAGACATTTCTCCCAATCCATACCGAATGAGATAACGCAAGCTCTAAGCATGTCTTCGAGAATTTGGTTAACCCTTTCCACCTGACCACTTGACTGAGGGTGGAAAGCGGTACTGAAGGAAAGATGGGTTCCCATGGCGGTCTAGAAACTCTCCCAGAAATGAGAAGTGAAAAGACTACCACGGTCTGAATTAATCTCTAGTGGAACACCATGGAGTGAAACTATTCGAGAGATATATAAGTTAGCGAGCTGACTAGCAGTGATACTCTCTCGAACAGGTAGGAAGTGAGCCACTTCGGAAAGACGATCAATGACTACGTAGACTGTATTATTCCCTTTCTTGGTCCTGGGAAAACCGGTGATGAAGTCCATACCAACTTTATCCCATTTCCACTCGGGAATAGCTAAAGGCTGAAGGGTGCCAGCAGGCCTTTGATGCTCTGCCTTAACGCGACGACAAACGTCACAGTTAGCAATAAACTGAGCAATTTCTCTCTTCATCCTAGTCCACCAGAACCTCTGGCGTAGGTCCTGATACATCTTAGTACTATCGGGATGAATCGTGAGAGGAGATTCATGCGCCTCCTTAAGGATCAATTGTCAAAGATGTTGACTCTTGGGGACCACCAAGCGATTCTCAAAGAAGACAACACCTCGATCATCCATAGAGAAACATCCACCAATTCCCTTCTTAATGTTTCTCTTAATGCGGATAACACCCCTATCAAACTTCTGGTCAGAGATGATCTGATCCTCAAGGGTAGGTTTCGCCACCAAGGTAGAAAGGAATCCGTTAGGAGCAATGTGAAGGTTAAGCTTACATAATTCCTCATGGAGAAGAGGTTGGCCCTGCTGCAACATGAGATTGTTACAATAGGATTTATGACTTAGCGCATCAGCCATGACATTAGCTTTGCCTGGGGTGTAGGTAATCCCTAGATCATAATCTGAGATCAACTCCAACCAACGTCTTTGCCTAAGGTTCAAATCTGGTTGGGTGAAGATATACTTCAGACTCTGGTGATCGGTGTAGATCTCGCAACGTTTACCAAGAAGGTAGTGTCGCCATGTCTTAAGTGCATAGACTACGGCTGCAAGCTCTAGATCATGTGTAGGATAATTCTCCTCATGTGGATGCAACTGACGAGATGCATAGGCAATCACATGACGATCCTGCATAACAATGCAACCTAGTCCCCGCCGTGAGGTGTCGCAGAGATAACAAAGTCTTTAGTGAAATCCGTGGCACAAGTATGGGAGCGAAGTCAGAGCGTCTTTTAGTTCTGAAAACTGTACTCACACCGTGGGGACCACTCAAACTTTTTATCTTTCTTGAGAAGTTCCGTGAGGGGTTTGGCTACTTTGGAGAAGTTTTCAACAAAGCAGCAACAATAGCTGGCTAGACCAAGGAAACTCCTAACTTGTTTAACGGTTTGGTGGAGTCCAATCGAGAACGGCCTGAACTCTCTGGGATTGACAACAATGCCCTTACCGGAGATTACGTGGCCTAGGTAGGTCACCGCAACCAAAATTCACACTTGGAGAACTTGGCATAAAGGCGGTGCTCTCTCGAGTTTTTCTAACACAAGTCTAAGATGTTCGGCATGCTCTTCCTCGTTCTTCGAGTAAATAAGAATATCATCGAGGTAAACCACGATTTAACTTATCTAAGTACTCCATGAAGATCGAGTTCATCAAGCGGGAGAATGTGGTGGGCGTTGGTTAGACCAAAGGACATGACGGTGTACTCATCCGCCATAACGAGTGACAAAGGCTGTCTTGGGGATGTCCCGCTTCGATCTTGATTTGATGGTAGCCTAACCTCAAATCCATCTTAGAAAAGATCGAGGATCCAGCGAGCTGATCATACAGATCGTTGATCCCGGGAGCGGATACTTGTTCTTTATCGTGACCAAATTAACGGACAATAATCTACAACCATCCGTCCGTACCATCCTTCTTCTTGACGAAGAGGACGGGCAAGCCCAAGGAGAAGAACTAGGACGGATAAAACCCTTTGCAAGGACTCATCAAGTTGTTTCTAAGCTCGGCTAGTTCTAAGGGTGCCATCTTGTAAGGTCTCCTAGAGATTGGAGCGGTTCCCGGATAAGATCTATGACAAACTCTACATCTCTGTCAGGTGGAATACCTGGCAGTTCCTCTGGAAAGACATCCGGAAAGTCACGGACTATCGGGATATCTTCAAGGTCTGGAAGAGGGCTGGCATTAAGAGAATAGAGTTGTCGCTTTGCAACTCTAGTGGAGACAGTGACTATCTTGCCAGATGGGTGTGTAAGCTGAACAGATCTTGTGTAACAATCAATCTTGGCATGATGAGCTGTCATCCAGTCAATACCCAAGATGATGTTAATATCTGAGGACTTGAGGGCTACAGGTGATGCAAGAAATACAAGTCTATCAACAAGGATTTCATTACCAGGGCTGATTCTGGTGGTCTGCCATCTAGACCCTGGGGTATGGATTTCAAGCGGAGTTGGCATGTCACAAAATGACATGTCATGCAAACGAGCATAGCCTTCAGAAATGAATGAATGAGATGATCCGGTATCGAATAGAACCGAAGCTGGATGACAGTTGACAAGGAGTGTACCAAGAACGACATCCGGATCATCATGAGCGTCTTTAGCTGAGACGTGATGCACACGTCCACGTTCAGTGGGAGCTGACTTGACACTGATCGTCTTGCTTGATGGCTTAACACAGCCAACAGTCTTTTCAGGCTGGGGTGGAGCATAACTGGCCTGAGAGCAGTCATGTGCATATTTTCCTGGCTCTCCGCATGTGAAGCAAGTCCCTGAAGTAGGACGTGGACCCGCATTGACAAGTGGTCTACCAATAGGCCTGGGTGGAGCATGTAACTGAACTGGGTGAGGCGCCACATGGGATGGCCTCGGTGAATAACCGGGTGGAAGAGCGGAGTTCGGAATCCAAATCCGGCACTTCTGCGAACTAGAACCGGAGGAAGAAACCAAATCACGGGTGTGCTTACGAGACTCCTCGTAAGTGAGCTGAGTTGTCTCTGCATTAATGGCCTTGTTCACAAGAGCCTGGAATGTATTGCAATGGTGCAAGTGGAGATCACGACGCAACATGGGGTTGAGACCCTTCCAGAACCTAGCCTGCTTCTTGGCGTCCGTGGACACTTCTTCTGTAGCATAGCGAGCAAGGTTCTCAAACTATCTGCTGTAAGCATCAGCAGCCAACTTACCCTGGATGAAACTACAGAACTCTTCTCTCTTGCGATTGATGAGGGCTTCAGGAATGTGATGCTCGCGAAAAGCCTCAGTGAAATCTCTCCAGGTTGGAATCTGGCCAGCTGGAAGCATAGCCTCATAGTTCTGCCACCAAAGACTAGCATGACCTTCCAGGTGGTATGCAGCATAGGTGACCTTGTCACTTTCAGCTACGTTCGCAGAACGGAGCTTGCGGTGATACTACGGAGCTACGGTCATACGCATCGAGTGGCTCGATGGAATGATGAAAGGTAGGTGGGTGCAAGCGAATGAAGTCATGAATGGCTGCAGACCCTTTGAACTGATGTGCGGTGTTCTCCTCGATACGTGCCAACAAGCGGTTATACTCACGCTTGTTCCTCTCCATCTCTAACATAAACTCTGCCAATGAAGGCTGGTCGGGAGGATCCTCATCCCTACCATCTCCGTGGTTCTGACTACAAGCAACAGAACTTCGCTTAACTGATGACATCCTGAGAAACGAAACCAAGGACGGAATCAACATCAACTATATGCTATAGATTGTAGGACAAGGAAATTAGTATCTCTCAGACTCCTAGGGAAATTCCGGCAGCATAACGGCAGTAAAATGCTCAGAATGAGACATCCTGCCAAAATGGGGTAGTACAACAACTCAACATCACCACTCAAAGGTTCTGGGGTAATACTAAACAGGCTACACCGAAGGTACTTGAAGACTGGGGTATGACTCTGATCAACCAATCCTAAGAGACTACGGAGTAGTAACACGTGATCCTGATAGACAGAAGAGAAAGCCTAGTTCCTTAACCCCGTAGGAAAAGTAAGATGACTCAGATCAGAGGGCCATGAGGTAAAGGAGTAAAAAGAGCCTTACGTTCCTTCCCACAATCAATTCCCTTACATAACTAAAGAATTTCTAGACTCAACTTCGACCAGGTTGGCTTGGAAATCCTACAGGCAGTCAGGCTCTGATACCAAAGCTGGCGGGACCCCGATCCTAAGTCACACCGATCTAGCATGTAACACATCATATCACTTTGCGGCCTCACGCACGGTATTCCCACGGGTGTCGCCTTATCATGGCCCAGGACCGTTTGCGCCTTTTGGCTCAAGTATATGATAGTGTCGCTAGCATCCATATGACAGAGAACCCGGGCCGACATGACTAGTCGTGAACCCAAAGTGGCACTAACCTATGGGGACAGGCATACATGAATCACATCAAGCATGTCGGTCATCAACGTATGAATTCGGGCTGTAGCACTGGGCTAACAGGACTCCGGTATCCTGGGCTGTAGCAGGCTAGGCAGGACTCGAATATCACCGCGTGACATTTCCCGAAGGGATGACATAGGAACGAAGTGAAACACATGCCGCCAGCCAAGTGTCCAAGCAGTAGAGTTTGGGCTAGCGGGACTCCGGTGAACCGGGCTGAAGCGGACTACTATCGCTTAGAAGCACGAGACTACATTTCCCCATAAGAGAGGCTACCAAGGATAAACAACTAGGTTGTCGGATCCCACACATAGCAATACAAGTTACACGTACGCATAACATGCAAGTATGTGCTGTACAACATGGCATCACAACATAACGCAAACTCATATGGATAAAGGCCCAGAAGAGCAACATAGCAATTAATACAAACAAGGGTCACATGACCCATCATTCAGAGCATACAAGCAACAAGCGGAAGCATTACATGTCTGAGTACATACAACTACAAAAAAAATGCTGAGAAGCCTGACTATCTACAAGACCCTCCCAAGGGTACAAGATCATAGCTGAGGTAACAAGCTACTCGTCGAAGTCCATGTGGAACTACTAGAAAGACTGAAGTCTCCGCTGCAAAAACATAAATAAAGCAACGTGAGTACAAAGGTACTCAGCAAGACTTACATCAGATCCTATTATACATGCATTAGTATCAAGAAGGTAATGTGGAGTTTAGTTGCAGCAAGCCAGCTTTGACTCTGTGGCTATCCTGTTCTACGACTACCAGAACTTCTTTGAGGTGATATGGCGCACACGAGTCCACTAGTCACCACACAATACACTACTATGGATTCATCCCCGTCTCCGTACGAGAAGGCCATCCGTAGCACTCACACTTGTCTTGAGCATTTTAGAGTATCCACTTCAAGTTGTCTTTGTACCACGTAAGCATCCAAGAAGTCCATAACTAAGGACACGGCTATTCGAATAGATCATGAAAACCCTGCAGGGGTGTACTTCTTCACACACGCTCTCGCCACTTACCGCCATAAACACGTCATGTATCTCGGCAACCTTCAAGCGGAAGCCTGGCGAGGGTGTCGGCCACGACCTGACTAACCACACAAGACTCTAGCCCAGGTTTATCGCCTATTCGGGTTCCATCCGCAAGGAGATCCGGCCAGGGTGTCGCTCACGGCCCCAAACGATGTGTGTAGGGTTCCCGAGCCCACCATCCGGGTGCCACTCGGTACACCAGGCCACGTGTGCCTAGTATGTCCCAAGCCCACCCTGCCGGGTGCCACTTGGTAGAAAAATAGCACTACCTACAAACACCAGAAACTAGTTGCGACTCCTGGACAGAGATCAAGTTGGTTAATAAGTCGAGAGGGGCACTTAAGTATTCCAATGTGTGGTAGTAGCTAGTCATTGGACAACATACACAGAACTCAGTGCTTAAGGACGGTTCTAGTGAGACAACCCACCATGTACTCCTACATGGCCTCTCACCGCTACCTTTACCAAATCGTGTTCACACACTTCACTCTCAGCATCAGAGCATATCGTAACACTCCAATTCATTCCCAATGAATCAGACCTGACACAACTCTAAGCAATAGCAGGCATAGCATGATAGGAACACAACATGGCTAAATCAACTCCTACACATGCTAGTGGATTTCAACTATTTACTGTGGCAATGACAGGTCATGCAGAGGAATGGGTTCAACTACCGCAGCACAAAGTAGCAGATGAATCGTTGTTGTCCTAATGCAATAACTGAGAGCAGGAGCGAGAGAGTAGGATTGTATCGGAATGAACAAGGGGTTTTTCTTGCCTGGTAAAACACAGGGAGGCACTGCTTCACAGACAGGTACTCTGGAACGTCTCCGGAGCAGGACCTATCGAGAAGGAACGGTGCCGGCAATCAATACACAATCATATGCAACAATATGATGCATGAACATGGCATGTAGATGTGATGTTGTTTGAGCTAATGCAACTAGTATTCAATTTGAATGAAGTACATTTGAACCAAAGGTTCAAATGCAACTCCAAAAATAAGCTCTTATAAATGCCATTCATGTGTTTTCACCTATACAACAAGTATAAGTTGTTTTATCATGCATGAAACTGGTACAGATGGATAGATTGCATTTTTCTGATAATTTTTCATATATAAATTATTTCAATCTGAGCTACGGCTGAATTTATATGATTTTTTGAAGTTTTGAATATTTTCTGGAATTTCCTCATTTATTTTAATACCAGAAAATCAAATCACACGTCGACCTGCGTAAGCATGACGTCGCAAGTCAATCTGCTGTTGGTGGGGTCAAACCTGACGTGTGGGGTCCACACGTCAGTGTCATAGTTAGTTAACAGAATTAATTAGTTGCTAAACTAATCCTAAACTAAAAATTAGCAGGGCCGGGCCCCACATGTCAGCGTCACAAGGGGGCTTAGTTAGCGGGGGTTGACTCGGTCAATCCCGCCGGCGTCTAGCCGCCGGCGAGTCCGAACGCGGCGGAGGGCTCGGGATCGTCGCTCCAGCGACCATTTGGGCGGGGGAGACCATGGGCGAGGAGCCAGCGCTCGTCCGCACCGATTGGAGCAAGTGGGAGAGGCAGGGGCGACCGGAGCTCGCCGCAGCGAAGCTCGGGGCGGCGGCCGGAGTCGGGTACGTGCGGGTTAGGTGCTATGGGGCACTAGGGGGGTGGCGGTTGGGTGCAAACGAGCCGGGGAGCTTGCGGGCGCGGTGGTTGAGCTTGCTAGACGGGGCAAACGAGCCGGGGAGGAGGGGGGAAACGAAGTAGAGCTCACGGCAGTTCGGACGAGGCGGTCGGCGAGCTCGGGGAGGGGCTGGAACCAGCGAGGCGGCGAAGGCGATCTCCGGCGAGCGGAGATGAAGATGGCATCGATGGAGGCGCTCCAAGGCCTCCCGAGGCGCGTGGCTTGACGGAGAGGTGGCCGGCGATGTGGCGGGCTTCGGACTCAAGAGAGGGCGAGGGGGTGGTGGTGGCGGCAATGGCGTCGGCGGCGGCAGTGGCGCTGGGTGCTCATGGGGGGGCGAGAGAGGAGGGAGAGGACTGGGAGAGGAGAGCGGTCCAGGCGGCGTGGCGTCGCCCAGACGCATCGCGGAGGGACAAAGCAGGCGAGGAGGGAGGAGGTGGCGTGGTGGCGGTGCTTGTGCTGCGGGCACGCGCCTGCCCTCCCCGGGAGGAGGAAGACGACAGGAAAGGAGGCGGGCTGGGCCAGCTCTTTGGCTGCTGTGATCTTGGCCAAGCACAAGAGCTGGGCCGCAGGTAGGTCCAGGTAAGGTTTTTCCCTTTTATTTTTTTCTATTTTTCTGACATTAGTTTTGACTACTTAAAATACTAAATCATTTTATTTCCTTATGCCAATTTTTGCAGGAGCTAACTATATTATTCCAGAGCTCCTCAACAAAAGGCACAATTTTTGGACAATATTATATATATATATATATAACAATATATATCCAAGGAAAATAATTACTGCATTAATTCCAAATGCCCAAAATAATTACTTATGGACTCCTAAAAATATTCGTTTGATTTTTATCTCTGTTCAATATTTTCAGAGAGCAACATGAGCATTTTCTTGGACCTTTTTGGAGCAATTTTTATTTGATCAATTTCCAAAAGGATTCAGAGGGTTTCACAAATCCCCATTTCAAAATTAAATGGAATTTAAACATGATGCACAAGTGACTAGCTAGTCTAGGTCATACCAGAACTAGGGATGTGACACCCGGACTATGAAGATACAAGATTGAACACTTCGTCCCGTGTCCGGATAGGACTTTCCGTTGGCGTGGAAGGCAAGCTTGGCGATACGATATGTAGATCTCCTCCCATTGTAACCGACTCTGTGTAACCCTAGCCCTCTCCGGTGTCTATATAAACCGGAGAGTTTTAGTCCGTAGGACGAACAACAATCATACCATAGGCTAGCTTCTAGGGTTTAGCCTCTCTGATCTCGTGGTAGATCTACTCTTGTACTACCCATATCATCAATATTAATCAAGCAGGAGTAGGGTTTTACCTCCATCGAGAGGGCCCGAACCTGGGTAAAAACATCGTGTCCCTTGTCTCCTGTTACCATCCTCCTAGACGCACAGTTCGGGACCCCCTACCCGAGATCCGCCGGTTTTGACACCGACAAGGGAGTTAAAGCCATTGTGAAGAACGCTTTGCAAATCCATGGCGAACAATGGAATGAGAAGTACTTGGGGTTGTCGGTTCATGTTGGAAAGTCCAGGAAGAAAGCGTTTGGTTTTGTCAAGGGGGCCTTGGCTGGGCGGGTCTATGGTTGGAAAGAACGACTTATTTCAAAGGCAGGGAAGGAGACCCTAGTCACTACAGTTTCTCAAGCTATTCCCACCTTCGTTATGTCCCGTTTCTACCTAACAAAAACTTGCTGTGAGGAACTATGCTCTTTGGTTGGAAACTATTGGTGGAGCCAACAAGACAAGGAGAACACAATCCATTGGATTGGATGGAAAACTCTCACGCTCCCAAAGGCTCAGGGAGGGCTTGGATTCCGGGACATGTACGGTTTCAATATTGCCATGCTATCGAGGCTGATTTGGAGGCTGCTCCAAAACCCGGAATCCCTATGTGCGCTGGTGTTGCGAGCTCGTTACTATCCTAACGATCAACTGCTGGAGGCCACCCCGAGAGATGGCATCTCTTACTCCTGGTGCAGTTTGCTTCATGGGCTGCAGCTTTTTCAGGAGGGTTACATTTGGAGAATTGGGGATGGCACCCAAGTTGATATCTGGAACGACCCGTGGATACCACGGCCCTGGTCACGATGTGTCTTAACGGCTCGAGGGCCAAATCTCCTCGTTAAGGTTTGTGAGCTTATTGATCCATCCACAGGCCAATGGGACGAACAGTTGGTAAGGGATACTTTCTAGGTCGATGATGTTGAGCACATCCTTCAGATCCCTTCGAGAGATGGGGCCCATGATTTCATAGCATGGCAGTATGACAATAAGGGAATTCACTTCGTCAATCAGCTTATAAACTCTTCTGCCAGCTGGAGAAGACTAGGGCGACTGAGGACGTGGGTGCAAGCAATGTGAACCCAGGATCTCTGAACAGAGTGGAGGATGACTCATGGAAGCGGATTTGGAAGTTACCTTGCCTCAAAACCATTCAAATGTTCACTTGGAGAGTCAAGCATGAATCTCTTGCGCTGCGGACGAATGTGGCCCGAAGAGGCATCCCTATAGCTGACACGAAGTGCTTGTTCTACGGCAGAGTTAATGAGGACGAGGCTCATCTCTTCATCAAGTGCAAAACTGTCAAGGACGTCTGGAGAGAGCTTGGTATGGAATGGGGACGCGGTGCGTTGGAATGGATCACGTCAGTGCATGCAATGATGGACTTCTTGTGGGGGCTTGATGTAAAAAGCGGCTTCTTGTTCTCACCTTCTGGTGGTTATGGTGATCTAAGCGCAACAAACGGCGTTCAAGAGAACTGCCGCTAGCGGACGAGGTTGTGGCAAGAAGAGCTCAGAGCAGTGTTCATGAATTCATGCACATATATGCCTCCACCGATTCCAAGCCGGCACCGGGGAGATGGAGGCCCCCAGTGGATGGTGAGTACAAGATTAACATTGATGGATCTTTTGTCCCTGGGCAACTCAATGCTGGTTGGGGCGTCGCCGTGCGAGATACAGGAGGCCACCTTCTGTATGCCCGGGCGGGTTGCGATGAGCATGTAAATGATGCTTTCGCTGCTGAAGCCCATGCCATGGCTCAAGCAATCAGCACTGTTACTGATTTGGGGATGGTACGGGTGGAATTTGAAACGGATTCCCAACTTCTTGCTGATGCTCTGGATCTGGGTAAGGTGGACTCCTCGGCGTACTCAGCTGTGATTGAGGACATGAAATACCAACTCAAGTTCTGGTTCTCCAAATTTACAATTTCTGTTTGAAGAAGGAGTGCCAATTTGGTGGCACATGACTTGCCAATCTTGGTCGAATGTGTGATATGAACCACTATATACAGTGGGACTCCGATGTACCGGCCCATGTGGGCGCCTGTGTCTAGGGCGATATGCCCAGCCACCGTTAAGCAATAAAGCCTTGTTGCTTTAAAAAAAACTCATAGGGTTTTCAAATCATGGCAACTGTAGTAAATCAGAACATACATGTCAACTGCCTAGTGTTAGTAGGTGGCAACTGCAGTTGCCCAAAAGTGGCATCTGGAACTTTTGACATGAGATGGCAACTGCAGTTGAGCAACCATGGCAACTGCAGTTGTCCGACATGGCAACCATAGTTCAGCGACATGGCAATTGCAGTTAAACAAACATGGACGAGGGTCTAGACCATGGCAACTTCAGACGCGCGGTGACTGTTATGCGTGGCGTGCGGGACCACGAGGTACGAGGCCTGACATACGGGGCATGTGGGCATTATCTATTTCGCCCACACGTACACGTGTGAGAGGGATCGGGAGGGAAAAAAGAAGTGTGTGGGCATTACTTGTTTTGCTCACACGTAGGTGTGTGGGCTGTTCCTCTTATACACCACACAAAATGTGTGGGCAGACTTCTTAACGCCCACACATGTGGCACTTATCGGCGTCCTAATACTTAGAGAATACTATCAACGAGGCGGAGATATCTCTAGCTCGCTCGATGGCCGACATCGAGAATTCTGACGTCATGGAGGCGGAGCCTGACGAGTGCAACAGGCGAATGTTGACAGGCCTTGTGGGTTTCGCCTTCGTTGCGCTCATGTTCATCTTCGCGCACATGGCGGAGCTGCTGGAATCCCATCCGGAGTCGACGAGTGCTGGCATGATCATCCTGTCAATGGTGGTCTTCCTCCTCCGATGCTGGTTCGGCTGCATCTTCGTGATCCTCGTCACGGAGCGGTATGACAGTATCCCGGAGGGATATACTAGGTTCGTAGACGGCTTGATCCAGTCCGACAGATTTATTCTTTCCGAGTCCGTCCGTCAGTGCCTACTTCGCGTTGAGTAGTTTCGTGACCATCAACATGTAGATGCATAGTCAACCTCCCCCGCCTCTGCACAAAGGACGCCAGGGTTTCCTCCTAAGCGTGTCAGCTTCTGTGGGATGTCAATTTGTCCTGACCATGATCCATGGCTTTTCTGGTCACATCAACGCCATTGCTTGTTCAAGCTCTTGAGTTTCACCCAGATTTGCTAGCTATGGTGAGACGGAGGCCCAAAGAGGCGGCAGCTAGCGCATCGCCCATGGATACAGGAGAAAGTTGATATTGATTTCATCGAGAACTTGTCTGTAAATTTTTAATTCTTGTAGGAGGTAGATTTTGTAAGGACTGGTTTTGTCTAATATACATAGCTTGGGCCTTTTGGCAGAAAAGATCATCCTCCTGGTTCGTCTGTCGCTGCCGAGGTGGTTGCCTCGACGTCGCTAGCGTGGGCGAGCGTGGCGACGGCCCCATGAGCTCGTCGTCGGACGCTGCGCCGCCGCCGCCCGCGCCATTTGGGAGGGGCCTGCATGACGTCCCTCTCGCACCGACGCGTCGTGACGACCATGCCTCGCCGCCCCTCTATGGTACGTCACCGTCGCCAACATGTTTTGTACTCAATCTGTCCATGAAAGCCCCGGGGAAGAGCTTGCGTTCGAGTCAATTGCACACAGGTGCTAGGGTTTGGGCTATTCCTCTCCCCTTTTGCCATGGAATGTGTAGGGTTTAGGATTTTAGCAGCGGATGTCGAGCAGGGCCACAGATCAAAGTTAGGGTTTCTTATGGGCTATGGATGTTGTATTTGGATATGATCGAGGGTTTGCAGAGCAAAATTAGGGTTTGACTTTGGATATGTTAGGAGAAGGCCATGCTCGCTTCTTCCCTATTTCTTTGCTTTATATGGACTGGTTGTTGATCATAAGGCGTTTTGCGCATGAGATGATCGTTTTGCCCATGAAAGATTATATATTTGTTGAGTGGAGGCCATGAATCAGTGCTTACATTCTGCAACATGTATGAATTTTGCTCTGTATGATAACTAAATTTTTATGTGTTAACCTGTTTGAATATTGAAATATCCGAACTTGATTTAGTACAATAATAGAACATTGACGCTGAGCATTGCCACTTTGCTTGTTTTGGCCCAACTACATTCTTTACTGCTTGCTAAGTACCCTTGATTAGGTCCTGCTTACTTAATTAACTGAGCTGGTGGTTTGATACAATAACTTAACTTTTGGAGTTAACTGAACATTTTTAGCTTGACTGAACCTCCATAAATGACTCTGTTTATCTTGTCTGAACAATTCCACTTTGGATGTTTTGCAGGACCCCTAAGCAACCATTTCTCTGTTGATGTCATACATGGTGGCTATTTCCTTTGTGCAGGCAAGCATAGGGATTATCACAAAGGCTACTCCATTTGGTATGACTACTGTGACATACCTACTGTTGTTGCTAGTCTAGTGGAGGAAATTGGGTATGAATTTGAGGACAGGATCATGGCTTATTGGTGTATTCCTGGGTTGACAGTCTACAAGAATGGATTAAGAGAGATTAAGATAGGGGACAACACTATGAAAAAAAACATGAAGGATTGTGCTCTCAGTAGGAACCATTTTTAGCAAATATTTCTTGATCACGATGAGAGCATTAGATGATGAGGATCCTCCATTTGCCAAATTCAGTGGAAGTAGGCAAAGAAAGAGCAAGTGCATGATCAAGATGAACAGGAAGAGCACCATGTTGAGCAAGTTGTAGTGGCACGGGAGCAGACTGAGCAAGATCAAGATCAACAACAAGAGGACAATGTTGAGCAAGTTGTGGTGGCACAGGAGCAGGCTCAGCAAGATCAAGATCATGAGGCTGAGCAAGGTCTAGTTGAAGATGCACTATCAGAAAGTGAGTGTCGGTGTCAAAACCGGTGGATCTCGGGTAGGGGGTCCCAAGCAGTGCGTCTTAGGATCAATGGTAACAGGAGACAAGGGACACGATGTTTTACCCAGGTTCGGGCCCTCTTGATGGAGGTAAAACCCTACGTCCTCCTTGATTGATATTGATATTGTGGATGTTTACAAGAGTGGATCTACCACGAGATCGTAGAGGCTAACCCTAAAAGCTAGCCTATGGTATGATTGTTGTCGTATATGTCTATCGACTAGCCTGGCCCCGGTTTATATAATGCACCAGAGGCCCAGGATAACAAGAGTCCTAGCCGAATACACCGGTGGGGGAGGAGTCCTTGTCTTGATCGCCAAGTCTTGTCGATTCTTCCTTGTATGCGGCAGCTGTCCAGACTGGCCCATGAGTATACGGTCATGGGGGTCCTCGGCCCAATCCAACTGATCGGGAGACAACGTGGTGAGTACCCCCTAGTCCAGGACACCGTCGAGAGCCCCTGAACCGGTCTTCGTTAGGGACGCTCCTCGATTCTTCCGAACTATTCTTCATCTTCGGTTGCCGGTCTTGAAAGCTGGTTCAACAAATCTTCTCATCTTCGATCTTGAGGATCGCCGAAATGCATTCGATGAGTTTATACGTCGGGTATCCGAGGAGCCCCTTTAAGTTTCCGGCCTTTATCAGTGCCTTGTTATTTTTATGCCATGCCTCGGGTTTGAAGTTGTTCCCGGGTGGCAAGGTCCTCTTGCGTCCGAGCTCCAACGCCGGACTGCATTCGAGGTATCTTTTGCAGCCGAGCACCAATGTCGGACTGCTTCCCAGCTCTAACGCCGGACTATGTATCCGAGCTCCAACGCCGGACTGTATCCGAGCTCCAACGCCGGACTATGTATCCGAGCTCCAACGCCGGACTTTATCCGAGCTCCAACGCCGGACTATGTATCCGAGCTCCAACGCCGGACTTTATCCGAGGTGTCATAAATCACCTTGGTTCAAAGAAGTTTGAAGGAGTTTAACCGAGCTTAATGCCGGAAATGCCCTCTAAGGAGCCAGCCACTTGCATTCGAGCTATATATTGAACTGCTTCCGAGGTGGTTAAGCACCTCGGTCGTGGGCTGATTTTTGGTCAATGTTTTTTATTGATGTAATTTATTCTCTGACGAGATGTATAGCCAGTAGCCGTCAAGGTATGTATCGGTCTAAAACCCGAGATGTACGAAGGATGACATAAGACCGCTGATCCCCGTGAGTCACCGAGACTTAGGTTGATTTGCAAAATCGGTCCGAGGATCAAGTCCTAGCTCGCGTAACACTTGGGACACAAAAGCGGCGTGCTCGGTCCTCGATACTCAGGTTGGGTGCGGCCGACCAACCCGAGGATCAAAATCTCCTCGGAAACTGTATTGCACTTAAGATTTTCTGCATAGAACAAGCAATGCAGTAGCCCTCGAGACACTGGTCGGGTGGCAACACCAGATCGGGGATCAATGTGCCCTTTAATATTTGTAAATAATAAGCCCGAAGCCCAAGAGCCCCGAGCCTTAATGCGGCACGGAGGCCAATTAAGGATCGATATCCATAGTAAAATCACAAATTATGTGTAATGACTCTATGTATCCAAGTACTTTACGTCATTAATGCTCGGATCCGCATTGTACAAAACTTTGTTGACCGACCATCGGCTTCCACCTCCTCAGCCAATAGCCGATGAGTGTTTGTCCTACTTTATAAAGCCTTTATGAGGGCAAAGATTTACAACAAACAAGGCAATCTGGCCATATGGTTTTATAAACAAAGGTACGCGGAGAGACATGTTATATTACTGTTTAACAGAAGAAATGTCTTCCAAAGAAAATAGTCCCGCTATCGGTTCCTTTCTTTGGGTGGTCATGCTAAGCATGATCATGAAACCTCAGCTCTAATGGAAGAGCCAAATATTGAGGATTTAGTTTGGGGGGCAGTTACTAGCCCCGGTAGTGTTCGCGACATCGAGGTCAAGCCTTATAAACACTTCGCCAATGTTATGAATGGCCCGTCATTTAATATAGTCATCGGATCGCTGACCAGTTTGCACCTATTGTGATAGTCAGTTTTGGCTTTCTCCATCGAGGTGCTTGACCATGCGAGCTGGAAGCACAATCGCATGGTTCTCCTTTGCACAACTAGCCAACAAAGCGGAACGTAGGAGGCAAGCGCGGAGCCGCAACCCAACTATTGACCGAAGACACAATTCGAAGCTGATGCATATATAGAAATATCCGAGAATGTTTTTTGCCGAATCTCTAAAGGTGTCCGGCGTTGCACTGCGAGACTTGTGCTGAAAACACACAAATAGCTAAAAGTGCCATAAGCTTTGAAAACCAAAAAACGTCAGTAAAAACATGACGTCCGAACAAGATCAAGTGTTCGGTGTCGATCCGTAAATTGGACTTTAGAAAAAAGTGCTTCTGCCGTTCTTTAACTTTGCAACGACTAAGAAGGAAAACACTTAGTATGAAACGGCTCAAATAAATATAAGAGCCCCCAAATGACTTGGGTAAAAGTTGACTATATAATGTAAGGTGACATGTAGAATGCCTTCTAGCCGGATTGTAGATCGCTTGTCATAGCGGACCTTTTCGCTCGACCTCGGGACCCGATAGTCCGAGTGTGTCCAATACCTTCGTGGTTATATAAGAACCGTGGTATGCATGGAGACAAGGCGAGGGGTCATTAGTGCTGTATCGCATAAGTGCCCAACTAGTTATGTTATATTACATGGGTAGTAAGAAACATCTTCCAGGGAGAATAGTTCCGTTAAGGGTTCCTTTCGCTGGGATGCATGCCCTAAAGTGCATGTCAAAGCTGCTATGAAAGCAGGAAATCATCTAGGGGCAGATGGGTAAATAATTAAAAAACATCTTTTAGTTCATCGACCGAGTATTCCCTTAAGAACTCTAGCTTTCGGCTTCACCCTGTCCGAGGTACACATCCGGCCGACCCGGCAGTAACAATCGCAGAGGTGCTCCCTTTACCACCTAGCCGAACAATCGGGAACGTAGGGGTAAGCACAGGAGCCAGGCAACCCAGCTTGGCCAAAACTTAAGTCATATCGATGCATATAATGGTGAATAAAAGGTACATGCGGAAGTGTGACACATGTGTTGGGCATAAAGCCCAGATAATAAGCTTCATTAAAGAAGCCCCCTGTATAATGAGTGCGGTAGCGTCAAGTAAAAAAGAACAAAGTTTCGACAAGGAAAATTTCAAGCAACTTTTTACAAAAAAGTATAATTCTTGGTCGAGCCGAACACAAGTTAGAAATTTGAAACTTTGAGCATGAAGGCAACTTAGCTGGTTAATGTGTTCGGTATTGACGACGCGGTCCGAGCTTGATGCGGGACAAGGTTCCATCCCCCAAGCCGGTCCCGAGGTGGCGGAGCAAGGAGCTCGGCACTCCGAAGTGGTGACATAGCACGGTCAATGCAGGACGGCAGAGTGATGCCAAGTCCCCGCATGGGGTAATGAAGTGTTGACAAACCCCGTCCGCCGAGGTGACGCTAAAGGATATAGTCGGCCGATCATTTTCTGTGCACAAAAATAGTGCAAACCGGGATAATAGTAATAATAGGAATTAAAAAAAATGTTGCATAATAAATAATTTATGCAAAGTGAGTAGTAAAAGAAATATGGCCTGGCGCCAAAGTTGATGTCGATGCAGGTCGTCGCCGTAATGCAATAAAGGCGTGGCAAAGCCTGGATTCACAGGTCGGTCCGAGTTCCGGATGCGGCGTTCGCCGAACTGTGTACGGAAACTGACCAAACAATCATGCGACCGTCGATAATGCGGCCACCATTTGATAGACATGTGTACATATGCTGGACTAACCAGAGTAATAATTCCTTGGGAAAAATTTAACCCAAACAAGCAAAAAGAAACACTAGGATTAATAGCACCTGGCTTATTTGTTGTAGCAATCCGAAGGAAGGTGATTCCCAAAATTGGGACATGATCCGCGCACCCATGCCTGGTCGGCTAGTGACGCCGAAGTGTCCGGAGTAGGTTGATGAAGAGATGGCGAAGCCCCCGGTCCAGCCAAGATGTCGAAGTAGGTCGGCGTGATGGACACCATCTTGAAGAAGCAATAGTGCGGCCGTGCCGATGCAGGTCGTGACGTGGTCGATGCTGGCTTGATGAAGGGACCGTGCGGCGATGCTGGTATGCCCGCTCTGTGTAATCCGTGGGGCGGTGATGTTGGTGATGATTTATCCTTCGCGATGCCGGACTCTTGTTCGGCTTGCCAAGATGGTGATCCGAAGAAGTTGAGCTTGGCTCAACAAAGTGACGACGTGTCTAGCGCAGGTCGGCAGCCGTGGAGCAATATTGCCGGACTGGTTTGACACCAGCATGATGTTGAAGATCATGTTCAAAGATCTTAAAGTTAGTGGGATATGTGCGGGAACAAAACACAATACCCCATACAAAACTTCCTTGAAAAAGGATGCCCAAATCCCGTTCATAAAAAACGAACTCGGTCGATTCGCTGCGCAGAAAACAGATCCAAAAAGCGATGCACTAATTGGAAGTTTCCCGGAGTTTGGACGGTCGGATCGAGCTGAATTTTTGGCAAGTGGTAGATAAGGGAATTCTGAAGCAAATCAACGGTTGGATCCTCCAAAGGACATCCGAGCTAGACGCTGCATACATGCCCTAAACTCGTCCGGATTCTCGTCCAGATTCAACGGGGCTCCGGTATATCGGAGACCGCCGGAGATTCCTCCATCGGAACTCGACGAAATTTTTGCAGGGTTGTTGTAGACTTAATTCCGCATAATTCCACTGAAGTAATCGTTTAAGCGACACTCGAGGAGGCGGTGGCGGCGGATACAAGTTCGCCGTCTAGAAAAACAGCACGGTCGCCTGAGGGCAATGTTGACGTTGAGCCCCCGAGCTCCATGGATGACTCCTCCATGATCTTGATAGAGATCGGAGTTGGTGTTGATGAAGGCCTTTATCCGAACATGACGGTCGGAGGTAGGGCGCAGTCCTCGGTCAAGCCAAGGTGACCAGTCGAGCTGGTGACGAGGAAGCCGACGTCGCGATTGACTGCAATGAGCCATCGATCCTTTCGCCCGATCACACAGCGGAACTCTCAATGAAAGCACCAATGTCGGTGTCAAACCGCGGATCTCGGTAGGGGGTCCCAAGCAGTGCGTCTTAGGATCAATGGTAACAGGAGACAAGGGACACGATGTTTTACCCAGGTTCGGGCCCTCTTGATGGAGGTAAAACCCTACGTCCTGCTTGATTGATATTGATATTGTGGATGTTTACAAGAGTGGATCTACCACGAGATCGTAGAGGCTAACCCTAAAAGCTAGCCTATGGTATGATTGTTGTTGTATATGTCTATCGACTAGCCTGGCCCCGGTTTATATAATGCACCAGAGGCCCAGGATAACAAGAGTCCTAGCCGAATACGCCGGTGGGGGAGGAGTCCTTGTCTTGATCACCAAGTCTTGTCGATTCTTCCTTGTATGCGGCAGCTGTCCGGACTGGCCCATGAGTATACGGCCATGGGGGTCCTCGGCCCAATCCAACTGATCGGGAGACGACGTGGTGAGTACCCCCTAGTCCAGGACACCGTCAGTGAGGAAGAGTCAGAAGAAGAGGATTACATCCCAGGACCACCTCAACCAGGAGAGTACACGCATACATTTTAGTTTGAGTTTAGGGGCAGAAGAAAAAGCTGTAGGGTTTTAAACATGGATGCAACAGATAGAGTTGGTTGTTCAGTAATGCAGGATTCAGATGAAGATTTCATTCCACAAATTGTTGATTCAGACATTGATCTGCAAGATGATGATGACTTGTTTGACAAAAATGTTGATTGTGAGAAAGGCAAATGTAAAGCAGTCCAAGAAGAGGCTGATGATCCTAATGAAGATGTGGACATGTGCTTGCCTTCTTCTAATGAAGATAAAGTTAAGCTGAATTTCAAATGTTTCAGAGAAGAGGACCTGTCTAAACCAGAGTTCCAAGTTGGTCAGACATTTGCTAGTGTTGAGTTACCGAGGAGGGCTATCAAGGAGTATAGTTGTCATAAAAAGGGTTGACATCAAGTGCCCTAGAAATGATAGGAAAAGAGTTAAGGCTATTTGTGAAGATGGGTGTCCATGGCCTTTGTTTGCATCATTTGATGGGAGAATCAACTGCTTCATGATCAAGAAGTATAACCCAAAGCATACCTGCATAAAGAAATGGAGTGTCAAGTCATTCAATGCTCCCTTCATGGCAGGAAAAATATCTTAATTCATTCAGAGCAGGTGAAAACATAAACATGAAGAAATTTGCAAGGGTTGTTCAGAAGGACTGGAACATGACAACAATAAGGAGCAAACTTAGAAGGGCCAGGAGACTAGTGAAGAAAGTCATTGAAGGAGATGAGTTTGAGCAGTATAACAGTATGTGGGATTATGCAGCAGAATTCAGAAGATCAAACCCAGGCAGCTCTTTCTATGTAGGTGTTAATGATGGCATATTTGGAAGTTGCTATTTCTCTCTGGATGCATGCAAAAGGGGTTTCATGCAGGCCTGTAGGCCTGTCATTTGTTTGTATGGATGCCACCTGAAGACAAAGTACGGAGGTGTTCTGCTGTGTGCTGTTGGCATGGATCCTAATGACTGCCTTTACCCTCTAGCTTTTGCAGTTGTTGAGGTAGAGAACACTGACACAAGGAAATGGTTTCTGTTAAATCTGAAGAGTGACTTGAGAATTCTGAACACAGATCCATGAACTATAATGTCAGCCAAGCAAAGGGGGCCGATCAAGGGAGTGAGGCAGCACTTTCCTGATGCAGAGCACAGACACTGTGTTAGGCATATATGGTAGAATTTTCAGCAATCACACAAATGAGATGTTCTTAAGAACCAGTTATGGAAGTGTGCAAGGAGCACAACACCAGAACTGTGGGATGCAAGCATGGAGGAAATGAAGGTCATCAGCTTAGAAGCATACAAATGGCTTGAGCAGTTACCACCCAACAATTGGGTTAGGGGGAGGCCGACTTGGAGGAGGCGCCCAAGTAGGATCCCTCCTACTTGGGGCGCCCCTTGCTGCTCCCCTCCCCGTCCCACCTATATATATGGGGGGGGGGGGTGCACTGCTAGAACACACAACATTGATTCCTAGACGTGTGCGGCGCCCCCTTCATAGTGTACGCCTCCGGTCATATTCATGTAGTGCTTAGGCAAAGCCCTGCGCGGATCACTTCACCATCACCGTCACCATGCCATCATGCTGACGCAACTCTCCCTTGCCACTTTGTTGGATCAAGAGTTCGAGGGACGTCATCGAGCTGAACGTGCGTAGAACTCGGAGGTGCCGTACGTTCGGTGCTTGATCGGTCGGAACGAGAAGAAGTTCAACTACATCAACCACGTTGTCAAACACTTCCGCTTTCGGTCTACGAGGGTACGTGGACACACTCTCCCCCTTTCGTTGCTATGCATCTCCTAGATAGATCTTGCGTGAGCGTAGGAATTTTTTTTTAAATTGCATGCTACGTTTCCCAACAAGTTCATCATTGGCCTCACATAGTCATAGCTTAATTACTCTAGTTCCTCTGCAACTAGAAATCAATACCCACCGTTTGTTCAATCACAGGGGCTTTCACGTATTGAAGGTCATACCCATTGGCATCACCTCAACCCACATCATATCCGTATTACTACAACTGCTTCACTCGCATAGTCATCTTGGCCACGCCTATGGAGCACTCCCCCAAAACCTGAGACTCCACCTCCGGTGTGACCTCGAAGGTCTCCTCCGTATTTTTGGAGCTCCCCCCTGATCTGAGACCCACCACTAGTGTGACCTCAAAAGTATCCTCCATCTTCTCATTGGTAAAACCTCAATAGCCTCCTTCTCCTTGTTCTTTCCCTCGACGATATCCCGTAGAGACATGATGCTCAGACGGAGGTCATGCTTGTGTCCCTTGTCACCCTCACTCTTGTCGCTCTTCTCGTCCTCCTCCTTCGTCACCCTCAACTCCATATCTGGAAGCCCGTCTACACCAATAAGTGATGCGTAGATAATGGTGGGCAATGGCGCCAACTACCTCCAATAAAAATGTGAAACAAGATCTGCTTCTAGTTACACACAACCCCAATGCTTCTCGGAACCTGCACACGGTCCATAGGTTGTTTTGTATACACGTGCCTCATCAAGATTTGAGAATGAAATGAAATATTTGTATTGGAGAGGTTTTCTAGGTTATATTAATGACAAGGTGGAGGTTGACGTCCTTCCAACCCACTCGGGTGTTGCACGCCATCCACGTCACCGCGTTGAAGAAGGAGAACACCAGGGTGATGACTAGAGGCATTGCGTCCATCTTATGCTTCTAGAACACCGTGCGAAATCCAATCATGAGACCAAATGGATCAAGCATGGTAGATGCATGTATATAGGTACCTACCATGTTCCAGAACGGGACAAGGAACACTAGAACTGAGATGGTGTTACAGAAAATCAAAGGAAGATGGACAAGATCTCGTGTTATAGTACGTATGTGGGGGGTGGGGATCTTATTTTGAGATTTTCCTTGTCTTTTTATTTTAGTATTGCTGCACTAGTCTCAGTGATTGTCCAAACAAATTTATAACCAGGGGCAAAATGAATTAAATAATTTTATACCAAAGTTTTATACTTATTTATTTTTAATTTTATCATATTACAATATTAAAGTGCATACTTTTATTATTTAGTTGCTTCAGTTAAACACATAACTTAGTTGACATAGGTAGCCAATGTATTTGTTATCAATTGTAGTGTATATCACTCATCACTTTGTTTATGCTAAAAGTAAATTAAGTTATATAACATAAGTTATCTTAGAATTTTGTGACAATTTCACAAATTATATATTACACATGTACATATTATGTATGTGCATATGTTCATATATATTTTTGTTTTATTAAATATGATGTTAGGTCTGTAAATAATAATGTCCAACTAGTATCTTCATAGCGCGATTTCTGGTGTATTATTAGGTGTGCATATTTATAGAACCTTGTAGAGAATAAAGTACTATTGCAAATGTGTCGTAGTTTAGATTTGGTGATAAGTTCAACATGTGCATGGTATTGAAATAGCACCATTCACCGTGAAAGTAAACATGTCGCTGAATCAATTATGTTTACATACAATTTTTTTATTTGGTATGGTCATTTAGACATTTGGTATCATCTCGTGTATAGAAGCTCATGCCAATTTCTAAAATAAAAGGTATCTACATCTAAACATAGAGGGTGTTTGGTGGGCATTTACTTGGCCTTTTTGCTTTGGCTTATAAGCCAAAAAGCACCTATTTAGGTGCTTTTGGCTTTTGGCAGCTTATTTCTTGTTAAATTTTTGGGGTTGATGGCCCCTAGAGGGACACACTTTTTTTCAACTCCCCAAGCTCCTTTTTAAGGCCATAAATTCTCTTCTTCGGTCCCATCAGATTATTTGTCCTATTTGTGCATATCTAGATAAACTTCATGCAAAAAATCTATCAATGATCTAGTTCTGGCTCTAGATTTTCCCATCCCCCCTTCAAAACTTCTTCAATTGTAGGTTCTAGTAATCAACATGCCTCACCTGTTGATCTTATTTTGACTTACTCCCATATCTAACTTATAGTATGCAATATCCACCATAATCGGTCTATCTTATATTTACTAATCGGAGGCACCATTAAAGCCTTCTCATTAACCCACATCATCAAAATTAATTACACCGTTGGATTATAGAATTTACGTCTAAGATAAGAGAAGAACTTACGTAAAACATATGGCCCATAAAAAAAATTCTGACACGTCCAACATTATTTTAGATGGGCACGTCCAATGTTGGTGAAAGAAAAATAAGGAAAGCATCCTTGATTCCTTAAAAAACGTTAGACACCTTCCATAAAAACTACATGTATGAAAAGGAAAAAATAGCAGATTGTGTCTGATACGTTCAACTTTAATGTTGGTGAAAAAAAATATGGAAAGCATCGACGGTTCCTTTTTTAAAGATAGTCTCCTTCCTTTTCAAAAAATGGATATTCTCCTTCCATATAAACTGAACAGATGAAAAGGAAAGAAATAACAGATTGGATTTTACACGTTTAATGTTGGCGAAACAGAAGGAAAGCATCAACGTGATAGACTCCTTTCCATAAAAACTACATAGAAGAAAAGAAAAAAAATCGTTTGATGATCCTTCAAATTCGGCTAATAAATTATCTCCCCGATCGAAAAAGGAAAAAAAATCCATGCAAAAAAGAACGTATCTTGCTCGACCCTGGCTGCTCAAACTTATACGTAACATATAGATTCTCCCGTCCAAAGAAAACATCTGACACCTAATATTGGTGTGACAAAAGAAGGAAAGCATCAATCAGTTGCTTCGACGGATAGCATCCTTCCATAAAAACTCCACCGGTGAAAAGAAAAAACATATCCAACTGATTGTCCATTAGAAGTACCTAAAGAAATTCTTCTGCCGGGTAAGAAAGGGAAAAGCGCTCACGCAAGAAGGAAAAACACCTCTCCCTCAAAAACTAGCAAGGAAAAACATCTCCTTCAGTTCTTCTCTTCTATGGTTGGTCGCGGCAGATTTTCTCATGAAAGGACATCCCCATGACCATTAAGTGCACTCTCCCATCCGCATGACCATAGGCGAAACATAAAGGAGCCAAAGCTAGGGGCTGCGAGGGATGATGAGCAACCCAAGCAGCAATAGGTCTTCATGTTTGTTAGAATAACCGCATCTCTCCATCCAAAAGCTTCAAATTACACTTCACGTATCTAATACAAAAAAGGCCAACTATCAAAATCATCCTCTAACTATTCTTCTCGGCTTCAAGTTCTGACCAGATTGCAATCTAACGATGATAACGGTGGATGCAGCATAGGATGAGGTGTACCAATGGTGGTCGAAGTAAATCGTGTTGTTGTCCTAATTGGTACGCTGCCCACTGGAAAACCTATAGCAGACGGAAAGCATAGCGATTTATCTGTCCGATGTTATCATGTTCATCATTCGTTCTGCAAGTCCGCATGCAAGTAAAATCTATCTTTGAATTTGTTGAATGTTCCGCTTGATTTTGAGCATGTTAGAGTTATGACAAACAACAATAAATTATCGTGATACCAAGCATCCGACAAATAGAAATTTTCTATAAACATGCCTATTTATGAGCACACTTCACTTAATTATGTTGTAGAGTGGACCAGATTCAGCTGCATCCATTGTCGCCATTTGCAAGGTAGTGATGTAGTGATGCATATGTGTTTGAATCATCTGAAGTAACGATTAGTATTATGCAATTTTTTACATATACACTACTTTGCCTGATATTCATGCAAGTCATGAATTACATGGATTCACATGATTCTCTGGAGGTGTAGATTGCTAATAATCTATGGTGCTTATAGTATAGACCTTCCAATTTTTAAAATATGTATATTATTTGCTACAATATCATATATTTTGATAGAAAGTCATACATGCATGTGTCCATTACTGTGTATAGAAACAAAGTCTATAATTCTACCGTGCTTCCATGGCAAAAGAAAATTTTACGTATTTTTTTTTGATTGAATAAGAAAGGAAGATACGTGCTACAATAGGGCACTTCCCTTTTATACCTTCGTAAACCAATAGGTCACGTGTACATGATACATGCAACAACTTTTGTGTTTCTAACCGTGTTTTCAACAAACATAACACATATACACTTATAAAATCTTCATAAAGTAGCACATCAATATTTCCACATATCTTCTATAAATCTGAGGTGGTTCGCCATCACACATCGGTAGTGTTTATACCGTTGTGACACAATTGGACTTAAACAATCTAATCACAAAACAGTCAAAGTAATGTAACTTCATTAGACCCTATGTGCATGAGTAATAATATATCCTATATAAACATATTCAAATTATTGTTTGACATTTCTAATTTGGCATATATTATAATTTCTAGCCCGTGCAGGTGCACGGGTTGACGGCTAGTGGTCTTGACTTTCATACTCTCATTTATAAAGCCTGCGTAAGGGAACCTTATTTTCCATGCCATTGAACAACCGGACCTAGCCAGCCTTTCCCAGATCTTTCCTCCCCGCCATGTGAATTTGTTCCCTATATACTTCATATCTATTAGTCCACAATGATCAAGACAAATCTTAGAAAGCCTCCATAAATCTCATTGGGCAAGGATTTCCTCCCTCTTTCTTACAATTCAGCAATATCTCATTAAGATCTCCCAACACTACCCAAGGTATGTTGTACAATGCATGCAAGTCCATAAGGTCAGTCCATATTCTTTCCTTACACTCCCAGCAAGGCTCAACGTAGACCCTGGTTAGCCTCCATTTTTATTGACCTTCCACTAAAACATCAATATGTTGATTGGTGGAGCTTAATTCCACACTTTTCACATGACTGTCCCACAACATCACTAGCTCCCACTCCATTCATCACTTTAGTTTACAATCAAGTGTTGGAAACATGTATGTTTTAAGAGTTTTTCTGCCTTATCATTGAATAGATCTGTCTCAGATAGGAAGACACAAGCTCAGGTGGCGCGTCCCCCCTATGGCATGGTACCCAGACTTGTGGGCCCACCAGCAAGCCTCCATGCCCCCTTCTCCTATATGAAGCAATTTTCCCTAGAAAAAAATCAAGAGAAGACTTTCGCAACGAAGTGCCGCCGTCTCGAGGCAGAACCTAGGCAGGAGCACTTTTTCTCTCTGGCGGAGCGATTCCATCGGGGATACTTCCCTCCGGGAGGGGGAAGTCGAAGCCATAGATATCACCAGCATTCCTCTCATCATGGGAGGACCAATCTTCATCAACATGTTCAGCAACAACATCTCATCTCAAACCCAAGTTCATCTCTTGTATTCAATCTTTGTCTCAAAATGCCAAATTGGTACGTGTGGGTTGCTATTAATGTCGATTACATCTTGTAGTTGATTCTAGTCACTTTATTTGGTGGAAGATTATAGGTTAAGATCCTTAAGCATGTTCAGTACACCTCTGATCTTGAACATGAACATGATTTTTGAGTAGTTACCTTTGTTCTTGAGAATGAGAGAAGTTTGGTTATAAGTAATTATCTGAAGTTGGTATTTGTTGAACATTTTGATGATATGTATGTTGTTCTTTCATTAGTGGTGTCATGTGAATATCGACTAAGTGACACTTCCCCATACTTGGGCCTAAGGTAATGCACTTGGGACTAATAAGTAGATGATGGGTTGCGAGACTTATAGAGGTTTAAACCCTAGTTTATGTGTTATTTCTTAAGGGGCTGATTTGGATCCATATGTTTCATGCTATGGTTAGATTTATCTTAATTCTTATTTTGTAGTTGCAGATGCTTGCGAGGGGGTAATCATTAGAGGTTTCTTGTTCAAGTAAGAACAACACCCTAGCACAGGTCCACCCAGATATCAAATTATCAAAGTAGATAGTAAACGTGAATCAACTAAACATAATGAACGTGACTAAACAAGAATTCTCATGTGTCCTCGAGAACGCTTTGCTCATCATAAGAAGTACTTTCGGCTTGTCCTTTTCTACAAAAAGGATTGGGCCACCTTGTTGCACTCTTGTTACAATTGTTACTTGTTACTCTTTACGAATTACCTTACTAGAAACTGCTACTTACAACTATTGAGGAACGTGGTAATTTCAAAAGATTCCTACGATCACGCAAGATCTATCTAGGAGATGCATAGCAACGAGAGGGGAGAGTATGTACACGTAACCTCTTAGACCGAAAGCAGAAGCCTTTCAATAACGCGGTTGATGTAGTTGAACGTCTTCGTGAACCAACCGATCCAAGTACCGAACATATGGCACCTCCGCGTTTAGCACACTTTCAGCTCGATGACGTCCCTCGTTCTCTTGATCCAGTTGAGGACGAGGGTGAGTTCCGTCTGCTCGACGGTGTGGCGACGGTGATGATGATGCTACCGTCGTAGGGCTTCACCTAAGCTCTACGATGGTATGATCGAGGTGTGTAACTGTGGAGGGGGCACCACACACGGTTGGGAGAGAAACTTGTGTGTTCTAGGGTGCCCCCTGCCCCTGTATATAAAGGAGCAAGGGGAAGGCCGGCCGGCCCTCCTAGGGCGCGCCAAGAGAGGGGAATCCTACTAGGACTCCAAGTCCTAGTAGGTTTCCACCTAAGGAAGAGGGGGAAGGAGGAAGGAAGAGGGAGAAGGGAAGGAAGGGGGGGGGCGCCCCCTTCCCTTGTCCTATTTGGACTCAAGGGGGGGGGGGGCAGCCCTCCTGGCCCTTCCTCTCTTCCCACTAAGGCCCATCTAGGCCCATTAGTTCCCCCAAGGGGGTTCCGGTAACCCTCCGGCTCTCCAGTTTTATCCGAAACTTCTCCGGAACACTTCCAGTGTCCAAATATAATCGTACAATATATCATCTTTATGTATCGACCATTTTGAGACTCCTCGTCACATTTGTGATCTTATCTGGGAATCCGAACAAAATTCGGTCATCAAAAACACATAATTCATAATACATATCATCATCGAACGTTAAGCGTGCGGACCCTACGGGTTCGAGAACTATGTAGACATGACAGAGATACATCTCTAGTCAACAACCAATAGTGGAACCTGGATGCTCATACTAGCTCCTACGTATCCTAAGAAGATCTTTATTGGTCAAACCGCATAACAACATACGTTGTTCCCTTTGTCTTCGGTATGTTACTTGCCTCAAATTCGATCGTCATTATCATCATACCTAGTTCAATCTCATTACCGGCAAGTCTCTTTACTTGTTTTGTAATACTTCATCCCGCAACTAACTCATTATTCACAATGCTTGCAAGGCTTATAGTGATGAGTATTACCGAGAGGGCCCAGAGATACCTCTCTGAAACACAGAGTGACAAATCCTAATCTCGATCTATGCCAACCCAAAAAACACCTTAGGAGACACCTGTAGAGCACCTTTATAATCACCAATTTACGTTGTGACATTTGGTAGCACACAAAGTGTTCCTCCGATATTCGGGAGTTGCATAATCTCATAGTCCGAGGAACTTTGTATAAGTCACGAAGAAAGTAGTAGCAATGAAACTGTAACGATCATAATGCTAAGCTAATGGATGGGTCATGTCCATCACATCATTCTCCTAATGATGTGATCCCATTCATCAAATGACAACACATGTCTATGGTTAGGAAACATAACCATCTATGATTAACGAGCTAGTCAAGTAGAGGCATACTAGGGACAATATGTTTTGTCTTTTTATTCACACATGTACTAAGTTTCCGATTAATACAATTCTAGCAAGAATAATAAACATTTATCATGAAATAAGGAAATAAATAATAACTTTATTATTGCCTCTAGGGCATATTTCCTCCAGTCTCCCACTTGCACTAGAGTCAATAATCTAGATTACATGGTAATGATTCTAACACACATGGAGCTTTGGTGCTGATCATGTTTTGCTCGTGGAAGAGGCTTAGTCAACGGGTCTACAACATTCATATCCGTATGTATCTTGCAAATCTCTATGCCCCCTCCGACACTTGATGACGGATGGAATTGAAGCGTCTCCTGATGTGGTTCTCTTGTGAAATCTGGATTCCTTTGCTAAGGCAATTGCACCAGTATTGTCACAAAAGATTTTCATTGGACCCGATGAACTAGGTATGACACCTAGATCAGAACTCCTTCATCCAAACTCCTTCATTTGCTGCTTCCGAAGCAGCAATGTACTCTGCTTCATACGTAGATCCCGCCACGATGCTCTGGTTGGAACTGACCAACTGACAGCTCCTCCATTCAATAAAAATACGTATCCGGTTTGCGACTTAGAGTCATCTGGATCAATGTCTAAGCTTGCATCAACGTAACCGTTTATGACGAGCTCTTTTTCACCTCCATAAATGAGAAACACATCCTTAGTCCTTTTCAGGTATTTCAGTATGTTCTTGACTGCTGTCCAGTGCTCCACTCCGGGATTACTTTGGTACCTCCCTGCTATGCTTATAGCAAGGCACACATCAGGTCTAGTACACAACATTGCATACATGATAGAACCTAAGGCTGAAGCATAGGGAATGCCTTTCATTTTCTCTCTATCTTCTGCAGTGGTCGGGCATTGAGTCTGACTCAACTTCACACCTTGTAACACATGCAAGAACCCTTTCTTTGACTGATCCATTTTGAACTTCTTCAAAACTTTATCAAGGTATGCGCTTTGTGAAAGTCCAATTAAGCGTCTTGATCTATCTCTATAGATCTTGATGTCCAATATGTAAGCAGCTTCACCGAGGTCTTTCATAAAAAAACTCTTATTAAGGTATCCCTTTATGCTATCCAGAAATTCTATACCATTTTCAATCAACAATATCTCATCCACATATAATATTAGAAATGCTACAGATCTCCCACTCACTTTCTTGTAAATACAGGCTTCTCCAAAAGTTTGTATAAAACCATATGCTTTGATCACACTATCAAAGCGTTTATTCCAACTTCGAGAGGCTTGCACCAGTCCATAAATGGATCGCTGGAGCTTGCACACTTTGTTAGCACCCTTTGGATCGACAAAACCTTCTGGTTGCATCATATACAACACTTCTTCCAGAAAATCCATTCAGGAATACAGTTTTGCCATCCATTTGCCAAATTTCATTATCATAAAATGCAGAAATTGCTAATATGATTCGGACAGACTTAAGCATCGCTACCGGTGAGAAAGTCTCATCGTAGTCAACTCCTTGAACTTGTCGAAAACCTTTCGCAACAAGTCGAGCTTTGTAGATAGTAATAGTACCGTCAGCATCGATCTTCTTCTTGAAGATCCATTTATTTTCTATGGCTTGCCGATCATCGTGCAAATCCACCAAAGTCCACACTTTGTTCTCATACATGGATCCCGTTGGGGATATAACTATTAGGTATGACCCTCCCAGGAGGGGCCGGATTATATCTATGGTGATTCATAATATGAAGCCCAAGACGATATTTGAAGATGGCGGTTCTCAGTTTAAGGCCCAAGGCCCAAAGGCGACTTAAGGCCCGTAGAGATAAACCGCCATATATGTATAACTTGTATTATAATGAAAGAATAGATAGTCACCGAGCCAGACACTGTTTATGAGCCGGCAGGGACTCTGTGAGCCGCTGGGCGTCGACCTTTGTATATAAAGGGATGACCAGGCGGCGGTTCAGGGGAGAGACAATAGATCGAAAGCTAGGTCAAGCAGATTCGCTCCCTGGTAATCGAGACATAATTAATACCACCTCAAACTGGATTAGGCCTTTACCTTCACCGCAAGGGGCCGAACCAGTATAAACTCCCATGTCCTTTGTACCGTTTAACCCATTTAAGCTTCCTAGTTGTGATGGCTCCATGACTAAGTCCTTTCGCTAGGACATCTCC
Source organism: Aegilops longissima (assembly GCA_021605205.1). NCBI lineage: Eukaryota > Viridiplantae > Streptophyta > Magnoliopsida > Poales > Poaceae > Aegilops > Aegilops longissima. The sequence continues at coordinate 34,566,803 of CM038676.1, forward strand.
CGTGACCTTTCCATGATAGTTGGCGCCCACCATGGGGCCAGCGCATGGTGGATTTGAGTTCTTAAAGGGCAGCTTCGAAGGGCTCAAAGGATACGTTCTGGGCCGGATGACCAAAAGTCGTCGCGGCAAGCTCTACATCGACGATGCAGGCCGGGGCCCCGAGGCCGGCTCAATTGAGTACGGGTACCGGGTCCCCTTCGGTGGAATCCACGTCTTCATCGGCAAGATTGGCGAATCGGGCCCTGAGCCGGACATCTGCACCGACATCATCGAGATGGCTCAACGTGCGAGACCAGCCCGAGTTCAGCCCGCCATGAAGCGTGCCTTCGTGGGATGCCTCCATGGAGCGGAATTTTCTGAGGGATCTATGTCTGGTGGTGAGACAGCGATCTACTCTGATGGTGAGTCATCCACGGGTGAGACTGATTCGTTGTATCAACGGGTAAGATGGTGGGCTTGGGGGCTATTATGATGGCAACTGTATTCCAGACCCCTATGAGCCGCCAAACAGAGTCGGAATCTTCATGGCCGGCATGCAACCCGGGAAAAACTCTACGGCTGCAGCAACAATGACTTCCGGGTCAGCAGCGGTGACGGCAGCTGGGGCAGGAGGCCCTATGCTCCCGTCGGCTCAGGTTTTGATGGATTTAACGGATAAATTGACGGCTCTACTAATAGCCCTGGTCAACCCGGCGAATCAAGCTCAGCATGATGTGGAGGTGGCACAGTTACGTGAGGAGGTAGCACAAGCTAAGGAAGACCTAGCGGCGGAGGACATCAGGATGGCCGCAGAACGGGCCGCTTTAGATGCTCAGGCCCAGCGGATTCAGTCAGAGGCTTTCCGGCTTACGATGGATCAGAACGGGTCAAATGAGATCATGAGGAGAAGGCACCAGTCCCGTCTGCCTACGGTTTATGAGCCTAGAAACCTCTTCCGCACGGCCGATGCAGGGCCTAGTAACCCACCGGAGATAAACTGGGCTGTGGCGCCTTGGAACGGAACGGCGATTCAGCCACACGTGACGAACCCCCCTCGTCTGAATACCCCTCCGATTCAGCACGTACCGACGCCACCGGGTCACTATTCTAATCCATTGGAGAATATGATTGCTGCGGCTGCACGATTGGCGGCTCTCCCGGTGGAGGGCGACTCTCCAATGACGGTTGAAACACGAAGGGTCAGAGAACTTCTACAGACGGCCTTGGCGCAGCAGGAGGCGTATTCTTACAGTCGAGATAGGATTCACTCAACCCCTCGTCCGAGCCAGAGCCGGAGTTATAGCAGGCACATGGACTCACCGGCTGTTTCAAGCAATGCCCGGCGCCGTGATCAGTCACGCGGGCATGACCCGACACCTGATGGAGCTCTTAACTTGCTTGATCAGGACAGAGTGCGTCAACAAGCCGAGCAGGTGGCTCAGCAAGCAGCTCACGAGCCCTTTCCGGTTTATCCGACGACTTTGGTTGAGGCGGGCGTGACCTCTAGGTCTACATGTGCACCCTGTTTTGTGCTGGCTTTGCGTAATGAGCGTTTGCCCAAGGATTTCAAAGGACCTCGAAAGGTGCCTAATTACACAGCCGACTTACCCCCTGAGGTGTGGGTCGAAAGTTATGAGATGGCCATGGAGCTACTGGAGGTCAATGACGCTGCGTGTGCCAAATACTTCACCATGATGCTGGATGGAACGGCCCGTACTTGGTTAAAGGGGCCACCTGCCAACTCCATCGGGTCATGGGTAGAGTTGAAGGCATGGTTTGTTCAAAACTTTAAAGATACATGCAAGGAGCCCATGTCAATTGTGGACTTGACTAATTGCAAGCAAGAGGAGGTTGAATCCACGACCCATTGGGCGCACCGGGTCAAATCTATCATACATTCATCTGATAACATGAACGTCGGCTCTGCGGTCTTAATGTTGGAGAAAATTGTCGTTTTTTGCCTCTTAAGAAGAAGCTGGGGTGGCTCAAGCGTGATTGTAATGACATGGGCCAGCTGATGGCGGCTCTTGTCAAATATGCCGACTCTGATAGTACCAAGGACCCCGAGTGTGACGATGAGAACATAGGGAAGGGAAAGAAATACGGAAACGCTAAGGGTCCGTAGCCTAACTCGGCGAATGCACAGGGCAACAGTAAACGCAATGCTGATGGTAGCTCGGAGTTTGTGGCTAACACCAATGCGCACGACAACAATCAATGTCGTAAGGGGAGGCCGCCTCCTCGGACTGGTGGGTCAGGTCCTACTCTTGAGCAGTTGTTGAATGAGCCCTATCCAAGGCATGGCTCGCAGGGGAAGCCAGCAACTCACCTTTGGAAAGATTTTACGACTATGAGGGCTTTCAAAAATTCCAATGCGTTTGACAGCGATCAAGGGCCGGGCGGCGGCTCAGGTGGTGGCGGTTCCCAAGGCCCGGGTTATGGAAGTGGCGGTTCTAATTCCGGCTTCCAGGGCCACCAAAATAATCAGGGTGGATATAATCAAGGTAACCAGGGCGATTACAATCAGCAATCTGGCTAGGTGGGTCAGCAGCAGCAGCAATCCGGATATCAAAGCCATCCAAAGCAGTTGAACAACGGGAAATATAACGTTTTCACCACAAGTTTTTGCAAGCGGGACCAAAAGCTTCACAGGAGGGCTGTGAACGCCGTTGAGCCGGCGGTTCCCCAATACTTGCGATAGTCTGAGCAACCCATTATGTGGAGCCAGGAGGATCGCCCGCCCCGGGTTGATAATCCGGGTCACTTGGCTTTGGTGGGTACAAGTTTACTAAGGTACTCATGGATGGAGGAAGCAGCATTAATATCCTTTATTATGAAACTTTCCATCATATGGGTTTAACTGACAAAAATGTTAAGACATACAACACAGTTTTCCATGGAGTGGTGCCCGGTAAGTCGGCATACCTAGTTGGCAAGATTGAACTGGAAGTAGCCTTTGGAGACGAGCATGACTCCAGGGCCGAGAAGTTAACTTTTGAAGTGGTCAAGATCAGAAGCCCGTTCCACGCTCTGTTTTTATGGTTGGCTTATGCCAAGTTCATGGCACGACCGTGTTATGTTTATCTACAGCTCAAGATGCCGGGTTACAAAGGGACCATCACAGTACATGGAAGTTGGAAGATAGCCTTGGAGTGTGAAGAAGGTGACGCGGCTTATGCTCAGTCGGTCTATGCAGCGGAAGAGTTAAAGTTTTACAAGGATAATGTTGACCCGACTGATATGATGTCTTTGAAGAAGCCAAGTACGGAGCATGACCCGGTGATGAAGTTTAAATCGGCCGATGACACCAAGCTCATTGACTTTGTTCCTGGTGCATCCAAGCAGTTCAGTATCAGTGCTAATCTGGATCCCAAATAGGAAAGCGTGCTCGTCGATTTCATCCGTGAGAACAGGGACATCTTTGCATGGAAACCTTCTGACATGCCGGGTGTATCGAGGGAACTCGCTGAGCACACTCTCAATATTGATTCGAAATTTAAGCCGGTCAAGCAATTCCTTCATCGCTTCAATGAGGAGAGGCGTAAGGCCATTGGTGAAGAGGTGCCCCGGCTCTTGGCAGCTGGGTTCATTGTTGAAGTATTTCATCCTGAGTGGTTGGCTAACCCACACTACAAAAAAATACACTTCCGTGATGATACGTGTTTGTCACAGTAAGTCGCGTTATTTGTCATGCATGTACATCCATGACAAATTTATGACAGAATCAAGATAGTCATACTTTTGCTGTCGTAGAAGTGTTAGATGACATTACCAAAATTATCATCACGGAAGTGCCCACTTCCATGACGATAAATCGCGCGTCACAAAACTGCTTTCATCAAGGGTGACCGACATGTGGCATCCACCGTAATGGAACGCTGTTAAGCTATCGGGTCGGGTTTTGGATCCGATAACCCGTTAACAGCCCCGACCAATGGGGATTTTCCACGTGTAAAATCATCATTGGCTGGAGGAAACATGTGTCGGCTCACCGTTGGGACAGATGTCATCCACTCATTGGACAGAAGGCGCCTATGATACGTCGACCGTGGCACGCCCAACAGAGGCCCATTCTCGTGAAAAGGGCGCCCGCTTGACTTGGTCAAAGGTGGCGGGCCGCCCATGGAAAGCCCGTTAACGACTGTTCGCATATAGCCCATTTACAGCCCGCTAACCCAAGGCCCGTTACGCCCTATCCAAATTAGGCCCAGTAGCGTCATCTGGGCCAACGAATATGATTCCAGCCCGTTTTCACTTCTGGCCCATGTATGGCCCATGACGTCTTTCGGCCCGTATAAGTCCCTATGTAACTCTTGGCCTATTAACGGCCCGTGGTGAAACTGGCCCACAATGAACAGTGTATCACTTTACACCCACTAACGGCCTGTGGTGAAACTGGCCCGTAATGAACAGCATATCACTTTATACCCATTAAGGGCCCGTTATCCAGTTGGGCCGTTTCCAGCAAATGTTATCTTTCGGCCTTCTCAGAGCCCATTTATTCTTGGGCTCATTTCCAGCATTCGTTTACTTACGGCCCGTTACTGTCATTTTCTGCTTGTGGGCCAAATTCAGCCCGTGGTTACATCGACCCGTTTGTGGTCCATTAATACGTTGGGCCGTTTTCATAGCGTCATCAAATACGACCTATTAACGATGGCCCGTTATGGTCATACGGCCCGTATAAGGCCCATTGATGATACGGCCCATAGAAGGCCCATTGTTTCTATGGCCCGTAGAAGGCCCATTGTTTCTACGGCCCGTAGAAGGCCCATTGTATCTACAGCCTGTAGAAGGCCTACTGTTTCTATGGCCCGTAGAAGGCCCACTGTTTCTACGGCCCGTAGGAGGCCCAGTGTGACTACAGTAGATATTAGCCCATGGTTATTGTGGCCTAGTTTTAAAAAGAACTGCACTGACTACAAGCAAACAAATAAACAAGACAACAAGGAAATAAATAAGCAAGCAACTTATGCTAAGCTATCACGGCTATTACACATATTACATCCACTGGGCATCAAAGTTCGCCAGCAGTGCAAATATAGGGAACAAAGCGGCATATCATATACACTAATTGTCAAAGTTGGCGACCAGCGCAAATAAATGCCGCAGCAAAACAAATCCAGAACTGAAACCACTTCAGAAGATCTCAAGAAACAATATCCTGGGTACCCATAATGCTGGCAAGATGCTTAACAAGCTTATTAACTTTCTCTTGTTTGGCGCTTAAATCCTCCAGCGCTTGTTGTTGCACCAGAAAATATGCATCTGAATTCTGCAGGGACTTCCTCAGTCCTTCAGCTTCCTGTCACAGCACATCTAATCGAGGTCTTTCAACTTGAAGTGGAGACTCAAGAAGACGAACTGATTCAGGCAGCGAGTTCGAAGAGCTTGTGCCAGAAGTAGTGGCCAGTAACTCGAACACTACATCAAGACGGGACTTTTGGGTTCCCTCACTATCGTAAAGATAGTTTTTATCAGCTTTCTTGGAGACCAATAGGGACGTCTCACTATCTTGAACCTTATCTGCATTACTTCCTTTACCATTGGATAACGCGGTACTGTTCTCCAATATTTTGTCCGCATTCTAAAAGAGAAACAAGGAGACACATCACATGTTTACCATGTTGTATATGAAACTCATTTTGGTAAATGAGTTCAGTATTAAAGTGGACAGGATAACAGCATGAAACAAACATATATCTATGTGCCATGGTCACTTTGTGGTCTATATCATTCTAGTTTTTGTTGCCAAATCAAGATAGAGACATAGTTCAAATAATATTTGTTCAAGACAAAGCAGAATAGACAGAATATAAGTGTGGGTAACTATAGAGCAATAACAACACTTGTAATGTGCATGACGTGAGAACATAACTGTTTATTCAATTGAAACTGAAATCAACATAGAGCAGGTTACAACAGCAAACCAGTTAAAGAAACAGGTTTAAAACATGCCTATTGCGCCATTGGAGTTTCAATTCCATCCTTCAAATTTGAAAATAGTTGGCATGAGTAAATACAGTAATGCAAGAGCAAAGGAGTATGAACCATAGCTACAGAACCTGACCTGAGAACAAATCTTCTTCTCCTTTAAGCGTTGAGTTGGGATTCGGAGTGGTGGTCCTCGTGCTTTGGGCACCGCAGTTCCCTTAATAACCGCTCGTGTTTGGGTGCTCTGTGGTGGAGACGGTGCCGTGTCAACTGGAACTGGGTTACTATCTGCCGGGGATGGGGTTATAAGGAGTGTAGCTGGTTCTCTGTCCAACTGGGTAGGGGTACAATCTGCGAGAGTCTGGGTAATGTGTGGTGGACCTGGTCCTTGGGAAAGTACAACCGTGGTTCTATCTGCATCAACTTGTAGCACTATCTTTTCTGAAGACCGTGTTGTTACTCCCTTAGATACTTCCATCACGCTCTCCAATTCAAATGGCTGATAAACAAGAAAAGTAATTGAAAGTATGGACATTGTATGATAGACAAGTGCAATGGATAGTGGGGAATAAAAGAGGGCATGAAATAATTCATATTTATGTTGTCTAACCAAACAGGATAGCATGACACAATTTCACATATATGATGGCTAACTAAACAGGATAGCATGACACAATTTCACATTATGATGGCTAACTAAAAAAGATGGAAAGACATAGTTCAAAATATGAGACTATGTAAACAGGATGACATGACATAACTATATAATGTGTTTATTAAATAGGTTGGCATGCCATAATTCACATACATTCATGGATAGAATGCCATAATTCTAAATATGATGACTATAAACACTAAACATGATGAGATGATATAACTATATGATGTCTTTATTAAATGGATTGCCATGCCATAATTCAGATAGATGATGTGTATGTACTATGTAAACATGATGGCATGATATAATTCAAATATATGATTTATATAGTAAGCAAGTAAGCAGATGGCAATCAATATATGATGTAAAAACTAAGCAATGCAAGACAACATGCATGACATGGGTAATATAACCCTGCCAAGTTTGAGCATAGACCTCAGGTGGGAAATAGGACTGGTCATCAGTCTCTGAATCCTACTCGAGGAGCTCTCTGTAACCAACAAGATGTCGCTTCAGAGTAGCATTATCTGCTCAATACCTTGTTTTCACTCCAAATACTTCCATCACCGCTTAAAATGGCTGATGCACACGAAGAGTAGTTGAATATACAAACGTTGTCGACAAATGGAACACGGAATACAAAAAAATGATAGCATGATATAATTTACATACATGATGATTGGCTAAACAACATGGCATTGCATAATTCACATATATAATGCCTTTGCAACAAGATAGCATTGTATAATTCACATATATAATGTCTTGCAACAAGATGTCAATGCATAATTCACATATATGGTAATTAGACACTGAACAGGTGGCATTCACACAAAGTATGTCTAAACTAATCAAATGGCATAGCAATGCGAGACACCATATGCACGATATGAGCAACATAACCGTGCCAAGTTAGAGCATACACCTCGGGGTGGGGGGGGGGAATAGGACTGGCCATCTGTCTCTAAATCCTTCGCTGAGGAGCTATCCGTAACCAGCGAGATATGCGCTTCATCAGATATCATAGTCTGCTCAGAAGACCTTGTTTTCACTCTAGAATTTGCCATCACTGTGTCAAATGGCTGATGCACACGAAGAGTAGTTGAATGTACTAACATTGTTGACGAATGTAATATGTAACGAAATAAAGGATGGCCTGATATAATTTACATATAAGATGACTGGCTAAGCAGGATGGCATTACAAAATTCACATATATGATGCCTGGCTAAACAAGGTGACGTTGCATAATTCACATAAACGATGATTAAACTAAACAGATGGCATTCGCACAAAGGATGTCTAAACTAAGCAGATGACATATTTGATGTATAAAGTAAGAAATGCAAGACACCATATGCATGATATAACCAACATCAGCATGCCAAGTTAGAGCGAAGACCTCAGGGGGTAAATAGGAGTTATCTTCTCCTTTTGAATCCCCCTCAGAACATATATCTTCCTCCCAATAATAGCAGGCAGATAATGGCTTCAGTTAATAAATACAGATAATGGCTTCTTTACTGTTTGTTTCCCACCCAACATGAAACTCATAGTAGACACCGGAGATTAACCAGATAGTAGATAGATACTATTGATAGCGGCCCCGATATGTACCCCACAACCATTTAAAAACTCAAGTTTGACCATTAGTTTGGAGCTGACTCAGAGTCTAATCGGTGAACAGGATGATAAAGTAGCATGTAATATTAAGCGATGCATAACGTAAGCAGACACAAAAGAGTGCAACCTCTCTTGCGGACCCGTGTAGTCCTCGAGGTCATCTGCTCGGTTGATGATGGTAATGCAGTTTTCATGGCTGCCAAGCGGGGGAAGAAGATCCGAGGCGGCGAAAGACAGTCTGAGGCGGATCCTGCTGTGCTGGACCCTTCTATCGTTGGAGCAGCTGAGCTGGGTGGACGACGGCAGCGAGAGGACGGGACAAACCACGCAAGGTTTTCGTTGACTACTATCTGTAAGAGAAGTAATTCTGTAAGGGATTGTTTGAATTGGAGGATTCCAACAATGGAGGGATATGAAATAGACAGGAATAGGATAGGAATGCACGTGCAAAACAGAGAATTTAAAAACACAGGATTTCTGCCAATCTGGGTGTTTGATTCACAACAATTGGAAGATCACAGGATGCAAAGAAGCATGGTGAGATTAAGTCAAACCACAAGAAAATGTACGGTTATAATGCTATTATGCTACTATCTCTTAGTCTTGTGCTTCATGAATAGGAATTTGAAATGGAGGACAAGTGAGAATTCAAATTCCTACATTTTTTCTTTGAAGGAGACACTAAAGGAACAAATCCGTGTGCTCAGTGGACAATATATATAACATGTAGAGTAAAAAAGAGATGCAACAAGTGTACAACCTCTTTGGCGAAGCCATGTCGATCTCAGCGTGATTGGGTTGGCGGTGAGGATGCTCCGCTGACTTTTTTGTCGGAGGAGGAAGAAGATCTTAGGCGCCCGGAGATGGAGCCGAGGTACTTGCTCGCTGTGATGGAGGGTTTAAATCGTTGGAGCAGCTCCGTGAGTTGTCTGACGCCGAGGCTGAAGCAGGACAAGAGAGACAACGAACAACGTTTACCTGAGTGGAATTCTAATAGCATCTCCAATACATGACGTAAAATACATAACCACAAAGTGCTAGTTGTAAAATACATCAGCCGCTCATCTCTGAACTTAACTGTCGAAACTGAACTTAACTGTTGAAACTGAACCTAACTGTCCAAACTGAATTTTGCTGTCGAAACTGAATTTTGCTATCGAAACTGAACGCACTAGCAAGGTGAGGCTACACGTCGGTCGACTGACTTTTTCATCTCTGGTCAGTCGATTTTGCAGCCGTTGGATACGAAATCAAGGGCATGCGGTTCATCTTCAACCTCCACCCCTCGAGCCGCCACCACCACGGCCAAACAACAGCCCCCGCCCGCCCGGCTGGTGGTCTGCGCCGCCGCGGCGGTGGCGCCGCCCGCCCGCCTGAAAACACTCCCCACCGCCGGTCCGCCGTCGCCCCGGCCATCCCTCTAGGACACCCCCCGTGCCGAGCTTTTTCTCCGGCGATCCCCACGCCACCGCCCGCCAACGCCCCGCCACCGCCAGCGACCACCGCCCCCATCTTGAACCCTAAGATAGATAGTGGGGTACCTCTCCGGCGAGCCCCCCTCCCTGTTGCGGCTGGTTCTTCCTTCATCCCGGGGAGCCCACCCCTTGGAAATCGACTGACCCAAAAGTCGATTCAGTCGACTGAAGTGTAGCCAAATCGGAGCAGCATCGCAAGCAAGAGCAAGAGCGAGAGCAGCGGCGCGAGCAAGAGCAATAGCAAGAGCTGACCAGGCAGGGGACCGAGAGCAAGAGCAGAGCAGCAGCGCGAGCGAGAGCTAAAGCAGCAGCAGCTCCTACTGATGTGGACGTCGGCGCCGAGGGAGCGGCGTCGTGGAGGAAGTGGGCGGCGACGCCGCCGTGGATGGAGCCGCGCCGTGTCGGCTCGGGACCGAGCGCCAGTAGCATTGTGAGATCGAATCAAGAAGAAAATGCGGCGATTAGTGTACAACCTCTTTGGTGGCGCCGATTAGGCTGCAGCTTCATCCGAGGAAACGGTGATGATGATGCTCTTCCGGTGGTGCAGGTGAAGACGGGAGTGTGGGAATGGAGGTGGCGCGAAAGACGAGGGGAATGTCGGGGAAGCTCCTTGGAGGTGGAGGACGGGGTGGCTGAACCGGCGGGACGATGAGATCGTCGACGGATCCTCATCCGGTACGGTGGATGAGGGACGTCGAGGTGTTGCTGTGGACGACGTCGTCGGGGACGAAGCTCCGACTGGGTGGCGGACGGAGCGGGGTGTGGGGTTTCGTCGCGGGTTTTCATGGCCTCGGTGTACGAATGGTTGGGCGGATGGGATGGCAGTGGGGAACCATGGCTTAGAGACGCGCTTGTCCGAAATGTGGGGTAAGTTACAAAAGTACCCCCACCGATTTGAGGCGGTTCTTTCGGTTCAGGGGTACCACGGGCATTTTGCGTGTCGGGATTTCACAGGAGGTGGGAGTTTTCGCGCGCGTTGTAATTTCGGAATAGCAAGGCGCGGGTTGAGATGGAGGGAGTTGTCGTAGCACAACGAGACAAAGATATATCTTAATATTTCAGGCTAACAAGCCGCGGGTTGAAATTTCCGGACAAGCCTACCGTGTACGGTACCAAATCAATGCACACTACAAATGTCATTCAAAACTTTGAATTCATGTTATGTTTAATTAAAATATTTCGCTACGTGCATAATGCATGCAACCTACTACTTAAATGAACGTTTTAGTGCATTCCAAACGTATATACTACCGCTTCAATATGAACTAAATTTGAATAATATCTACAGTAATGATTGTTGTGTAGTCAAAGCATTTGAATTCGTTTCTCTGTTTTAATAAGATCTACAATCATCATTATTGTCAAGTTAAACCATCGTTTGCGTATTATCTTCACAGCACACCACATGATCAGTATCGAGTTACATATGAACTATGTGTACTATATGAACTCGAACTAGACTTTTTGAATCCCCTTTATTTTGATTTCAAATCACATTACATTTCTAGCTCTAGCTAGATCTTCGTAATCTAAACCATGTCTCATATGTATAATGTGTTTATCACATTATGTATGGTGCCCCGCCCCCTACGCCTACAAGTATTTAGATGTGAGTTGCAAACACCACACATTACCACAAATTCAAATAAAATGTGAGAATGTTCGATATATGGTATTGTTTAGATTGCTCGATATTTAGTTGTAAGCTGCAAACGCCGCACATTATCACAAATTCAAATAAATTGTGAGATTGTTTGATGTATAGTATGGTTTAGATTGTTCGGCATTTAGCTGAGAGTTGCAAACGCCATGCATTATCACATTATGGTATGACATGTGCACAGCACGTGTATCACCGCTATATTCATGCATGCAATGTTTAAAACACTATGATCTCCTATTCAAATATATGAATCCGCTTTCATATCAAATTATGATCTTTGTTAGTCTCTTACACCCACGCAATCCTCTAACCTTTGTAGCTACCACTAACTTTATCTCGTGCATGCACACGCCCTCCTCGCCTTCCCCCTCCTTCGGCATTCTATCCACCGGACACATTCATTTTTTCCTTTAGTTCGTTCTCCCAGAGTCTCCACGACACACACCGGTCCATAAACCTCTCCAGCGGTGCCTTCCTACATCATACACACACAGCTTCAATCTCCTCCTTTATGTGTCCTTGCCTCGTGTCTCTCATATGTTCAGACACATGTGTAAACTCTCACCCCTCTTTTAATCGATCTCACAACCGCACACTCCTCCCCCTATCTAGCTAGTAGTTGGGCCTCTCGCATCACCTCCTAGCTCCATTCTCTCTATCTATCCATCTCGCTGGGCCTTATTTGCCTCTAACAAATGGACGTACACCGACCGATCTCTCGCTATACATATAGCCAGCTAGGTCCTTATAACTCGTTTTTACCCACACATCGATCGATCTACCTCATTAGTTGTGTCTCTCCCTTCCTCCGACAAACAACAATTGATCTACCGATATAGTTAGGTTTGCTTACCAAACACATGGTTCCCCTTCATCATCCATGGATGCGTCCCGACAGATCTATCACGCACAGGCACACACAGAAACACATCCCCACTCTTATTGTTAACATTGCCGTTCCACCCTCAGTTTGTCTAACAGGCCTCTCCCAACATCTCCGAGAAGCAACTCCATCACCCATCCAGCACTCTACGCCTCTCCCTCCCTCTCCCTCCCTCTCTCTCTCCTCTCTCTCTGTGTCCCATCATATTTCCCGAACTTCAGTTATGTATGGATGTCGACCGATCTCCCTCATGACATAGTTGGGTCTGTCCTTCTCAACACATATACGAGTCATTCTACCTCTATAGTTAGGCCTCTGCCTACCCCTCCTCCCACACACACCGATACATCAAGTGCTCTATTCATGTCTCCCTGCCACACACAAACTTGACATGTGCCCTCTAACGTTCCGGTAGGCCAGTCGCCCTATATCTTTGACTTGCACACACACACGCAATTTCGATGGCTCTCTTCATCGATCTCGCACCCACCCATACTTGATCCTCTCTTCGACTCAATCGATAGCTATGACCCCTCCCTCTCTTCTCGTGGATTGCCCGACCCTCTATGTATGATATGGATAGGCCTCCATTTCACACACATTGCATGCAAAATTTTGTTTGAGATGTCATCGACACATATTCCCAAAAATAATTCACGAAATTAACCCCCACCCCACCCCCACCCCCACCACAAAACAAAAAACACTCACGGACGCGGTTTGTATCTCTCACACACACCCACGTAGGTGGGGGACGTGCACGAAGAGAAGAGGTGCATGCACGGCGCACGTACTCCCGTCTCTTTCCCAACCACACCCGCGTGGGTACACGGTGGAGCTCATTTATGTACGAAAAAGGCAGCCCACGTGGTAATTTGGCACGTGTACTGGTTGTCCACTTGGTGGAGGGAGGATCGTCTACCACGGGTGAACAAACAAATTGCGACTTGACACGTTATGTTAAATTAAAAAAAGAGGCAAACCATGTGGGGCCTACCTTAGAGGCAAGGCTCTATACACTAGAGTACTTTTGATGTGTCCCGTCAACTCACAGAATGAGGAGAAACTTGCTTAGTACGCCGTCTCCCCCGCCCACGGGCGCGGTGGCTCGCAGGATGAGGTGAAGCTTGCTCCTCCCTCGCCCCCATGCTGTGTGGCTCGCAGGACGAGGAGAAAAATTTACTACTCCCTCCATTTACTCCTCGTCCCTACTACCTTGGTTATAGAGATTATATCATATTGTTTGGAATATATATGTCCTTAGTAGATTTCAATATGAACTACTAGTACATACTCCAAACACTGATGTATATAGACGTATTTTAGAGTGTACATTCACTCATTTTGCTCCGTATGTAGTAGCACTCTCCCTCGCGCCTCGACCCTCGCCCACGTGGTGGACGTGCAACAATTCATTCGGTCTCATATATCCAGAACTATATATACTGCACTACCATTATTGTTCGACTTCCCGAAGAGGCGAAGAGCCAATCGCAAGGTTAATATTTTGGAGATGCCAAGCGCAAGGTTATAGGAGAACGAGTAGTAGGTGTTGTGTCATTTATAAATATATTTTTTCTTCAGTGGCACGTACGCACTATGATAGGTTCATATGGAGAGAAAAGGAAACCGCTCCACTATATACATAGTCAGGACGGGCCAGCCTACACGGTTGCTTGCTTGGGTTGCTCTCTTAACACTCTCTTGCACAAAACGACTGTGGCCACATCTCTAACATCCTGGCGGATCACGTCCGCTTGGGGAAGGGGTGGATGCTTAGTGTAGATGGTGGATGCTTAGTGTAGATGCGGTGGCCGTCACCGACGGTGAAAACCCACTGTCGGCACGTCCCGATCAGGGGTCCCCGCCGTTCTCTCTCACAAAGCCGGTGAGGTTGCCTTTGTCCCTTGCTCACTGCCGCGACGTGGGCAGTTGCCACCTCCTGCCGCCCTCCTCAAGGTTGAGCTACGTCCCTCAGGTACAACTCCCTTTATTGCCGGCTTGCACCACCGCTCCAGCTGCCCACATCACTCGCTGTGGATATTTCTCTACTTCTTTGCCCCGCACATACCTGTTACCTCTACTGGCTTCTACGTACTGTATTTGCGATGAGTTTATGTCTCATCAACTAGTCCTAGTAATCTTATTCTATTCACACTTCTTCAATTTCTTTGCCACAGGGATGCTCATCTCGATTTTGGTGAAACTGCAAAAAATGATCCGATGGTCAAAAGGTTGCAAACTTCATTTATTAGGAAGCTCGAACGTTGCCAGCAAATTGAAGCCTGGTCAGTGTTCACGGTTCAAGAGCTAGGGACTGCATGGATCGTTTTTTTCTTTAGCTGCCTCTGTTCCAAAATAAGTGTCAACTTTAGTAGTAGTACAACTTAGGTGAGTAAGTCATCTTAGGTTGTGCACTGTGAACAAGGAGGAGGGGAAAACAAGAGAACTTAATGTTCATTTGGTAATTAATAGCACTTCATGCAATGAACTAACCACTGCATGTCGTGTTTGGTAGTCTCAAGTCATTAAAAGCATGCACATCTCACATCTCTTATTGGTTGATATGTCAAGAAACAAGAAACGAGGTAGAATTTAATGCACCGCGCCTAAGTGTTTTGGGATTATTTGGTTTTCGTAAGATGACTTACACACCTAGATGGAGGGAGTACTAAAGTTTGCACAAAGTTGAGACACTTATTTTGGAACGGAGGGAGTACATATTTGTTATGATCTGTCAATCATTGAGATGCAATAGCATGCATGTTAGCCTCCTTTGTATCTGATGAAATGTTGCAACGGGCAACCTTGGACGCAAGATACATGTAACAGGAGCTGGAAGCTTCATAGCATTGTACAATTTTATCTCATTTGGTAAATTACAAGATGCATACAAGTACTATACTAGTACTTCCTCCGTTCCTAAATATAAGTCTTTGTAGAGATTTCACCATTAACCACATGCGGATGTATATAGATGCATTTTAAGTGTAGATTCATTCATTTCGTTCTGTATGTAGTTCACCTAGTGGAATATCTACAAAGACTTGTCTACTAGTAATAGCTAGCCCCCACTACTAGGAATTCTCTATCCTCTCCTTGAGCCACATCATCAAAATTGACGTAGCCGTTAGATGAAGTAAATCAGTCATAATAGCCGTCTGATCTAGACGTTGAGAGGCTCAGCACTAAGCCACATGAAAGCATGCAGAAATACCGTGGCACATGCATGTGAGTGGGTTCTAAATCACATCAACATGTCTGCATGCAAGCATGCACCGGTAGCATGCATGTAAGTGAGCTTTTAAGTCCCATTAACATGTAAAAAAGAAAAATATAATCCCATTATGCAGTAGGAGTTGGCTGATCTTTTTTCCTTATCTGGGATGATCTAAATGATGATGGGAGTTTATTTAGTTTGGCTACCACATTTGTCATGTGGTTATAGAATTTTTTTAGTTCTATGAAATCGATAATTTTGCGCAGAGAGATATAGCGTTGTTCCGACGCAACGAGCGGGGACTCATCTAGTAATATTTAGGAACTGAGGGAGTACTATGTAAAGAGTTAGGTGTCACACGGTGATAGTGTGAGGTGGGCCATGTAATCACTTAGCCTGCGTGTTTTCACTGCTCTTGCACTCCTCCGCTGTAAGAGTGGAGAAAATTGTAATCTACTACCTCCTTTCGCCAAAAGCGTGGGACATCCAGCAGTCCTACCACCTCAGTAATAAATACCAATGAGCCGTCAAATCACATAGACCCAGCAGTAAGTTGGATGGACGAAGCAACCATCACTCTTGCGCCAGTGAGAGGTCGTGTCCGCTCTGCCCGGGCATGAATGCGGCATCGATTCTTTGCAGCGGCACTGACCATTTCGGGCAAGAAGCGCGCGCGGGCGATGGAGGGGTTTTGGGTGGGCCAGGCTGGTCAGGAGCGGGCGTGCCAGCTGTCCGCATGTCCCTACCGGACACGCCCGGAAACGAGAGGATGCACCGACTCTCGCGGCTAAAATCGTACACTACACACCATATCTCTGTAGGAGTAGGTTGATCTGTCGCACTCTCTAACACACACATGCTGTTAAACACACACACGTAGACCTACTCCTAGACGGAGGGAGTAGTAAGTATACGAGATACGGTGGCACACTGACTTAAGTCGAATACAAGTGCCCAAAATTTGTGTGCATGTTATAATAAGGATTCACTTAAAATAGTACGTGAGCGAAAAGAGGGATCAATTGGACAGTGTTCCCGAGCAGTAGCGAGATGTGTGAGGTAGTAAGATACACCGCTGGCGCTTTTAATTTTTCTTATTAATTTGTTTGTTTCACCCTCATTGGTGGGACCCAGCGTACTATGTGGAGAGAGGTAAGGTGACTAAGGCTGCATTATTTCTGCACCACTGTGGATAGTCTTACCACCAAAGCCACATGACATGATTATGATTGAAATCCTAATGACTCCCACACACATACACACACACAAAAACACGACATGCCTGTCACACGAATGCAGGAATGTATAAAAGGTTATTTTCCTCTCGTTGAACATAACAGGAGGGTTGTGTAGCTGGTTAGCCTGTTCGCTCATCAAACTTGAGGTCTCGGGTTCGATAACTACACTTGAGCATAATTTTTGCCAGGAGGATTCTTTGACTGGTCAAAATGTTTTCTAAGGTTTGCACGTTTCACACTCTCTCTCCAGTATATATATACACGCTGGAGCCTCAGCGCTTGTAGTTGCTCTCTTCACACTCTCTCGCCCTCTCCCGCTGGATCCTCAGCGCTTGTAGTTGCTCTCTTCACACTCTCTCGCCCTCTCCAGATCTAAACAAGACTTCGTTCGCCTCTCTCTCCCCTCACTGCTACTCAAAGAGCCGACAAGATCCGTCCGCTGGGAAGGGAAGGAGGCTTAACGCTGTCACCGTCGGTGAGGGAGGGAATCCACTACCGGCGCTGCTGTTCACTGTCCACCCAGCGGCGGCACGGGAGGGCCTCCGACCCTTCTTCTTCGCCGCCGTCCCGTCGCCCACCAAACCACGCCCCAAGAACCTTAAGGTATATTTTACTTACTCCACATGCATTGCTCTAGCTGCATGTATACCATGAATCTAGGACGTGGTTCAAAGAGGAAAGGAGTGGGGGAAAGTAGTGGGAAAAGTTGTATATAGCATGAATCTAGGACGTGGTTCACAGAGGAAATGAAGGGGGAAGGTTGTATAGCATGAATCTAGGACGTGGTTCAAAGAGGAAAGGAATGGGGGAAAGTAGTGGGGAAAGTTGTATCGCATAAATCTAGGACGTGGTTCAAAGAGGAAAGGAAGGGGCGAAAGTACTACTTCAAAAAGGAAAGGAAGGGACAAAGCTGTAGAGTTTGAGCAGGACTAGATTTGCTGCGCTCACATAGGGAAAGGTGTCTAAAGATAACAAAACTGGGACCAACACAAATATGCTCCTTGGTTGTTTGTTCTTTGTTGCAACAGACTGTGCATGGCCACAGTACATCGGTAGATGCACATGGTGCTGGTGCATCCACTGTCCTGTGGAACTCATCAGCTGTTGTTAATCTATGGCCCAGTTTAGTTAAAAACTCCCTAGTCCCTACCTTCTTGGTTCTAGGGACTAAACATGGACTAGAGGTTATTAAATGACATGATAAAAGACCATGTTACCCCTAGTAATGAACTAATAGAAAGAAGGTGCGATGCGTGGCAGGGGCAACTGTTGGAAAAAGTCCCAAAATGACTCCCTCGGGGTCTTCTTTCTTTAGTCCCAAATGCCCACTTTTAGTCCCGAAAAGTCCCTCCTATTTGGTTTAGATGTGACTGACAAGGAGTTTTTTTAGTCCCTACACCAAAATGTCCCTGTAAACAAACACCCTCTAATAATGCCGCTGGAAAATTGATGCAATGCCACAGTTAAAAGCAAATTACATGTTTAACGAATTTTATTGTTAATATAATCTCTATGTTAATATTAATCAATGCCACCATTTGAGAAATGCTACTGTCTTGCTTTCTTTCCCATTTAGATAAGGTAGATGCTTCTTTTTGTTGGCTTCTGTGTCATCCACCGTTATTGACCACTAATTGTTTCCTTTGCACCTCTGTGTAAACAGGGTTATCTACTTCACCTCGTTGCCATTGTGTCCTTTTGTTGCACTGCACAAAATACTTCTGTTTTAAGAGTGTTTTGTGAAGTTCAACCAAAATGTCACACCGACAACGTTGCTTGATTGCTTGATCTTAGTGGAACTGCACAAGAGGAGATCTTACTTCCTATCCGTTAAGGCGAATTTGGTTCAGATCTTCTTCTTGTGAGTTGTTTGAATTCCGCATCATGAGAGGTCAGTACTAGCCTTCTTTCACATGATTCTGCAGTGTGCTTTCATATGTTGTGCCACTTGTACGACAATGTTGCTTGATTTTAGTGAACTCCACAATGGAGACAAGACTTCCAATCTGTATGTGCATCATAATCTCCCAATGAGGTAAGATAAGGATATTTCACAACTGCTGGCCTGTATTTTGCCACTTTCATCAGAAAATTAAGTTTAGTACTATACTTGTGCTCCCTAATTGACATGCCAAATCTTACATTGAAGGCAAAGCTTGTCTGTTATTGAACCAAGTGATGACGGGAAAGAACAACCGGAAGAAAAACAAAAATCAACTCCCGGTGTTGTAATGAAGCACTGGAACTGTGATGACACAAGTAATGATATAGTTTTGCATCTTAATTTATTGCTATGGCTGGAACGAGCAATTGTTTTGCCACTGATTTGATGCCATACGTAATTATCTCTACTTGTGCAAACAGGGATCTTCTTTGAAGATACCATATATTTTAGTGGAACTGCACAAGAAGATGTTGGAAACATTAAACTAATAGAGGAGTATATAGTAAGCATGGCCACCTCCGTAGATCGCAACAGATGGTTCCCGAGAAGTGCTTCATCTGTATGCTCTACACAATCAGCCTCCTGACAAAGGTTGGTACTCGCCCACTAATTTCATCCATATGATTGAGCTTTGTCATCTCTATTGGTGTTGTGCTACTGTTTAGATACTGTCATGAAAAAGTGGTATTGTCCTTAGGAAGTGCTTCATCTGTGTTGTTTTAAATATTTCCTTTCCTTTTTTTTCGAGCAAACATGGATGCTAGCATTTAGTAGTCCTCTTGTATTTGCACAACATGATCATCTTCCTCTGAAGAAGAATATGGAGTACGTGAAGTGACTAGTTCCAATTATGCCAGGATGAAGAAGCACTGTCTATCTTCTCATCAGAACGAGCAGTTGAAGGATGGTTACATTACTCCCCACAAGACCAAACTAACTTCAGCTCAGAAGGACTGACAAATCTCCATTTTTTTGCTGTGATGCGCGAGTACAATGTTGTTCTAGGATTCTTTCTGGTGAGTTCCATTTTTCTAAAAGTGTGCTCTACATGGACCATGTATGTGCCTGTTGAAACTGTCAATTCATAGTACAGTTTGATTTATACTAATCACTTTTTTGTATTTGTGCAAACAGGGGTGCTCAGCTTGATTTCAACGGGAACTGCACAAAATGTTCATGAATACATCGAATCATTCATTTCCACCACAAGAAAGGAGGTGCCCATAAGTTCAAGGCGTTGCAACATATAAGGGCGAAATCATACAAGCTACGTGTGAATTTGGTTGATTTTGGTGGAACTGCACAAAAAGAACAGCTGGTTTATTTAGCACGAGGTGCCATGTCAATGTCCGAACTGATGGCAAACCCTTCCCATTCCACAATCGTAGGCATTTGATATTTTGGAATGGGACAACCTTGTCAAATTTTGCTCATTGATTTAGCAAGATATGCGTTTGATATTTTCGAATGGGACGCCCTTAGCTGTCAGCAGCGGCGATCAATTTTTTCTTTACTCTTTAGTTGTGAAGTAAATATTGCCTCTGACATGTGAGTCGCTGAGATGCATAATCATCGATTGTTTTGAATGTTGTCTATGAATTGCCAGGCCTGTGTGTTTGATTGCAATGTACAGAAACGCTAAAAAGCTCCTCAAACTCTTTGTACTCCTTCTGTTCCTTTTTACTTCGCACATTGTGAAAGTGCATACTTTTTTGTATAAGATTAGTCAAAGTAGAGATACTTTGACTACAGACAAAACTTGTATGCAGGCTAGAAAGGACCGGAGGGAGTACATGTGAAACTGCTGCAACCGTGGTGATCACCCTGGGAATAATGCTAGTACGTATTGTTTTGCATGTTCATCCAATGCCAGTGATACAGGAATTCGAACTAATCGAAATAAATTCATTCATACATGGTCGGATTTCATATAAACATGCCGGATTTCATTACATTTCATACATTCTTCAACTAAAAAGGGGTGTTTGTGGCCGCATGCATCTCCCAGATGCAGAGGCCGGGGGTCATCCTCCTTTTCGAAAAAAAACTAAAAAGGGGTGCGTTGGATGTATAATTAATTAACCGGAAGCTACGCCCGTCTCCGCTGAGCGAATAGAAGCTTGGTGACTTAGCTGCAGTGTGCGATTGCGTGATCGACATGTGGCCTGTTGGGCCCACGTGTCAGTCAGCCAACTGCACCAGCAGTTAAGTAGAAGCAGCGTTCTTCTCCAGTTCAGCTCTCCGACTCCTCGTCGCCCCCAAGAATCTAACCGGACGTCAATGGTCAACCCACCTAGCTTGGCTTCAACCGGAGGGTAGCAGCGGTGGCCTTACTTGGACCCGAGCGGCGGTGACCTACCGTGTTCTACTCTTCCTCGTTTTCTATGTGGCACGGCCTCGTTGGCAGCAGGGCGGGGCCTCGGCGGAGCCGGCGATGCCCCTGTCTCATTGCCGGCGGGCGGTGCCTCAGCGGAGCGGTGGAAATTCTCCCCCACGTTGCCGGCACGGTGGGGCCTCGGCTGAGCCTGCGATGTCCTCTGCCTCGTTGTTGGCGGGGCGGGGCCTCGGCGGGGCCTCGGCGGAGCCGGCGATGTCCTCTGCCTCGTTGTTGGCGCCACGGGGCCTAAGCGGACCCGACGGTGTCCCATTCCTCGTTGTTGGAATCGCGGGGCGTCGGCGGAGCAGGGCGTCATCGACGCTAGCGGAGCGGGGACTCGTCGGAGCCGGCATTGTCCTCTGCCTCGTCCTCGGTCTCGCCAAACAGCGGTTCGCCCGCTTCATCGCCCTCTTTGCTAGCCTCTTTGTAGGCGGCCGCAGCTTCCGCCACCCGCATGCGGTACCGCCAGCTCTCGAGGCGGCCCTTGCGGGCGGAGTGGTACGAGTCGAGCAACACCTCCTGCTCCGCCCGCTCCGCGGCGATCTGCTCCTCCGTCTGCAGGTGCTCCTGGAGGAGATGGTGGTTGTAGGCGGCGTCGGCCTGCGCCTCCCGGAACTGCTCCTCACGCATCTGCCTCACCCTGTCCATATATTGGACACGGGCCTCGCCGATGGTCATGGTGCAATGCACCGGCGAGGATCGCGCGGACCAAGCAGCTCGAGCAGTATTTGTGTTTTTGAGGTGTGAGCACTGCAGAGTTTTTTGATGTTTACCCCAGATATTAATTTTCCTCCTCTGAACAACAACGAAAACATCGCTGCAGGTATTAACTGGGTGGGCTGTGGCCCGTCTAGCCCAGGCCAGATATCCAGCCCAGATATTAACCTTTTATACTTTTTTTAGGAATACCGAGGCAAGGTCAAGTTGTTATTCTCCGCCCCGCTGGGCTGCAAATCTTTCCTAGGAGGGATGCATTAGGCTTAACAAGAAAATTGGCTTTAAGAAATAATAAATGGGATGTAATTATAAAAACTGGGTAGTAACTATAAAAAATGCACAAAACAGTGATTACTTTATAGAATATTATTTTTGGAATATTGAAAATTTTAATTTCATTAACTATTGTGAGCGCAATGTTTCGTTGGACTTTTATGCAATATAAATTTATATTGAAATTGTATTTAATCTGACAAAAATTTCGGGATAAAAATATTCGGATCCCATCAAAATGTGGGAAATTTAATTGAATTCTGCTTTGAACGGTTGGTTGAAATGGGCTGTACTTTTAACAAACTGTAAATGGGCTGTAGTAAATTCCATTAGAATTCAAAAATGGGCTACACATTCTTACAAATCTCAAATGGGCTATAAGTTCTCCGCCACACACTTCTGGCCTTACTAAGTTGACGCGTCCCCTAAAAGAAACATAGTTGACGGGTATGCAAGGCTTTGTCAACTTATAGTCAACACACGGTTCTAGCAGCAGTGGTCGTTGGATGTCCATCCAACAGATGCCAGGCTTCTTCTTCAATCTCGGATATTCTAGCTTCACCCGCCCGAAAAATGATTCATCCCCCTGACATCTGAGGCGCACCGTTTTGGAAGCTGACCTGTGGGCCTACTAAGTTGACGTACCAAGGGCTTTGTCAACTTAGTCAATATAAACGATTCTAGTTACCGTGACCGTACAATATCCATCCAACGGCCGTCGTGCTTCTTCAATCTCTGGACTTCTTGCTCCAGCCGCCCAAAGCAGCGCCGGTCGTGCCGCCTGCTCCTGCCTCCCGTGGCCGGTTGTGCTGCCGCGGAGGCCTCACCGCCCCCTACTACTCCCACCGCTGGCCAGGCCATCCCTCCACTCACCCACACCCGCTGTTATTCTTCGATGACGGCAGCGCAGCCGAACCAGTGAACCCTCATACTCCTCTCCGCGTGTGCATCCACTGCTGCGTCTTCCCTGGCTCCGCGTCGTCCCCTTCCTAGGCCTCGCTGTCGTCCACCGCCGTGGCGCTCTCGGCGCGGCGTGGTCAACATGGTCAAGGAACGACTTCCATCGGACGTGGACTGTACGTGGAGAGGATGACAACTGGGTCCACGGCAGCCGCAAGGAAGTGCCTCCTTATTACGCGCAAAATAGTTCACTACAAGAAATATGTCAACTTATGACCACCACTATTGGTCACTGGAAGGTCACAAATTTCCATTTATGACCTTTTTGTGACCAAAAACATAAGGTCAAAAGCTGGGCGTCGTAAACTGACTATAGCGACCTTTCTTCTGGAATGGTCAAAGACGTTCGACCAAAATATTCCCTCTTGTGGCGTTTTGGTCACTAGCAACCTCCCGTGCCACGTAGGCATCCAGCGTGGCAAGTCGATGTGGCACAAGATTCAGCCGGTCCAATTCGGTTTTCTACATGGGCCTAGCCCAACAATTCGGCCTATTTGTGTTTTTTTCTCATATTAATTTTGGCTAGGTAGATGGGCCAAGCCCAACAATTAAGCCTTCTCATTTTGGGGCCGTGGCCTTTTCTGCTAGAAAGTTTTAGTTTTTTTGTAATATAAAAAAGGTCCACTAGTCAAATGGGTCCCCGATGTCAGGTTCAGGTACGTGGGTCCCAGCTAGCAAGTTCTTATTCTTTATATTTCAATCTAACAGTAAATAAATAACCATTTAAATTGGCACAAACAAAACACACACATAATACTCCAAATATTATCAGGCAGATTCAATACAAAGCTCCTATTGTACAAATAACATATACTCTACAAGCTCTACGCATAATAAGCTCTAACATATACAAGCTCTACAAGCTCTACACGTGATACATTTAAAAGCTCTATACATATATAAGCTCTACAAGCTCTACAAGCTGCCCTGGTGTTAACCCTGGAGCTCTTCAATCTTCTTCAACATGGAGCTCCTTCGGTAGCGAGCACAAACCGGGCACCTGCATCATCATAGGAAGGCAATTTTAGATCATAAAAATGAATGTTCCAAGCACAATTTAGAGAAAAGAACCAAGTAAATTTGCCCTCAATCATACAAACAAAGTTTAAAGAAAACCAAACATGAACAAGCACTTATTATGCAGTTTTTAAAGTTTTTAATACATTTATTTTCTATTAGCAAAACTGAATATGCTACTTCCTGATTCATGGCTGCATAGTCCAGCTAGCTACACCAGTTTGCTCTCATGCAAAAATTAGAAAGAAAAAAAAGAACAACAAATAAATCAACATTGATTTCTCTAACACATACAGTAACTTGCTGATATAACTTGTATAACTTGTATATTTATCGACGGAATACGGGATGCAAAATCATGTTTCAGTCTAGATCAATCTATCATGAGAAAACATGTATAACTCCCACTATAATTTTTTTAATGCAGTTGCGAATTATCCTGAAAACGTGTGCACTTAATGATGGTTAGATCCATCTTACCGAATAGTCAGCTTCAAATATAAGTTAGGTACAGAACAAAATGTATAACCATGAAGTAAGATAGGCCATGCGTCAAACACAGAAATACTTTTGAGCCGTTCACTGTCATGTACTACTAACTAACTGGCTAACTCAGCAGCTGTGACTGATGGTACACTGCACCAAATTCCATAATGAATTCCATAACAAGTAGGATCAGCAGCAGCAGTGCAAGAGTAGCAGCAGCAATGAGTAGTTGTGGCATCTGGCGAGCAGCAACAGTATGCCGCAGCAGGCAGTAGAAAATAGCAGGAGCAGCGGCACCAGTACGCGAGCGAGGGGGCTACATGCATAGACACATACATACATACATACAGGAAGCAATAGAAGAAGAAACAGAGCAGGGACCTGGTCGATCATGGGCATGAGTACTAACTATACTATAGAAGCAACAGAAGCACATATATATATCCTATTTCTTCCACAAAGTCTTACTTTCCCCGGGTAATTAATCTGGCACAACTAACAGCCCCTTTCTAAGAACTGAATATGCATAAACACCCACAACCATAAATAAACTTACCATACAGAGCATCGCCTTTCTCGAGTGGTCGAACTCTTTCAATGGGGTCACGATAGTGGAGCCTCACCCGCCCTCCACGCCTGCATTACGATGGACACACACAAGAATACACCAAGCATCATCCATCGGTTTCTAGCTAGCACGCACAGACATTGGTATTAATAATTCAAAGGTCAAGGGAATTATTGGTACTGGTACTCCATAAGCATCTCCGCGTGTTCCCTCTCCTCGTCGCTCGATTCCTTAAAGAACACGAGAAAAGAAGCGATGCATATCGAATTCGAACCAAGTTTGATCGTAATATTGTCTTGGTAGCTTTGGTAATGGAAGACAGCTACATCACTGTGCTTACTTGGCAAAGCCCTTAAGGGCAAGATTGTCCCGGTCGAAGTAGGCGTAGAGGGAGTGGTACTCGTACGAGGCATTGCACTCCACACTGCAATGCCGACATACAGTATTAGTTTTCCTCTAATCAGGACCAGATGCAGGCACTATCTAGCGAGCTAAGAATGGTCAATTAACTCAAACCAAAACCATTAGTCCTTTGTACAAATTTACAGTAACTTGGTGGTTAAGATCATCAAGTGGGATAAACCCATTAAGAGTAGCAAATATTTTGATAACATCACAGGCTCTGTTTGGCACGCAGAAAATTAATCAGTTGAAGCGAGGCGATGTTTGGCATCTTGCATCTCTACTTGGAACCTAGAGTAAGAAGCACGGCTAAAAGAGCCCAAGAATTAATTAATCTTGTGTTATTCTTTAACTGGAATGTACGTGCATCATCAACGGAGAGGTGTGAGCTCTGGACTTAATTGGTTGTGAGAATGGACTGGACTGGTATGTTTCAGTCAAGTGATGCAGGATTATCATCATGAGAAAACAACAGATACTGTTGCTGATCGGGCGGAATAGCACATGATTCATCAAAACTCAAAAGGTATAATTTTGATTGTATGTATAATACAACCAGAAATCACAAGCAAGAGGTGTCAGAACCTTACCAGCCATGAATGAAGCCTCATTGTTGAGGAGGTTGGGTCACAAGCCGCTGCAGGAGGCTAATCCTCTCCGAGACCTCCACTCGTGTAGGTGTCGTCGAACATGATGGTCATGGTGTACTTGTGAAGGGCACGCAGAAAATGAATCAGTCCAGTCCAAGCATTAGATGATCCATTTCACCATTTGTGAGATGTGATATGTTTGACAGGTGAAGCATTAGAAATTGGTACCTAAAGAAGATGGAGTTTCTTCCCTGCTGAAACAGCTTGGAAGGAGCCTTGTAGTTTTGTGTGAATTGCTGTTTTATCATCAACAAACACAAGCTATACATCAGTGGATGACATCAGTTATCCATATCTTTACATGATTTGAGATAAATAATATTCTCCATTAGTAAGCCATGCGCACAAGTTACCAGGGAAACCAAATTTTACCTTTAAGCATATCTCACATATGGTGTCCCCCTTCTCGTCGCACCACCTCTGGACGCATGTCCGGTGAGCATACTGAAAGAGACACTGATTCAATTCAGCTACTGCTTTCATACAAGAGCAATGTACGTATATGCCAAGACGTTTTTACCTTCAAGCTGCCCTTGCAGGAGCAATTGGCCTCCATGCAGGCCTCGTCGCCGTCCTCCTGGCAGATCATGCACTCCACCAGCACTCCACTCTTTGGCCTGCCGCCACCATGTCCGACGACCACGGCCTCGCCACTGCACGTCGGCGTTGAAGACGAATCCGCATTGGAGGCCTCGTCGATGGCAGACTGCACCGTGGACGCCGAGCGCGTGGTGGATTTCGTTGTTGGAGTCATCGGCCCTCCAATCCATCCATCTCCACGAAGAAGGGCTGGACCTTGGCATCGTTGTACGTCCTGAGCAGAGCAGGGGAGCCATCTCCATCCATCTTCATGGCGCCGTGGCGTGGTAGAAAGGGAGAGAAGGTGAGGTGTTGGATCTGGGTCCTTGGCGCCGCTGGTGATAGAGTGAGGGTGGATCTGACCGCTGCGGGAGTGGATCCGCGAGCATGGAGAGAAGGTCACAGCCACGGCGCGTCCCGCAGCCACGGCGCGGCCTTGCAGGTCCCCGTGCGGAGGTGCTGCAGCAGCGGATCCCCGCCGTCGCCGGGTGGCCAGACGCCATCGACGGATCTGGAGCGCAGGGAGGGCGGGAGGAGGGAGCGATTCTGAGGGGAACGAGCCGTCGGGGCCGGATCGGCGGTGGTGGGTGGGGGTGGCGGCGGTGGGAATCGTGGGAGGGCTCGCTCTCTCTCGATCCGGACTGGGGAGAGAGCCCCCTTTAGTCGGTTGGTGCCACCAACCGGGACCAAACTGTTTTCAGCAGCCCAAAGGGCGGAAGCGGCGACCTTTGGTCGGTTGGTGGCACAAACCGACTAAAGGCCCAGTAGTCCCGGTCGAGGCACCAACCGTGACTAAACCCCCTTTAGTCCCGGTTGGTGCCACCAACCGGGACCAAAGGCCGTGTGCTGCCTGCGCCAAATGTTTAGTCCCACTCGCTAGTTGAGAGGAGCCGCACCAGTTTATAAGGTGCGGTGCGGCTCCCTCTCGAGCTCCTCTCTAAAGCAGGCTTCGGGCCTATCTCGCCACCTATGCTGTGGGCTGCTTTGGGCCTTCATGGGCCTGAATCTGGCCCATAGGGTTTCTAGTCGATTCAGTGTGGGGGCCCGATGGGTGGCACTTTTTTTGCTTTATATTTTATTTCTTTTTGCTTTTAGTTTTAGAAAAATATAAACTTTCTATTAGTGCCATTAGTTTTAAAATTTGAAAACACTTTTTTGTTTTCTTTGTTGCTTTATTTATTTTATTTTGTTTCTACTTACAACAAAATACTTATTGTTGCTATTTTTATTTTTTCAAGTTTTTTTGTTTAGTTTTCTACATTATTTATTTTCTTTTGGTTTTTGCTTTATTTTTTAATTCTTTTTGCTTTTAGGTCAGCAAAATTATAAACTTTCTGTTAGTGCTTTTAGTTTTAGAAAAATATAAACTTTCTGTTTGTGCCATTAGTTTTAAAATTGAAAACACTTTTTTGTTTTCTTTGTTGCTTTATTTATTTTATTTTGTTTCTACTTACAACAAAATGCTTATTGTTGCTATTTATTTTCAAGTTTTTTGTTTTGTTTTCTGCATTATTTATTTTCTTTTGGTTTTTTGCTTTATTTTTAATTCTTTTTGCTTTTAGGTCAGCAAAATTATAAACTTTCTGTTAGTGCCATTTGTTTTAGAACAATTATAAACTTTCTGTTTGTTCCATTAGTTTTATAAAATTTGAATTCTTTGAAATTTGTGTGAATCACAAGTTTGTGAGCTCAACAAAGGCGTAGAGGGACGGGCTTATAAACCGGTGTGGCGCCCTTCGGTTGGCGAGGTTTTCAAATTCATAGTTTTCAAATGAACTCGAAAGAGTTGGCATAGCATGTTCATGAACAAAGCGGACAATGGTATCATACTCGTGTGTTACAAAGTTGGCATGGTATCATCATAATAGTTATGGAGAAAGTCTTCACTTTTTCTTCGCTTGTGTCGTTTGCTTATTGCGCGTAACCATGGATAATCTTCATCGTTTATCGGGATGCTTGGGTCAGCCTTGACTTTGAAGGGGGAATTTCATGAAACTTTTCATACTCTTGAGACATGTCCATCTTGCCCTCCACTCCCTGGATGTCCCTTTTCCTGAAAGAACTATGTGGCGCTTTGGCTCATTGTATGATGTATTCGCTTCCTTATATTTTATTTTCCTCGGTCTGGTAGACATGTCCTTCACATAGATAACCTGTGCCACATCATTGGCTAGGACGAACGGTTCGTAAGTGTACCCAAGATTTTTCAGATCCACTGTTGTCATTCCGTACTGTGAGTCTACCTGTACCCCGCCTCCTTACAGATTGACCCACTTGCACTTAAACAAAGGGACCTTAAAATCTACTCCGTAGTCAAGTTCCCATATGTCTACTATGTAACCATAATATGTGTCATTTCCCTTGTCGGTTGCTGCGTCAAAGCGGACACCGCTGTTTTGGTTGGTGCTCTTTTCATCTTGGTCAATCGTGTAAAATGTATTCCCATTTATCTCGTATCCTTTCCAAATCATTACAGTCGAAGATGGTCCCTGGACAACAAGTACAACTCATCACAAAAGTGCTGTCACCTCCGAGGCGTGTTTCCAACCAACTGCTGAAAGTCTGATGTGTTCACATGTAATCCGATCGTCGCGACCGCTCCGGGTGTTTGGAGCGCAGACTGTTCTTGTGTTCATCGACATACGGGTCACCAAGGTAGAGTTCTGTAGAATTGTGTAGTGTGCTTGAGACCAAGAATATCCGTCCCTGCATATTATTGAGTCTCTTCCAAGCGTGCCTTTTCGGTCAGTCTCCCCTCATACCATGATTTAGGGAGACCTATCTTATTAAGGCCAGAATGAAGTCAACACAAAACCCGATGACATCCTACATTTGATGGCCCATGGAGATGCTTCCTTACGGCCTAGCACGATTCTGAACATATTTCTTTAGGACTCCATGAACCTCTCAAAGGGGTACATATTGTGTAGAAATACGGGCCCCGAATGACAATCCCGTCGACTAGATGAACTAGGGCGTGCGTCATGATATTGAAGAAGGATGGTGGGAACACCAGCTCGAAACCGACAAGACATTGCACCACATCACTCCTTAGCGTTGGTGCGATTTCTGGATCGATCACCTTCGAGATATTGCATTGAGGAATGCACATAGCTTCACAATGGCTAATCGGACGTTTTCGGTAGAAGCCCCCTCAATGCAACCGGAAGCGATTGCGTCATAATCACGTGGCAGTCATGAGACTTTAGGGTTCGGAACTTTTTCTCGGCATATTTATTATTCCCTTTATATTGACGAGAAGCCGGTCGGGACCTTCATCTTGAGCAGGCATTGAAAGAATATTTCTTTCTCTTCTTTCGTGAAGAGCATAGCTGGCGGGACCTTCATCTCGCTTCGGAGGCATGCCCTCTTTTTCGTGCAAGCGTTGTAGGTCCTCTCGTGCATCGGTGTATCTTTTGTCTTCCCATACACGCCCAAGAAGCCTAGTAGGTTCACGCAAAGGTTCTTCGTCACGTGCATCACGTCGATCGAAGAGCGGACCTCTAGGTCTTTCCAAAGAGGGTAGGTCCCGAATATAGATTTCTTCTTCCACATGGGTGCGTGATTCTCGCGTCATTCGAACAGCTAGTCCGCGGGACCCTTTCCAAAGATTACGTGTAAATCATTGACCATAGCAAATACGTGATCACCGGTACGCATGGCGGGCTTCTTCGGTGATCTGCCTCGCCTTTGAAATGCTTGCCTTTCTTTCGACATTGATGGTTGGTCGGAAGAAATCGGCGGCGGCCCGTGTACACATTCTTCCTGCAGCTTCCGGTATATACTATTGGTGTCAAGTAAACAGTGCGTGCATGCGTGGTATCCCTTGTTTGTGCGTCACGAAGGTTACCGAGAGCGAGCCAATCGTTGATGGTCACGAACAGCAACGCCTTTAGGTCAAATTCCTCCTTTTTGTGCTCATCCCACGTACGTACACCGTTTCCATTCCACAGCTGTAAAAGTTCTTCAACTAATGGCCTTAGGTACACATCAATGTCGTTGCCGGGTTGCTTAGGGCCTTGGATGAGAACGGCATCATAATGAACTTCCGCTTCATGCACATACAAGGAGGAAGGTTATACATACATAGAGTCACGGGCCAGGTGCTGTGATTGCTGCTCTGCTCCCCGAAAGGATTAATGCCATCCGCGCTTAAAGCAAACCATACGTTCCTTGGGTCCTTTGCAAACTCATCCCAGTACTTTCTCTCGATTTTTCTCCACTGCGACCCGTCCGGGTGCTCTCAACTTCCGTCTTTCTTACGGTCCTCTTTGTGCCATCGCATCAACTTGGCATGCTCTCCGTTTACGAACAGACGTTTCAACCGTGGTATTATAGGAGCATACCACATCACCTTGCAGAACCCTCTTCTGGGAGGCTCGCCGTCAACATCACGGGGTCATCTCGTCGATCTTATATCGCAATGCACCGCATACCGGGCATGCGTTCAGATCCTGTAGGCACCACGGTAGAGGATGCAGTCATTAGGGCATGCATGTATCTTCTCCACCTCCAATCCTAGAGGGCATCGACCTTCTTTGCTGTGTATGTCTTGTCGGGCAATTCGTTATCCTTTGGAAGCTTCTTCTTCATTATTTTGATAGCTTCTCAAATCCTTTATCGAGCACAGCATTCTCTGCCTTCCTTTGCAGCAATTCGAGTACGGTACCGAGCTTTGTGTTGCCATCTTCGCAATTGGGGTACAACCCTTTTTGTGATCCTCTAACATGCGATCGAACTTCAGCTTCTCCTTTTGACTTTCGCATTGTGTCCTTGCATCGACAATGACCGGCGGAGATCATCATCATGGGGCACATCGTCGGTTCCTCTTGATCTTCAGCAGCTTCTTGTTGCAGCACCATCGTGCACATCGTGCAGTGCATCTTGATGTTCATAGCATCACCGTATTCAGGGGCACATAGTTGTCATCGTACTCTTCTTCCTCGCCGTCTTCCATCATAACCCCTATTTCTCGTGCCTCGTTCAAACATTATAGTGTGGCATGAAACCCTTGTAAAGCAGGTGGGTGTGAAGGATTTTCCGGTCAGTGTAAGACTTCGTATTCCACATATAGGGCATGGACAACACATAAAACCATTCTGCTTGTTTGCCTCAGCCACTTGAGAAAAGCATGCACGCCTTAATGTACTCGGAGGTGTGTCATCACCGTACATCCATTGCCGGTTCATCTGCGTGCATTATATATAATTAAGTGTGTCAAAATCATTACAGAACATCATGAATAGATAATTAAGTGACCAAATTAGTAGAAGTTCATCATCACATAAAACCAAAGTACATACATAGTTCTCATCTAACAACATAAAGCTCTGCAGAGCATCTAAATTAATTAAACCATACATTGAAACTATGTAAAACATTTCAATGTGAAAACAAATCGATCATAATCGCAACCAAGGTAACAACTGATCCAACGGCATAATGATACCAAGCCTCGGTATGAATGGCATATTTTCTAATCTTTCTCATCTTCAAGCGCATTGCATCCATCTTGATCTTGTGATCATCGGCGACATCCGCAACATGCAACTCCAATATCATCTTCTCCTCCTCAAGTTTTTTATTTTTTCCTTCAAGAAATTATTTTCTTCTTCAACTAAATTTAACCTCTCGACAATAGGGTCGGTTGGAATTTCGGTTCAATAACCTCCTAGATAAATAAAATCTATGTCACGTTGGTGGCATAATTTTCATAAACAATAAATGAACCAATAGTTATGAAAAGATAATATATACCACATCCGAATCATAGATGGGGACGAGGGCCGACGGGGCGGATACCAAAACCATCGCACTATATAAGATGCAATAATAAAAGTAAGAAAATAATACAAGTAAGAATATTTTTCCTTTCGTAAAGAAGATAAGAACAAGAGGCTCACCACGGTGGTCTTTGGGATGAGATCGGGCGGGTGATCGACGGGCGTGAAAGACGGGACAGGCGTGACGGATCGCTAAACCTAGACAAATATTGAGGAAAATGGAGGTTGGAGGTCGAGCTTGAGAGGAGAAAGCTTAAGTAGTGTGGCTCGGGCATTTCATCGAACACCTCATGTGCATAGGAGGTGAGCTAGAGCACCACAATGCCCCCCTCGCCGGCAAGAGAAAAACAGAGCAATGGATCGAGTGCTCTGCTTTCATGCGAGGGGTATATATAGGCAGCACTATTGGTCCCGGTTCGTGGCATGAGCCGGGACTAAAGGAAGCCTTTGGTCCCAGTTCATGCCACGAACCGGGACCAATAGTGGTGGGCCAGAGCAGGACCATTGGTCCCGGTTCGTCCCACCAACCGGGACCAAAAGGTCCGGACGAACCAGGACCAATGGCCCACGCGGCCCGGCCGGCCACACAGGCTCCTTTAACCGGGGCAAATAGCTCCATTGGTCCCGGTTCTGGATTGAACCGGGACTAATGGGCTAAACTGCCCTGGACGATAGCCCCTTTTTCTACTAGTGTAGGCCATATTTAATGCACAATTTACCAAATGGTTGGGTGTCAAATTTTTTGATCCACCTCTGGTGAAAAAGACAAATTCCCGCCGATTCAGCTGGAAGCGGGTCAAATTTGAACTGCAGCTGCCTCATAGTTTGCTCTTTATTTTTTCCAAAAATCATTTCTAGGTACATAAGTATCTATTTAATCATAGAAACACCAAAAAAATTCCAAGATTCAACCACTAGCTAGGAACGGTCATTCCCGCCGTTTTGACCGCATTTTGAAACGGGCATAAAAAATTCAAAAAAAAACAAAAAATTGGAAAACCTTCGCATTGTGTCATTATATGTGAACAAGTTTCCAGGAAAAATAATAAAATTGTAATACGGTAATTATTTTAAAAAAGTGTTCTCAGAAATGAGCTATCAAGTGTGAAGATTCATGGCTTTCAAGCCAAATGATCAATCTTATGGCCACATTCATGGCATAGTTTGTTCAAATGATCTCATATTGTGCACAAGGGTGCATATTGGAATGGCAAACAATGTTGCCTAAGGAAGTTTTCATTTTTGTTGGACGAAAAAACCATTTTCCATTTTTCGAGTGCCTGAAATGAGGTTTTTCTGTGAAGGAACTACCAAATAATTGTTGCAAAATTGGACCAAATAAATTTTATAAAATACTAAGCCATATTTAATGCACAATTGACCAAATTGTTGGGTGTCAAAAATTTTGATCCACCTCTGGTGAAAAAGACAAATTCCCACCGATTCAGTTGGAAGCGGGTCAAATTTGAACTGCAGCTGCCTCATAGTTTGCTCTTTATTTTTTCCAAAAATCATTTCTAGGTACATAAGTATCTATTTAATTATAGAAACACCAAAAAAATTCCAAGATTCAACCACTAGCTAGGAACGGTCATTTCCATTTGTTTTGACCGCATTTTGAAACAGGCATAAAAATTCAGAAAAATCAAAAATTGGAAAACCTTAGCATTGTGTCATTATATATGACCATGTTTTCAGGAAAAATAATAAAATTGTAATACGGCAATTATTTTTAAAACGTGTTCTCGGAAATGAGCTATCATGCGTGAAGATTCATGGCTTTCAAGCCAAATGATCAATCTTATGGCCACATTCATGGCATAGTTTGTTCAAATGATCTCATATTGTGCACAAGGGTGCATATTGGAATGGCAAACAATGTTGCCTAAGGAAGTTTTCATTTTCCTTGGACGAAAAAACCATTTTCCATTTTTCGAGTGCCCGAAAGGAGGTTTTTTTGTGAAGGAAATACCAAATAATTGTTGCAAAATTGGACCAAATTATTTTTGTAAAATACTAGGCCATATTTAATGCGCAATTGACAAAATGGTCTGGTGTAAAATTTTTTGATCCACCTCTCGTGAAAAAGGCAAATTTCTGCCGATTCAGGTGGAAGCGGGTCAAATTTGAACTGCAGCTGCCTCATAGTTTGCTATCTATTTTTCCAAAAATCATTTCTTGTTACATAAGGACATATGTAATCATAAATACATGGTTTGGTGGCGATACGTCGATGTTTGGGCAGTGGCCGAGGGCCCCAACTCTAGAGCGCGTAAACTCGCATGCCCGCCGCGTGGTCACCGCATGACCGTGGCGTTGCCATGTGTTCTGGGCGGCCTAGGCATGTCTAGTGGGTTGGGCACTCCCCGGGTTGGTGCTAGGAAGAAAATTACAACATAAGATTCTCACGAGGAGACCAATCGATGCTCAAACATGAATTAGCAGCCAAGTGTTTGATTAGCGGTACAGGAAATGTACATGGCTAATGGGCGTGAGTTTTGGCTGAGGATGATCAGTTACTAAGAAGACCGTTTTCACAAATTTTCACCTCAAAAGGAGGAGCCTAGGTGGTACTTGCTTTGCAAACTACCACACTGGACATAACTACGAATGTTGAAGCTCGGCTCAAAATAATGAATGGATTGAGCTGGCATTTGGTGGAGGATGGTTATTTGGGCATAGGAAAGCACTGTAGAAAATGGATGCTATTTGGACATGCCAAAGTTGTACTTCCTTCACAAACTGTTGTTCTGAACAGAATAGGAAAATGAATATTTTTGAATTATTTTTGAACTAGGCAAGAAAAGTTTTTACATATTTGACAAAGATATGACCCAAAGAATTTATGAGATTTTTTGGGGAATTTTGGGAATTACAGAAATATAGGTTGCTTCACAACCTAGGGCAAAACTGCCACATGGACATGACACATAGGCAAAACTGATGAGGTGGCGCCTAGTCATAGCAACCCACCACAATTTACAAGGCTATGACCATCTATATTGGTCGTTAACAACTAGAAATAAGGCAGCGGACTAGCGCTGTTTGCTTTATGACCATATCGTGTAAGGAAATTATGACCTTTCTGACCAAAATTATGCAATGGTTTAGGGTTTGGAGCCCTCGAACAGCTTTTGACCAATTGGTCTCAAATGGTCATAAATCTATGACCAATTCTTCGTGGTCACCGATGAAGGTCATAGGTTGACATATTTCTTGTAGTGGTTATTCCTCCACCGACAATGGGACCCACCGGACGGGCCACCGTGTTCGTGAAAAAATGATTCGCCTAATCGATCGCTGGGACCCATGAGCTACATCTTCGACGCAATGAAGTGCGTCCAAAAAATGATTCGCCCGACTGCTGGGACCCACCAGCTACATCTTCGCACGCAAGGAAGTGCGTCCGAAAAAAAACGATTCACCCCCCGACTGCTCGGACCCACCAGCTACACCTTCGCACGGAAGGAAGTGCGTCCGGGGAAAAAAACGATTCGCCCCCCTGACTGCTGGGACCCAGCAGCTACACCTTCGCACGCAAGGAAGTGCGTCCGGGCAAAAAAAAACGATTCACCCCCCTGACTGCTGGGACCCAGCAGCTACACCATCGCACGCAAGGAAGTGCGTCCGGGCAAAAAAAACGATTTGCCCCCCTGACTGCTGGGACCCACCAGCTACATCTTCGTAGGCAAGGAAGTGCCTGACAGTCGGGACCCACCTGGTCGAAGCGTACGTAGCGTTGTCATCCTGGTCGCGAACGTGTACGTACATCTTGGTCGATGTAGAGGCGGCGCGCGTGTCGTAGTAGAGGCGCACACGTAGCATGTACACGCACGTCTGCCGCCGTGGTGCATGAAAGAAAATACGAACGCGTATGTGTACATCTGGCGGGTCTCGAACGCCTAGTCGCGCATACGTACGGCGAGGGCTCGTGTTCATGGGGAGGCAACGGAATGCATCGTGTTCATGGGGAGGCAACGGAATGCATCGTGTTCATGGGGAGGCAACGGAATGCGTCGTGTTCATGGGGAGGCAACGGAATGCGTCGTGTTCATCGGGAGGCAACGGAATGCGTGGGAGCCAACCGGCTTGGTCGGAACGGAATGCGTTGTCGTGTTCATCGGGAGGACTTGGACGGAACAGGTGATGGAAACGAGGCCTGGCGTACCGCACAATGGAGGAAACAGACCTCCTACATTCGGAACGGGGTCCTGTTGATCGGGAGGGGTGTGGCGTACCGCAAAACGGAGGAAACGGACCTCCTACGGTCGAAACGGAGGTCCTTCTGATCGGCAGGGGTGTGGCGTGCCGCAAAAGCGGATTTAAACGGACTTGTGTTGGGCGCTATGGTGAAAGCGGGGTCCTGTTCGCCGGGAGGGTGTGGCGTACCGCAAAGCGGATGAAACGGACTTGTGTTGGGCGCCACGGTCGAAAAGGGGAGGGTGGCGCATCGCAAAAGCAGGACTCCACGGATAATGTTCATCTCCACCATCGACCTCCTCCAGCCTCAACGGGCTACCGTCGACCTCCTCCAGCCTCCATGGGCTCCTGTTCATCCAGCCTCCACCGCGCGCTACTCCACCAGCTACTGTTCAACCACCCCTCCACCGTCTACTGTTCATCCAGCCCTCCACACCACGGGTTCCTGTTCATCCAGAGGCAACGCCACCGCCACTGCTCGTCCAACCCCCCGCAACACTCACTGTTCATCAATCGATCGGCTTTAGTTAGCAGCGAGAGCGAAGAATCGCTCCATCGGGTTCGATTAACAGCCATCGATCGATCGCTCGGGTTCGATGAACGCGTAGCTCGCAGTGCAATCGCTCGGGTTCGATTAGAGCCCAACGCCTCGCTTCGGGTTGATTAGAGCCAACGCCAGACGTACACACAGCGTACATGTACGAGAGAAACGCGCATCGATCGGCCCCTGACGTCCCACCGTAACCGACAACTCCCCGAAATTTTCCTCCCCCTTGCTTCTACCACGGTTTTTCCCTTCATGGACGGCCCAAAGAATGTCATGCAGCTGCGTCTCCGGCCCCCCCAGGACGAACAGCCCATTTTCTGTCATGATTTTTTGTCATAGAAGTAGGAGCCCACCACATCTATGATGATACCGGGTTTTGTCACAATTATCGTCATAGAAGTGTCATATGTATGACAGAAAAAAATTCGTTCGGCCCAAAATGTCACGGATGTGTCTTTTTTTTGTAGTGCCGGTGCTAGTACTCAAGAAGAATGGCACTTGGCGTATGTGTGTAGATTACACGGACTTAAACAAGGCTTGTCCGGCTGATCCTTTTGCTCTCCCTCGTATTGATCAAATCATTGATGCTACGGCGGATTGTGAGCATTTGAGTTTTTTTTATGCTTACTCTCGTTATCATCAGATCAAGATGGCAGTTAAGGACGAGGGAAAGACAACTTTTTTTACTCCCTTTGGGGCCTTCTGCTACGTATCTATGCCTTTTGGGCTCAAGAGTGCCCAGGCGACTTACCAGCATTGTGTGCAGAATTGTCTTCACAATCAGATTGGGCGCAATGCTCATGACTATGTGGATGGTATTATGGTAAAATCTAGAGAGAAGGAAACTTTGATAGATGATTTAAAGGAGACCTTTGATAATCTCCGGGTCTAAAATATGGTGCTTAACCCGGCCAAGTGTGTCTTTGGTGTACCTGCAGGCAAGCTTTTGGGATTTCTGGTTTCTAACAGAGGCATTGAGGCTAACCCGAAGAAGATCAAGGCCATTACCTCTTTGGCAAAACCAAAGTGTATCAATGATGTTCAGCGTCTAGCGGGTCGTATTGCTGCTTTAAGCCGGTTCATAAGTCGGTTAGGTGAGAAGGCTATACCGCTGTATCAGATGATGAATAAAACAGATGACTTCGTCTGGAGTGATGCTGTGAATGACACGTTTGAAGACTTGAAGAGGCAGCTTGCTGAGCCGCCAGTCCTTGCTGCTCCCATTGACAAGGAGCCGTTGTTGCTTTATGTGGCAGCTAATGCTCGAGTTATCAGCATGGCTGTTGTGGTGGAACAGAAGGAGGCACGCAAGGAATATCCAGTTCAACGGCCGGTTTATTATATCAGTGAAGTGCTCATTGAGTCCAAGCGGAGGTATCCACATTGGCAGAAGCTTGTTTATGGGGTGTTCATGGCTAGCCGGAATCTTAAGCAATATTTTCTGCGTCATCCCATCACAATGGTCAGTTCTGCTCCTTTGGGAGATATTATTCAAAACAGAGAAGCCACAGGGCGAGAAGCCAAGTGGGCTATCGATATTGGACCTCATGTCTTAAAATATATGCCTCGCACTACCATCAAGTCTCAAGCATTGGTGGATTTCATCAACGATTGGACAGAGCTGCAAATGCCTGAAGAGAAGCCAGATAACACATATTGGACGATTCGCTTTGATGGATCCAGGCAATTGGAAGGCTCGGGGGCTGGAGTCGTATTAGCTTCCCCTCGAGGTGACAAGTTTTGTTATGTTCTGAGGTTGATGTTTCCCTGTACTAACAATGCAGCTGAGTATGAAGCCTTGCTCCATGGTCTTCGGATGGCTAAGGAGATGAACTTAAGCCGAGTCTGTTTTGGCGACTCGGGCTTGGTAGCTCATCAAGTTTCAGGCAAATGGGATTCTAAAGACCCGCTCATGGCAGCTTATCGCCGTGAGGTTAATGCTATTGCTGGACACTTCAAGGGTTATCAGGTGGAACACATTGATCGCATGAAGAATGAGACAGCTGATGCTTTGAGCCGTTTGCGATCTCAGCGTAACCCGGTGCCACCTAACACTTTCTTGGACGTTCTGCATAACCCCTCTGTCAAATTGCCTACAGAAGAATATTTGGCTATTCCTGACCCGGAGGCGCAGTTGGTGGCGGCTCTTCATGTTATCCCAGATTGGACAGTACCCTATTTGGCTTATATGACCCGGGGCGAGTTGCCTGAGGATGAAACTTTGGCCAGACAGATAATCTGGTGGTCTAAGTCAGTGACAATTGCCAATGGCGAGTTACACCATCGAAGTGTTACTAGGGCGTTTCACCGTTGCGTCTCTCCTGAGGAAGGCCTTGAAATTATTCGTGAGATTCATGAAGGAGATTGTGGTCACCATGCCGGTTCAAAGTCCCTTGTGGCTAAAGCTTTTTGTCATGGGTTTTATTGGCTGATGGCTCACGCTGATGCAGAGGATCTGGTCAGTAAATGTGACGGCTGTCAGAAATTCTCATGACAAGCTCATGTGCCGGCTCAAGAATTAAGGATGATTCCAATTACTTGGCCGTTTGCAGTCTAGGGGCTTGATATGGTTGGGCCTTTCAAAAGGTCCAAGGATAAAAAGACCCACCTTTTGGTGGCGGTTGATAAATTCACCAAGTGGGTCGAGGCAAAGCTAGTTAGTAAGTGTGACGCAACCACGGTGGTTCAATTCCTAAAGAAGGTGATTTTTCATTTTGGCTTTCCACATAGCATTATAACTGACAGTGGCACTAATCTGTCCAAGGGTGCCATGGAGGAGTTTTGTCAACATGAGCATATTCGACTTGACGTTTCATCAGTACCTCACCCCTAGTCCAATGGTCAAGCCGAAAGAGCCAATCAAGAAATTTTGAAGGGCATCAAGCCTCGGCTTATTGTTCCCTTGCAACGGACGCCGGGTTGTTGGGTGGAGGAGTTACCTTCAGTGTTATGGAGTATCAATACTACCCCAACAGATCTACGGGTTACACGTCTTTCTTCATGGTTTATGGAGCAGAGGCGGTTCTTCCTAGTGACATCCCTCATGACTCGCCCCGCATGGCGGCCTACGTTCAAGCTGATAATGAACAAGCGCGTCAGGATGCACTTGACCTGTTAGATGAGAAGCGTGACCTGGCGGTAGCCCGCTCGGCGATTTACCAACAGGACCTATGTCGTTATTACAACCACCAAGTTAAGTCCAGAACCTTTCAAGAAGGTTATTTGGTGCTCCGGCAAATCCAGGATCAAACTGATGAACACAAGTTATCCCCACCTTGGGAAGGGTCCTTTGTGGTCAGCAAGAACATGAACAACTGGCCATACTGCCTTATCGATGTTCGAGAGCACAAAGACTCACGTAAGTCAGAGGAGGAAACCCTCCGGCCGTGGAATATTGCTCATCTTCGGCCTAACTACACATGAGCCACCGGCTCTTATGATGTACATATTTTTACCATGTATATATTATGATGATTATAAATAAAGCAGGGCCTCTGACATTTTTTATCTTCAATAATGAGCCTTCTTCATCATAATTCAATGACCATTGGGGGATGATCGTATTCAAATCTAGCTTAACTCATTTGTCACAACCTCTTGATCACTTGGGGGCTGGATCATTTTCGAATCATGGCTTAACCCCTTTTGGTCCAAGCCTGATCGTATTCGAATCAGAGTGGTTAAATATTTAGACCACTGGGGCTGATCGTATCCGAATCTAGCTTAACTCATTTGTCACAACTTCTTGATCGTATTCGAATCATAGTTGTTCAAACAAATTGATCATTTGGGGGCTGGATCATATTTGAATCATTGCTTAACGCCTTTTGGTCAGACTCTGATCGTATTTGAATCAGAGTCGTTAAAAATGACTCAAGGTCATTTGGGGGCATCCTGTTCAAACATAGGTGTCATTCACCAAAGAGAACATAGCTGTCAGTATCCACTTGAACGACGCAATGCCAAAAGTCACTCTGGGGCTTCCTGTTCAAACATAGGTGTCATTCACCAAAGAGAACTTAGCCATTAACCCTTTTGGTCCGGCTTCCTGTTCAAACATAGGTGTCATTCACCAAAGAGAACATAGCCATTAACCTTTTTTGTCCGGCTTACTGATCATATTCGAATCAGAAGCCTCATGTTTTTTCTCTCTTTGTTGATTTAAGTCGTTTGAAACGGTTTTTCGGGTTTCTCTGGATACTTTTTTTGCTTGCGTCTGAAGTGTGTATGTGGTTTCAATTAACCCGGCTTGACTTTGGATGATAAGTTGCCAGCATATGAGAATCATAAAACACTCAGAAGTTTTGGCTTCTAAAGATTGGGTTATCTCCCTTACTGCACATGTCACATAAACCGGCAGTACAATTCAATATCACAGGTATGCTATTGTTATTATAGTTATGTTTTAAGTTCTAGTTCATACCAGCTTTATCCATGGCTATTTTTTACACATCAGCGGTTATATGTGAGATATTATGACATGCCCTATGGTAAACCGCCAAGGGTTCTTTCCATCTATTTCTGTGTGCAGGATAGTTCAAGAATTTCCTTATGCACAAGTCAAACAAATGATAAGTGTAAAGAGGATAAATATAAAAGGGCGGCTTAACAGTATTGAATACCAAAAACATGCTGGATGGCACGATAGAGAAAAGTTATTGCTACCCTATTACATGACTCCCCGAGTCTAAATGATCAACTGTTTTTTAAAAGTCACAGGTATGAACCGCCCAGCAGATCAATCTTTTTGCCTCAGCAGGTCCGAGGTTTCTGGGTCAACCCTCTCCGTGTCTTCGTCGTGCTCTAGTTCCTGGAAGACTGGCGATGACCAGTCAATGCCACTTAAAGCTTGAAATTCAGCCTCGTCATCAATAAGCTCTTCGCGTTAACTTCAGGAGCGAAAGTGTGCTTATGGATTGGGGTATCAGATCTTGCACTTTATAAGACGATGTTGGCATTTTCTGATTCTCCAAATCATAAGCCGGCTGATATTGGGAAAGATCGGTTTCACTGGCAATCAAGCTAGCCGTCTTCTTTCACACAGGCGGAAAAGTCTTTCTTGCTAAAAGGGTGCCGTCTTCTTTTAAGCTCGGGCACCCAGTTGATAGCTCAGCCAGTCTAGCTCTGGTAGCCAAGCTTTTGCCCGATTTAAAGTTGTTACAGCTCCGGCTCTTGCAGATGATCTCTTCATCTCCCCAACCCTCTGAGGCAGCACAGAAAGTTTTCTCAGCATGTCAACTAAAAGTGCCGGTGCTTGATTTGATGGAGAAATTATGGACATGGCATGCTGCGTCCCAGTATAAAGTTGTTCAACCAGCGTGTAAACCGCTTTCAACTTCACAAGCATGTCTTGTTTAAGGTTGGTGCTTCTAGGGCCTGCATAGTAATCACAAATGAGTTAAATGCAGTTCATATGATCCGAGGGATATTCAACTTTGAGTGTTATAAGGCGGCTTACCAAAGATAGCTGAGACCATCTGAGACACATGGCGTTTTAAGTCGGACAATTCAGTTGTCATCTCTTCAAGAGCCACCTCTACTTTCTCAGCTCGTTGGGTCAAAGCAATCTTTTCTTCAGCCCATGCGTTTTTCTCGGTTTCAAAGCCAGCTTTCAGTTTTTCTGTTTCAGACACACTGAATTCAAATTTTGAGTTTGCCCTCCGGGTCTCAGTCTCCCGCAACTCCATGCGATTCTTCAATTCAGACAGTTCTGATTGCAGTTGAACAGTGGTGGTCTGCACACATACCGGATCAAAATCACAAAGATTAGTACACAATATTAAGTCCCAAGCCTTTTGCAAGTAACAACAGTTGCCACTTGGGGGTAATGTCTGCCGAAAAGCTTATTTATGTAGCGTCTTATGTGAATAAGTCCCAAGCACTTTGCAAGCAAGAGTACTTGGCACTTGGGGACTAATGCATATTGCTGTTCAAAACTACTCAAGTAAGTGTTATCTTTTACACAAGAATTTAAAGGACCAGCTCATTCATGCTGATTAAACCGGCCCTTGGGGACTATGGATTAAGTCGAAAATTAAAAGATTTTACAAAAGAATATTACATATGCTCATGGTTCATCTAAGTCTACATCATATTCTTCATAAATAGTAGACTTGGGGGCTGGCATAATAGGCATAACTCAATCAAGGAAGAGTTCATACCTCAAACTTCTGGCGCATCTGCTTCACCATGTCTACTTCAAGCTCGCGGCTAATGTGCACTTGACTAAGATAACCATAAAAAACTTCGCCAACACTCAATTAGGAGTAGTCAGCAACATCGAATCTGACTTTACGTCGTTCAATGTGTTCTTCCTTGGCAGAATGCTTAGCCAGCACAGTAGGCCTTCCCGGCTCTCTAAAGCCGGTGGCAGTATAATCATCACGTCTTCATCATGTGCGTCAACTGTCTTTGGTGGACTAGAGACTTCAGGATTTAAAGATTCATCAATGACTCACTCCACAGGGGGGTCAGAAGTTCTTGGCGGGTCTTCAAGAACCGGCTCAGAAGTTGGAGGGACGGAAATTTCAGTTGCTGGAATCTGCTGCTCCGGCTCAGGGACCTTGGGATCTTCAGCCAGCTTGTTCTTCTTTGCCCTTTTGCTGGGCTTGGCTTTTTCGCTGCATGAGTCATGAAGTCAATATACACATAAAAGGATTAGAATGAGTAAATGATGAGTAAATTGCTATTACCCAGGAGTGGTCTTGAAAGCCAGCATGTTGGATTGAATTGAATCGCCGGAAGAGAAATGAGATGTATCCTGATAATTTGAGTCGGAAGAGTTGAGTGGTTGACGAGTAAGACCCGCCAAAGGGTAAAAAGAGTTTAAGTTGGGGGTGACCTCATTTCGACGCTTCCTCGGCGTGTTCAGTAAGCCGGAAGAGAGTTCCGCGTCCTTGCTTGTCCGAGTCTGCCGCCGGCTGTCGTGTTGCTGTTGCTTCAAAATAAAGTGAGGATCCAGATGAGCTAAGGATTGTGGAAATCTTACTTTCCGGGTTACTCTTCGGATTATTTGTCTTGGC
The DNA here is from genome assembly GCA_021605205.1 of Aegilops longissima. Lineage (NCBI taxonomy): Eukaryota > Viridiplantae > Streptophyta > Magnoliopsida > Poales > Poaceae > Aegilops > Aegilops longissima. The sequence continues at coordinate 34,611,002 of CM038676.1, forward strand.
AAAGGTTCGGAGTCGGAGGAAATAATATTTACCTCTTCTTCCACTTCCTGACTCGTTCCCGTGTCATCCTGATGATAATCAGTGTCAATAAGATGGTTAAAAAAGGAGCCAAGAGAGTCAAGAGCTACCTACGACTCAGAGGAGTCGTCCAGTTGAAGCAAGTCAGAAGCAGTGGGCTTTTCCCCCTCTTTTTGGTAGCCTTCATGGCGGCTTTCTTAGCCTTCCTGGCTCTTTTGGCAGCCTCATGATCATATTCTTTCTTCCAAAATTTGTCGTCAGCCTGTGAAACTCATCAAAAGTGAATTAAGATAAAGTGACAAAGATGAAGGAAAATTAACTAAGGTGGGCGGCTTACCGCTGGTGCCGGGTTAGACTTGTAGAAAGGGCTCAAGCCCACCTTGCTGCAGTCTGCCAGGCTCTCATTCAGAAGAGATTTTGTCATCTCATTGATAGCAGCAACAGTTAAGTCCTCAGAACTATGGCGCAGTGGATCCTTCTTCTCGCCGTTGTAATTACACATTAATCCAGAGTGGCGGCTCAAGGGAATGACCCGCCATGCAACCCAACACCGGACAAAATCAATGCCATTTAAGCCATTGCCCAACAGAGCCTTGACTTTGGCAATAGTAGGGGTGAGCTTCTGGCGTTCTGCGGCTGTCAACTTGTCGGGGAGATGATGGTTCAATTCGAAACGCAGAACGCGAAAGCCGGGCAGAGGTTTCTCATTGGCCGAAGAAGTATCTTGGCAGTAGAACCATGTCTGGTTCCAGTCTTTGGGATGACTTGGCGGCTGCACATAAGGAAAAATGGCGTCTCTCCGCCGTTGGATTGAAACCCCGCCATGTTCGAAGCTAGGTCCATTGAAGTATTCATGCTGGCGGTTCAAGTAAAAGTACTCTCTGAATAATTCCACAATGGGCTCCTCTTGAAGGTAGACTTCGCAGAACACTTGGAAATTGCATATGTTAGACACAGAGTTGGGTCCGATGTCTTGAGGGTGGAGGTCAAAAAAGCTCAGAACGTCCCTAAAGAACTTAGAGCCGGGCGGTGAAAAGCCGCGGTTCATGTGATCAGTGAAGACAATAACTTCCCCTTCTTTGGAATGAGGTTTCTCTTCCGTCGGTTTAGGGGGGCGATAAGACATGACATCCTTTTTGGGCAAATAGCCACTTTTCACAAAATCTTCAAGTGTACTCTCCGTGACGATGGAGCAAACCCAATTATAGGAAGTGGTTGTTTTGGGTGTCATTGTGAAGAAGGAAGCCTAAAAAAGAATAAATTTGCCGGTTCAAATTTAAGCCGGAGGAAAAAGTATTACAACACATATTCAGAATGACGAATTACAAAGGGGACTAATGGTATATGACTAATTATCTCAGGGTATCTAAGCCGCCATGAGCAGTTTTGATGTTATCTATTGAGTATTGCAATTAAAGCCGGTGGTATGAGCCGCCATGACTAGGTGGATCTATCTAGGTGCAGTTTTTTGCTAAGTACGACACACACAGATTTCACAGATTGCAAGTATTATTTCAGATCAGCGACACTTCAGAAAAAGGAAATAATTTAAGACCTAAGAAGCCAGTACAGGTAGTCCATACACTCTAATGAGATTTCTTTCCAAAGAAAAGGGGTCCGCTGGTATTGAAGGTGAAGGCAAAACAACTACCGCATAAGTTATATACTGTTTTTAGATCAAAGGATGCTATGGTGAAGGAACTATGAAGAAATCACGAAGAAGACGACGAACAGTCGGAACCCTAATGTGATCTGACGCACTGGAGGAGAAGCACTTAAGGTGCAGATTCGACTGCGGTGGGGCGCCGGCGTACTCTGATCGAACACAGGTTGATGCAGCGGCCAAGGTTGAGGAGGACGAGGTGCTCTGCGGCAGCGGCGAAGCTCGAGCGGCAGAAGTTCGCGAGAGGAAGAAGACGAGAAAAGGGGGGAGAATGAGAAGAAGACTGGCTGTAGCTATTTATAAGGAAAGGCTAATAAGTGGGCGTGAAAAACGAGGAGACGAAAACATGGTTATTCTAGCTACCCAGACGCCTCGATATTTGGAACGGTTATTAAGGTAAAGATCTGTTGTGATATGTTGGATGAAATATGAATTAATGGCAGGTGACGTCATGGCGGGTTATCACAAATCCAGAAGATGACGTCATGGCGGGTTATTAAATCTTGCATAGATAAAGAAGAGAAGATTTTTTCTAAGTATTGAAGATTGACATGAACAAGTTAAAATCAACCTGGGGCCTAATTTTGGGGATATAACTATTAGGTATGACCCGTTTAGGAGGGGCCGGATTATACCTATGGCGATTCATAATATTAAGCCCAAGACGATATTTAAAGATGGCGGTTCTCAGTTTAAGGCCCAAGGCCCAAAGGCGGCTTAAGGCCCGTAGAGATAAACCACCATATATGTATAACTTGCATTATAAGGAAAGAGTAGATAGTCACTGAGCCGGACACTGTTTATGAGCCGGCCGGGACTCTGTGAGCCGCTGGGCATCGACCTCTGTATATAAAGGGACGACTCGACGGCGGTTCAGGGGGAGAGACAACAGATCGAAAGCTAGGTCAAGCGGATTCGCTCCCTGGTAATTGATACATAAGCAATACCACCTCAAACTAGATTAGGCATTTACCTTCACCGCAAGGGGCCGAACTAGTATAAACTCCCGTGTCCTTTGTCCCGTTTAACTCCTTTAAGCTTCCTATTTGAGATGGCTCCACGACGAAGTCCTTCCGCTAGGACATCTGTCGTGACCTTTCCACGACAGATCCCATCTCAGATTTCATGGCCTCAAGCCATTTCGCGGAATCTGGGCTCGTCATCGCTTCCTCATAGTTCGTAGGTTCACCATGGTCTAGTGACATGACTTCCAGAACAGGATTACCGTACCACTGGTGCGGATCTCACTCTGGAAGACCTACGAGGTTCGTAGTAACTTGATCTGAAGTTTCATGATCATCATCATTAACTTCCTCACTAATTGGTGTAGGAATCACTGGAACTGATTTCTGTGATGAACTACTTTCCAATAATGGAGAAGGTACAATTACCTCATCAAGTTCTACTTTCCTCCCACTCACTTCTTTCGAGAGAAACTCCTTCTCTAGAAAGGATCCATTCTTAGCAACAAGGATTTTGCCTTCGGATCTGTGATAGAAGGTGTACCCAGCAGTTTCCTTTGGGTATCCTATGAAGACACACATCTCCTATTTGGGTTCAAGCTTATCAGGTTGAAGATTTTTCACATAAGCATCATAGCCCCAAACTTTAAGAAATGACAACTTTGGTTTCTTGCCAAACCACAGTTCATAAGGCGTCGTCTCAATGGATTTTGATGGTGCCCTATTTAAAGTGAATGCAACTATCTCTAAAGCATAATCCCAAAACGATACCGGTAAATCAGTAAGAGACATCATACATCGCACCATATCCAATAAAGTACGATTACGACGTTCGGACACACCATTTCGCTATGGTGTTCCAGGTGGCGTTAGTTGTGAAACTATCCCATGTTGTTTCAAATGAAGACCAAACTCGTAACTCAAGTATTCACCTCCACGATCAAATCGTAGAAACTTTATTTTCTTGTTACGCTGATTTTCCACTTCACTCTGAAATTCTTTGAACTTTTCTAATGTTTCACACTTATGCTTCATTAAGTAGATATACCCATATCTTCTCAAATCATCTGTGAAGTTAAGAAAATAACGATACCCGCCAAGAGCCTCAATACTCATTGGACCGCATACATCTGTATGTTTTATTTCCAATAAGTTAGTAGCTCGTTCCATTGTTCCGGAGAACGGAGTTTTAGTCATCTTGCCTATAAGGCACGGTTCGCAAGCACCAAGTGATTCATAATCAAGTGATTCCAAAAGTCCATCAGCATGGAGTTTCTTCATGCGCTTAATACCAATATGACCCAAACGGCAGTGCCACAAATAAGTTGCACTATCATTATCAACTTTGCATCTTTTGGCTTCAATATTACGAATATGTGTATCATCACTATCGAGATTCAACAAAAATAGACCACTCAGACGGGGTGCATGACCATAAAAGATATTACTCATATAAATAGAACAACCATTATTCTCTTATTTAAATGAATAACCGTCTCGCATCAAACAAGATCCAGATATGATGTTCATGCTCAACGCTGGCACCAAATAACAATTATTCAGGTCTAAAACAAATCCCGATGGTAGATATAGAGGTAGCGTGCCGACGGCGATCACATCGACCTTGGAACCATTTCCCACGCGCATCGTCACCTTGTCCTTAACCAATCTTCTTTTAATCCGCAGCCCCTGTTTCGAGTTGCAAATATGAGCAACAGAACTAGGATAAAATACCCAGGCGCTACTACGAGCATTAGTAAGGTGCACATCAATAACATGTATAGCAAATATACCTTTCACTTTGCCATCCTTCTTATCCGCCAAATACTTGGGGCAGTTCCGCTTCCAGTGACTAGTCCCTTCGCAGTAGAAGCACTCAGTTTCAGGCTTAGGTCCAGACTTGGGTTTCTTCTCTTGAGCAGCAACTTTCTTGCCGTTCTTCTTGAAGTTCCCCTTCTTCCCTTTGCCCTTTTTCTTGAAAGTAGTGGTCTTGTTGACCATCAACACTTGATGCTCATTCTTGATTTCTACCTCCGCAGCCTTTAGCATCGCGAAGAGCTCGAGAATAGTCTTGTTCATCCCTTGCATATTATAGTTCATCATGAAGCATTTATAGATTGGTGGCAGTGATTGAAGAACCCTGCCAATGACACAATCATCAAGAAGATTAACTCCCACCTGAGTTAAGTGGTTATGGTACCCAGACATTCTGAGTATGTGTTCACTGACAAAACTATTCTCCTCCATTTTTCAGCTGTAGAACTTGTTGGAGACTTCATATCTCTCAACTTGGGCATTTGCTTGAAATATTAACTTCAACTCTTGGAGCATCTCATATGCTCCATGATGTTCAAAACATCTTTGAAATCCCAATTCTAAGTCGTAAAGCATGGCAGAGTGAACTATCAAGTAGTCATCAGCTATGCTCTGCCAGACGTTCTTAATGTCATCAGTAGCATCTGCAGCAGGCCTGGCACCCAGCGGTGATTCCAGGACGTAATTCTTCTATGCAGCAATGAGGATAATCCTCAAGTTATGGACCAAGTCCGTGTAGTTGCTGCCATCATCTTTCGACTTAGTTTTCTCTAGGAATGCACTAAAATTCAATGGAATGGTAGCACGGGCCATTGATCTACAATAACATAGACACACAAAATAACTATCAGGACTAAGTTCATGATAAATTAAAGTTCAATTAATCATATTACTTAAGAACTCCCACTTAGATAGACATCCCTCTAGTCATCTAAATGATCACGTGATCCAAATCAACCAAACCATGTCCGATCATCACGTGAGATGGAGTAGTTTTCAATGGTGAACATCACTATGTTGATCATATCTACTATATGATTCACGTTCGACCTTTCGGTCTCAGTGTTCCGAGGCCATATCTGCATATGCTAGGCTCGTCAAGTTTAACCCGAGTATTTATTGTGTGCAAAACTGGCTTGCACCCATTGTATGTGAACGTAGAGCTTATCAAACCCGATCATCACGTGGTGTCTCGGCACGACGAACTATAGCAATGGTGCATACTCAGGGAGAACACTTATACCTTGAAATTTAGTAAGGGATCATCTTATAATGCTACCGCCGCACTAAGAAAAACAAGATGCATAAAAGATAAACATCACATGTAATCAAAATATGTGACATGATATGGCCATCATCATCTTGTGCTCATGATCTCCATCACCGAAGCATCGTCATGATCTCCATCGTCACCAGCGCGACACCTTGATCTCCATCGTAGCATCGTTGTCGTCATGCCAACTATTGTTACTACGACTACCGCTACCGCTTAGTGATAAAGTAAAACAATTACATGGCGATTGCATTGCATACAATAAAGCGACAACCATATGGCTCCTGCCAGTTGCCGATAACTTTGTTACAAAACATGATCATCTCATACAACAATTTATATCACATCATGCCTTGACCATATCGCAAAAACAAGTTAGATGTCCTCTACTTTGTTGTTGCAAGTTTTACAAGGCTGCTACGGGCTTCTAGCAAGAAACCGTTCTTACCTAAGCATCAAAACCACAACGATTTTTCGTCAAGTGTGGTGTTTTAACCTTCAACAAGGACCGGCCGTAGTCAAACTCGATTCAACTAAAGTTGGAGAAACAGACACCCGCCAGCCACCTTTGTGCAAAAGCACGTCGGAAGAACCAGTCTCATGAACGTGGTCATGTAATGTCGGTCCGGGCCGCTTCATCCAACAATACCGCCGAATCAAAGTAAGACATTGGTGTTAAGCAGTATGACTATTATCGCCCACAACTCTTTGTGTTCTACTCGTGCATATAACATCTACTCATAGACCTGGCTCTGACGCCACTGTTGGGGAACCTGGTAATTTTAAAAAAAATCCTACGATCATGCAAGATCTATCTAGGAGATGCATAACAACGAGAGGGGAGAGTATGTCCATGTACCCTCGTAAACCGAAAGCAGAACCGTTTCAATAACGCAATTGATGTAGTCGAACGTCTTCCGATCCAACCGATCCAAGTACCGAACGTACGGCACCTCCACGTTCAGCTCGATGACGTCCCTCGTGCTCTTGATCCAGTTGAGGACGAGGGTGAGTTCCGTTAGCACGACGGCGTGGCGACGGTGATGATGATGCTACCGGCGCAGGGCTTCGCCTAAGCTCTACGATGGTATGATCAAGGTGTGTAACTATGGAGGGGGCACCAGCCCCTCCTGGCCCTTCCTCTCTTCCCACAAAGGCCCATCTAGGCCCATTAGTTCCCCGGGGGGGTTCCGGTAACCCTCTAGCACTCCGGTTTTATCCGAAACTTCTCCGGAACACTTCCGGTGTCTGAATATAATCGTCCAATAAATCAATCTTTATGTCTCGACCATTTCGGGACTCCTCGTCATGTCTATGATCTTATCCGGGACTCCGAACAAAATTCGGTCATGAAAAAAAACATAACTCATAATACATATCGTCATCGAACATTAAGCGTGCGGACCCTACGGGTTCAAGAACTATGTAGACATGACCGAGATACATCTCCGGTCAATAACCAAAAGCGGAACCTGGATGCTTATATTGGCTCCTACATATCCTACGAAGATCTTTATCGGTCAAACCGCATAACAATGTACGTTGTTCCCTTTGTCTTCGATATGTTATTTGCCCGAGATTCGATCGTCGGTATCATCATACCTAGTTCAATCTAGTTACCGGCAACTTTCATCAGCGACAATTCCAACTTAATATCCTCATTGCGTTCAAAACCTCCAAAATTCTCAATTAAGCGGAGAAACTAATCTAAGAAACCTGCCGCAGTCGCAACTATGCAGACGGACAAACATCGAGGAATGTAGAAAAATAACCTATCACAACACCTTGTAGGGCAGCGACATTGTGCCAGGACAGAAAACTAGCACCGTGAAACACATGCTAGGACGTGAGCGATGCAACCATCTAGTCCTTTGAAACAGCTGGAAAGCAATAACGCAAAAGCAACAACTTGGCAAGCTCATCATTTCTCCTTGTAGTGTCACACCATCAAACTAATTACATGGAGGGGCCCATGACCCCTTGCCAAGGCAAACACAGGATCAATGGCTGTCGCCGGCAATGGTGGTGGACAAAACCTAGATCACCTTTCTAATCGCCTCCCGATGACTGTTTTTATCAAGAGTTAATAGAAACAGAGAAAAAGTTCCACACCAAGTTTCTGCGTTTCTATGACCCTTTGTGATGGATCAGTTGCTGCTGTGTTGAGATTGATCCTTGTCAATCTTGTTGAAGTTTACTTTTGTTCTTGTTAAATAATACCCCCTCCGTCCTAAAATTCTTGTCTTAGATTTTTCTATATACGAATGTATCAAGTCACATTTTAGTATTAGATACATCCTTATCTAGACGAATCTAAGACAATAATTTGGGGACGGAGGGAGTAGTATGTCCAAACATCCTTCTACTTGATAGTGTACGACAACAATACTGTGAAAGACCGTTCTGCGAACTCACACAAGTTAGCATCTCACTATTCTGTGCCTTATCATGATGTATCAACTACCAACATTTTACAAAAATTCTTCCGCTTCCACCATTGCGGATATAAATTTTGATTGTAGTACTTCCCCTGAAGGCTACCACAATCTATTGCACTCAGGGCCATATCACAACTCAGTTATTTTCTCATTTTTTGAAGATAGGGGCTTATCGCATATATACTGGGACCATTTTCATCGACTTGATCTGGTGAAGGACATCGCGATAAGTTGTTTCGATTGACATTGCTTGATTCTCACTAACGTGCATCCATGATACATTACATTTTCCTACGAACTAAATTTAGAACACAAATACACACCAAACTCATATAACACATGTGCAGGCGTGCGCGCACACACACACGATATAATTGTCATACATTGTGAGCTTGGGGGGGGGGGGGGGGGGTCCTTACATAACGTACCGTAAATGAAATCCAGATTCATGTTGTCACTGTAAAACCATGTAGTCATGGGAATATTGTTTAGACTCAGGAACCGCCAACTTTATTCCGACCGATGGAATGCAAACTCATGACTCAAATTGGGGTGGCTAGAACACAAACAGGCATGACCTTCGTGACGTTCACACCAAACTTCTCAGCCATATCAACCCCATTCCTTTCTACCTCAGCAGGGAACCTCCATTTGAACCGGTTTAGCAATGACCCAAGAATCACATGCACCAATTTGATGGCTAGAGGCATCCCAGGGCAGATCCTCCGCCCAGCGCCAAATGGAATTAGCTCGAAGTCCCCACCCCTAAAGTCCACTGCCCTCCCCAAAAACCTCTCCGGCATAAACTTCTCAGGCTCCGGCCAGATGCCTTCATCGTGACCCATCGCCCACACATTTACCAACACTCGTGCCCCTTTGGGTACCTTGTAACCTGCTACCTCTATGCTTGCGTCTGCCTGGCGTGGTAGCAAGAGTGGAGCCGGTGGGTGCATGCGAAGGGTTTCATTTATAACAGCTTGGAGATACGGTAGATTGTTTGTTTCAGCTTCTTCAATGTTCCTCCGTGAGCCGATGACTCGTGAGAGCTCACCACATGCTTTAGCCATGGATGATGGGTTTTGGAGCAGCTCCACAATCGCCCATTCCATTGTATTGGTAATATTGTTCATTCCAGCGGCCATGAGGTCCTACAAGACAAATATGTTGTTTAATTAGTTCCATCATAAATATTAGTAATGTCATAAAAAGGTCAGATATGCAAAATAGGTCATCCCTAATTATTACTCTGAGAACGCTCCAAGGCAGCTGACTCTCCCGAGCATGCAAACAACAACCTATGTATTTTCAAGTTTTAGTTTTCCTCTATGTATTTGTCTACTTCTTCTTTTTTTGGCGAGGTACTTGTCTACTTCTTCTTTTTTTGGCCAGGTACTTGTCTACTTCTCTTTTAGCATATATCCACCACATTTTATTTTCTGGATGTTTTTTTTTTCATTTCCAAGTTTCTCAAATAATTACTCTCTCTCTCTCTCTCTCTCTCAGTTTACAGGACGTGCGCGTACCCCTAGGTCGTTAATTTGATCAATCTAATACAAGTCATATATTACAAAAAATATACTAATATAAAATTCAGATGTTCTATTTTCAAACCGTATAATTTTTTGTATTATATAGTTTATATTAAGGTGATAAAATTAACAACCTAGGTATACGCGCATGACTTGTAAACTAAAATGGAGGGAGTATGAAGTTTCTAGACATTTTAGTTGAACATTGATGGATATTGAAAGGTCCCCCAATTTAGTTAAAAGTCCCTGAATATTAGATACTGTTTTTGGAGGGGGTTTCTAGTTGAAAGTGGCACAATCTTAGTTGTTGTAGTTTTTCCCTCTGAACCGAAGCCCACTTGCCTGCATTGGAACTATTTATTAAAATATGTTGGCAGTCAGGGAACTACTTCCTCTGTTTCATAGTATAAGAACAATTTTTATACTAGTGTAGTGTCTAAAACGTTTTTATATTATGGGACGAAAGGAGTATTTGTTTTGTTTAATTCGCTTGAAGGTTAGAATAACCCAACAAGGGAAGCGCAGTGAGGGATTTCCCACATGTGGAAGTGCCGTTGGAATGAACCGTTCCGACGGTTGATCGCAAATATGCCATTGTCTCATTATTTCCTTGTTCAAACTTCTTCCTTAGGCCAACCCCAACGCAGTAACCCGTTTGGTCTATTTGTGTCCGCGGGGCCAAAAGTCATAGTCCAATGTAGAGACTCATTTAGTTTTGATGTCCGTTTTGTGTCCGTTAGAACCCATTTTCATTTAAAAATTGGGATAGATTTGGATCGAAATAGACACGGACCATACGCCCATCTCTATCCATTTCGTCCGACCTGACCCCACCCATACCCATTTTAGTATTTTTCACTCTCCCCACCCACCCGCCACACACCACGGCGCCCACACACCTTGTCGTTGTAGCCCGCGTGCAGTGCGGGCGATAAGGCAGACGCTGGGGAGCAGCAGCCGCTGCCGCCCGTGCGAGGCATGCGAGTAGCAGCGGATCTGTCACTCATTGCATGACCGTGAAGCCTTGCAGCTCACACGGGTCGGGTGCGCTGGTGTCCTCGCCTAGCGGCCGAATTTCGTGTTTTGACCCTTTTTAGAAAGAATTTCAGGATCTGACCCCTGTTGATAAAACTTTCGAGATTTGACCCTTTTGCTACCGCCAGGGCCTCTGGCGGTAGGGTTAGATAGCCTACCGCCACGGCCCATGGCGGTAGGGGTGCGACGGAGGGGGACGGCGGCCGTTTGACTGCGCTGACGTGGATAAGTACCTACCGCCAGGAGGCCTGGCGGTAGGCTGTCCAAACCTACCGCTAGAGCACCTGGCGGTAGGGTCCTGTTTTTTCAGTGTAATGTTTCTGTAACGAAGAATTTGAAGGGCCCTGGCGGTAGGCTGTCCGACCCTACCGCCAGGGTCCTTGGCGGTAGGGTCCTGTGTTTTATGAATTTAAGTTCATTTGCTTGCTTCTTTTTCAAATTCTTCGTTACAGGGGAGGGGTGAGGATGGGGAAATGGGCAGGGCGCGGGGGTTTCGGGACAAATAACTGCCCGGACCCTACCGCCAGGGCCCTTGGCGGTATGGTTAGACAGCCTACCGTCAGGGCCCCTGGTGGTAGGGTGCGACGGAGGGGAACGGCGCCGTCTCCGCACGCTGACGTGTATAAGTTTCCTATCACCATGGCCCATGGCGGTAGGCTATCTAACCCTACCGCCAGAGGCCCTGACGGTAGGCAAAAGGGTCAAATCTCGAAAAAAATTAAAAAAGGGTTAAATCCTGAAATACTTTTCAAAAAAGGTCAAAATACGAAATTCGGCCTCGCCTAGCCGCCTGCTTTGCTCAGTTCGACCATGCTAGTGCGCCGCCCCGTCCCTTCCCTTGCACGCGCGCGCACGGCGTTGCTGCGGGCCCGCTGTGGGATGCGGCGGCTTGAGGCAGCTGTGGGATGCGGCGGCTTGAGGCATCTGTGGGGCGCCGGTGTTCTTTGGTACAGAGCAGAACAACTCCACTGCTAGAACTAGTTTTTATTTGGAAAAAGTTGGCTTGTCCGCTCGAAATGGGTAGTGTGCGTTGGGTGCATATGTCGTGTCTATCTATTTGTTTCCCAGCCCAAACGAACAAAAAAGAAGAAAATTTGTGTCTACGCATTGGAGTTGGCCCTAGGCCTCTTTGTTTACATGATTTCGTATAAACGAAAATAGAAAAAACACTGAAATGGGACAGGCTTGTGTCTACAGAACAAAATATTGAGAAAATACAGGAATTTGCATAATTGTGTGTTTTGTTTGATTCACGGGAATGGGAAAAACATAAGAATCCTAAAACACATAGTCAAATTATGGTTAAAACCTATGCAATGTAAGATTAGTTTACTACTATTCTAGTTAAGGTCTTTGACTTGGTCTTTGTTCATAGAAATGTAGAAAAGAGGTCGGAGTGGACTGTAAAATTCCTTTGTTTTACTTACGAAACCCAAACCAATGAAAAATTACCTACATTTTTCCTGTGGTCCCATCTCTTTGAATCAAATGGATAAACGTAAAGTTTAGTTGCCAAATAACATGATCTTCATACGAAATGAAATAAAACTCTTGCTCTGCACCCAAGTTTAGATTCTATATTTGAGCACAAACTTTTTTTCGCTAGCTTTCCAGATGTCACGTGGCCACCAAAAATTTCAAGCACCTAAAACATTTGATCATAATCAAAGCTGCAAAGTTTTTATTTATTTATTTTGCTAAGTTTTCGATTATTGGTGTAGCGAGGATGCTATGTCCCGGGCGTGAGAAAACCATGCTCAATGGATGAATTATGTACCATAAGAAAATTCCTATTTCCGTTTTCTTCCTACGTTTTCCCTATAAATGAAAGAGACCCTTACTAGTTTTTAGTTGGGCGTCCGTTTGTAATATGGAAAAGGCTTGGGTTACTCCTCGTTATTAAATACAAGCCCTTAGAAAGATTCTAATATGTACGGATTACATACGAAGTAAAATGAGTGAATTTTTATTTTAAAATATGTCTTTATAGATCCATATGTAGTCCGTATTGAAATATGTAAAAAGCTTATATTTCAAAATGGAGGGTCTAATTTCTAAATGCAGCTAATAATCATAATAATAATTACCGTGAAGAGTGCGCGTATAGTGTCGTGATCCAGCCCAGACGCCTTGTCCTCGTCGAGCAGCACGTCGAGGAAGTCGTTCTTCCTGGGCTCTGCCGCCTCGCGGCGGCTGCGCAGCCTCCGGTCCACCTCAGCATCGATCACCCGGTGCAGCCTCCCGACCAGCCGCGCCATCCGCCGTCGGGCGCCCTGCAGGTCGACCGCGGCCAGCGCCGGGAAGAAGTCTGACACGTTCGGCGTGCCGGCCACCTCCATGATCTCAGCGCACACGCCCTGGAAATCCTTGCACTCGTCGAGGTCGTCCAGGTCCGCGATATCGCGGGAGAAGCCTACGCGGCAGAGCAGGTTCAGCCCCGTCGTGAACACCACGCGGCCGACGTCGACCACGGCCCCCTCGCGCGCCAGCCTCCCGACGTGGTCCACTAGCTCCGCCACCTTCTCTCGGCGGAGGCCGTGGAGCGCGTCCAGCCGGTGCGGCGCGAACACCTCGGAGGTCATGATCCGCCGGAGGGCGCGCCACCGCGGCGCGTTGGGTAGCCAGGGGACCGAGTTCTTGGCGTGTTCCCCGGTGGCGTCCGGCACAGATCGCGAGGCGAGGACGGCGTCGTGCTTCTGCAGGATCTCACGGGCGACGGCAGGGGAAGAGGCAACAACCGTGATGACAGAGCCTAGCCGCAGCGACATTAGCGGGCCATGGATCTTGGCGAGACGGGCCAGGGAGCGATGAGGCTGGTCGCCGAGCTTGTGGAGGCTGCCGATGAGCGGCAGCGGCCGAGGCCCAGGTGGGAGGCCGCGGCGGGTGTGAGTAAAGAGGTCCAGGAGGTAGATGGAGAGAACGGAGACGATGAGCCATGCAAGCCACACAAGTAGCATGGCCATCGATGAACTATGCAACTGGCAGGTGCTAGCTGTGTGTGAGTGGGACTCTGTGTGAGTGGGACTCTGGGGACACAACCCCTGCCTTTTATATAGGCGACCACTAGGCGCCGGGGGCGCCGGCCCAAATTTGTGCCTGTCGCACAGTACCCATTCTATACGCTGTATTTTAACCGTCAGAACAAGTCCTTCATCCATAAAGCGCTCTTCTCTTTGACTTTTCCCCTAAATCACGCGAGCGCAGAATGAGAATGAGAAGGATGGCCTTCGAAGCTCGCCGAACCACCGGTTCTCGCCGGTTTGCCGGTGCTCGCCGGCTTGGCGCCCTCGTTACCAGGTTGCGTCAAACCTCCCCCTCCGCCGGGGCCGTCGTTCCAACTACCCTGGCTACCTTGTCGCAGCTCGCGGCTGTGACCCATCACGGCTCTAAAAAAGCTTCGTTCGTCGCAGCTTCGGAATTGCTGATTCCAGCAAAATACCATAACAGCAAAGTAGAATGCATCAAATTTTTCCAATTACCGGTTCCAGGAACAGCACATCAAATGAAAGAAACTATTACTCAAAAAGCGAATCACATCTCGATCCACAAACTGCCAAAAACCGAAACTGCTTAGAGCATTCCATCCGGCGTAAGCATCTGGATAATCTGGAATGCGACGTGGCATACCCGAAAGCCCTAAGAAATGCATGGGAAAAAAGGTCAGATTAACCCCGAAAAAAGTGATCCAAAAATGGATTTGGCCTAAAGTTTCAGGATATGTCTGACCAAAGATTTACTAGATGCTGGTTGAAGCAAATTTTCTTGCCGGTTGTATCGAAAATTGCTGTTGATCCCGACGAATAAAAATGCTTTGCATCTCTCGAAAACACGGGTGTCGGTGTCAAAACCGGCATATCTCGGGTAGGGGGTCCCGAACTATGCATCTGAGGATCGAAGGTAACTAGGAGGCAGGGGACACGATGTTTACCCAGGTTCGGGCCCTCTTAATTAATGGACGTAATACCCTACTTCCTGCTTGATTGACTTTGATGAGTATAGGGGTTACAAGAGTTGATCTACCTCGAGATCGTAATAGCTAAACCCTAGATGTCTAGCTTGTATGATTATGTTGGCCCCTAAGGACTACACCTCCGGTTTATATAGACACCGGAGGGATCTAGGGTTGTACAGAGTCGGTTACAGAGAAAGGAAGGTACATGAACCGAACGCCAAGCTTGCTATCCACGCACAGGAGAGTCCCATCCGGACACGGGAGAGGTCCTTCTATCTCGTATCTTCACAGCCCATCAGTCCGGCCCATGTCACATAGGCCGGCCGCCCGAGGACCCCTTAGTACAGAACTCCCTCAGTAGCCCCTGAACCAGACTTCAATGACGATGTATCCGGCGCGCAGATAGTCTTTGGCATTGAAAGGAGGGTTCCCTCTCCGAATACTCCAAAAAAGCTTTCCGCATACATGAGTTGTATCCGGCCATGCTTAACATGTACAACCCTAAGCTGTAAAAAGCAACAATACTTAAAATAAGTCACGTCCACGGGCCACTTTTTCGGCGAGTCGTTATGTTCTGGCCTTACTATTATTCCGAACCGTTTTATAGCCTACTTCGCATTTCGAGGTACGACCAATGACACGTCTTGTCAAAGCATAGATCATGTCCCCTTATCACGGAATTCTCATCAATAGGGGTTTTGGGTAATCCAACCGTGCCGTTCACATGTCCCCTTGGGAATTGGCGAGATTTAAGGCTTTTGAGGGGGCGCTTGATATTCACTGCCTCTATAAAAGGACAAAGATCAATCTGTTCACCTCACGCCTTCTTCTTCCTCTGCCTTTCAATCCCCCGAGCTCCATCGTCCAAGTTCCAAGCTTGCCTTCCGCCCCACCTTCTCCAGCAATGGTCGGATCTGGCTTTCAGGGCAAGTGGATGGCCTCCTCTATAACGGAAAAGAACATCGAGGATCTGCGGGAGGCGAGGTACCTGACGACAGAGATCAAACACAGGCTTCCAACCCTAGGGCAGGTCATCCCCACCCCGGAGCCCGGCGAAAGGGTGGTTTTTATCCCTCACTTCCTCCAAGTACTCGGGTTTTCCCTTCACCCCTTCGTACAAGGTCTCATGTACTACTACGGGCTAGATTTCCACGATCTGGCCCCGAATTCCTTCCTCCACATGTCGGCGTTTATCGTCGTGTGTGAGGCATTTCTCCGCGTCCCTCCACACTTCGGCTTATGGCTCAAAGTTTTCAATGTGAAGCAGAATGTGGTTGAAGGCCAACATGCCGAGTGCGGCGGCGCCATGGTGAACAAGCTCAACCATGTTACTTGGCCCAAAGGAAGATTTGTGGATACTGTCAAGGTGTGGCAGCAGGAGTGGTTCTATATCACCGAACCCCGCGGCACCAAGTGGGCTGCTGCTCCTACCTCCATATCCGGACCTCCACCGCGGCTCGCATCCTGGACCAACAAGGGCCTAGATTGGGGGCCCCTTGACGAAGTGTTGACGCTGCAGAAGCGTGTCAAGAGCATGATAACAAAGGACATCACCCTTGCCGATGTGATTTAGCTGATACTCATCCGCCGAGCTCTCCCGTGCCAATGACGACCTCTCAAAATGTGGGAGTTCAATCCGGAGGGGCCACGGACCCTGCAACACTTCTTTGGCACGACGCGCAAAGGGATCTGGAAGCTGCTCTTTAAGAAGCAGAAGTCGTGGCCACGAACTTCCGACCTTGACTGCAACAATCCGGCATCCCCGGTAAGTATCATATTTCCGAACACTACTTATCTTGTCGATCTTAGGGAGGGGTCCTGAAAATTCCATCTCCTGAACAAGACTGGATAAAGAAGGCCGAGCGGATCAAGTGTCCGGCCCCGCTCCCCGAAAACCCACTCGATCCTCTGTTAATGAAGATGCTGGTCCTGGCGCCCTACCAGGCACCGGCAAAGAAGGACAAGAAGAAGAAGACCAAGGAGGCCAAAGGCGACCTCCATCCCGAAGAGACTTCGGGCGCCGTGTGCGGAGGAACCGAAGCTCCTTCCTCTCGCGAGGAAGACGAGGAGGAGGAGGAGGAGGAAGAAGTAGAGAACCCTCCTCCCAAAGGAAAAAAGAGAGCGGCCTCCGTAGATCCGGAGGAGGGGGCATCCAAAAGGGGAAGGGTATCCCTCTCCGATGACTCAGATTCGGGCATCGAGGCCATTCCCAAGCACCGCCCCCACACCAAGCCCTTTGTCGAATCGTGAGTACCTTCAGATGCCTTGTATACATATAATCTTTTTTATAGATTATAAGAACAATATCCAATTTTATATTCCAGTCCAGCTCGCGACATTTCTCAAGAGTCGTCGTCATCGGGGAATCTTTCGCTGGAGAAGATGGAGAGCGAGACGCCTCCACAAGCTTCCCCGCCTCCTAGGGCAGACGATCCCGAGGTGTCGTCCCTAAGGATTTCTCCGGGCTCAAGAGAAGTGCGGTAGAGGACCAATGTGGCACCGGAATCTGCCGAGAACATGGGGGGGCGCAACCCCCATGGAGACCAGCCATGGGGATCCTTGGTCATCCGACCCTCAGCCGGATACTGTTTTGGAGACCCAAACGGTTCCGGAATCGGATCGGGAGCCCCTTCGATGGAAGGGGGAGACGGCGACCTCTACGAATGCAGAGGCGCCGAACAAGCTTATGGATGCACTGCAAGGTGCATCGGTCTTGGAGGAGCATCGTACCTTAATGGGTAAGATGGTTGAAGAAGTTCAGTCCGCTAAGAGCGGACTGGATGAAGCCTTCACGAGCATACTAACAGGCTTCAGGGTATGCGATGCAATGTCTTTTATCCGCTTTTCATAAAAGATCCGCCCATATATAGATAATAGCCCCTGAGACTCTGTTTGGCCAATGAAGGAGGGTGAGGAGAGGGTCTATAGGTATCCTCAGTAAATAACATACTTAGCCTTTTTGATAAAAATCAGGCTTCACTATTAGCGGCGACCGCTCAGGCCGCCGAAGTTTCCGAACTGAAGCGAAAACTGCTGCTAGTCGATGAGGACAATATCTGGATTAACAAGTGGCTCGACGAAGCGCAAGGTATGCTTCAAGTGCTCCATATTCTATTGAATTAGTTTTTCAAATGCTTAAGTGAAGCTCACGCTCTGCTATATGCATAATTGCAGATGGCGCTGCTGAGGTCGAGACCCTCAGGAGTGACCTTGCCCGCGCAAAGGAGCAAACAAGGGTGAGCGATGTGGCCGCTGAGAAAGCGGCTGCCAATTTGAAGGACGAACAAGCCACCCGACGTCAGTTCGAGGAGCGCGTATCCCAGATTGAGCAAGAGCTCAAGGGCGCCACTCGCAAGTGCGAGCTCTTTGAGGAGGAGAATAAAACGAAGGCGGCCAAACTCGCCAAGGCCCTCCAGGATGCCCAAGAGGCGAGGTCCGAGTCCCGAGCGGCTCGCGAGGAGCTCCAACAAGCCGGATAGATAGCGGCTGGTAAGCCCTAGCTTTCTTTTACATTGTAAGTTTGGCGATCAGAGGTATGCCTTACTTAATCGACTATAGAGTTCTCCACACGCCTTTGCGGATCTTCCGAAGAGCGCCGCCGACGCAACGCAATTCTATCGGGCCCAGGAGGGGCATGCGACGGAGAAGCTGTTCTGGTCACAATTTGCGATACAGGAGTGCTCAACGCTGCTGAACGACCAAATGGCACAGTGGGCCGAGCTGCATAAGATGTCCGGATTGGCCATGAAGGAGGTCATACTCCGGTTGTGGCCTGAACCCGCAACGAGCAGCTATTTTGGCCTAGTGCGGCGACTCACCGATGTCGTGCCCCGATTTGATGCCATCAAACGGTCGGTGTGCATAGAAGGTGCACAGAGGGCCTTCACCCGCATCAAGGTGCACTGGGCCAAGATGAAAGCCACTGTTGTCGCGGTGGAGGGTCCTCCCGAAGGCAAGGACCACCGGACGCTGGAGCATTATTTAAACGACGTCCTCGAGGGTGCTCGCTTGATAGAGAGTCAATGCTCATAGGACATTATATTCGAATGAATGTATCCGAACGACCCGGTCGTGTGTATTATAGATATTATGGCTTTGTAACATATTTGCGCCATTATCTGAAGTTGCTTGCCTCCTGTGCGGCCGTTTTTTATGCCTGAGAGTTTCCGGTCGTCGGCTTCGACCCGCACGTAGATGCTACGAGGGTGTTCGGAATAGCACATGAGCACTCTTGACCCAACGTCTCGGTCCATGATGGAGATGTCAGTGCGGCGAACTAGGCAATCGGACTATACGGCTTTACCGCTCTCACTTAGCCATAGGAGTTTGGCAATGGGGCTATAAAATAGCCCCTAGTACGTACGTGACTATCCGAATGCGGATGCATTACGTATATGACTAGAAATACAGTCCTTCCTTTAGTACGGAAAAATCTCTAAAGATTTAGTAAGTCACCGAGCGGCTGACCCGCTCTCGCCTCATCATGACAGTCAGTTTTTGGCTTTCTCTACTGAGGTGCTTGACCGGATAAACCAGAAACACAATCGCAATAGTTCTCCCTTTACTACCCTAGCCGAATAAACGGAATGTAAGGTAGCAAATGCAGGGCAACCCAACTATTGACCAAAGACATGATTCAGAGCCGATGCATATAATGCCAAGCTCAGGACGCCGAAGTGTGATATAAAGCTGTTCGGGCTTTCGTTTAGCGGCACATATGTGGCCGTATAGAGCTCCTGGCAATGGGTGTTGAGGTATGTGAGACAAGATGGAGTACATTTTATAAATAAAGTTGATACCGAAAATATTATTCTTACTAGGATCTGATCAATACGTCAAAACATGATATTACAAAGGGTACCATAAACACCAAAATCATTTTACATGCCGGGGGTCTAATAATAGGGAGAAAATCTCAGTACAGGTCCTTTAAATAAGGTTTGGTCCGAAGAGTTGTTTGGAAATCCCGCCGCACGTCTGCGCCGCTTTCTCCTTGTAGAGAGGGGTTCCTTGAGGGGAACGGTCTTCGGTTATCCGCACGAAACTGGGCTCGAGGAAAGTCCTTGCAAGCCCGTAGGATATATAGATTCGAGCACGCCTGTGGTAGAAGATAAAAATAATCAAAGAAAGGTGGAAGGTCATATAGGGTCGAACCGTACTATAGACCTGTTTGTACTGTGCCTCCGTTGATGCCCAAGGTATTTTGAGTGCGTAATGATGCATGCGCGGTACAAAGTCCGCGGGTGTGCACAGCGATCGATGGAGGCAAAACTTCTATTCTAGTTTTGGAAGTACCGAGTCGCTGGCTTGCGAGACTGACCGGACTCTTTTAACAAAGTCTGGCAGCTTGATGGGCGACGAGGTGTGCATCTTGAGTGGGCCACTCTATACTTCGGCTACGAGAGCCGCAGTGTGCTCCTCAGTGCGGACGGAGCGTTCCGTGTTTCCATTGACTGCTATGACGCCGCATGGACCGGGCATCTCTTGAGCTTTAAATAAGCATAGTGCGGCACCGCGTTGAATCAAGCAAAAGCGGTCCGTCCGAGCAGTGCGTGATAGCCACTTCGGAAGGGTACGATATCGAAGATCAAGTATTCACTGTGGAAGTTGTCAGGTGAGCTGAAGAGAACTTCCAATGTTATTGGGCCCGAGCAATGGGCCTCTACGCCAGGTATTACTCCTTTAAAGGTAGTTTTAGTGGGTTTGATTCTTGACGAATCAATACCCATTTTGCGGACAGTGTCTTGGTAAAGTAGGTTAAGGCTACTGCCACCGTCTATGAGGACTCGCGTGAGGTGGAATTCGTCGATGATTGGGTCGAGGACCAGAGCTGCCGAACCTCCATGACGGATACTCGTCGGGTGGTCCTTTCGATCGAAGGTGATCGGGCAAGCCGACCATGGGTTAAAAATTTAGGGCGACCGGCTCTACGTCGTAGACGTCCCTTAGTGCGCGCTTGCGCTCCCGTTTGGGGATGTGGGTGGCATAGATCATATTAACCATTTTGACCTCGGGGAGAAATTTCTTCCGCCCCCCTGTGTTCGGTGGGCGAGGCTCTTCTTTGTCGTCCTCACTGGGCAGCCTTTTCCCCTTGTTTTTGGCTTTGAGCTTGCCGGCCTGTTTAGAGACCCAACAGTTTTTGTTAGTGTGATTGGCAGGTTTATCAGGGGTGCCATGAAGCTGGCACAGCCGATCAAGTATTCTGTCCAAACTAGATGGACCATCTTTGTTTCCTTTGAATGGCTTCTTCCGCTGACCGAATTTTGAGCCATTGAATCCGACGTTCACCGCCATGTCTTTGGTATTTTTTCGATACTTGTGCTTGTCACGTCGTGGTTTGCCATTGCCGCCCTGGGTTCAGAGGTGCCTGGGTCGCTGGTGCGATTGCTTCTATGAGCGAGCCAGCTATCTTCTCCCGTGCAGAAGCGGGTCATAAGTGCGGCAAGGGTTGCCATGGACTTCGGTTTCTCTTTCCCGAGGTGTCGGGCGAGCCACTCATCTTGAACACTGTGTTTGAAAGCCGCGAGGGCTTCGGCGTCTGGACAATCCACAATCTGGTGCTTTTTAATTAAGAACCTGGTCCAAAGCTTCCGGGCTGATTTGCCGGGCTGCTGGATTATGTGACTAAGGTCATCGGCATCTTGCGGCCGAACATAGGTACCTTGGAAGTTGTCTCTGAAGGCGTCCTCCAAGTCTTCCCAGCTTCCAACAGAGTTTTCTGGCAGGCTATTCAACCAATGCCATGCTGGTCCCTTAAGTTTTACGGGGAGGTACTTGATGGCATGTAGGTCATCACTGCGGGCCATGTGGATATGGAGAAGAAAGTCTTCAATCCATACTGCGGGATCTGTTGTGCCGTCGTACGATTCAATGTTCACGGGTTTAAACCATTCTGGTAACTGGTGCTTCATTACTTCATTGGTGAAGCATAGGGGGTGTGCGGCTCCTCTGTGTCGGGCGATGTCACAACGCAGTTCGGATGGAGTCCGTATGTGGTTTTCGGCCCGGGTGAGGTTGTGTTTATCGCTCCAGGCCTGATGGCCGTCTTCTTGCACTGGTGCACGTCCCCTTGATCCATAAATTGATCTAGTATGACCGGCTCTATTGTCCAGGTCCTGACGCAGGTCGTGCGTGTATCCTGCCGATGCTGTTTCTCTGCCTCTAGGGCGAGGTGGCGCAGATTGGTGTTCGACTTGAGTTGTCGTTCTGTCCCGGCCGTGAGGTGGTCGACCAGGCCTATCAGCCGCGTTACGCGCCGTTGGTATAGGATCTGGGACCTCCTCGTCGAATTGGGGGAGCAACAAGCGCTTTGGGTAACTCTTAGTTCGGCGCTCGATGCCGTATTCCTCGGCTGCCAGGACAGTAGTCCATCTGTCATTGAGTAAGTCCTGATCGGCTTGAAGTTGCTGCTGCTTATTTTTCAGGCTTCTCGCTATGGCTATTAGCCAGTGTTTAAAGCGCTCTTTTTCGAGGGGATCCTCTGGTACGATGAAGTCTTGTTGCCAAGGCTCTCGTCCTCTTCAGAGATTGGTAGGTAGTTACTATACTCTGAGCCCTCGTTCTCGATAGGATCGTCAGGGTTGACTTGCCCCTCTTCCCAATCATCCTGTTCGGATGCTGGCTCCGCGGGGGCGTCGTGGTCTTCAGCGTTATCCGGAGTATTATTGTCCCCAGTGCCGGTACTATTGTCTTTCTCGCGACGCGATTTTGATCGGCACCTTTGACGTCGACGCTTTGTAGGTACTTGAGCAGGTTCATTCTCTAGATTCATCCCATTGTCTTCGTCATCCTCTTTCAGGGTGTCCACCATGTATACGTCATACGGCGAAGTGGCCGTCCAGCGTCCGGTGAATGGCGGGTTCTGACTCTTCTTGTCTCCGGTATCATTATTCATACCGTCGACGTCTTCGGAATTGTAGTCGAGCGTGTCGGTTAGATCCTCGACAGTGGCTATGGAGTGGGTGGTGGGCAGGACATAAAATTCCCCGCCCTCAGCCCCTAGTGTGGGCTGGGCGTACTTTGGCAGCGATCCTTCTGTTATTGCGAGGGATCGCATTAAATCCAAAGCCTCGTTTAACAGTGAGGTTTGGACAGGGAAGCGAGAGCCCGTGGAGCAGGGCGGGACAGGAGTTCCTCGGCCGAGCTCGTGTAACGCGGACCTCGAGAGTTCAGATCTGATGTTCGGGGATGAGTCCTACTTCGTGTTTATAAGGGGAGCCTGGTATGACTCCGGGCCTGCCGGTGAAATGACCCCCTCTGTATCTTCGATGCTGAGCTCTATGGCTCCACAGAGTCCGGCGGACTCTAAACTCCCGTCTTCGGACTCGTTGAGGTGTTCCGGATCCAAGGCCGGAGCTGCGGTTGAGGCTGCGAACCCTTGGAAGAGCCAGTCTCCTCGGATATCAGTGACGTAGTTTAGATTTCCAAAACTGATCTGATGACCGGGCGTAGCTGTCGATGTGCTCCAGATGGCCAATCGAATTGGCATGCAGTGCGAAGCCGCCGAATACGAAAATTTGGCCGAGGAGAA
Organism: Aegilops longissima; assembly: GCA_021605205.1. Classification (NCBI taxonomy): domain Eukaryota; kingdom Viridiplantae; phylum Streptophyta; class Magnoliopsida; order Poales; family Poaceae; genus Aegilops; species Aegilops longissima. Next base: position 34,634,217 of record CM038676.1, read on the forward strand.
AAGTCTCCCTCAGGGCGGTGTTGAAGTGGATGGTTGATGGAGCCATCGAGCCTTCTGGTGACGACACAGCGGAACTCTCAATGAAAGCACCAATGTCGGTGTCAAAACCGGCAGATCTCGGGTAGGAGGTCCCGAACTGTGCATCTGAGGATTGAAGGTAACTAGGAGGCAGGGGACACGATGTTTACCCAGGTTCGGTCCCTCTTAATGGAGGCAATACCCTACTTCCTATTTGATTGACTTTGATGAGTATAGGGGTTAAAAGAGTTGATCTACCTCAAGATCATAATAGCTAAACCCTAGATGTCTAGCTTGTATGATTATCTTGGCCCCTAAGGACTAAACCCTCCGGTTTATATAGACAACGGAGGGATATAGGGTTGTACAGAGTCGGTTACAGAGAAAGGAAGGTACATGAACCGAATGCCAAGCTTGCTATCCACGCAAAGGAGAGTCCCATCCGGACGGGAGAGGTCCTTCTATCTCGTACCTTCACAGCCCATCAGTCCGGCCCACGCCACATAGGCCGGCCACCCGAGGACCCCTAGTCCAGAACTCCCTCAACGGGCACCAACAAAAATAGATACTGATTGAAGCAAAAACTGCTCGCCGGTTGTATAAAAATGGCTTGCCGATCCCAACAAAGAAAAATGCTTCCATACACGCATTCATGGAAAAATCACTAGTTCTAGCAAAAATGCCTGATGGTTCCAGCAAAAACAATGGCTGGTTGAAGCAAAAACAGAGTCACGGGCTCACATATGTCATGGAGATGGATGTAGCAAAAATCCACAAACACCGGTAGTAACAAAAACCAAAATGGTTATAGCAAAATTGTTCGCCGGTTCCAGTAAAAATCACCGTGGTAGCGGGTTTTGGGTGGGTGGGTGGTAGCAAAAATATGGGCTGGTTCTAGCAAAAGCAAAACATGGTTGTAGCAAAAATCCTACTGCGGCGGACATGGAGAGTAGCGAACCCAGCTGCGGGCGGCCATGGGGACGAGCGCTGATTGCAGCACTATCGTGACTACAACCCGCTCAGCTCTGGTCACCGCTCGCAGTAGCGGGCGCCCTTGGCGACGAGCGCTAGCCGCAGCCTGCTCAGCTCCGGCACCGCTCACAACAGCGAGTGGCTCCGTTCCTAGCACGCAACAGCCACTCCTCACCCCAGCAGAAACTCTGGGCAACGCTCGCCGGAACAGCAGATCGTTGGAATTGAAAAAAAAATGAAGGGTGTGGGCTTGTTTACCAGAGAGATGAAGGATTGCGCTAGGAAAAAAAACAAAAGTAGTGGACGGGAAGAGATAAGGCACTGGATAGGTTCCCACAAGGTTACGTGTTGCCTGGAAATTGAAACGCAGCGGACGCGTGGGTGAGGCACCAGCCCAAGATTCGGCCGGCCTGCCGATCCCAAATGTTTCCCTTCTATATAGCACAAAATCACCACCTCCTGGAGGACAGAATTTTTTTTCTCCTTCAGTCCTTCTATGGTGTATTTTTTTGAATGAAGGGAAGTGAACGTCTAATATTGGGATATGATTGATAACGACGCGTGCGTCCACCGTCTTTGTGTCTGCCCGATCTGATTTTAGTCAGATGGCTTAGGAACAACGTATTACATAAACTAAGTTTTACAATTGAATAATTGTTGCAATATCGCCCACCGCAACAACCGATGTGTTGCGGGATCTAGATCCCCTCGAGAATAGTCGCCCCTCGTGCTCCTCCCGAGCTTCCCATCAAGCCAAAACCTTAGCTTACTTCTACGACTGCCGCCATCAGCAAACACGCTAATAAGGCCGCCGACAAGGACGACCGTTGTTGCCGGCAAGCACACCGACGAGGTAGCCGTCAAGCATGCTGACAAGGTTGCCGGCAAGCACGAGCTGTCGCCTCACGTGTTCCTCCCAAGCTCCCACACAAACTGACGCTTCTGCGTGCTGCTCCGATCGCTGCCAATGGGGCTTGCCGTCGGCAAGCAGGTCGACACGGTTGCCCTGGAGGAGCATCGACGTCCTTGGTTGTCGCCTCCTCAAGCTTCAACCACAATTGTTGGTGCCGCTGTAACAACAGTTCCTGCAACATATCTCTGTTGCACAATTTTTCTGCAACTTGACCTTTGTTGCAAAAACAGAGCCGCAAATGTTTCAGCAACATTATGTTTGCTGCAAAAAAAATCGGTCTGCAACAAGATCTCTGCTGCAAAGTGTTCTGCAACACAATTTCTGTTGAAGAAGTAGAGATCGGCCATTAGATTGAGCCAGATCTGATAGCTTGCGAGGTGGCGGGTCGTTTGAAAAGATCCGCTGGCCGACACGTAGATGCCCCTATAATATTTTCTTGGAGTGAAAATAAGTATGGTATTAAGCCACATATATGGTACGAATATGATCATATGTATTTCAAATGTGTAACCTTAAGTTATCATATCACGAAGGCACTCTCGCACTAAGCGTAAGTAATTAACATAATCTCCAACCAAAAGGGAGAATATGTCTTGTGCTTTCTCTTCTTATGGTGCTTCGGTGCTGTCTACATATAAAGTTATAACCAAAAAATAACGAACTATGATTTCTTTTGAAAACACCGATACTAGAATTCTATAATGATATGCCGAAATGTTTGGATTAAATTAACTTTTGAGGAAAAAAGCAGAAGTAACTATGAATATAGGAATATGGAGTGTGTTAGTGCATTCGTACGGTTGAGTGTGTTGAATTATAGACGGGCTTTAGGCCCATATAACAAATAATATCTGAAAAATCTAACAGGCCCATGCGGGGTATAACTATGCCGGATTATTGAATTATAGATGGGTTTTAGGCCCATGTGTGGTTTCATGACATGGTATGAAGTTTAGTCCCATTGCCGGTTGTGGAGGAGAGTTGAGATACCAAACAACTTATATATATGAGAGGCGTTGGCAACACTAGCCACCACCATAATGGACCACATATATATGCTCTACCCCCTCGCGCGCCGACTGACCATCATTCTTCTTGCTACTGCTGCTTTCGTTCAGCTCCATCCCGACGATCGCATGCAAGGCTGTTCGAAAGAGCAGGCCTCTTGAGCCTTGTCCTTTATGATCCTGCACTAGGAGAAGAGTGATAAGGTTTTTCGGAATCGTCTCAGCGCGTTTTCTCACTATTGTAGCCCACGTCCATGACTTTGACTATTTCCTTGACCTCAGCAATGACGCCATGTGTGACGTGACCGACGCCACGAAGCTGAAGCCGCCGCCGTGGATTTGTCCTTTCTGACTCGTGGGTATGATCTATTCATCCCTTATTTACTGGTTCATATTTTAGTCATACTTGCTCCTATCATATATTTACATGTTCTATGTCTAGTGTGCTTACATGTTTAGCTATCAGTATGAGATTAATGTTGTTAGCATTGTCATAATGTTTTTAAATATACCCAGCAATCAAAAAACCTTAGTTGTATAAGCAATTCTGTATTCAAGGATTTGTTGCTACGTTGAAAACTGAACTTGTTTACACGTGTTCACTTTAAGTGTTGGCACACCCAGACTCTCTTTTGGCTCATGGTGATGAATGTGTTATTGGTCGGTGGTGGAATTCCCTGATGGAACGGTTACTCCTTGCCAGGAGAAGGCGTTCATGGAGGCCACCAACATCTCAATTTGTAGGAGCCATTCTGAGCGTGATTGGAGACAAGCTAGTCGACACATATCTATATTTTTGCGAATAGACACATATCTATATGTATGGGTTGCCAAAGACTTGTGGGATGCGCTCAAAGCTAAATTGGACAATGCCGATGTCGGAAGCGTGTTGCATGCCATGGAGCAGTTCCGTGGATACAAGATGGTTGATAACTATTTTCTTATGGACCATGCTCGTGAGATATACTGCATCGCTAGGGAAATTTGAACTTCTTAAGTGTGAGTTACCGGACAAGTTTATCCTGGGATGCATAATTTCTAAACTCCTTGGAGGAGCTTTTCTATGTCTCTGAAGCACCGAGACATGAATTCTCAGATGAGACTGTCATTAGTCATCTGAGTGTAGAAGAGAATTTGAGACCAAAGAACTCACACACCAAAGGGATCGATGGAACTTGTAGCGCCAATGTTGTGCAGAAGAATTTCCACAAGTTCAAGGGAAAGAAAGTGGTCCAGTGGAATACCAACTTCAAGAGGTATGAAGAACAAGACTCAATACAATGATAAAGGAGATTGCTTCACTTCTGGTGACCACGAACTTGGGCCTCCAAGTGTCCACAACGCAAGGGCTGTAGGGGAACGTATTATGCAAGATTTTTTACTTCATGATCACACCCAGAAATACTATGAACACATTGGAAGACGAAAAGATGTTGATGAAGTGTGTCGATTCCCATATCTAGGTTATACCTCCCAGCCATGAGAATTTTGTCCATTATGATCTATGGATCAAGTGTCAAAGCACATGACAGCTCTGAAGTATCCGCGCATACTAATCTAGCAGCACAGCACCACTATGTGGAAAAAGCATGAAGGACAATATAAAGAACTAGAGGGTGAAAGATAACCTAGACGAGAGAGGGCCCGACTACAAAGGGGGCTGAAGGTGATGTCATGCAAGTGCACAGGGCTCTTTTCGTGATAAGTAAGGTTTGTCGATCCGACAGGGAGCGAATATGATGGCACCACAATCCCCGCATCTATTTTGTCACTAACACAACCGCGCTCACACCCAAACTGGAGTTTGTAAATAACTCACTTAAGTAGGTTGCTAGGGAACGACAAAAAGAGAAATTAAACTAAAGTACTAGAGAGAACGGAAAAGTAATACTAAGCTAAACAAATAAATTAAACTATGAGAGGTATGTGATGTTTTAGATGAGATTGCTGGCATCTAGGTACGGTCTTGTTCGGTCATACGTCCATCTTGCATCATGCTTTCCTATTGAAATTTATTGCAATTTGGATTGTTATTTCACTTCATGATACTATTCTTATGCCTTTTCTCTCTTACTTTCCAAGTTTCACATGAAGAGGAATATTATCGGCTGCTGGAATTCTGGACCGGAAAGGGCTATATCAGAGACACCTATTCTGCACAACTCCAAATTACTTGAAAATTGATAGAGAATTATTTTCAAATAAATAAAAATTATTGGCGAAAGAAACACCATAGGGGGACCCATCAGGCAACCACCAGCTTGGGGGCGCGCCCCCCTAGACTTGTGGGTCCCTTGGTAGGCCTCCGAAGCCCATCTTCTGCTATATGGTGCCATTTGACATAGAAAAATCATAAGGAAGGTTTCAGGACAAGGCGTCGCCTTCTCAAGGCAGAACCTGGGCAGGAGCACTTTTGCACTCAAGAGGAGCAATTTCGCCGGGGGAACTTCCCCAGGAGGGTGAAATCGAAGCCATCATCATCACCAACGATCCTCTCATCATGGGAGGACTAATATTCATCAACGTCTTCACCAGCACCATCTCATCTCAAACCCTAGTTCATCTCTTGTATTCAATCTTTGTCTCAAAACCTCAGATTGGTACTTGTGGGTTGCTAGTAGTGTTGATTACATCTTGTAGTTGATGCTAGTTGGTTTATTTGGTGGAAGATTATATGTTCAGATCATTAATGATATACAATACGCCTCTGATCTTGAACATGAATATGATTTGTGAGTAGTTACTTTTGTTCTTGAAGACATGGGAGAAGTCTGATTATAAGTAATCATGTGAATTTGGTAATCGTTCGATATTTTGATGATATGTATGTTGTTGCCAAAGACTTGTGGGATGCGCTCAAAGCTAAATTGGACAAAGCCGATGTCGGAAGCGTGTTGCATGCCATGGAGCAGTTCCATGGATACAAGATGGTTGATAACTATTTTCTTATGGACCATGCTCGTGAGATATACTGCATCGCTAGGGAAATTTGAACTTCTTAAGTGTGAGTTACCGGACAAGTTTATCCTGGGATGCATAATTTCTAAACTCCTTGGAGGAGCTTTTCTATGTCTCTGAAGCACCGAGACATGAATTCTCAGATGAGACTGTCATTAGTCATCTGAGTGTAGAAGAGAATTTGAGACCAAAGAACTCACACACCAAAGGGATCGATGGAACTTGTAGCGCCAATGTTGTGCAGAAGAATTTCCACAAGTTCAAGGGAAAGAAAGTGGTCCAGTGGAATACCAACTTCAAGAGGTATGAAGAACAAGACTCAATACAATGATAAAGGAGATTGCTTCACTTCTGGTGACCACGAACTTGGGCCTCCAAGTGTCCACAACGCAAGGGCTGTAGGGGAACGTATTATGCAAGATTTTTTACTTCATGATCACACCCAGAAATACTTTGAACACATTGGAAGAAGAAAAGATGTTGATGAAGTGTGTCGATTCCCATATCTAGGTTATACCTCCCAGCCATGAGAATTTTGTCCATTACGATCTATCGATCAAGTGTCAAAGCACATGACAGCTCTGAAGTATCCGCGCATACTAATCTAGCAGCACAACACCACTATGTGGAAAAAGCATGAAGAACAATATAAAGAACTAGAGGGTGAAAGATAACCTAGACGAGAGAGGGCCCGACTACAAAGGGGGCTGAAGGTGATGTCATGCAAGTGCACAGGGCTCTTTTCGTGATAAGTAAGGTTTGTCGATCCGACAGGGAGCGAATATGATGGCACCACAATCCCCGCATCTATTTTGTCACTAACACAACCACGCTCACACCCAAACTGGAGTTTGTAAATAACTCACTTAAGTAGGTTGCTAGGGAACGACAAAAATATAAATTAAACTAAAGTACTAGAGAGAACGGAAAAGTAATACTAAGCTAAACAAATAAATTAAACTATGAGAGGTATGTGATGTTTTAGATGAGATTGCTGGCATCTAGGTAGGGTCTTGTTCGGTCATACGTCCATCTTGCATCATGCTTTCCTATTGAAATTTATTTCAATTTGGATTGTTATTTCACTTCATGATACTATTCTTATGCCTTTTCTCTCTTACTTTCCAAGTTTCACATGAAGAGGAATATTATCGGCTGCTGGAATTCTGGACCGGAAAGGGCTATATCAGAGACACCTATTCTGCACAACTCCAAATTACTTGAAAATTGATTGTAACATCCCAAAATTCTAAATTTTGGAATGTTATAAACAAATAGATAGATTTGATTGATTGTTTGATTGATTGACTGAAAGTGAGTGAATTCGAAACTTTTGAAAGTTAAATGAGAGGAATAAAGGACTTTCCCAAACTTTCATTTTGCTTTTATGAACTTGAGAATTCAAATTCTTTTCATCACAAAACCCTGGAGAGAAGATGACATGACTTCTTCCATTTATTTAAATGACAAGGGGTGTTGAAAATATTTGAATTTCATTTGGAAAACATTTCCAATTCTGAAACTTTATGCAACTCGATGATTTTCACGGCGAAGATAAAATGACTTCTTCAAAACATATGAAATATGAGTTGGGAGTTTCAAAGAAATAAATTCAAAGTTCTTCTGAATTTATTTTCAATTTGGAGTTATTTGAGTTTTATTCAAATTATTTTCTCCAAAAATAAAATATATGGAAAATAGGATAACATGATTCCCTACATCAGAAAATTGGAGAGAAATTTATTTGAATTCATTTTGGTATTTTCAAAATAATTTTTGTTGGATTTTATTATAGCAATAGCACTCTTTGCTTTATTTGAATTTGTGTGGATTTTAATTGACATTAGAATAATGTTCATGTTGTAGGAAATTCTTTTCTGAAAATTTTATATATTATATGCCTATATAATATATTTATTTATTTGGTTTTACTATTTTTCTTTAAATCGGAAAAAAAAAAAGAGAGAGCAGCGCCTTGGGCCAAAGGCCCAAGCCGCCAAAGCCACCGGCCTGCCACAAGGCCGCCCACGCCACAAGACGCACCAAGGGAGGCAGGAAGCCGCTCCTTTTTCCTAATTCTAGTAGGACTCTTTTCCTACTTCGTTTATTCCGTATCTATTCCTAGATCTATTTCCTAGGATTCCTAATCCTAATCTATTTCTTGTCCCCTACCCCAAGCAAAACCCTCCCTCCCCAATATAAATACCCAAGCACCCCCCAGTAACACATCAAATCAACTCTCCTCTCCTCTCCTCCTCCTCCAGCAGCAGCAGCAGTGCCGCCGCCATAGCCGCGCCGCCCGCCGCCCTCGCCGCCGCCCCTCACCAGCGCCGCCGCCGCCACTTGCCGCCGCTGCCGCCCTCGCCGCCGCCCCTCACCAGCGCCGCCGCCCAGCCCCACCAGCGCCGCCGCCACTTGCCGCCGCCGCTGCCCTCGCCCGCCACCGCCGAGCCCTCGCCTCATCGAGGTACTAGCCCCGCGCCGCGTCACGTTTTCTAAATCGGTTTTCTAGATCGGTTTCCGTTCCGTTTTCTAGATCGGTTCTTCGTTTCAGTTTCCTTTCCGAAACCCTAGATCGGTTTTCTCGCCGGTTTTTCTTTCCGGTTTTGTTTAGCGAGCGTTCGCTCGATAGATTTTTCTTTTTATTTTTAATTTCCGTCATGGACCTATCCGTAGTCCCTAATCTTCAAACGATCATAACTTTTTACTCGTAAGTCGGAATCCAACGAAACCAACGCCCACTTCTTCGTTATGATCTCCTATATCCAGTAATCCAACTCAAACATGTTTTTGAAAGTTTTAAAATTTGAATTCAAACAGATTTGTATTTGAACTTCGTTTGATCATAACTTGAGTTTCAGTAACTCGATTTAGTTGATTCTTTTGCAAATCAAGCTCTTGACCTAAACTTTCTGATAAGGCCAAATACACATAGTTTTGGTACTGTTAGAAATTGTTTTATGCTGCAAGAGTTATTAGATTTGGTTTTGACGTTTTCGAATTGTTTCTTGATCCTTCCGATCTTTTGAGTGATTGCTTATGTGTGGTTACTATTGCTTGATTACGATAGATTGACCGGAGTGTGACGAGTAGAGCTATCAAGAGTTTTGAGTGCGAATCATCTTCATCAACTTTGCAGGCAAGTAACACTTTGATCATACCTTTTCTACTACCCAGTTTTTATTGCATTAGATCAAACCCTCAAACACATTGCATTGTTTAGGATCAAATTAAATTGTGGGATGGGAAGTAGATTGAGGTAGTACCTATTACCTGTTTTACTTATGAACCTTTGGGAGTTACTTCTCGTTTGCTTATTACGCCATGCTATGCTCGAGAGCGTGGATTGGGTTTAAGTGAATATCCATGACAGATGTGAGATTGATAATTAATGGTTTATCTAAGGTGGAAACTTAAACACACATCTGGGTGGATTGAGGCACTGGCTATTCAGGACTTGCTGTCAAGGCACACAGGTAGACAGGATTTGCTGTATTTCTTGGACCGCCACCCAGGCCCAAAGGGATCATGAGATTATTCAAACTAGAAACTTCCGTGTACAGCCACAAGCCAATATGGGCTCTGGCATAGTTGAGTAAGTAGTGCGAACTCTTACGGGTAGGCTAGTTGATGTAGGGGATGTAGGTTGGTACGGTCTACCCACATGTAAGGTGCTAGCGCTTCTGAAAGACTATGTCTCGGTCATCCGTTTCTCAAACACCATGTAGTGCGAGAAACCAAGCGGAGGCGATCGAGTCTTGTGGGGAAAAGTCATAAACCTCTGCAGAGTGTACAAACTAATCATGGTTAGCCGTGTCCCGGTTATGGACAATTTTGAGTATCTAGTACCGGATATCCTGTTGATCTCATCACGTTACTTAATATAATTTGTTTGGGTTTAATGAGTACTTTTAATTGGGATTGAGGATGCTGTCAACCATTCTCAATGTTTAACAACCACCATGATAGTTAAATAAATTTATTCCTTTGAAGTAGGGATAAATTGGCTTTTCGCATAAAAACTGTAACCATAGAGCTTTCCACCAGCCATATATGCATGTAGTATAGCTTATTCTTTCATTACTCTCTATGTGTTACATTGCGGCATATTCCATGTCTTGACCGTTTTGGCTGCAACTTTTCATGTTGCAGAATTTTGAACGACGAGTAAGTGATACGTTAGGGTTACGATTTCCTATACTCAACTTTGCCGTTGGTGTTGATGGGAATCCACAACCTTGTTGCTTCCGCTATATTTTGGATTGAGGTAATAATATTTACGTTACTTTATACATGTGATTTACCTCTGTTATAAATCCTTCGAGTACTGTGTGTGTCAGCATACCGATCCAGGGATGACGCGAAAGCACAGAGGCTTGATCCATTCGGGTCGGGTCCCTACAAGATGGTATCAGAGCACATGTTGACTGTAGGACGTGACCCTAGAAACTGACAAGCCCATAGGAAAGATTTTTCTCTACAACTTCATTTTCAAAAGATCGTTTACCTCTCTTCTCTTGAGCTTATTCAAATATTCCTTTTAGTGAGACCATACCCTTTTCCTTTTGACCACTCAAGATTTGGTGATGAGACCACTCTAAGGAGACAAGATATCGGACAACTAAGACCATTTGGAATGAAGATGATTTTACCGTGTAAACGGAAACTACAACGGTGAAGACTCTGAAGACTAGGGGATTTGAAGACTCCAAATAAATTCCGGATTTGTATGACCTAGGAATGTTACGCTTATGGAACTTGGCAGACTATGGAAGTTATCAATAACCGAGATCAAGGTGTATCGGAGAAAGACTGGAACATGGAGCATTAGAATTCAAAGCTTTGTCAGGAAAACCCTAAGGCAGGAGATATCAACTATGGAATGATAGCTCATGAAAATGACAAGAGCAGAAACACGCTATCCATGATGTTATCGCCCGCCTATGCTATTGTCACCGTGCGGAGTTAAGCATGCAGATGCATGGAAGGATTGGATGGTAGAAAACTGATGGAGCATCTATCTACAAACGTTGGAGTTTTAACCTTAGCTGGTGTATCACCGGGATCTGGAGTATTACATGAAGAAGTTTAAGGTGGATCTGCAGAAGCGATATTTGATAAGGAAGCAGTTCGTGAAGAACTCGGGACCCGAAGCTGAAAGTAGACAAGATGAAGGAGCAAAACATCGAGATACCGGAGATTTGTGATGAATCGAAGGACAGTAGGATCATGGATCATGTCAAGGATGTTGAAACCGCAGTTGGAACGTAACTCCGAAATATAGAAGGACGTCGCGAGAGACTTGGCGTCAACAGAGATGATCCGCAAAAGAACTTGAGAAGGACAAGCATGATCAGAAGGAGCCATCAGAGACATGATCAAGATTGGAAGAGTTTGATGACTTTGAAGATTTATTGACCGTTAGAAGACCAAACCCCTGTTACATACCTACGTTAGATGTGACGATTGTGAGCTGTCATTTGTTTGATGTTTTCCGACAGCCACAATAAAATCCGTCTTTTCAAAACCATTGTTTGTATTGTGTGCATCCCTCTCGATCTCTCTTATCCCACCCCAAACCCATGGACCCATTAGAGGATGGATGGAGATGAGCTCGTATTTTCGGGACCGATGTGTCAATTGGAGACAGACCGATGGATTCAGAACATGGAGGATCATATGAAGAATAACCCTACAGCCAGAAAGGATATGACCCAGCATGCTCTTCAGTGCTTTAAAAGAGGTGCTGCTATTTGGTGGAGGATGTACCAAACCATCAATGGATTGCAAAGAGTAACCACTTGGGAAGGATTTAAGTTGACTTTGCTAAAGTCTCAGTTGTGACCCAGAAGTTGAAGCCTTATGGAAAGGATATGAAGAAACCTTGTGCGTGCAAGCCTTGTGGAGAAATAGGATATAACCATAAATAAAACAAGGACGAATACCCTCATAATCGGAGGACTACCAAAGGAGTTAGCCGAGGATCTCAAGGAACTTCAGTTGGAGATTGTTCCCAAAGGTTTCGTTGCAGTAATGGAAGTTCAGTTTACATTGTTGGAAAAGATCCGTGAAGCTCAGAAGGATGACAAAGAGATTGCTGAGGTAAAAGAGAGGATGAGCAAAGGAAAAGCCAAAGGTTTTCGTAAGGATGAGCATGACACCTTATGGTTTGAGGACAGTGTACATGTACCCAATAATGCAAAGATCAGGAAGTTAATACTTCAGGAGGCTCATGACTCACCATACTTGATTCGCCCTGGAAACACCAAGATGTATTTGGATTTGAAGGAGTGTTTCTGGTGGACTGGTATGAAGAAGGATATTATGGAGTATGTAGTCGTAAGTGATGCATGCCAGAGAGTAAAGGCAGAGCATTAGAAGCCAGCAGGATTACTACAGCCTATGCCGATACCCGAATGGAAGTGGGATAAGCTTGGCATGGATTTCATTACCGGATTTCCCAGGACCCGAACGGGATATGATTCTATCTGGGTAGTAGTTGATTCACTGGACCAAAGTGGCTCACTTTATCCGAGTGAAAACTACCTATACAAGTGCGAAGTTGGACAAGATATATTTGACCAGGATCGTATGTCTGCATGGAGTTCCGAGACCATTGTATCAGATAGAGGAACACAGTTTACCTCAAAGTTTTGGAATCAGCTGCACCAGACTTTGGGTACTAGGCTAGAGTTCAATACAGCCTTTCATCCGCAGACAGATGGACAGACTGAGAGAGTAAATCAGATTCTGGAGGACATGTTGAGAGCTTGTGCGCTAGATTATGGAATCTAGTAGTGATGATAATCTACCCTACGGGGAGTTCTCATACAACAACAACTACCAAGTCAGTTTAAAGATGGCCCCTTTTGAAGCTTTGTATGGGAGAAAGAGCCAGACACCGTTGATGTGGGATGAAGTTGGAGACCGTCAGTTGTTTGGACCAAATATGAGCAAGGAGTCAGAAGAGAATGTTAAGTTGATTCGAGATAGATCAAGATAGCTCAGTCCAGCGGAAGAGTTATCTGAGACTCAAAATGCAAGGAGGTAGTCTCTGAAATCGGAGATGAGCATATCTTTGTGTGCCACCTCTGCGAGGAGTTAAACGATTTGGAGTTAAGGGAAAGTTAGCCCCGAGATTTGTAGGACCATACCGAGTTTTGGAGCGTATGGGAGAAGTTACCAACAAGTTGGAGTCACCCGAAGGACTGTCAGGAGTTCATGATGTGTTTCACGTTTCCTAGTTGAAGAAGTGCCATGCAGAGATGGCCAATATTCCCCTGTAAGGACGCCGACCTCGAAAGGATAATGATGTTCCACGAAGTGGAGTATGGACTTCATAAGTATAAGTTTTTTTATCTTGGTATGTGGGACATCCCACGAGGATGAAGAGATGAAGTACTATTCGATATAAAGGAGGTATGATGTTGGAAGTATGGATCAATGGAAATTCCATGAAGAGTCTGAGTAATCATGTCCCGTTTGGTGCAAATATAAGGAAAAGAGACGATTACATTTGGATGGATTTTAAGTATGCGGGAAGTTGGATGTCGGGATAATGATCGATTGCCGGATGATGAGTTCAAGATTTGCAAGTGATGAGATGGGCCATAACCCATAGGCCCCAGGACCTGCCAAGAAGCAAGCAGACTCTTGCTGAAGGAGAAACCCTGGTAGAGTTATGATTTTATCAACCGATGATTCTATAGGAGTTTACGCAAAACCTGAGAGTTGTTAAGGAACGATAGATGTTTGTTTGGCCTGCAGAATCAATGGATTTTCCGAACTTGGTTCGTCGACAAGAGAAATTCTGCAATGCTCGTGAGGATGACCGAGTGTTAGAATGCGAGATTCACTAAACCATGTACAAGGTAATGATTTGGGTGCGGGATGGATTGATCACCATACCGACTTACTCTTATTATTCGCTTTGCTATATGGGATGGTAAATCTGAGTGACTTACCTATAGTAGAGAGACGACGATCAAAACCTTGTTTAAACCTTAGAGAGGTATAGGTATTTTTTTTCCCTTGTACACGGCAGTTGTTGCCAACCGTAGGATATACGGTGAGGTTCAACCCAGACCCGTTTTCTGCAGGAGAAACCATAAATTGTTGACCACCATGAGATATCGATAGTTGTTTAGAATTGGCGCGGACACTGTCACTAAGAAGACCCAGTCTCGGAATAACCTTACCCAGAGTAAAGGGCAAAAGATTTGAGGAAAAGGTTATGCCACTACCGGAAGAGCCCAGAGAAGGGATTGTCTTTACGATCTGAGAAGACCGACACTGTCAGTAATAAGGATGGAGTATATGAGTTTTGATGGAACCTTAACAATGCTTCTAAGGGTGGTAGCACCCGAGACCCCGGAGACGAGCGATGGATTTTGAGAAGACCCCCAAACCCTAACCTATTTCTTTCTAGCCTCTCGAATCTCGAGGACGAGATTCATTTTAAGGGTGGTAGTTTGTAACATCCCAAAATTCTAAATTTTGGAATGTTATAAACAAATAGATAGATTTGATTGATTGTTTGATTGATTGGTGAAAGTGAGTGAATTGAAACTTTTGAAAGTTAAATGAGAGGGAATAAAAGGACTTTCCCAAACTTTCATTTTGCTTTTATGAACTTCGAATTCAAATTCTTTTCATCACAAAACCCGGAGAGAAGATGACATGACTTCTTCCATTTATTTAAATGACAAGGGGTGTTGAAAATATTTGAATTTCATTTGGAAAACATTTCCAATTCTAAAAACTTTATGCAACTCGATGATTTTCACGAGCGAAGATAAAATGACTTCTTCAAAACATATGAAATATGAGTTGGGAGTTTCAAAGAAATAAATTCAAAGTTCTTCTGAATTTATTTTCAATTTGGAGTTATTTGAGTTTTATTCAAATTATTTTCTCCAAAAATAAAATATATGGAAAATAGGGTAACATGATTCCCTACATCAGAAAATTGGAGAGAAATTTATTTGAATTCATTTTGGTATTTTCAAAATAATTTTTGTTGGATTTTATTATAGCAATAGCACTCTTTGCTTTATTTGAATTTGTGTGGATTTTAATTGACATTAGAATAATGTTCATGTTGTAGGAAATTCTTTTCTGAAAATTTTTATATATTATATGCCTATATAATATATTTATTTATTTGGTTTTACTATTTTTCTTTCGTCTGGAAAAAAAAAAGAGAGCGCAGCGCCTTGGGCCAAAGGCCCAAGCCGCCAAAGCCACCGGCCGGCCACAAGGCCAACGCCCACGCGCGCACGCACCAAGGGAGGCAGGAAGCCGCTCCTTTTTCCTAATTCTAGTAGGACTCTTTTCCTACTTCGTTTATTCCGTATCTATTCCTAGATCTATTTCCTAGGATTCCTAATCCTAATCTATTTCTTGTCCCCTACCCCAAGCAAAACCCCTCCCCTCCCCAATATAAATACCCAAGCACCCCCCCGTAACACATCAAATCAACTCTCCTCTCTCTCCTCCTCCTCCCAGCAGCAGTGCCGCCGCCGCCATAGCAGCGCCGCCGCCGCCCACGCCGCCCTCACCAGCGCCGCCGCCTTGCCTTGCCGCCGCCCCCCGCCGCCCTCACTCAGCGCCGCCGCCACCAGCGCCGCCGCCGCCGCCACTTGCCGCCGCCGCCGCCCTCGCCGCCGCCCTCACCAGCCGCCGCCGCCGCCACTTGCCGCCGCCGCCCTCGCCGCCACCGCCGAGCCCTCGCCTCATCGAGGTACTAGCCCCAGCCGCGCCACGTTTCTAGATCGGTTTTCTAGATCGGTTTCGTTCCGTTTTCTAGATCGGTTCTTCGTTTAGTTTCCTTTCCAAACCCTAGATCGGTTTTCTCGCCGGTTTTTCTTTCCGGTTTTGTTTAGCGGCGTTCGCTCGATAGATTTTCTTTTATTTTAATTTCCGTCATGGACCTATCCGTAGTCCCTAATCTTCAAACGATCATAACTTTTTACTCGTAAGTCGGAATCCAACGAAACCAACGCCCACTTCTTCGTTATGATCTCCTCTATCCAGTAATCCAACTCAAACATGTTTTGGAAGTTTTAAAATTTGAATTCAAACAGATTTGTATTTGAACTTCGCTTGATCATAACTTGAGTTTCAGAATCCGATTTAGTTGATTCTTTTTGCAAATCGAAGCTCTTGACCTAAACTTTCTGATAAGGCCAAATACACATAGTTTTGGTACTGTTAGAAATTGTTTTATGCTGCAAGAGTTATTAGATTTGGTTTTGACGTTTTCCGAATTGTTTCTTCGATCCTTCCGATCTTTTGAGTGATTGCTTATGTGTGGTTACTATTGCTTGATTACGATAGATTGACCGGAGTGTGACGAGTAGAGCTATCAAGAGTTTTGAGTGCGAATCATCTTCATCAACTTTGCAGGCAAGTAACACTTTGATCATACCTTTTCTACTACCCAGTTTTTATTGCATTAGATCAAACCCTCAAACACATTGCATTGTTTAGGATCAAATTAAATTGTGGGATGGGAAGTAGATTGAGGTAGTACCTATTACCTGTTTTACTTATGAACCTTTGGGAGTTACTTCTACGTTTGCTTATTACGCCATGCTATGCTCAGTGACGTGGATTGGGTTTAAGTGAATATCCATGACAGATATGAGATTGATAATTAATGGTTTATCTAAGGTGGCAACTTAAACACACATCTGGGTGGATTGAGGCACTGGCTATTCCAGACTTGCTGTCAAGGCACACAGGTAGACAGGATTTGCTGTATTTCTTCGGACCGCCACCCAGGCCCAAAGGGATCATGAGATTATTCAAACTAGAAACTTCCGTGTGAAGCCACAAGCCAATATGGGCTCTGGCATAGTTGAGTAAGTAGTGCGAACTCTTACGGGTAGGCTAGTTGATGTAGGGGATGTAGGTTGGTACGGTCTACCCACATGTAAGGTGCTAGCGCTTCTGAAAGACTATGTCTCGGTCATCCGTTTCTCAAACACCATGTAGTGCGAGAAACCAAACGGAGGCGATCGAGTCTTGTGGGGAAAAGTGCGCAAACCTCTGCAGAGTGTACAAACTAATCATGGTTAGCCGTGTCCCGGTTATGGACAATTTTGAGTATCTAGTACCGGATATCCTGTTGATCTCATCACGTTACTTAATATAATTTGTTTGGGTTTAATGAGTACTTTTAATTGGGATTGAGGATCTGTCAACCATTCTCAATGTTTAACAACCACCATGATAGTTAAATAAATTTATTCCTTTGAAGTAGGGAAAATTGGCTTTTCGCAAAAACTGTAACCATAGAGCTTTCCACCAGCCATATATGCATGTAGTATAGCTTATTCTTTCATTACTCTCTATGTGTTACATTGCCAGCATATTCCATGTGTCAATTTTGGCTGCAACTTTTCATGTTGCAGAATTTTCGAACGACAGTAAGTGATACGTTAGGGTTACGATTTCCTATACTCAACTTTGCCGTTGGTGTTGATGGGAATCCACAACCTTGTTGCTTCCGCTATATTTTGGATTGACGTAATAGTATTTACGTTACTTTATACATGTGATTTACCTCTGTTATAAATCCTTCGAGTACTGTGTGTGTCAGCATACCGATCCAGGGATGACGCGAAAGCACAGAGACTTGATCCATTTGGGTCGGGTCGCTACATTGATAGAGAATTATTTTCAAATAAATAAAAATTATTGGCGAAAGAAACACCAAAGGGGGACCCATCAGGCAACCACCAGCTTGGGGGCGCGCCCCACTAGACTTGTGGGTCCCTTGGTAGGCCTCCGAAGCCCATCTTCTGCTATATGGTGCCATTTGACATAGAAAAATCATAAGGAAGGTTTCAGGACAAGGCCGCCTTCTCAAGGCAGAACACAGGCAGGAGCACTTTGCACTCAAGAGGAGCAATTTCGCCGGGGGAACTTCCCCAGGAGGGTGAAATCGAAGCCATCATCATCACCAACGATCCTCTCATCATGGGAGGACTAATATTCATCAACGTCTTCACCAGCACCATCTCATCTCAAACCCTAGTTCATCTCTTGTATTCAATCTTTGTCTCAAAACCTCAGATTGGTACTTGTGGGTTGCTAGTAGTGTTGATTACATCTTGTAGTTGATGCTAGTTGGTTTATTTGGTGGAAGATTATATGTTCAGATCATTAATGATATACAATACGCCTCTGATCTTGAATATGAATATGATTTTTGAGTAGTTACTTTTGTTCTTGAAGACATGGGAGAAGTCTGATTATAAGTAATCATGTGAATTTGGTAATCGTTCGATATTTTGATGATATGTATGTTGTTGCTTCCTTTAGTGGTGTCGTGTGAACGTAGATTACATGACACTTCACCATATTATGGGCCTAAGGGAAGGCATTGTGGATTAGTAATTAGATGATGGGTTGCCAGAGTGACATAAGATTAAACCCTAGTTTATGCGCTATTTCGTAAGTGGATCCATATGTTTCATGCCATGGTTAGATTTATCATAGTTCATCTTTTGTAGTCACGGATGCTTGCGAGAGGGGGTAATCATAAATGGGAGGCTTGTTCAAGTAAGAACAGAACCCAAGCACCGGTCCACCCACATATCAAATTATCAAAGTACCGAACACGAATCAAACAAACATGATGAAATTGACTAGATGACATTCCCATGTGTCCGCAAGAACGCTTTGCTTTCTATAAGAGAAAGTTCTGCTCTGTCCTTTGCTATAAAAAGGATTGGGCTACCTTGCCGCACCTTAGTTACTGTTGCTACTTGTCACTTGTCATGAATTACCTTGGTATCAAACTATCTGTTACAGATAATTCGAGTGCTTGCAGAAAATACCTTGCTGAAAACCGTTTATCATTTCCTTCTTCTCCTTGTTGGGTTCAACACTTTACTTATCGAAAGGACTATGATAGATCTCCTATACTTGTGGGTCATCATTCGGTACGGGCACCAAATGGAGTTAAGCTTTATGACTATGCCACATAGTGGCTAAGTCAGTACCTGCATTGTATGATATGCTAATCTATGGTCCTCACATGATATTATCTCTCAAGATGCGCTGTATTGAGATAACTCATTCATCCTAGCTACTTCTTGTCCCATACCTACACCAGCTAACACAAAGATATTAAAGTCCTTGTGGTTTGAGGACCAGACGAAGGCATTAGGTTCTATGGAAAACCGTGATTCCTAGAGTAGTTGTGTTCCCCTCAAGATATATGCACCTGTCACGTCACAGGTCTATCAGTTTGCACAATTCTCTATCTACTTCATGTGTGGTCTAATAGTTGAACGTCTCCAACTACATCAGTGGATTGAACGTCTCTAATCACTAAATTACCCTATAGGTAAATAAGCAACATGAAGCAACACATAAATATACTAAACATATCAAACAACCACTTACTAATCTACTGACCCGTATCCAATAATAACTCAAATAAAATCACATAAAGTGGGGTTCAAGAGTTATTACAACCGATCACAGAGACCATTATTGGGATGGAAGATGGGGTGATGATGATGGTGGTGATGCCGGTTGATACATATCCATCGTATCTAATTTTTTTGATTGCTTCATGCCAATATTACACAAGTTTTACATACTTTTGGCAACTTTTTATATGATTTATTTGGACTAACTTACTTATCTAGTGCCCAGTACCAGTTCCTATTTGTTGCCCGTTTTTGTATCGCATAAAATCCATATCAAACGGAAGTCAAAACGTGATGCAACTCCACGGAGAATTAGTTTGGAATATTTGTGATTTTTGGGAGTTGGAATCACCGCAAACGGAGGCACATGGCGGGCACAACCCACCAGGGCGCGTTCAGAGGAGCTAGGCGTGGCGTAGTGGGTTGTGCCCACCTTGTACGTCGGTTGGAGATGTACTTCGGGTGCAAGGAAGCTTATATCTGGAAAAAAATCATGTAAAAAGATCAGCACAATCGGAGTTACGGATCTCCAGGAATATAAGAGACGGTTTAGATCTTGGGGGGGGGGGGGAAACAGAAGAGGATAGAGAGCAGATTCAATCTGGGGGGCTCTCGCCCTCCTGATCATGGAGGCCATGGACTAGAGGGGGAACCCTCCTCCGTCTAGGGGGGAGGCCAAGGAAGAAGAAGAAGGAGGGGGGCTCTCTCCCCTCTCTCCCGGTGGTGCAGGAACACCGCCGGGGCTAGGATCGTGACGGCGATCTACATCAACAACCTTGCTACCGTCAACACCAACTTTATCCTCCTATATGCAGAGGTGTAACAACTCTTCCTCCCGCTATAATATCTACTTAAACATGGTGCTCAATTCCATATATTATTTCCCAATGATCTATGGTTATCCTATGATGTTTGAGTAGATCCGTTTTGTCCTATGGGTTAATCGTGATCTTGGTTGGTATGATTTTATATTTTATTTTACGGTGCCCTCCATCTCGCGCAAACGTGAGGGGCCCCTGCTGTAGGGTGTTGCAATATGTTCATGGTTCGCTTACGTTGGGTTGCGAGAGTGACAGGAACTTAAACCCGAGTAGGTGGGGTATGACGTATGGGACTAAAGAGGACTTGATACTTAATGCTTGGGTTTCATGACCTTAATGATCTTTAGTAGTTGCGGATGCTTGCTAGAGTTTCAATCATAAGTGCATATGATCTAAGTAGAGAAAGTATGTTAGCTCATGCCTCTCCCTCATGTAAAATTACAAGAATGAATACCGGTACTTGTTATCGATTGCCTATGGACAAATGACTTTCTTGTTGACAAAAGCTATATACTTTTATTACCTTGCAATTTATTCTTATTTTTATTCTTGCAAAGTACTCGTAGTTTTATTCTCGCAAAATAGTTTCTTACTTGTTTTAGGTAAAGCAAACATCAAGCATGCATAGAGTTGTATCGATGGTCGATAGAACTTGAGGGAATATTTGTTCTAGCTTTAGCTCCTCGTTGGGTTCGACACTCTTACTTATTGAAAGAGGCTACAATTGATCCCCTATACTTGTGGGTTATCAAGACCTTTTTCTGGCGGCGTTGCCGGGGATCAATAGCGTGTGGTGAATATTCTCGTGTGTGCTTGTTTGCTTTATCACTAAGTAGTTTTTATTTCCTGTTCTAAGTTGTTCTTTATCTTTACTTCTATATATGGAACACGAAACACCAAAACAATTAGTTGTACTTGCTACTCATGGAGATGGGGAACCTCCTAAAACTCTCGATGCTCGTTAGTTACAAGATATTATGCACTACTTTGATAATCTTGAGAAAACCCCATTCAACTATATAATGGGAGTAACGTTGGATCAATGAGAATACTTTAGGGATTATCGCTTGACACAAAAAGGGAAACTTTTATGGGATCAAATTTATATGTTGCATTGGTATGCTCGAGATTTATGCTTGAGATATGATTTTACTTGTTGCTCTAGGATGAATGCTCCACACCTTCCCTTTTCATGTGAAGTTAATGATAATGAAACTTTGGCTTCTTATGCTAGAGGTATATATGATTATTATGATGTGGAACGAATAGAAGAATTTTTTGCTTTTAAGGGTGCTTATGAAATTGAATCTTCATTTGAAAAGTTTGAAGCTTTTGATGATGATGTTTATAGGCCTGCTATCCTTAAATATTGCAATGATAATTATAAATTCAATTCCGATATTGATGCATTTATTGAGAAAGTCTCCGCTGTCCAAGAAGAGACTAATGTTATGCAGTAGTCTATGGAAGAAGGAATTGATGAAATTGTGAGCTCATTGGATGAAAAAGATGATGAGGAACGCGAAGAAAAAGTGGAGGAAGAACAGAATAGCTACCCTTGCCTGCCTTCTAATGAGAGTAACCCTCCAACTCATACATTATTTAATGCCCCGTCGTTCTTACCGAAGGATGAATGCTATGATAATTGCTATGATCTCGTTGATTTATTTGAAATATCCCTTTTTGATGAACTTTATGCTTGTTATGCTTGTGGCCAAGATGCCAATATGAATTATGCTTATGGATATGAACTTGCTATAGTTCCTTATTAAGAATGAAATTGTTGCTATTGCACCCACACATGATTGCCCTATTATCTTTTTGAATTCTCCAAACTACACTATATCGGAGAAGTTTGCACTTATTAAGGATTATATTGATGGGTTGCCTTTTACCGTTGCACATGATGATTTTGATGAATGTAATATGCATGTGCTTGCTGCTCCTACTTGCAATTATCATGAGAGAGGAACAACATCTCCGCGTCTCTATGTTTCCAACACGATAAAATTGCAAGAAACTACTTATGCTATGTATTGGCCTTTACTTGATGTGCATGAATTGTTATTGTATGACATGCCGATGCATAGGAAGAGAGTTAGACTTCGTCATTGCTTGATATATGTTTCTTTGTGCTCACTACTAAATGCCAAATCATTGTTAATTAAAATTGTCTTTGATATACCTTGGGATCCGGGTGGATCCATTACTTGAGCACTTTATGCCTAGCTTAATGGTTTTAAAGAAAGCGCTGCCAGGGAGACAACCTAGAAGTTTTAGAGAGTCATTTATTTCTGTTGAGTGCTTTTATAAAGTTTAAAAACAAAAAAAAATATAGACAGGAAACTTAAAACTTCACTGAAAGAAAAGTGAAAGAGAGAGGGACGAGCATTGTGGAAGTGGGAGCTAGCCTTGAACTTTGTTCATGCTCACGGAAACTTTGGGAATCTCAAATTACAGAAACTTTTCAACAAAAATCATTATACTCTTGTACAATTCCATTGTATTATAACAATAACTAGCGGGGTGACCCGCGCATTTGCGCGGCTAGATGTAACTCGTGTGTTTATAATTCTTTAGTCTGGAAGGTTTTGATTGTCCCCAAAATGTAGCAAAATTTACATTTAGTGCAAACATGGTGACACTTACTAAGGTCGTTTACCTAGGAATGTTGCATTCCATAAAAATTTCCTCCAAAACCCCTATGAATGTTGGATTCCATAAAAATTTAATGTCATAAAATATGGAAATTCCTCATTTCCAAATTGTACCCATATTTTTTCCTATTGAAATCTTCTTAGTTGCATGCTTCTTTTCAATGTAAAATAGGGAACATTATTAACAAATGACCAGCTGAATTGGTGTACATAGCCTGACATGCAAACCCTTGATTTATATGTAGTGATCTCCCTATTTTTGTATTCAATTTGTCTCCATCCATCATTTTTTATCTTCCAATCAATCATTTTCTGAGAACTTCATTAGCATGGATTGATTATATTATGTATAATTATGTTAACTCGTGGCTAAACCAAGTTGCCTAGTTTTTACTGAAAATGTCCGTCTTCTCATATGCTTCCACACCAACTCATCTTACTGTGGTTGCCTATGTCATTAATGTATGGATCTAATCCAATGCAATTGCTAGTTTCTGTTACATTAAATGTGAAGACACTATTTCTCTCTCACAATCATCAAAGATTGTGGATTGTTCTTTATAATCATGTGTATGGTTTTTTCCATTGACTTGTATAATTGACAACATTTATGTTAAAGCAATCTATATTGGACGCTCAGATCCTATCTTGCCTTTATTTCTCATCTATGTGAATAAAATTAGTGATGATGAATTTGACATGCTTACTTAGATTGGGCTCAAATCCTCGACCATCGACACAAATATAGCTGAATGTGTTTTATAATTCATTAATATCTCTAGATTTCTTTAAACCGAAAAAACTGCCTTGTATATTCATTTGAAAAATTTCTGCAATATTCCCTTCCACTCAATCATGGTGTACACATTTACATTTCTTGATGATGGTCTATTTATTTGATACGCTCCTCCCCCACCTAGCACATTTGATCAATCCACCAATTGATGCAATGGCATGCGAAATGATAAATGCTTATTTTTAGATTCTTTCAGTTATAGCATTTAATTCTCCTTTCCAAATGCCATGAGCGTCATTGAAGCATACATCCACTCATTTTCTGGGAAATGATCTCGATTTTTTGGTATATTGTAGAACATATCCATGTTAATACATCTAACTAACCATGGAAGCTTATGCTCTCATTCTACACTGGCATGATTACCTTTCACAATATATTTTGTGATATCACATAGCAGAATAATTATATTATTCATGTCATTTTATTTTCATTCTACTTGTAAGATTTAGGTTAAATTCTTTTATTTCGAGTTTCATACTAAAACTGATATGTATTCGGTAAAGCTGTATTTAAAATGAAGTTAATTGTATTGTGTTATTTTTCACTTGCTGAAAACAGATTGTATCATGTATCTAGATTTTCGTGTTAAAACGAATGTGAAAATGAAATATTAACGCTCTAGTGAAATGAATTGTAGTTAGAAGTAATTAACCACCATGCTGGCATTGCCAAGTCAGTAGTGAAAATAATTTATCCATTAAAGCATATAAATGGTTAAGGAGCTCGATAATTTCTTGAGGTCATTAACATTGATTGGTCTCTGAGATATCCATCTCTAAACTGGAGTGTACACAGGCTCGGTGAGCCGGACTATTTTGTATCAGCTATTTGTCTTCGCTTCAGCTTCACTTTAATAGGAACACTTGGCGTTTATCACAAGCTTATTAGGGACTCTACCATATATATAGCCGTGCAGTTAATTTTGTTTTTGTGGATGGACGCAATTGCTTGGTTGCCTCTTCCTGGATGTCCCATTGTTCTCGTGTTCGTCTTAAAAAGTAGATATTTGTTTATGGATGATGTGCACATTAAATTTGAACAGAAATTAAGATTTTCTCAGATATAAAAACATAAACACATAAAGTGTGTTTGTATCTTAGTTACCTTTGATTGATTTGTTCGGTACTAAGACGTCGTACACGCCTACAGGTTGTGCGGAGCCTTCAATCCGCCGTGCGTGTTGTCGACATTATTGTGTGGGGTGTTGCTGACTTGTTGCGGATGTGATGCAGTCCTGCTTTCGATCGTGGTGTCCGGCCGACAGTTCTTGGGGATTTAGGCATATAACACTGGAATCGAATAGAAAGGGCTTCCAGCCGCTCCATTGTTACTGCACCATAGGAATTCATCGTATCATATATGGAAAGAAAACAAACCGAGTCGAGGTGTTGTGGCTTTGTCGAACGGAGCCCTGGAATCACGACTGATGCGCTGATCCAAGTATATTAGAAGATACAAATATAAATATAGGCACTTTCTCTCTTGATCCCACCCAAGTTATAGAAGTTGATGGATTTGTTACTCGTACGGAGATGCACTTGCAAATAATCTGTGGGTTGGGACGCTGGGTGATGACTGATGAGAGAGATGAGCACCGAGTATGCGTAAGATATGCACGGATCCTTCCTTCGTCCAGCACGCATCGCGGTAGCCTCCTTGGCTTTATGCTTAGTACTTCGCTTGAACGGAACCCTGGAATCACCATTGATGTTTTCATCCAGGTATATTAGAATAGAAAAACGTGAATATAACTACCCTCTTGATCCCACCCAGGAATAGATGTTGATGGATTATGCTCGTGCAAAAAATCTGTGTGCTAGATGAGGAGAGAGATTAGCACCTGAGTACGTGAGTTGTATGTACAGGATTCTTGATTCTGTTTAGCCCCCCATGGCCGCTGGACTCCTCCTTGCGCTATTCTTAAGAACCTGGCTGGTGCGAGGATGCTGCCGGATATGGGGAAATTTCACGAAATCATCTCTCTTTCAAACAGTAGTCATAAAATCAGTTGATTGAGATTGTAGACCACATTATCGTTGATGAACCGATAACCTGGATGTGATAGCGTGCTTCTTTAGATAGATCTAGTCAATCAATGGACAGGAGACTCCACCGTGAGGCGGAGATCCAAGACATCGTCAACCTTCGCGACCTTGATGTGATTTGATTGATCACCTGAGAAAGAATATGCGTCGTTCAAGCCATAGTCAATCTCCACGGAGAAGTTGGATCCCCTAGTGCTGTAAGCTATGAGTGATTCAATCTCGACGATAGCATGGACACCCGGAGTCGGATGTGGCGGCGGCGTGAAGATGAGAGAGGAAAGAGCTGTTTTTTCGGGAGAGTTCAGACTTGAAAATAGGGCCGATTGGATATGATCCCATCATCGGATGGTAGATTCCTTTTGCAAGGATTCGGTTTTTTCTTTTACCTAACGGATTCTGATATTTTCAGATTGTTTTTTTTGTGCGTGTGTGTGCTTCGATTGTCCTTTCTCACGGAAGGATTCCTAGTGTTTTGCTATATGATCGGACGTGTTATTTGGGTTGGACATCTTATTTGGGTTGTACCGTACATCAACGTGTAATGTGCAAAAAATTGCACCTAATATTGTTCTCCGTAACTCTTTTAGATGTTTTAATCTCAACCGCTATAATCTAAATCAATGGATAATATATTTTTAACATATGTGGACGAACGTGATGGCTTATTTGTCTCTTGTCTTAATTATATAATAGATAGATGTGCCAAGATTTGCCTTTAGGATGGGTAGATTGCTTGTTGGTTTGTGCGGTGCAAAACAGAAACTTTGGCTGTAGTGCGCGATTTTACATTTTTTTACTGGAACGCTAAACAGTTCTAAACTTTTTGCACTATCTTTCTATACAAAATTTTTATTTTTCATAATTTTCTCAGAATTTTTAGATTTACATAAGTATGGTGGATGTTCAAATCTTTACAGACTGTCCTATTTTCACTGTTATAGCTTCATTATTTGCGTATGTTTGAATTCTTGTTGAAGCCTCCTTCACTTGGGGACATAGAATTGTGATATCATATAGTGGGTAATGTTTTTTATAATTATAAAATAATGTTGCAGCAGTACATGATGGGATTTCATTGCCCTTTTCACTAACCCCACCACTAAAAGTTCGTTTAAGTTTTGTGTGGATGAAGTGTTTGAAGATCGAGGAGGTCTCGATATGAGGAGAAGGAGGAGAGGAAAGAGCTCAAGCTTGGGGATTCCCAAGGCACCCCAAGTAAATATTCAAGGAGACTGAAGCGTCTAAGCTTGGGGATGCCCCGGAACGCATCCCATCTTTCTTTAAGAAGTATCGGTATGTTTTCGGATTCGTCTCGTTCATGTGATATGTGCAAATCTTGGAACAACTTTTGCATTTAGTTTTCATTTTTATTTTCCGCACCATGATGGTATGAGATATTCCATGGTTGATTTGTAAAATGCTCATTGCACTTCACTTATATCTTTTGAGTATGGCTTTATAGAATGCTTCATGTGCTTCACTTATATCATTTGAAGTGTGGATTGCCTGTTTCTCTTCACATAGATAACCAATGTTCGTAGAATGCTCTTTGCTTCACTTATTTTTGTTAGAGCATGATATTTTGTAGAAAGAATTAAACTCTCATGCTTCACTTATATCTATTTAGAGAGTCAACATGAATTGGTCAATTGCATGGTTAGTCATAAAATCCTACATAAAACTTATGGATCACTGAATATGATATGTTTGATTCCTTGCAATAGTTTTGCGGTATAGAGATGATAAATATGTGGGAAGTACTAGTAAACAGTTGTTATTAAGTAAGAATTTGGTGTTAACGTTTGTGATTCCCGAAGCATGCACGTATAGTCTCTCGTTATGCTATGAAAGTTGGAGCACAATTTATCCTTGATTGTCTTCCTTATGAGTGACGGTCGGTGTCGGTGTCAAAACCGGCGGATCTCGGGTAGGGGATCCCGAACTGTGCATCTAAGGCTAATGGTAACAGGAGGCTGGAGACACGATGTCTACCCAGGTTCGGGCCCTCTCGATGGAGGTAATACCCTACTTCCTGCTTGATTGATCTTGATGATATAAGTCTTACAAGAGTTGATCTACCACGAGATCAGAGAGGCTAAACCCTAGAAGCTAGCCTATGGTATGATTGTTGTTGATGATGTTGATAATGAGTCCTACGGACTAAACCCTCCGGTTTATATAGACACCGGAGAGGGCTAGGGTTACACAGAGTTGTTTTACAGACAAGGAGATCTACATCCGAATCGCCAAGCTTGCCTTCCATGCCAAGGAGAGTCCCATCCGGACACGTGACGAAGTCTTCAATCTTGTATCTTCATAGTCCAATAGTCTGGCCAAAGTATATAGTCCGGCTGTCCGGATACCCCCTTATCCAGGACTCCCTCGGTAGCCCCTGAACCAGGCTTCAATGACGACCAGTCCGGCGCGTCGATTGTCTTCGGCATTGCGAGGCGGCTTCCATCTCTGAATAGTACAAGATAAATTCCGAACATAAGGACCATGTCCGGCTCTGCAAGATAACATTCCCTATACCACCGTAGAGAGAATAATAATAATCCACGAATTTAATCTGCTGACAATCCTTCGAAAAGTGACATCACGCCACGGTCCGGTTTTTATTCGAACCGTTTGCCCCAACCTGCTTCCGCACTCATCGCGAGGCGGTTTCTTTGGCACGTCTTGTCAAAGCAGATATCGTGTCCCCTTAACGTGGGATCCTCTTCAATTCGGGCGTGGGTAACCCAACCGCACCATCAATTGCGGTAAGTGGGGAACGAGCTGGCTCCGTTAGGCAAGCGGGGAGGCGTAAAGTTTTATCGCCTTTATAAAGGGAAAAAGCCCCCTCCTTTCTACCCATGCCTTCTTCTACTTCTGCTCGCCCCTTTCCTTTCGCCCGAGCCATAGCGCCCAAGCATTCATCCTCCCCGCCAAAAAAGTTCCTCCGAAAATGTCCGGATCCGGAGCAGGAGGCAAGTGGATGACCTCCTCTGTCCATGAGAAGGATATAAAAATGCTACGGGCGGCCGGATATCTGGCCAAGAAAACCGGCCACCATCTTCCAATGGCGGGACAGATTGTCCCTACTCCGGAGCCCCATGAGAGAGTTGTTTTCCTCCCACATTTCGTCCGCGGGCTCGGGTTTCCCCTCCACCCTTTTGTTCGCGGCATCATGTATTACTACAGGATTGATTTTCACGATCTATCCCCCAATTCCATCCTCAACATCTCGACATTTATTATCGTGTGCGAGGCCTTTCTCCGTATTTCGCCACACTTCGGGCTATGGCTCAAGATCTTCAACGTGAAGCCCAAAGTGGTGAGCGGCGAACACGCCGAGTGCGGAGGCGCCACGGTGAGCAGGATGCCCAAGGTCACATGGCCGACAGGTACTTTCAATGACTCCATCAAGGAGTGGCAGCAACAGTGGTTCTATATCACTAAGCCGCGCGGCAAAAAGTGGGCCGCTGCTCCTGAGTTTCGATCCGGAGCCCCTCTGCCGCTCACGTCCTGGCCCAAGAAGGGCTTTAACTAGTCTTCATCTGATGAACTGTCAATGATTCAGGCGCGCGTCAAAGGTATGGAGGAAAAAGCCATCAGGCTTGTAGACGTGGTCCAGGTGATGCTGGTCCGCCTGATCTTTCCTTGCCAACACAGAGGTTGTGATGTGTGGGAGTTTGACCCGGCCGAGCACCAGACCCTACGGGAGCTTTTCGGCTCCTCGCACAAGGACATCTGGAAGGTGCCCTTTAAGTCCGGCAAACCATGGCCGGACTCTGCCGCAGACCGTGGGTACCAACTGTCCCACCCTTGATCCGTTAAGTCGTCATCATATCTGGGTTATTTGCATATCTTCGTTGATATGTCCCAAAGGAGATGTTTTTAACGCGTCTTTCCACGATTGCCTCAGGGGTGGACGAAGGTGGCGGAGCGGATCCATTGTTCGGCCCCGCTGCCGGAAGAACCGGCGGGACCTCTTCTGACGAAGATGCTGGTCCCAGCGCCCTACCAGGCGCCGAAGAAAGAGGCCAGCAAAAAGGCCAAGGAGACCAGGAGTGGTCTCCATCGTCGTGGTGCTTCGGACACGAAGTCCGAAGACTCCAGCGACCCTCCCTCCTCCGAAGAGAATGAGGAGGGGAAGAGGATGAGGAAGAGGAAGAGGAAGAGGATGAGGAGGAGGAAGAGCCCGAGCCCCTACGAGGGGGAGGAAGAAAAGGGCAACCTCCTCATCCTTAGAGGCAGATTCGCCTAAGAGGGGAAGAACATCCGTCCCCAAGGCTTCCACCACGACCACCGGTAGCAGCCCGTAGTGGGATCCCAGGGCCCAGCCCCTGGCGAAATCGTAAGCGCACGAAATCCGAACATATTCATGCATCCCGAATTTGCTAGAATGTAGTATTTTGATTTGCACCATACTTTTTACAGTCCGGCGGGGTCTCCGGCCCAACAGGCCTCATCAGAGGACTCGTTGAGTTCCGATGCCTTGCAAAGTGAGACCCCTCCCGGGGCCCCTTCCCCAAAGCCTGGTTGTGACACCGAGGTGTCATCCAAAGAGGACCTGAGCCAGGGGGGCATACCTTGGGGGCCAGACGCACGGGAGCGGCGGTTCCCACGAATGTCAACGACGAGGGCGATCGTGGATCCGGCCCGCAGCCGGACACGGTCCCGGAGGCCCCTAACGCTCCGAGATTAGGCAGGCAGCCCCTCTTGACTGGATGGGGCGATCCTACTCAGCCTGTGACCTCCGTCCAACCAAAGGTGTCTGGCGGCCTATCGACAGCACTAGAGAGTGCGTCCATCATTGATGAACACCGCGCCCTTACGGGCGTGGTGATAGAAAAGATTCAGGCCGCCGAGAGCGGACTGAATGAATCCTGCGTTAGCGTTATAAAAGGATTGGAGGTATGTGTAGAAGACTGTCATAGTATAGATAGTAGCCCCTGATACACTATTCGGAGAGGACAGGATCCGGACAGGGGATCAACTTCCCATCTCAGGAGACTTAGTTATTGATATATATATATATATATATATATATATATATATATATATATATATATATATATATATATATATATATATATATATATATATATATATATTTTGTGAATCAGATGTCTGCATGATCGCCTCCTCTCATCTGGAAGTGTGGGACTCAAGCGAGTGCAAAGGGTCAAGAGGAACTCGGCCGAGTGAAGAAGCAGCTGGAGGATAAACAAGGTTTGCTTTGAAACTTGTAGTAAGTGTTAGCATAAGTAAGTAGTTGTGACTATCTGAAAGCATATATATTGCACGCTCCAGGGGCGAATGCCGAAATTGAGGCGCTCAAGAAGGCTATTGCCTAGGCCAAAAAGAATGCGGTCGTGGAGCGGACTCTCCGTGAGAAACACGAGGCGAGGGTTGTGGAAGCTGAGTGAGAGCTTCAGGAGGCCGTAGGGAAAAACGAGAGCTTGGAGCAGAGTCTATCATGGAAAGAATCCAAACTCGCCCAAGCTCTCCAGACCACAAATGAGGCTCGGGAGGAAGCCCAGGCCGCGCTGAAGGATATTCAGGAGGCGCGGAAGATTGCGGCTGGTAAGGGGTTTTTCTTTTACAAAGTACCTTACACTCTTGCAGGGAAGATTCATGGTGACCCATCTGAATCCTAATTTCAGGGGCATTTGCGGATTTGCCGTGCAGCATATCTGACGTTGCCCAAATCTGCCGAGCTGAGAAGAAGGAAACTGCGGAGAAGCCCTTCTGGTCGCAGTATTTGGCACCGAATTATCTGGTGCCTTTTGTCGACCAACTCAAAAAGCTGATCAAACTGCATCAGGCGGCCAAACTACTCGTGAACGATTTGGTTATCCGGCTGTGGCCCGCCGAGCCCATACCGAGCAGTTTCTTTGGGCTCGTGAAACGGATTGGGAGGGCCAGCCCGTGGCTGACACGTCATTAAGCGGTCAGTTTGCATAGAAGGGGCACGAATGGCGTTTGCCCGTGCAAAAGTGCACTGGGGGAAGCTTGATGCTGAGAAGCTGATGACCGAGGGGCCGCCAGAGGGGAAGGAGCACCTCAAGCCCGAACTATATTATGATGGCGTCATGAAAGGCACCCGTCTCGTGGCCGAGGAATGTACAAAAGACATTATTTTTCCATGAAAGCAGTGGTGCTATCCTTTGTAAGGCAAAACAGAGTCACTTATATGTAGGTGCCTGTTATGTGTAAATTTTATTCCTGCGCGGCCGTTTAATATGTTAGTCTTGAGAGTTGGCCAGTCGTCGGCTTCTGCCCCCACGTAGGCACTATGGGGGTGTTCGGGATACACCTGAACG
This sequence comes from Aegilops longissima, assembly GCA_021605205.1. Classification (NCBI taxonomy): domain Eukaryota; kingdom Viridiplantae; phylum Streptophyta; class Magnoliopsida; order Poales; family Poaceae; genus Aegilops; species Aegilops longissima. The sequence goes on from CM038676.1 coordinate 34,666,166, forward strand.
CTCTTTATCCCATTCTTAGGTCCATGAAGGAGGTGTTCAGCACAACGAACCAGGCAATCGGACTATAGGGCTTTATTACTCTCACTTAGCTCGAGTATGGGCGGCGCAGCCCCTGGTGTTCGGAAGACCGCACGGGGGGCTCTAATAGCGCCTAATTGGTGGACCGGTCCTTCGCACGCTGCATTTTATTATGGCATTGTGCAGAATAAATCGTTAAAGATTTTACAACCTCTCGAACAGCTGAACAGCTCTCGCCTTATCATGATAGTCGGTTTGCGGCTTTCTCTACTGAGGTGTTCGTCCGGCAGAACCGGGACACAATCGCAGTAGTTCTCCCAGCGCTACCTTAGCCGATATTGCGGAACGTAAGGTACCAAAACATGGGAGCCGGGCAAACCCAACCAATGACCCAAGACATGATTCGGAGCTGATGCACATATTGCTATAAGTTCGGGGTGCCGAGCGACCGAAAAGGTGTTCGGACTTTAGTCGTCGTAGTACGGGTGCAAGGAAGCCCCTGACGCTCGTAGGCAAAACAGGATATTCGGATGCCACGATGACAAAATGTTATTGATAAATAACAGATAAGCATCCAATGACTCTACATGCTGTATTTAAGTAATACGTCTATGCGTTTGAGTATGATGCATGTTATAAAAGAGAGGCATGATGGCCGAACCTGTTGGCGCTGGGCGGTGGTTGGCTGTGCGCGAGTATAGAGGAATATCCGGATTATATTGGGTGGGGTGGAGATACCCCCTATGTGCGTCCGAGCTGATTCCAAGTTGCGGGTCCAGTTGTGCGCGAGGGTAAACATGCAAATAATGCTTAAGAGGCGTTCATGAGTAGTGGCTGAGCCGTGGGTGTGATCCGTCCGGCTTATGCCAAAGCGTCTGTATGAGCTATGGTTAGGTGTTGGTATCATGAAGTAGTTCGGACTCCCTTGTCGGTGTCCGGGAGTTCGACTGTCGAATTTAAGTTTGATTGAAAAACCGTAACTCGCTGCTTCAGTGAATAAAGTAGCCAGATATTCTTTAGCGTCGAGGCGAAGCTCGGTCTTGACCGCAATTGTGACATTGTCACGTGGGTCTTGGGTGATAATGCGTTGAGTCACAGTGTATCCTGGCGGTGCTGAATAGCTACTGCCTAGAGGTATAAGACCGGAGGTTGGTTGTTATTTTTGGCTATCTGGAGACCATCTCCGGGGTGGCGGGGCCTAGGTGGCCTTCGCGCCTATTTGCGATACTCTAAAATGAATTTTTGGTTGGGTCCGATCCTTAAGTGATCGATCCCTAGACTTGATAATCTTGGCTTCATGCCCTGGGACCTCTTCATGCTCCTTCCAGCGTTGGCCTGCCGATCTGTTTAAAGACCCAGCATTCTCTATTGGTATGATTGGCTGCAGCTCCTGGGGTGCCATGAATTTGACATGGGCGGTCAAGTATGCGGTTCAAGCTGGAGGGGGCCGGGTTAAAATGTTGAAGTCTCTTCACCCACTCCACGGGTTGAGGATTACGGGCTCCTGTGCTGATCGCCGTTCCCTGGGCGCCATTTTTTGCCTTGGGACGCCTATATTTGTAGCACCAAGGTTTGTAGACTCTGTTCTTGTCCACTGATGCGTCCGGGATGCTCGCTATGTTGTTGTTTGGTGTGTAATGCTGGTCTTGTGTGCAGCCCCTTGTCGTAGTGTGCTGTCGCCGGGGTGTAGGCCTGCGTTTTGGGTAGTATTTTCTTTGGCGCTTGAGTCCCTATTCTACGGCCGACCGGGCCTTAGTCCATCTGTCTGCGAGCAGATCTTGGTCAGCTTGGAGCTGCTGCCGCTTCTTCTTCAGGCTTTTGGCAGTGGCTATAAGCCTGCGCTTGAAGCGTCCTTCTCTATGGGATCCTCGGGTACACCGAATTCGTCGTCACCGAGGCTCGCTTCGTCTTCGGAGGGAGGCATATAGTTATCATCCTCCAAGTATCCGTCTGGCGCCTGTTCGTCTAGGCTAACCAGCCCGTGTTCCTGTTCGGCTTGCTCGAAGGTGGGTTGATCAGGATCGTATTCCTCTTCGGCACCATCTGGATTTTCTTCTCCAGTGCCGGTATTGTTGTGGCGAGGCTTGGAGCGGTGCCGATGGCACCCGTGTTTTACTTTCTTCCCTGAGAGGTTATCTTCCATTGCCTCATCGCCATTGGTTTCTTTGGGAGTATCCACCATGTATATGTCATATGAAGAGGTGGCAGTCCAGCGCCCTTTGGGCGGTGGTTCCTGTTCTATTCCTGCACCTTCGTCTATACTGTCGGTGTCTTCAAAGTCGAAGGTAAGCACGTCGGTCAAGTCATCGACCGTGGCTATTAAGTGGGTGGTGGGTGGGTAACGAATTTCTTCGTCGCCGGCCTCCCACTCGAGCCGGACATAGTTCGGCCAGGAGTCTCCCGACAAAGAGAGAGAATTTAATGAATTCAGCATGTCTCCAAAGGGTGAGCGCTGAAAGATATCCGCGGCAGCAAACTTCATGACAGGAGCCTAGTCAGATTCGATGGGCACGAGTGCGCGCGGTCCGGAACACACTACCGGAGATGAGTACGGGGGTCCGGAGACATAGATACCTTTAGGGGGGAGTCTGTGTTCGGCTCCAACACCGAGGAGTGTGCGGCCTCCGGGGCGGGGTCCATCCAGCCGTCCTTGGAAGGCACGACTTGCTCTGGAACGAGGTCTGGTGCTGTAGCTGGTGCGATGTTCCGAATACTGTCCGACTGCCGATCTAGGTCATGCACGTCGTGATTGTTCGGCGCTCCTGACACGGGCCCGAATCCATCGAAGTTCAAGTCTCCATGGATGTCGGCAGTGTAGTTTAGGTTTCCAAACCTGACCTGATGGCCAGGGGCGTAGCTATCGATATGCTCCAGATGGCCAAGCGAGTTGGCCCGCAGTGCGAAGCCGCCGAACACGAAGGTCTGTATGGGGAGAAAAGTCTCGCCCAGGACAGCGTGGTCGAAGGTTGGAGAAGCCATCTAACCTTGCAGCGACGACATAGAGGAACTCTCAATGAAAGCACCAATGTCGGTGTCAAAACCGGCGGTTCTCGGGTAGGGGGTCCCGAACTGTGCGCCTAAGGCTAATGGTAACAGGAGGCTGGGGACATGATGTTTACCCAGGTTCGGGCCCTCTCGATGGAGGTAATACCCTACTTCCTGCTTGATTGATCTTGATGATATAAGTATTACAAGAATTGATCTACCACGAGATCAGAGAGGCCCAACCCTAAAAGCTAGCCTATGGTATGATTGTTGTTGATGATGATGATAATGATTCCTATGGACTAAACCCTCCAGTTTATATAGACACCGGAGAGGGCTAGGGTTACACAGGGTCAGTTTACAGAGAAGGAGATCTACATCCGAATCGCCAAGCTTGCCTTCCACGCCAAGGAGAGTCCCATACGGACACGGGACGAAGTCTTCAATCTTGTATCTTCGTAGTCCAACAGTCCAGCCAAAGTATATAGTCTGGCTATCCGGATACCCCCTTATCCAGGACTCCCTCAGTCGGGACGAGCGATGGTCTTTTCCTACCAATTTATCCCCCTAGGGGCATGCGTAGTAGTACTTTGCTTTGAGGGATAATAAACTTTTGCAATGAGTATATGAGTTCTTTATGACTATTGTGAGTCCATGGATTATACACACTCTTACCTTTCCGCAATTTGCTAGCCTCTACGGTACCGTGCATTGCCCTCTCTCACCTCAAGATGTGGTGCAAACTTCACCGGTCCATCCAAACCCCGTGATATGATACGCTCTATCACACATAAGCCTTATTATATCTTCCTCAAAACAGCTACCATACCTACTTATTATGGCTTTTCCATGGCCATTCCGAGATATATTGCCATACAACTTCCATCGCTTCCGTCTGATGACTTGAGCATTCATTGTCATATTGCTTTGCATGATCATATAGCTGACATAGTAGTTGTGACTTAGCCACCGTGCATCATTTTTCATACATGTTACGCTAGATCATTTGTGAAAGGCATTCATATAGAGTCATATTTCGTTATAGGTATCGAGTTGTAATTTTTATTTCTTTTGAGTTATAAGTAAATAGAAGTGTGATAATCATCATTTTAGAGCAGTGCCCTAGTGAGGAAAGGATGATGGAGACTATGATTCCCCCACAAGTCGGGATGAGACTCCCGACAATGAGAGAAAAAAAAGAGAAAAAGAAAAAAAGGGAAAAAAAGAAAAGAAAAAAAGAAAAGAAAAAATAAAAAAAATAAAAATAAAATAATAAAAGAGAGAAGGGGCATTGTTAGTATCCTTTACCACACTGTGCTTCAAAGTAGCACCATGTTTTTCATATGGAGAGTCTCATATGTTGTCACTTTCATATACTAGTGGGAACTTTTCATTATAGGATTAGATGCACACCCACTTAGTTTTCATATGGAGCTTTCATACACTTATAGCTCTTAGTGCATTCCTTGCATGGAAATCCCTACTCCTCATGTTGATATCAATTGATGGGCATCTCCATAGCCCGTTGGTTAGCTGCGTCGATGTGAGACTTCCTTAGTTTTTTGTCTTCTTTATATTTACCCCTATTGTCAGGACCCCGATCCTAAGTCACACCGATCTAGCATGTAACACATCATATCACTTTGCGGCCTTAGGCACGGTATTCCCACGAGTGCCACCTTACCTGGCCCGGGACCGTTTGCGCCTTTTGGCTCACGTATATGATAGTGTTGCTAGCATCCATATGACAAAGAACCCGGGCCAACATAACTAGTCGTAAACCCAAGGTGGCGCTAACTTACAGGGACATGCATACATGACCCAGCAACGAAAATGTCGATCAACAATGTATGAACCCAAGTTGTAGCATTCTACAAGGACATAAAGGAACAACGTGTGACATTTCCCTGACGGGATAGACACATGAACGAAGAAGGACACATGCCGACCAACGTAAGTGTTTCGGAGCACTAGCAAGCTACCATGGCTCAGTGGAAGCACCAGGAGACATTTCCCGGTAAGACAGGATACCGAGAATCAACAACTAGGTTGTCGGATCCCACATCTATACCAAGAATTTCAAAGCATACACACAATATGCTCGATATGTGAAAATACAACATGGCATCACAACAAAAATCTACAACTCAAAGTATTTATTCAATAGGCTCTGGGGAGCCAAGTATTACAAACATGGGTCTCATGATCCAACATACAGAGCATACAAGAAACGGAAGCATAACATGTCTGAGTACAGACAACTACAAATGAAAAAGGCTGAGAAGCTTGACTATCTACAAGACCCTCCAAAGGGTACAAGATCGTAGCTGAGGTAACAAGCTAAACGTCGAAGTCCACGCGGAACTACTAGCGAGACTGAAGTCTCTCTGCAAAACATAAATTAAGCAAACATGAGTACAAATGTACCCAGCAAGACTTACATCAGAACTAACTACATATGCATCAGTATCAACAAAGGGGTGGTGGATTATAACTGCAGCAAGCCAGCTTTGACTCGGTGGCTATATTGAACTATGACTTCAAGTAACTCTTTTGAGGTGGCACACACGAGTCCGCATATTCACCACATCAATACACCACTATGGATCCACTTCCGTCTCCCTACGAGAACGTCATACATAGCACTCACGCTTATCTTGCGCATTTTAGATTATCCACTTTCACTTGTCTATGAAATGTATAGGCGACCCAGAGGTCCTTTACCACAGACGCGACTATTCGAATAGATGATGTTAACCCTGCAGGGGTGTACTTCTTCACACACGCTCTCACCACTTACCGCCATGTACACATCATGTATCTCGGCAACCTTCAAGCGGAAGCCTGGCGAGGGTGTCGGCCACGACCTGACTAAACACACAAGTCTCTAGTCGAGGTTTATCGCCTATTCAAGTTCCATACGCAGGGAGTCCGGCCGAAGTTTCCAAATACGGCCTTGAATGATATGAGCAGCGTTCCCGAGGCACCAAACGGGCGTCCCGGTACACCGTGCCATGTGCCTACCGCATCACAACCCACCCATCGGGTCAGCGCTGCGCACGGCCTCCAGCATACTACAAACACCAGAAACTACTTGCAACTCCTGGATAGAGGACATGGGCGATTAATAAGTCGAGAGAGTTAATTAAGGAGCCCAATGCGTGGTAGTAGCTTTTCATGGATCGCAAACATAGAACTCAGTTCCTGAGGACGGTTTCAATAAGACAACCCACCATGTATTCCTACGTGGCCTCTCACCACTACCTTTACAAAATCATGTTCACACAGTTAGCTCTCAACAGTAGGACATGTTCACCACATTCCAATTCATCCCCGATGAATCAGACCTAACTCAACTCTAAGCAGTAGCGGGATGACAACAAGCATGACTGAGTAGGTACATCAGGGCTCAAACAACTCCTACTTGTGCTAGTGGGTTTCATCTATTTGCTATGGCAATGACAGGTCATGCAGAGGAAAGGGGTTCAACTACCGCAACATGTAACAGTTGAAACATTGTTGTCCTAATGAAATAAAAGAGAGAAAGAGCGAGAGGGTGGAATTGTATCAGAGTGAACAAGGTTTTTTTTCTTGCCTGGCACTTCTGAAGATAATAATAGCTCTTCATCGGTGTCATCAATCTCATCATTGGAACCACGTCTACTGAGGGGGAACAATTATCGGCAACAGAGAGGAAACACAATCAATGTAATGCGGCAATATGATGCATGATAATGACATGGCAATATGCTGTGATTTGAGCTAATGCAAGTAGCGATTATTTAAATGGAGTTGGTTTGAATCAAAGATTCAAATTCAAACTCCATATGTGATGGTTTAAATGCCCTTTATTTGATTTGCTCTAAACAGTAGCCAAAAGTTGTTCTAACATGCATGAAAATGGTACAGATGGAAAGATTGGATTTTTATGATCCTTTTTCATATATAAACTATTTCATTTGGAGCTATGGTTGAATTTCTATGAATTTCTGAAGTTTTAACTATTTTCTGGAATTTTCTGAATTAGTTTTAATCCAGAAAACAAATACTGTGTCAGCACGACGTCAGCAAGTCAACGGCCATACAGGGCCAAATCTGACAAGCGGGTCCCACCGGTTAGTGAGACAGGGTTAATCCCGTGTTGACTTGGACTTTGACCTGCTGCGTGGCCCACTGTCAGTGTCTAGGTGCGGTCCAGCTGGCGGGGATTAGTGCTAATGACCCCACTACGTCGGCTGTCGCCGAAGTTCAGCCGGCGGCGACCAAAACCGCGACGGCAACTCGCCGGACTTGTGCTATGAGTGGTGGCTGTACGCACGGAGACCATCGGGGCGTATCCCGTGCTCGCCCGCATCGAGTAGTGGTCACAACGAGGCTTGTGGTGGCCGGAGTTGACGCCGGCGAGCTTGGCTGTGGCGGCCGTAGCTCAGGCAACGACGGGTTTGGCAATGCAGTGCACTAGGAGAGGCGCTGGTGTGTGCTATGTGCTCCTGGTGAGGTATGGGGCTCGGTTCCGTGCTCGGAAGTGAGCTGCAGTGGCCATGGCCACGACGACAAGGAGCCACGGCGACGGAAGGCTCATGGGACGACGGGGATCCTAGCTAGAGGATGAGCGCGGCGGCGGGGAAAAGGGCGAAAAACAGAGGAGCTCACAGCGATTTCAAAAAGGGGGTCATCAAGCTCAGGGAGGTCCTGGCGGCGTCGAATCGACCGGAGGAGAGCTCGGGTGCCGGCGATGAGGACGAGGCCGGGGACGATGATGCGAGGCTCTTGGTGTCGCGTTCGTTGATGGAGAGCTTCAGAGCGAAGAGACCAAGCTCACAAGCACGACGGGCAGTCGAGGGGACGGCAGGGAGTGCGTGGCCAGTGAACGGTGGTGACAGGCGCTCGGGTGATGCGAGGGAGAGAACCAGGGGAGGGGAGAGAGAGCAAGGAGCGTGGGAGAGGAGAGAGGGGCCTCGGGGCATCTCCGTGGCATGAGAAGGGGCTCGGGCGCACCTCAGTGGCAAGCAGGAGGTGGCCAGGGGCGAGCGCGGGAGCGACACGGCGTCGTCCTCCTGGCAGAAGCTAGGAGACAACTGGCAGGGGAGGTGGGTTGCTGGGCTGCACAGTAACGGGCCGGCTAGGTGTCTACAGGTATGTCCTTTACTCTCTCTCTCTCTCTTTACTGTTTTACTATTTCTGTTTTTTTTTTCTAATTATTTCTTTCTGTTATGATTTGATTCACAGACCAAATCATTTTTAGGTTCATGAAAAATAATTGTGTGATCTATTTGGAGTCATCTCGAGGCACACAACATTTTCCAGATTTTTCGGACTTCTAAACTAATATTTATGAATATAACTCCAACTCAAATAATGTATGGATTAAATCAAAGGCCCAGGAAAAATACTTTTGGACCTTCAAAAATATTGGTTTGAATTTTATTCTTGACAATATTTTTCAAAGCTAAAAAGGAACATTTCCCTGGAACATTTGAAGAAATTTTGGGTTGATCATTAAAACTATCTTCTAAGGCTTCTGGAAATTCCTCAATTCAAATTTCTTTAAATTTAAACATGATAATCAAGCAAAGATAGGCAAAGGCTGATCTAGGGCTGTGAGAACTCACCCCCACTAAAGAACAATCTCGTCCCCAGATTCAAGACGTGAAGTAAGAAGATAGAGGGGACACAAAGCTGGCACAATCTTCACGATCCAGCTGACATGTTCAAAGATGTTGATTCATGGACTCAAATTGATCTTGATGTCTTCGCTTTAGAGATCTTCACCCAACATGATGATGACAGAAATAAACTCTATCGGAAAGAATCATTGAAACTCTTCATACCAGGCTAATGGCAATTCACAAACGATCATTTGAAGTAATTCGAAGAAATGGCATACTCAGCATCACTAACTTGGGATGATTCCAAAGGAAGCAAAAACAATCTTTCTCGGGTCCATGGCAGCAACTTACACCAAGTGCACATGAATTAGAGTAAGTCACATCTTTCATCTAACATATGCTTCATATACGGAACATGAAGATAACGCTTATAAAGTTTCCAATACTAGCTGGATGTTCAACACGAATCACGGAGATGATAAAAATGTTGCTGATGGGCTCAACAACAATTCATCCAGGTTTCCATATAAGTGGAATTCCACAGTTATGTGAACAAGGTGATAGCATCGGTCAGACCCAAAGGATATAATGGTGTATGCTCGAGGAAACAACCAAGAGTAATACAACATTACGAATATCGTTGGTTCTGGTTTGATTTGAGGATAGCCCATGCTCAAATCAAAAGTTGGATAAGATGATAGGTCCATTAACTGATCACGAGGGTCAATCAATGAAAATACCATCTTTCTTCAACACACATACACAAAAGATATCCCTCTCAAATGAACTAGGCTGGGCAAAGCTTTTATCTTCCAACCCTCCAAGTTGTAGTTTATCTTAACCTACTCGCTCTGGGGTATCCGACACAAATTCTTGGAGAAGGGGTTGTCACAAGAACCAACTTGATCACGAACTCAACATAGCGGTCAGGTGACAACCTGGTAATACTTACGAGAAGATATTCGGAAAATCGCGAACCACCGATATGTTACTAAGCTCGAGAAGAATCTTGATTTTCAGGGTAAGATAACATGATCAAAAGAGCGAGGGTTTGACATAATCCCAACTCATTATATCGAAGAGTGCACCAAGAAAATGGACTAGATAGCACAATCTATCTTAGAATGATGATTCAGTAACCAACACGCTAAGAATGAAATTTTTGTCCTTTAACTACCAAGCAACGAGGTTGCTAGGAGTATTGATTTTACACATCACGAGTCATCTGTCGGCATTCCGGTTACAACAACTCGGGGACCGAGGAATGAATAATGATGGCAAGAGGTATCACTGTATCAAGAGTTCATAGGATGGTGTGCAATTCCTATGATATTCTTGATACAAAAGATGGTAATACTCCAAGGTAGAACAGAACAAAATTGAATTGCATTTGATCTGCAGAATAAATCTACTTTGACCCAATCCTGGATATGGATGAGGTGTTGGGGTTTGTTTCTCCTAGTCATTCCGAATAGAATGGCTTGACGGACCACAAGAATAATAGGCATCGATGAACATAAGGGCATGACTACTCCTGACTATCAATTGATAGACGGGTCAGAATAGAACTAAAGAGGGACAACTCAAGGAACATATAACTTTCTGAGTTGTGGATGCATAGATTAGTATGTCGAACCAAGTTCAACAGGTTTCTTCTGGATAACCCATGCAGAGAGGTAGGTTTGGCAGAGTCGTAATATAGAATGGGGAACTTATCGAGAGCACTCTTGTTGTGATATTTTGGTTCAAAGAACTTCTGCCATAAGTAGTTCATGGTATTTGGAAGAAGGAAATACCATGGACCTCGAGGACTATCGCAAAGGTCACTAATATCCTAAAAGAACTAGCAAACATTATCAACATGAAGTAAGTAGGGTGAATCTTTGGTTTAAAACCCAGGAATAGAATGCCTACTAACTAAATGGCATCATGGGATGCTTTTCGAGAATGACGGCCAGAATCATCACACTGAAACACAAAACATGGCTAGATTACTAGGTGATTCCCTAATACACCTAGTGTCATAACAATATCTCCAACATATATGTCGAGGGAATAGAGTACCTCAACTCACCGATTAGTGTGGCTAAACTGGCTCAAAGAAACATCAGAAATTGAAGGAAGGGATTTACAAAATGCATCAGACTATTTAGAAACATGGGACGACTCGGACAACATAACAACTGTGAATTCTCAAAAATATTTGGGACATTCTACAAAAATGGTGGCATAACCAGTCAGAATCACAATATCAAGGTTCTGAGACAAACTATGAACACACGGAAGTAGAAGAGACTAAACTGAGGCTTGAATCCATCTATGCTATAAGTCTACGGATTAGTAACACGTGCACCTGCACGGGCTAGTAATCACAAAATAAATGAACAGTTTTAGTAAACATGATTATTTATTATTGCAACAATTCAAGAGTTAAGAACAACTTACTTATATCATTGGTGGAATGTATGATGCTTTTTTATGACATTTGTTAGGAGAAATCATTGTGTTCCATTAACTATATGTTTCCATCCAATCGTTTTACACATATGCTTTAGTACCTCTCTCATAGAGTTATTTTTCAAAAAAAATTGCAGGGATTGGATTTCTTAGGGATTTTCCCAAATAGGTTCGTTTTTATTTGTATGATTTTATATCATGGCTTATTGTTAGTATTTTTTTGCACTATATTTCATATTTAATATTCATTGATTTCAGTCACTTGTGAAAAATCATTCATTTTAGTCATATGAAATTTTCAATGATTACAGACATTGACTTCCTTTGCTTTTACTTTTTTTGCATGCCCTTTGTTTTTCCTATTGTTTTTGGAATTTTGTAAAAAAAAGAGGTTGCTGTGTACTCATTCCGGTGGTGTGTTTACTATGGAAAAGGTCATTATTTAACCCATGAGAACATGAACCATTTGTTTTTCGCATCTCACATACAAATTGTACTTCATTTTTTTCTAACTACCATGTAAAGGAAGTGAGAAATACAAAATAAGGATTTCTGTGCATCATACATGATAATGTCAAATCGTTAGAACGGATAACACATTCCTTCTGTCAGTGCAAACAAAATACTTCCTTGAACTACACATAGAACCTATTTCAAAAATCAAATTATATTAACATATTTGAATTTGTAGCCTTGACAAAATAGAAAGTGGGATACCTACCAAATCAGGAACGTTTCCCACACCTTGCATGGGAACAACAGCTGACAAATTTCATGGTTAATATGTTTGGCTTACCATCTTGATTCCATTATATGATTACTTGCATGAACAAAAACTGAAACTGTCTTAGCTTCCAACACAGGGTAAAGTGATAGGTGCAAACTGGAATGACTTATATAGTGTGAGAACTCCTTTGGATTCACTCATAATGGTGATGTAACAGAGCAATATAAATTTAAATAGCATATAATTTGATCACCTAACCAATTCTAAGTGGCATTAAGTTCCTCAGAGTAAACCACGAATAACTTAGACTTACAAAAAATAAGGATCTTTCAATAGAACAGTAGCAGAGGTATTAAAACCTGCAGTTTCAGGAGGTGGCATAGGGAGGTAGAGTTTGCCTTACACTGGCATGCTGCCCATATATCATAAAAGTATCAACAGGTTGGAGCTACTGTTTCAACACATCTGCCTACTACAGAAATATAGGCATACATAATTACATGCGTATATACATATGCAAAGACGACATCACCTCTTGTCTTGAACTTGTAATGGTTTTGTGTCACTTTTGCACTGGTTCCCTCGGCAGAAGAACAATGTCAGTGTCAACAATAGTATCTGAAATTTCAAGGTATATAAAAATCAAAATCACCCCCGAATGCTCTTCTTGTTCTTAACATAAATAGAGAACAATTTGATCTTGAGGAAATGATGAATAATTCATTAAAATGTGTTACTGCAAGCATTCTTGCCCCCATGTTGAACCCTGATCCAAAATGGCTTTGCTCACAGATCCGAATATTAACATAAGATAGAAGAGAACTCCCAATCAACTTATATGTGGTACCGAGGCAAATTTAAAAGCTGCAAGAAGGGAACTTTAGATCAACCAATATATAATTTGTACTGGAAAAACTGTGAGACAGCCAATTAATTAAGAGTGACAATGGATATAATAAATCAAAGAAGAAAAACAACTAAGCCAATGACACATTATATTTATATCTCTATAGGTTGGTGGCCCAGTCTGAGCAGTCAACAAAAACTAACATGGTGAGATTACAGAAAGAAAAGTTTCAGTGTGCTACGATCCCAAAGATTGTACATGGATGATGCAAGTTACAGTTGCGTACTCGGTAATCATAAGAAAACGTGAAAAAACAGAGATGCACTACATTACCTTTGACCAAGATGATAACGACCCACACCGGTGGCACCACCAAAACTACACCTGCTTCTGGGTCTCAATCTGGATGCTCCCGGTAGAGCAGTGCATCAAACTCGATGAGACGTCTATATTTGGACTGATTCGAGGGCATCAACCTAGGTACAGGCCGCTGCGCCTGGTAGTACTCGGAATCAAATATCTGGGACGGCTGTACATGGAGACGGGTAGGGAACTTGTAAAACATTCAGTCTAATTGATGAAAAAAATACGTTTATATAGCGGTCTGATTACGTACGTGCTTGCTGCATTAAGAATGATTGGTATGAAAACAGGAAAGAAGAAAAACAACTAAGCCGTAGCATGGACGTGCATGTTAATGTCATGGAGATGAAAATCAACAAAAACATATTATATTTGTCTCTCTACAGGCTGATGCCTTACCCTGAGGAATTCGACAAAAACTAACGTCATGAGCATTATGAAAGTAAATGTTCCTGTGCGTTAGTATCCCAAAGATTATCCATGACAGGATGTAGCTGGTTGCACTTGCCCAATAGGTAAAAGTGATATATAAACAGTGGATAAACGGTGATGCAGTGCCTTGCACCAACCTGATAATGACAGCCGCAGTGGCATGAACAAAACGGCCGATGCTTCTCAATCTCACTCTGGACGCTCCGGGTACAGATCAGCGCGTCGGACTCGACGGGCACATCCAGATCGGGACTAACTCAAGCGCAGCAACCTAGGAATAGGATGCTGCTCTTAGTAGGACTCCGGAAAGAATCAAAGACTGCTGACGGACGCACATGGAGTCAGGAACTTGGAATACACTGAGTCTGGTCGATGAAACAAATGCATCTATCAAGTGGCATGATTACTTATGAGCTTGCTGTTGACATGGAATCGGATGTACGCAGTTCTGATCCCTCGCATAGGCAGAGGACACCATATTTTCTATCTTCACGGGAAAACAAACCGACATCTGCAACCGCTACGGCCGCACATGGAGATGGATTAGGAACATGGAATACATTGAGTCTGATTGATGGAAAAAATACATCTATTTAGTGGCCTGATTACTTACGTGCTAGCTGCTGACATTCAATCGGATGTATGTTGTTCTGATCCTTCGCATAGGCAAAGAAGACCATAGATTTCTATCTTCAGGGGAAAATAAACCGAGACCTAAAAAATACCTTTCAGATATACATGTGGTGTCATGGTGGAATTGACTGCCAGGAAGCAGTGATGGCAGGGGGGCGGGGAAGATGGGGGAACGGTGGTTACTTGATCTTTGAGGCGAGATGGAGGAGACGTGAGGGAAAGAGGAGAAAGACGTGAGGGAAAGAGGAGGAAGACATGCGGAGGAAAGGACTGTTTCTACACGGATTTGTCAATGTTCCCTTGGCAACGTGTGGAAAATAACTCTAGGAGGTAGGTGTGGGACATCATGCATGGACCCTGGCAACGTGTGGAAAAACTCTGGAGAGGTAGTGGGACATCATGCATGGACTCTATATACATCTAACGACTGTCAATAACTATTAAGTAGATCGAATGGACAATAATCTAATTCTCAAGGTTTACCGTGGTGTCTTGGTTGGTGCTTCCAATTAGTAAATATAAGATGCGATCCTATAGGAGAAATAGGAGAAATGACAAGCCTAGTCCTTAACCCCCGTAGAAAGAAGAGGGTGACTCAGATAAGAAGCGCATAAGGTCTAAGGATTAAAAAGAGCCTTACGTTCCCATCCACAATCAATTCCCTTATATAACTAAAGCATTTCTATACTCGACTTTGACCAGTTTGGCTTGGTAATCCTAAAGGCAGTCAGGCTCTGATACCTAAGCTGTCAGGATCCCAATCCTAAGTCACAGCGATCTAGCATGTAACACATCATATCACTTTGCGCCTCATGCAAGGTATTCCCACGGGTGCCACCTTACCTGGCCCGGGACCGTTTGCGCCTTTTGGCTCACATATATGATAGTGTCGCTAGCATCCATATGAAAAATAATCCGGGCCGACATGACTAGTCCTAAACCCATGGTGGCGCTAACTTACAGGGACAAGCATACATGACCCAGCAATGAATATGTCGATCAACAACGTATGAACCCGAGTCGTAGCAAGCTACAAGGACATAAAGGAACAACATGTGACATTTCCCCGAAGGGACATACACAGGAACGAAGAAGGACACATTCCGGCCAGCGTAAGTGTTCCGGAGCAATAGCAAGCTACCATGGCTCAGTGGAAGCACTAGGAGACATTTCCCGGTAAGAGAGGCTACCAAGAATAAACAACTAGGTTGTCTGATCCCACAAATACCAAGCATTTCAAATCATACACACAATATGCTCGATATGTGCAAATATAACATGGCATCAGAACAAAACTCTACAACTCAAAGTATTAATTCAATAGGCTCCAGGGAGCCAAGTATTACAAACATGGGTCTCATGACCCAACATATAGAGCATACAAGCAATGGAAGCATAACATGTCTGAGTAGAGAGAACTACAAATGAAAAAGGCTTAGAAGCGTGACTATCTACAACACCCTCCAAAGGGTACAAGATCTTAGCTGAGGTAACAAGCTAAACATTGAAGTCCACGCGGAACTACTAGTGAGACTGAAGTCTCTCTACAAAACATAAATTAAGCAAGTGTGAGTACAAATATACCCAACAAGACTTACATCAGAACTAACTACATATGCATCAGTATCAACAAAGGGGGTGGTGGAGTATAACTGCAGCAAGCCAGCTTTGACTCGGTGGCTATCCTGAACTTGGACTTCAAGTAACTCTTTTGAGGTGGCGCACACGACTCCACATATTCACCACATCAATACACCACTATGGATACGCTTCCGTCTCCCTACGATAACACCATCCATAGCACTCACACTTATCTTTCGCGTTTTAGAGTATCCACTTTCACTTGTCTATGAATTGTATAGGCAACCCAGAGGTCCTTTACCGTGGACGCGGCTATTCGAATAGATGATGTTATCTCTGCAGGGGTGTACTTCTTCACACATGCTCTCGCCACTTACCGCCATGTACACGTCATGTATCTTGGCAACCTCCAAGCGGAGGCCTGGTGAGGGTGTCGGCCAAGACCTGACTAACCACACAAGTCTCTAGTCCTGGTTTATCGCCTATTCAGGTTCCATCCGCAGGGAGTCCGGCCGAAGTTTCCACACACGGCCCCGAACGATGTGAGCAGGGTTCCCGGCGCACCAAACGGGCGTCCCGGTACACCGTGCCACGTGCCTACCGCATCACAACTCACCCCTCGGGTCAGCGCTGCAACTCTTGGACAGAGGACATGTGCGGTTAATAAGTCGAGAGAGTTAATTAAGGAGCCCAATGCATGGTAGTAGCTGTTGACCACATGTAGGAACTGAGGAGGTTTCAATGAGACAACCCACCATGTACTCCTACATGGCCTCTCACCGCAACCTTTACCAAATCGTGTTCACACACTTAGCTCTCAACAGTAGGACATGTTGACCACATTCCAATTCATCCTGGATGAATCAGACCTGACTCAACTCAAAGCAGTAGCAGGCATGACAACAAGCATGAATGTGTAGGCACATCAGGGCTCAAACAACTCCTACTCATGCTAGTGGTTTTCATCTGTTTACTGTGGCAATGACAGGTCATGCAAAGGAAAGGGGTTCAACTACCGCAACATGTAACAGTTGAAACGTTGTTGTCCTAATGCAGTAAAAGAGAGCAAGAGCGAGAGGGTGGTATTGTATCAGAATTAACAAGGGGGTTTTGCTTGCCTAGCACTTCTAAAGATAATAATAGCTCTTCATCGGTGTCATCAATCTCATCGTCGGAACAATTACCGGCAACAGAGAGGAAACACAATCAACGCAATGCGACAATATGATGCATGATAATGACATGGCAATATGATGTGATTTGAGCTAATGCAACTAGCAATGATTTAAATGGATTTGGTTTGAATCAAAGATTCAAATTCAAACTCCATACGTGATGGTTTAAATGACCTTTATTTGATTTGCTCTAAACAGTAGCCAAAAGTTGTTCTAACATGCATGAAAATGGTACAGATGGATATATTGGACTTTTATGATCATTTTTCATATATAAACTATTTCATATGGAGCTATGGTTGAATTTCTATAAATTTATGAAGTTTTAACTATTTTCTTGAATTTTCTGAATTAGTTTTAATCCAGAAAACAAATACTCCGTTAGCACGACGTCAGCAAGTCAATGGCCAAACATGGCCAAATCTGACAAGCTGGGCTCACCGGTTAGTGAGACAGGGTTAATCCCGTGTTGACCTGGACTTTGACCTGCTGCATGGCCCGCTGTCAGTGTCTAGGTGTGGTCCAACTGGCGGGGATTAGTGCTAATGACCCCGCCACGTCGGCTGTCGCCGGAGTCCGGCCGACGGCGACCAAAACCGCAGTGGCAACTCACCGTACTTATGCTACAAGCCGCGGCTGAATGCGCGGAGACCATCGGGGTGTAGCCCGTGCTCGCCCACATCGAGTAGTGGTCGTGGCGGGGCTTCACTACAAAAAAATACACTTTCGTGATGATACGTGTTTGTCATAGTAGGTCACGTTTTTTGTCGTGCATGTACATCCATGACGATTTTATCACAGAATCAAGATAGTCATACCCGTGCTGTGGTAGAAGTGTTCCATGACATTACCAAAATTATCATCACGGAAGTGTCCACTTCCATTACGATAAATCCCACGTCACATAAGTGCTTTCGTCAAAAGGGGACCGACACGTGGCATCCACCATAATGGAACGCCGTTAAGCTATCAGGTCCGGTTTTGAATCCGATAACCCATTAACAGCCTCGACAAATGGGGATTTTCCACGTGTAAAATCATCATGGGCCGGAGGAAACACGTGTCGGCTCACCGTTGGGACAGACGTCATCCACTCATTGGACCGAAGGCGCCTATGATACGGCGACATGTGGCACGACCCAATAGAGGCCCATTCCTGTGAAAAGGCCGGCCCGTTTGACTTGGTCAAAAGGTGGCGGGCCGGCCCACGGAAAGCCTGTTAACGGCCTGTTTGCATATAGCCCATTTACAGCCCGCTAATCCATGGCCCATTATGACCTCTCGGAATTAGGCCAATTAGCGTCATCTGGGCCGTCCAATATGATTCCAGCCTGTTTTAACTTCCAGCCCATGTGTGGTCCATGCCTTCTTTCGGCCAATATGAGGCCCTTTGTAACTCTTGGCCCATTAACGGCCTATGGTGAAACTGGCCCGTAATGACCAGTGTATCACTTTCTTCCCATTAACGGCCCGTTATTCCATTGGGCCGTTTCCAGCCCAAGTTATCTTTCGGCCTTTCGAGGGCCCATTTATTCTTGGGCTCATTTGCAAGATTCGTTACTTACGGTTCACATCGCTATTTTCGCTTGTGGGCCAAATTCAGCCCGTCGTTATAGTCGGCCCGTTTGTGGACCGTTAATCTGTTGGGCCATTTTCATAGCATCACCAAATACGGCCTATTAACGGCCCATTATGGTCAGCCCATAAAATGTATGATTTCCACTCTAGCCCGTGTATGGCCCACTGAAGGCCCGTACAAGGCCCATAGATGAGTCGTCCCGTACAAGGCCCATGGACCTACGAGATGTAGAAGGCCCATGGATCCAACGTCCCATTTAAGGCCCATGGATCTGACGGCCCACTGAAGGCCCATGGATCCGACGGCCCATGGATCGTACGGCTGTGGAGGGCCATGGTCAGTACAACGTTTGGGCGAGTTGGCCCCCCGTTTGAACGATATAGCATATTCGAAGAATTATCCTACTCTATACTATCACCTCTAAAAAACATACACTATAGAACAAAGAGACCAAGGCATAGAAACATAGAATAATCCTACACTATACAATAAAGAAATTACAGCCGATTATCCCCACTGGGCATTATGGTTCGGCACAGGTGATAATAAAGCATACACAAACATCAAATTACATACACTGGACAAATACAGCTCATACATCATGGACGCGCATCAACTTAACTCCATTCGAACTATAATCTCTTCAGAAAATAGGATTTGCCGGATTTAGATAGCACAAATTTCAGTCTGCAAAATCTCCAATTCCTTCGTGGTTACCTCAGTGCCTTGTTTAACTTTTTTGACTCCTGCATCTAATACCTGCATGTCCAGTCTCAACTTGTTGATTGTACGTTGGCAATCATGTACACGTTGTCTTGCAACCTCTAGTTGATGCTCGAGAACATCAGCACATTCCAATTCCAATCCATAATCATTCGGTAACGTTCATGCCGCACTGCTCGTAGATCTTTGTGTTGATCTCACTTCATCCTGAAATGTTTCTGTAAGTACAAATGACTAGGTCAAAAATATAGTTACAACAATGAAGCGAGCAAGACACTATTTTGTACTACATGGCAAAACAGGACTAACAATAATGTTACATGTCATGAAGCATAAGAAGGTGATATTTTAAAAATTATAAAAAATATAGTCTGTGTAGCCTGCATACAGAAATCTTTGTTAGCTCACCAGAGAAGTATGATGTTGGGGCCCAATCCAAAACACAGATAAGTTACAAATTTAGACAACACATTGAAGATAAGTAAGCAAGCATTTGGCCATTCTATAGCTCAATTAAAGTCATAGGGAGCATAATGAACAGCAGAGGGTTTCATACAAACATACTACTGCAAGCAAAACTATGCAATCATTAGCCTAGTATAAACTAGATTGTGAGCCTCACGCAATATTAGTTGGTTAATAGACTCCTAAGCTTCAGGCACACTTCGGCAGAGTAACTAAACGATAAGGCCTTTAATTATGTCAACTAATAGTTATACAAGTACCCAACATCAGGCATGATTCTTTGTGCATCTCATTAACCGAGGACAAATAAAGCAATTGAAAAGAGCAAATTAACTATGCCTAAAACAAACAAGGAATTGAACTATTGAGTTGCATACAGTGACTTACCTTAACAGGTTGAAGAGGCTCAGCGCAGCTCCTACTTCTCTTGCAAGGATCCTTCCTAACATCTTGTACATGGAAATCATCAATCTTATCTTCATTGCACCCCCTCTGCAAGGTGACACAAACTACTTACTCGTCTCCTTGGAAGATAAATATGCATACTTTCCAGTCTGTGAACACAAAAGGATGAGATTATAACCAAACAACACCACATAATGAAACATGCCACATCTCTTGCACTTGCACACAATGAAATGACCATTTGCTATGTATGCACTATGTAAAAACTAGGCATACCTTCCAACTGGATCTCCAGGTACTCTTGGAGAGCCTACTTTAGTGTACAACCAAACCTTTATGTCACCTATGAGTTAGACAAGGCCCCACTACAACAGCCCTTAGTGTTTAAATCGTTGACAAGCTCTGTTAGAGTGTTAGGTCAAGAACAACAAGTAATCAAAGCAAACAGTCCTAGTATGGCTGGCTGATGCAAACAAGCAATTGAACAGATGTGTGAGCAAATCATACATATCAAGAAAAGAGGCAAAGAAGGAGGCTTAAATACCATGACTTGACTGACCAGATTTAAGGGGCATTTAAACATCATGTGCAACGTATGAACTAACATAAACATTGTATATTCCAGATTCTACAATGGAATGCACATGTATTAGGTTATGCCATGTATGATGATGCCTAAATGTACATTATAGCAGGCAGGAGTGATTCATCATGGCACGCACAATTGAATTACAGGTTAAGGGCCATTTCGATTCCGCCTTTCCAGGGCTTATTGTCAAAATAAGCCATAAAAGATGTAGATAAGCCATTTTTGAGTTATGGGCTTGGGCTTAACTAATTTCGTGTTGGAGGGGGGTGTTTCGGGTAGAACCTCACTAAAAATTGAAGGGAAGGAGATAGTGAAATGACTCTGTTGTCTGCCTATATTACACTTAAAATGCAACTGCTGACGCCCGTATCACACCTGGCCCTCAAGTAAAAACAAACACGCAAGCGTTCATTGCCCTGCCCACTTGCATCTCCTCTCCCCTTTCCCTCTACCTTGATCCCCTACCTGCAGCACTAGGGTTCCTCCAGCAAGCCGTCGCCACTGGTCCCATCTGGACTGGTCCTCGATGATGCTATGTCCAGCTAGGCTATATGGCCGGCAGGTAGGGGCAAATCTCCCTGGCTGCTATATGATGCTTTCAGGTGGTGCTGCTATATGATAATAACCAGCCACTTGGACCATCGAGTTTCAATAAATAATTGTTCTTCATTTAAATGTGGGTCATGCGTTCTTCATTTAAATTAGGCAATGGGATCTCTATGAAAAACATTGACCAAAGTAGACTGTGCCAAGTAGATGGAATGTTTGTATTTGCATTTTGAGCAAATAGTGATGGTTTGTTTTCCTATCATATTAATTACTTTACTGGTTTCAATTTGTGATGTTTGCAAGTCAAATTAATTTTCATATGGGCAGCAAAATGAAAAAATATAATGCAATCTAGACTTTCCACTGATCACACCAAAGATAAGCTGAAAACGCAGTGAAAAGAACTGGTTGGCTTATTACATGGAGCTTATATTCACAGGTGCTTATTTTCTTAGGATAACTCGTAGTAACTGTCCCTAAGAAACTTGGCTAATAGAACTAACATACAAATAACATGTCAAGATGATTGCAATGGAGGAGTGACGTACCATAGCACACTGTATAGGCTCACCGCTGCCTCTCATTTTTTTGCGATGTTCCATGAAATTGCCACATACATCTTGTACTTTTTCATTGTGTAACCCTATCTACAAGTTGACACGGCTAATTTCAGACATATCTACATGATACTACATTGCATATCCCTTGCGCATATTTAAACCACCAATTAACGATTGTGTGCGTAGCATAAACTAGCCATGACTCTGTGTGCTGGACTAGCAGGCACTCTAAGGTAACCTAATGTAGTGCACTGGAATTCCTACATGCCACCTACGATTTTGTGTAATGTACTACCTCTGTTACTAAATATATGTCTTTGTAGAGATTCCAGTATGGACCATATACAGATGTATATAGATGCATTTTCGAGTGTAGATTCACTCATTTTGCTCCGTATGTAGCCTATAGTGGTATCTCTAGAAAGACTTATATTTAGGAATGGAGGTACGAGGTAGTATCATGTATGACATCTACATATCTAATTTAGCAGCCAGTAGTAGAAATCATTGTCTGCACAAAGGGATTACTGGTCGAAAATCCTAGCAAAGCACGCAGGTAGGCACAGAACAATACAAGAGAGAGAGACACACTTACAAGATCACAGCAATGCCTTAGTCCAGGATCTTGGTTGGCCAAGCTGTTAGATCCAGAAGAAACATTGTCCTTGTAGTTTTTGCCAGCTGCATAACAGGTAACAGTGACCGGTTAGTATATTTGAAGTACATCGGGCAGGTGATGCTGGACGGGTTTAAAGGTGACAAGTACCTAGGCCGTGGAGGGTGCTTGGCATCTCTCCAGACGGTGGGAATCAGGTTAGAAACGTCAAGGGTGATGACGCTGCACTGGCTGTCGGGGTCCGGTAAGGTGATCTAGAACCGTCGAGTAGGGTGTTTGTTGAGCGGCTCTGGTAGGGTCGACTACGGTGTGGGCGAAGCGGATCTGTGGCCATGGACGATGGCTTAGGTGAAGCTGCTCCGATGGTTGAGTTAAGGATGGTGTCGACGATGCGGATCTGCGACTGTGGACGGGGCGTCAGAAGCTGCTCCGGTGGTTGGGTAAAGGATGGTGTCGACAAAGCGGATCAGCGGCCGTGGATAGGGCGTCAGAACATGCTCCGGTAGGTTGGATGAGGGTGCGAGGAAGCGGATCAGAGGCCTTGGACTTGTGAGTTGGCAAAGCGGCCCCGGTAGGGTTGAGAATGGTATAGGCGAAGCTGCTCCGGTAGGGTTGATGATGGTGTCGGTGAAGCGGCTCCGGTAGGGTTGAGGAAGGTGTCAGCGAAGAGGATCAGAGGCTATCGACGGGGGCGTCGGTGCGGCGGCTCTGGGGGGTGATACGTCTCCAACGTATCTATAATTTTTGATTGTTCCATGCTATTATGTTACCTGTTTTAAATGATTATGGGCTTTATTATACACTTTTATATTACTTTTGGTACTAACCTATTAACCGGAGGCCCAGCCCATATTGCTGTTTTATTGCCTGTTTCAGTATTTCGAAGAAAAGGAATATCAAACGGAGTCCAAACGGAATGAAACCTTCGGCAACATGATTTTTTGGAAGAATATCATCCTGGAGACGTGGAGTTCAAGTCAGAAGATACTCGAGGACTCCACGAGATAGGAGGGCGCGCCCCTAGGGGGGCGCCCCCTGTCTTGTGGGCTCCTCGAGCACCTCCCGACCGACTTCTTTCGCCTATATAGTCCCACGTACTCTAAAAACATGCACGGAGAAGATAGATCGGGAGTTCGCGCCGCAAGCCTCTCAGAGCCACCAAAACCTCTGGGAGCCCTTCCGCACCTGCCGGAAGGGGGGATCCTTAACCGGTGGCCGTCTTCATCATCCCGGCGCTCTCCATGACGAGGAGGGAGTAGTTCACCCTCGGGGCTGAGGGTATGTACCAGTAGCTATGTGTTTGATCTCTCTCTCTCGTGTTCTCTCTCGTGTTCCCTCTATTGGAAATATGCCCTAGAGGCAATAATAAATTAGTTATTATTATTATATTTACTTGTTCATGATAATCGTTTATTAGACGGCAGGCCCATATCTTCCATAGACGGAAGCGCCGCCGTGCTCCTTGAAGCCGCTCTGCCAGCTCCCCAATGCCTTCGGGCAGGGAGATAGATGGCCACAAGGCCTGGCCGATGCCTTTCATCACCTGCCGGACTCCTTCGTGCAGCTGACGCAATTCGGGAAGAAGATCACCCGAAGAACTGGGCATTTCCTCCTCAGAACGACCTGTGAGCAAACCTACATACATGTTTATGTTAGTCGCCTTCCTTGCCGAACTCTTTCAAAGTTCGCTCAAGCACTTACTGAAAATGCCGCGATGAAGCTGCCGATTCTCCTTTACGAAGTCAGACAACTGGGCACGAACATCTTTTAGTTCCTCACTCAGCTTGGTGTTGGCATCCTGGAGGTTATTTTTCTCCTGCCGCACCCTCGTAAGCACGCTCTCGCCGGCCTTTAGCTGGCGCAAGAGCTGTTGCTTGTCCGGATCCAGTCTGGCGCCATCTGCAATGTTTTTGTCAGATTTATACACCCGCCGCAATTCATAAACTATTTATCTTTTAAAGTGTATATTACCAGTGGGGGTCTCTGCGGCTCCCCTTGTAGCGGCTAGTGCGGCCTCAAGTTGGGCCCTGCACTCTTCAAGCTCCTGGGACAATCGGGTATTCTTTTCTGTAAGATCCTGCATAACAAATGATCCTTAAATCAGTTATTCTAACTATTTTAAGTCTCGGGGCTACTTGGCATATATAATCTGTCAAATTTCCTTACCCGTATGTCCTTTACATTTGCCCGTGGCTCGCTAGACCATCTTGAGCGGCACGGAGGTGCGATCTCCGAATCGAAGGTATCCAAGGCCTCCGGGAGAAACATGCGCCACGAAGAACCGTTGGCGGCGCCTGTGATTCAAGGCGCTCCACCTCGGAGTTGGTGGCGGACAACCTGTCGGCATCCTCGTCGAAGGAGCATCCGACGACGCCTCGTGCTCGCCTCAGCCTCGGACCCGCTTTGAAGCCTGGCGGTGAAGGTTCGATCGGCAACCTCTCCGGACTCAGTCCGTGAGCACTCTATTTCCTGAAAATAGCACCAGCCAAGACGCCTTCCAGAATCAATCACAGGAGTATGGTGAAACGCCATACCGTTGCGGCGGAGTTTCAATCCGGACCGCACTTCTTTTTAGCCTGCAGGGCCGCACTGCCCTTTGTTGGCCAACCGCCGCGGGCTCGGTTTCCAGCGTCGAAGGTACCCCCTGCGAAGCACCATTGGTATAGGTGATCAAAAATAAGCATGGATGGGTCATTATCAGGGTTTTGGGATCTCGGTCTCGCCACTGTGAGGTGGAAGTATTCCGGTAATCACCGTAATGGCAACCAAAGCATTGTCGATGCTAAGTTGGTGGAACACCCGTCGATCAACTCCACCTTTATATCCGGATCCTCTTCGAGGTCGGATCGAGGACCGCTCCGGATCCTCGGGTTGTGGGGCGGGCTGTGTATCTTCTCCATATCCAGCGCAGTTCTGCGCAAAAACCATGAAATGAGATATTTAACCACGGAACATGGATCGAACAGATCACAAAGGTGTTTGCTTACCCAGCTTCGAGGATTATTCAAGAAAACTCCTTGATGGATTGACGCGAGGAAATCCTCCTCCTCCCCTTTATACATGGCAGACAAGATCTTCACCAGTTTGGTGACCGATCCCGACCCTTTGCGGCCATGGCGGGTGGCATCGTCCTCCCCGTTGAAGTCCCACATGGGGTGGCCCCTGTATTGGAGCGGCTGCACTCCCCTCGTAATGCAGATTGCCATGACTCCAATCATGGTCAATCTGGCATGAGCCAGTAACCTTATTCGACTCATCAAATAAAGGACATCCCGGTCATTTTCCGTCCGGGGGCTCCGAGGGCGCCAGCTTAGGCGCTTCTTCAGAGGAGCATTGCTGAATTCCGGAAGGCCGATCCGAACAGGATCCGCAGCGGACGCCCTCCATGTAAAACCAATTGAAGGCCAGTCTTGGACGCCTTCTTTGGGGTTCGGATAGGTATCCGTCCGGCGATGCGCCATAGCTCGGCTCCGCCCACTTGATATATTGACCCCTCATGAGAACGGGTACTAGGCAGAATATTCTCTTCCACAGCCGAAATGAGCCTCGACGCCAAGAATAGTTCGCAAAGGGCCACGAAGCCCGCTGATGTGCAAGATGGAGGCAGGAGTAAGATGGTGCAACTGGAGGCCGTAGAACTCCAAGAGCCCCCGGAGAAACGGATGGATTGGAAATCCAAGTCCTCTTACTAGATAAGATATGAAACATACCCGCTCTCCTTTAGAGGGATCGGGGACGCTCTCCGCTTGCTTTCCGCCCTTGTAGGTGGCAAGTCCGCTCGAACAGGAACCATGAAGGCCGGGGAAGAAATCCCTTGGCTTGAGTATGACTAGCTCGCTATGCGGGACTGAGCATCTCCCAATTTCGGGCTGAGGGCTGGGAGTGCAAGAGGAGGAGCCGCGTCGACTGTCCATGATGGAATGGGCTTTGGTCAGAGGCGCTCCGATGAAAGCTCGCAAAGGGGGGATGGTGTGACTCAGATCTAGATCCTTGCCCCTTTTATAGGCGGCTCATTTGCGCGGCTAGGGGGTAATTGTAAAAATACCCTGGCTCTTCGCATTCATTCAAACACGTGGAAGAGGGCCATTATTGGGCATAGAAGCCAAGGAGCGCAGCATTTATCAGAAGCCGGACACTATTCGACAAGTATATGGAATTTGGAGAAGAGCCCGCCTCGCAATGCCGAAGACAATCAACGCGCCGGACTCATCGTCATTGAAGCCTGGTTCGGGGGCTACTGAAGGAGTCCCGGATTAGGGGGTGTCCGGATAGCCGAACTCTCACCTTTGGCCAGACTCCTGGACTATGAAGATACAAGATTGATGACTTCGTCCCGTGTCCGGATGGGACTTTCCTTTGCGTGGAAGGCAAGCTTGGCGATACGGATATGTAGATCTCCTACCATTGTAACCGACTCTGTGTAACCCTAACCTATCCGGTGTCTATATAAACCGGAGGGTTTTAGTCCGTAGGACGAACACCAATCATACCATAGGCTAGCTTCTAGGGTTTAGCCTCCTTGATCTCGTGGTAGATCTACTCTTGTACTACCCATATCATCAATATTAATCAAGCAGGAGTAGGGTATTACCTCCATCGAGAGGGCCCGAACCTGGGTAAAAACATCGTGTCCCTTGTCTCCTGTTACCATACGCCTAGACGCACAGTTCGGGACCCCCTACCCGAGATCCGCCGGTTTTGACACCGACAAGGACTCTTAGGCCGACATGTGGGCGCCACCGGTGTTTTCGTCCACTTGCGCGCCGAGAGCATATTGGCGCGTGCTCGAAATTCATGCTACCTTTTCATCCCCAATCTCACGCCCTCCCCTACCTCTGGAATCTCGATTCCTACTCTAGTTCCCCCAAACCCCCCTCATGTACTCCCTGTACTCAAGCGCACTATCATGTCGCCGGTCAACGCGGATCTCCAAGCCGGAGATCCTGTGGTCCGTCCTGCCTTCGGTCGCTGCGTGCTGTCGCTCAACAGTGGCATGGCGGCGCTTGACGACCAGTTTGCCGGTAAAGTGCTGATGGTAACCATCAACAGCGACCGGCCTCTCGTCTCGCCAGACGACCTTGTCAAAGCTTTTGGCATTGCGCACGTCATCCAAATAAGTGACTTGCTCGTCGAAGTCTATCCGCCATCAGCTGATTTCTTCATCAGGTTTCAGACAACTTTTGACTGCTGTCGTGTGTTTGAATCTTCCCGTGGTTTGTTTTGCGATGGCGCGCTGGTGAGCTTTGATCGGTGGCACCCAGGATGGGGCTCGATGCCCTCTGAGCTTGAGTTTTTAACAAAGCTTACCTTCCAAGGCAGGCCTCGACGTGCTTGGAACAGCGAGTCCAACTATCAGTGCATTACTAAACAGACATATCTCGAAGCCCAGCGGTCGGGAAGTACTGTCAGTGATAAAAGGTTAAAAGAACGAGCAGCTGGGAAAAAAATTGCCCAGCTCGGCGAACAAGCACAGCAATCTTGCCCCCCGCTCAATGTGTCTAATGCTCCGCGGACGGTGGCCGGTTATGGCAATCTTGGAGATTACCTGCTTGACGATCAACTTCCGGATTTCTTGGAGGTGGATGAACACAAATACGAGTACGGGAAGCCTCTCGTCAAAGATGAAAAATCTCTTCTCTGACAACTATGATGCGAAGATTCCATAATTGGTACATGAAAACCTGCAGAGAGTCTGGGGGGACGAATGCTTATAATCTGAATATTAAAGAGGAGCATGACCTCGTTGCAACTGATCTGTTGACTGTTCCATTTGATGAGTTCTTCGCGTTCTTCAATCAAAAGGCCCTCGATAAACTAATGGTATTTTGCTACTGTCTGTAAATAATATTTCTGTCATTAAGTCTCTATATATAGCTCGGCTCTTTCATTGCATGTATTTATAATTAATTATCCTCACTATATTATGCAGATCGAAGATCGTCGAGTGCAAAAAACAAGAAATGTATGATATATGGTTCATTAACACAAATATCATAGATGAATTTCTGGTTAAAAAAGCACCCCGCAGAGGCCGAGGCAAACTTGCTACAATCGTTGATCAAAAATCAAAACAAATATTTAATACTCTTTCCTCACAACTCCCAGTGAGTGTTACTGTCGTGTGCATATTCGGTTTCCCTTATTACTCGAGCGAGGTTATATTAATGTAAGTGATGAGTTATGCATGCGTGCGCAGATTCCACTATGTTCTTCTGGAGATTAAGCTTGAGAGGGGAGTAGTAAACGTCTTAGACTCGAGAAGAAAAGATCCCCAAACCTATGCAGACATGACTAAAATACTCAACAAGTAAGTTCAATCGATCATTTATCGCACCATATCGGCAACTTTTTGTTCATTTCCTGATATCTCAAGTAATAATATTTATTTTCTTCGTCTTGCAGGGTTTGGAAACAGTTCACCGCAGAAGTTCCGGGACTGCCGAAGGAGCTGCGATATACATACCCGAAAGTAAGTACTACTAGCTAGCTAGTTGCACGCATCTCCCGTTGATTCTATAGATGTACTTTCATCAATGCCATTTATAATGCTTCATTATCAGTTTGATTGACCTCTATTTCTCGTAAAGTGCTTGTGGCAGGAACAAGGGAATGATTTCTGTGGATACTACGTGTGCGAGTTCATCTACAACGCGACTTTGAAACATAAGCGGGGCTACTCTAAAAGACAATATGAAGTGCGTAAGAAATAATATTCACAATTTCATTTTATTACACCATCATTTCTGTTGAGTTTCATTCATATATGTATTAACCCCCTTCTTCAAATTAGACGTGGCGGATGCGGATGAACTCCTAGAAAAGATTGCATGAAAGGAATTCAAGAGGAATTGGCGGATTCTTTCTTGACCACGCCATCAATAAAGCCGGAGAATATCATGTGGAAATTGATTTCTATTGCTAGGGATTGTAAGAGATTTTACATATTGTATATGTATGTAGCCAGAGCGTCGGATAGATAATACGAAAACTTGTTGTTCGACCAATCTCTCGGAGAAGGAGAGGTCGATCGATCACTTCTCTCGGTATGCATGACTTAACTTCTGTACTTAATGGTTCCTTCATTTTCTTACTAGCTAGCATGTCGAGGGCCTCTCTATGTACAAAGACGAAGCGTCGACCAAGCATAGACATAAGAGAGGACACTTCTCTCTATTAATTAGCTAGCTAACACAATATATTAAACACCTAAATTAACCCCCAAAACCCCCAAACCCCCCTTAAAAAACAAAACCACGGCCTTTGAAATGTCGACGTGGATGCCTTTGGTCCCGGTTGGTGCCACCAACCGGGACCAAAGGCTCTCTTCGCTGGGCTCGCAGACCGCCACTTGAAAGACATCTGTCCCGGTTCGTGTTAGAACCGGGACTAAGGGAGGAGGCATTAGTAACGACCCTTTAGTCCTGGTTCAAGAACAGGGACTAAAGGCCCTTAAGAACCGGGATTGATGCCCCCTTTTCTACTTGTGGTAGGGAAAGACCATGGCTCGTCCCCGACTGCAACTCATAAGGAAGACAATCAAAGAAACACCCCATACTTCAAGTTTGTCACACAACGGTTACCACATGTGCATGCTACGGGACTTGCAAACCTCAACACAAGTATTTCTCAATTCCACAATTACTCAACTAGCACGACTCTAATATCACCGCCTTTATATCGCAAAACTATTGCAAGGAATCAAACATATCATATTCAGTGATCTACAAGTTTTATGTATGATTTTATGACTAGCCATGTGAATGACCAATTCTTGTCATCTCTCTAAATAGATATAAGTGAAGCAAGATAGTTTAATTCTTTCTACAAAAGATATGGCCATGCTCTAGCAAATATAAGTGAAGCAAAAGAGCATTCTACAAATGGTGGTTTTCTATGTGAAGAGAAACAGGGAATCCAAACTTCAAATGATATAAGTGAAGCACATGAAGCATTCTATAAAGCCATAGTCAAAAGATTTAACTGAAGTGCAATGATCATTCTATAAATAAACCAAGGAATATCTTATACCAGCATGGTGCGTAAAAGAAAGGTGAAAACTAAATACAAAAGACGCTCCAAGATTTGCACATATCACATGAATGAAACGAATCCGAAAACATACCAATACTTGTTGAAGAAAGAGGGGATGCCTTCCGGGGCATCCCCAAGCTTAGACGCTTGAGTCTCCTTGAATATTTACTTGGGGTGCCTTGGGCATCCCCAAGCTTGAGCTCTTGCCTCGCCTCCTTTCCTCATATCGAGACCTCCTCGATCTTCGAACACTTCATCCACAGAAAACTTCAACAGCAAATTCGGTAAGATCCGTTAGTATAATAAAGCAAATCACTACTCTAAGTACTGTTGCAAACCAATTCATATTTTATTTTGGCATTGTGTCTACTGTAATATAGCTTTTCCATGGCTTAATCCATTGATAGAAATTGATAGTTTCATCAAAACAAGCAAACTATGCATCAAAAACAGAACAGTCTCTCGCAATCTGAACAATCACCATACTTCTGGCACCCCAAAAATTCTGCCAAAATTAGGAAACATAAACAATTTGTATAGAAAGACATTGCAAAAATTGTCAGAACCGTTTGACGTTCCAGTAAAAAATGCAAAATCGCGCACTACAGCCAAAGTTTCTGTCCTGCACCGCACAAACCAACAAGCATTGTAAACATCCTAAAGGCAAACCTTGGCACATTATTTTTATAATACAATGGAATTGTACAAGGGGTAATTATTTTTTATGAAAAGTTTCTATAATTAATATTCACAAAGTTTCCGTGAGCATGAACAAAGTTCAAGGAGCTCTCCCACTTCAACAATGCTTGTCTTTCTCACTTTCACTTTCCTTTTTGAAAAGTTTTGGGGTTCCCCTCTTTATATTTTTTGTTTTTAAACTTTATGAAAGCACTCAACAGAAATAAATGACTCTCTAAAACTTCTAGGTTGTCTCCCTGGAAGCGCTTTCGTTGAAGCCATTAAGCTAGGCATATAGTGCTCAAGTAATGGATCCACCCGGATCCCAAGGTATATCAAAGCCAGTTTTAATTGACAATGATTCTAACTCTCTTCCTAACCCGGATCCCAAGGCATATAGTAGTGAGCACAAAGTAACATATATCAAGCAATAACGAATTCTAACACTCTTCCTATGCATCGGCATGTCATAAAATAACAATTCATGCACACCAAGTAAAGGCCAATGCATAGTATAAGCAGTTTCTTGCAATTTCATCGTATGGGAGACGTAGAGAGGTGGAGATATAGTTCATCTCTCATAATAATTTCAAGTAGGATAAGAAAGCACATGCATATTATATCTATCAAAATCATCATGTGCAACGGTAAAATGCAACACATCAACATAATCTTTAATAAGAGCAAACTTCTCCGATATAGTGTAGTTTGGAGAATTCAAAAAGATAATAGGACTATCATGCGTGGGTGCAATAGAAACAATTTCATGTTTAACATAAGGAACTATAGAAAGTTCATCTCCATAAGCATAATTCATGTTGGCATCTTGGCCACAAGCATAGCAAGCATCATCAAAAAGGGATATTTCAAGAGAATCAATGGGATCATTGCAATCATCATTCGGTAGGCATGAAGGGGAATTAAACAATGTATGAGTTGAAGAGTTACTCTAATTAATAGGTGGGCATGGGTAGCAAATCCGCTCTTCCTCCGTTTGTTCTTCGCTCTCCTCATAATCTTTTTCATCCAATGAGCTCACAGTTTCATCAATTTCTTCTTCCATAGATTCCTGCAAAACATTAGTCACTTCTTGGAAAGAGGAGGAGTTCAATATTTGGTTTAACATAGGCATTAGAAGCATAATTATCATAACAATATTTAAGTATGGGAAATTTTTCAGATTTGTAGAGAGTAGCATCATACTTTTCAATCAAAGAAGCAATTTCATAAGCACCCTTAAAAGCAACAAATTCTTCAATTTGTTGAACATCATAGTAATTATAAAGACCCTTAGCATACGAAGATATGATTCCATTATCACTAAACTCACATTGGTAGGGAAGGTGTTTCTTAGGGTTTTCAGAACAACAAGTTACATCATATATTTCACGTAAATTCCAAGCATAGCATTGCAAACGATGAATTAGATCAAGTAAAAGTTTCCCTTTTTCAGATAAGTGGTGTTGCACATAACAAGCATTCTCATCTAAAGATTTTACCTCAACTAAGCTAGTTGGGGTTTTAGCACGAGCACATAGGGATCAAAGATGATCCAAGTAAAAAGCTTCAGGAGTGTGATAGATTTTGAGTGGTTCTTCAGCAATTAGTTCAGTAGGTACCACTAATTTTTTTGGTATTTTGCGCTTCCTACCCATAACTAAAGATAGAAAACAACTAAGAACAGCAAATAAAAATTACTTAGTGATAAAGCAAACAAGCACACATGAGAATATTCACCCCACGCTATGACTCCCCGGCAACGGCGCCAGAAAAAGGTCTTGATAACCCACAAGTATAGGGTATCAATTGTAGCTTCTGTCGATAAGTAAGAGTGTCGAACCCAATGAGGAGATAAAGGTAGAACAAATATTCCCTCAAGTTCTATCGACCACCGATACAACTCTACGCACGCTTAATGTTTGCTTTACCTAGAACAAGTATGAAACTAGAAGGAATTTGTAGGTGTTGTTGGATAGAATTGCAAGATAATAAAGAGCCCGTAAATAAAAGCTAGGGGCTGTTTAGATAAAGAAGCAATAGAATAAATATAGCGAATGTGGAAAGTGGTGGTAGGAGTTGCGGAATTGTCCTTAAGAAATTTACTTTACTAGACCGATAGTAAGTTTTATGTGGGAGAGGCATCAGCTAACATACTTTCTATTCTTGGATCATATGCACTTATGATTGGAACTCTAGCAAGAATCCACAACTACTAAAGATCATTAAGGTAAAACCCAACCATAGCATTCAAGCACCAAGTCCCCTTTGTCCCATACGCCACAACCCCCTTACTCGGGTTTATGCTTCTGTCACTCAAGCAACCCACTATAAGAGAATCATGAACATTGTTGTGGTGGGCGCACGACAAATGCCAAGGGATGGCTAAAGAGAGGAGGAGGCTCGAGGGCGCTGGTGGGCTTCGGAGGCGAGGTTGATATGCGCGGGCGCGGGACGCCAGACATACCCAGGTTCGGGGCTCTCCGGAGAGATAACATCCCTAGTCCTGCCGAGTTTAGTTGGATGGTCGATAGTACAATGTCCCTCCTGGAGCTGTATGGAGGAGGAAGGAGGCTGGCCAAGGCTTGGGCTGCTCCTTCTTCCTGGCGTTGCTATGTAGTGGCTAGTCCTATCTTGCTTGCTTTTGCATGCGGGGGATCTTACATGTCATATCTCTCATGCCCCTGTGGGCGTGGACTCCTGGGGGGTTTTATAGATCAACCCACCCAGGGTTACAATGGTAATATGCCTAGTCGGTTGGTCCGTATTGTCGGTGTCCGGGGTTCTGGGCTGGGTCTCTCTTGGGGGCTTGTGGTTCGCCGGGTTCCCCTAGGTGCGGGCCCCGCGTGCCTAGGGGGACTGTGCGCCGTCTTGTTGATCGTCATGGCGTGGCCGAGTCGAGCCACGCACAGTGTTCTCCGTCAGGCCGCCGCTTGCTATCGTCAGCGATGAGGGCGGGAACACTGTTTCCGTGCCAGCCCTGTTCAGCGGGTAGGTAAGGGGCACTGTTGCCACGCTATGGCTGACCACCGGCATGGGCGGGGGCACTGTAGTCTTGGTCATCGGTGATTGAGGTCTCGTTCCATCGTACGGCTTGGATGGGATGGGAGCTGCCCCGTGGCTGGGTTGCCGTGGACGCCACGGGTGGGTTGGCTTGCTGGGGAAGCCAAGGTTGCGTCGGGCTGAGTTGCCTTGCGCCAGCCACTGCGGCCGGGTCGACGTACCTTGCCGAGTCGAGGGTCTTGGCCGGGTTGCGCGCCTTGCCGGGTCGAGTGACTTGGCCTAGCGCACGCCGGTTTGCGGGGTGATGCGGGCCCCGTTGTTTTTGAAATAGATACGGGTTCTGTTGCCTGCCTGGGGTTCATCACCCCGACAGTAGTCCCCGAAGCTGTGAAGGTCCGTCGTCTTCGGATGAGTGGGCCTTCGTAGTTTCCCCCTTGAGCAAGGTAGAATCTGCGAACGCCGGGTCCGGCAACACCCATTGTGTGCCAGTTTTCTCAGAAACCAGATCGCGGCATCCCGGCTGTGGCGGGAACCGAGGAGTCCGTCGAATCTTGAGGCGATCCCTTGGGCTTTGCGCAGGCGCCACGTGGTGCCCGGAAGTCTGAGGGGCCTGACAGGCCACGCGCGTGACGGGATTGGGCGACGGGCCGGGGCCCGCCGCCGCGCGCCCATGGCCGCGCGTGCGGATTTATTGCAGCGTCAGGGGGCCGGTTGCACTTCCCCGCGCAGTTAGTGCGTGTGTACATGTGCACTTATTGCGGGGTAGTGGAACGAGAGCGTGCAGACGATCCCACTCCCCCACGTTTGAACCGGGGGTTATAAATTGAGGGGGGAAAGGGGGCGGCCGACATTATTCTCGCTCACGCCCTCCTGTCCCCCTGCTCTCGCTCTGCTTCTTGCCACCGACAGACAGCTACGCCTGCGGCTATGAGCAGAGACCTTATCCGTCGTCCTTCTTCCTCTTCTTCTTCCGATGATGTCGCTGCCGTCGAGCTCCTGGATGGGCTCGACCGTCACCGCCGACGACATCACCTACCTTCGGTCCTCGCAGCGCCTGCCGCGGGAGACGAACGTCGGCATCCGTCTGCCGCACGGAGAGGAGAGGCCCCGGCCCGAGTGGCAGGAGCGCGTCGTCTTCCTCATGCACTTTGAGCGCGGCTTCGGGTTGCCGGCGAGCACTTTCTTCCGCGGGTTCTTGGAGTTCTTCGGGCTCCAGCCGCACCACGTCGGCGCCGGTGCCATCGTCCAACTCTCCGGCTTCGTGACCCTGTGCGAAGGGTACCTAGGGGTCGATCCCACCATTGATCTCTGGGCGCGCTTCTTCTCCTTGAAGTAGCAGGGCCCGTCGGCTGGAGAGTTCGCCGACTGCGGGGCCACCGTCATCTCGAAGCGGTCCGGGGAGGACTTCCCCAAGATCCCGCTCGAGGATTCTGCCAAGAAGTGGCAGAACTCCTTCTTCTACGTCCGCAACCATGGCGCGGACCACATCAACCTTCCCCCCTTCGCCGTTGCGCCGCCACGGGCGAAAACGAACTGGGGCTACTCGCTCCGGCGCCCGTCACAGGAGATTGTCTACCTGTGCGAGCCCGTCACGATGATGAGGACGCAGGAGGGGCTCACTAGCACCGACCTCCTTGCCGCGTTCATCACCCGCCGGGTTCTCCCGCTTCAGAGGCACTCCTGCCTCATCAGCGAGATGATCGGGCTTCAGGATGCCA
This sequence comes from Aegilops longissima, assembly GCA_021605205.1. Lineage (NCBI taxonomy): Eukaryota > Viridiplantae > Streptophyta > Magnoliopsida > Poales > Poaceae > Aegilops > Aegilops longissima. Next base: position 34,701,906 of record CM038676.1, read on the forward strand.
ACCAGATGGGATCCACGCGGCTGTCTGCTGAGCAGGTCGCGCGAGGCGTGAATGACATCTCCAAGGCCAACATTGGAGAGGACTGGCGATTTGGCAAGGCGCCGTACAGCCAGACGAACCCGGCGCCCCAGGTGAGCATATGGTATTGCTATGTTTCCGCCCCGCATCTTCTCATTCGTCCCGACGCATCGCGGGAGATTCTTCTGAACGCGAGCCGGCACCCTTACGCCCGGGCTCCGTTGCAGGTGGCGCCGGTTGCGCCAGGGGAGCGCGCGGCTCACGGCGGCGAGGAGGTGGCCGAGTCCGACGCTAGTGCTGGGCGCCACACGGGTAAGCTTCAAGTCTTTCTCTTCTTCATTTGTCTTGGATCATTTTTGGGCGTGCTGCGGTGTTGGCGACGCTGACGCCAGTTGTTGATGTAGCGGCGTTGGGCGGGGGAGGCGGCAAGGCGGGAGGAGCCGGGTCCTCGCATGGGGCAGCGCCGAGCCGCCCGTACGGGAAGGACAGCGTCGCGCCGCGACCCCGGGCCCCTAAGCGCACGGCGGATCTGGCCGAGCCTGGGAGGCCGGCCAAGAAGAGGCGCGGGAAGCCGACCCCGGTTCCAGTCTTGTCGGGGTAAGTCTTGTTTCTTGCTTGCGCCCTAATTTCTTGGGCCAGCCTCGTCTTGCGTTTGCTCATTCTTCTTTTTTCTTCAGGTCGCCGATCGCGCTGACGAGGGCGGCGACGGAAGCCGCGGCCGCCGAGGTGGCCGTGTTCCGCAGGAGCCGGTCCGACCTTGACGGCCTGGCTAGGGAGGAGGGACGGGGCGACTCAGACCTCGCCCAGGACCCGGATGGCGCCGAGGCCTTGGCCTGGCGGGACAGGAACCGGGCCGAGGCGGAGTTGGAGGCGGCGTCGGTCCGGGCTTGGACCGACGCGGCGGCGGCATGGGCGCGAAGCGGCGCGGAGCCGGTCTGGCACGAGATGCCGGAGGGCACGATGGTGGCGGCGACTATTTTTGAGCCGTCGATGCTAAGGGAGCGCGGCCGAGGAGGCCGGGCTGAGGTGGTGGTCCTCGACCGGGAGGTCGTGGAGGTGGGGGACGGAACCCTGTCGCGGGCCGACGTGGTCGAGCGCACGTGGACCGATGGTGGTGGAGGCGGCATCGCTTTGGAGGAGGCACCGCAGGTTGTGGTGCCGGAAGCGCCGCCGGTTGTGGAGGAGGCACCGCAGGCGGCGGTGCCTGAGGTGGCGACGCAGGGCGTCCCGGTGTCCGAGGAGGTGACGACGCCGGGAGGGGCGTCGGAGGAGGTGCTGGCCACGTCGCAAGCAGCCAGCGGTGGACGTGCCTTGGTGCTCCGCCCGGGAGTGCGCCGAGCCGCCATGCCGTCGCCCGCACGAAGCAGGGGCGCGACCATCTTTGGGCCCCAGACCCAGGAGGAGGCGGCGCTGGATGCCGTTAGCCGCTGCCTTCGAGGTTGGATGGAGCGGCTTGAGGCCTTTACCCAGGCCGAGGTGGACCGGACGCGCTACTTGGAGCGCGCCGTCTTGGTAAGTTCTTCTTTCCTTCTTGCTTTCTTGTAATTTCAAGTTTGTGGGGGCGCGCCAGCGCACCAACTGGGTGTAGCCTCTGAGGTTCGGGCCAACTATGTAGTAGTTGGGTCGAACCTTAGGAGCGTTGGCCTTGTGTTGACTTTGGTCTTCTCTTCAGCACCTTGACTCCTTCCGGGTTGCCGCCTTCAACCGGCTCCTGGGCAAGCATCGGGAGCTCAATGAGCAGCTTGCTGCCAAGGAGGATGAGCTTCGGGTCGCTGCAAGTACTTTGTTGTGCTCTTTTATTCTAGTGGGGCACCCTAGCGCACCCACTAGGTGTAGCCCCCGAGATTCGGGCCAACTAGGTAACAGTTGGGCCAAATCTTAGGTCTTGTCTTTTTCTTTCTTTCTGCTAAATTCTTCTTCTTCGCAGCCGAGGTGCTGTCTTGGCGGAGCCGGCTGTTCTGGGCTGGTCATCACTATGACCGTCTTGTTGTTGACCCCGGCCATCTCGGCATCGAGGCGGCGCAGGCGAAGGCGGAGGCGGCCGCGGCCCGGCGGTCTCTTGACGAGGCCAGCCAGCTGCACGAGCAGCTGGCGGGTCACAAGAGCCGCCTCGAGGCCGAGGTGGAGCTTCTTAAAGCGGAGGCCACCAAGGTGGTGGAGACGCAGCAGTCCCTGGTCGAGGCGGACCAGCAGCGCGGCCAGCTGGTCGATGACAAGGGCCGGCTCCAGGCCGAGGAGGAGCGTCTGCGGGAGCAGGCCACCATGGCTGAGGAGGCCCGCCAGGCCGAGGCTCGCCGCCGTGAGGCGGCCGAGAAGGCAGCCGAAGACAAGGACGCCGAGCTGAAGGCGGCTCTTGCTAAGGTGGCCGACCTGGAGAAGGCGCTCGGGGAGCGGGACCATGTCTTGGAGCGAGAGCGACGTGGTACGTTGCTCGAGGCGCAGCACCTGGAAGAGTCTTTCTCCAGTAAGTGTTGCTTCTTCGTTGTTTGCCGGGTCGGGACCCGACCCTTTCTTCTTTGTTGCTCTTCTGAGTTGCTTCCTTTTTGGCTGCAGGGGCCTTTCCGGAGACGCAGCGGCTGGCGGAAGAAGCCATCCGCTATCAGCGCGACCCGACCGGCGTTGTTGGTTCCGGGATGGATCCGCTGACGGCCTGGACCTTCCCGGAGATCATTGCCGCTGCTGAAGCCCGACTGCCGGTCTTGGGGATGTAGATGGAGAGGCTGTCCCGAGCCGGCACCGCGATGACGGCGGCCTTGTGGCCGGACTCCGTCCATCCGCGCAGCTTCTCGCGCCTGGCGCGTTGGTTGGAGATGGGCCCGGATCGCCTTAGCGACTGGCGCGTTTCCGCTGTTGGAAATATGCCCGAGAGGCAATAATAAAATGATTATTATTATATTTCCTTGTTCATGATAATTGTCTTGTATTCATGCTATAATTGTGTTATTCGGAAATCGTAATACATGTGTGAATACATAGACCACAACATGTCCCTAGTAAGCCATGGTTGACTAGCTCGTTGATCAACAGATAGTCATGGTTTCCTGACTATGGACATTGGATGTCGTTGATAACGGGATCACATCATTAGGAGAATGATGTGATGGACAAGACCCAATCCTAAGCATAGCACAAGATCGTGTAGTTCGTTTGCTAGAGCTTTTCCAATGTCAAGTATTTTTTCCTTAGACCATGAGATCGTAACTCCTGGATACCGTAGGAGTGCTTTGGTATACCAAACGCCACAACGAATCGGGTGACTATAAAGGTATACTACGGGTATCCCCGAAAGTGTCCGCGGTTGACACGGATCGAGATCGGATTTGTCACTCCGTATGACGGAGAGGTATCTCTGGTCCCACTCGGTAATGCATCATCATAATGAGCTCAAAGTGACCAAGTGTTTGGTCACGGATCATGCATTATGGTACGAGTAAAGTGACTTGCCGGTAACTAGATTGAACGAGGTATTGGGATACCGATGATCGAATCTCGGCAAGTAACGCATCGATTGACAAAGGAATTGTATATGTGGTTACTTGAATCCTCGACATCGTGGTTCATCCGATGAGATCATCGAGGAGCATGTGAGAGCCAACATGGTTATCCAGATCCCATTGCCGGTTATTGACCGGAGAGTCGCCTCGGTCATGTTCTGGTCTCCAACCCGTAGGGTCTACATGCTTAAGGTTCGGTGACGCTGGGGTTGTAGAGATATTAGTCTGCAGTAACCCGAAAATTGTTCGGAGTCCCGGATGAGATCTCGGACATCACGAGGAGTTCCGGAATGGTCCGGAGGTGAAGAATTATATATAGGATGTCCAGTTCGGCCATCTAGAAAGTTTCGGGGGTCACCGGTATTGTACCGGGACCACCGGAAGGGTCTCGGGGGTCCACCGGGTGGGGCCACCTATCCCGGACGGCCCCATGGGCTGAAGTGGGAGGGGAACCAGCCCCTGGTGGGCTTGTGCGCCCCCCCCCCTTGGGCCCCCTGCGCCTAGGGTTGGAAACCCTAGGGGTGGGGGCGCCTCCACTTGGCTTGGGGGGCAAGCCACCCCCTTGGCCGCCACCCCCCCCTTGGAGATTGGATCTCCTAGGGCCGGCGCCCCCCCTAGGGGCCCTCTATAAAGAGGGGGAGGGAGGGCTGCGCACCCATGCTCCTGGCGCCTCCGTCTCCCCCCGCCACACCTCTCCCTCTCGTAGTGCTTGGCGAAGCCCTGCGAGATCGCTGCTGCATCCACCACCACGCCGTCGTGCTGCTGGATCTCCATCAACCTCTCCTTCCCCCTTGCTGGATCAAGAAGGAGGAAACGTCTTCCCCAACCGTACGTGTGTTGAACGCGGAGGTGCTGTCCGTTCAGCACTAGGATCATCGGTGATTTGGATCACGACGAGTACGACTCCCTCAACCCCGTTCTCTTGAATGCTTCCGCTCGCGATATACAAGGGTATGTAGATGCACTCCTCTCTATCGTTGCTAGATGAACTCCATAGATTGATCTTGGTGAAGCATAGAAATTTTTTATTTTCTGCAACGTTCCCCAACATCCGCCGCCCGGGCCGGTGCTGAGATGGCGCTCCGGATCGCATTGTCTTGGCATCCGGATCTTCAGTTGGACGCGCTGATGGGTCAGCACGCTGGCTCGGAGCAGTTACTGCAGGAGCAGGCCGGCCGGATCGCCTCCCGGGCCAGCTATATCGCCGAGTTTGCCTTCCAGGATGAGTTCCATCCGGAACGTACGGAAGACGGCGCGGTCGTGGATGGAGACGACTACGGCTTGCTTCTTGGCGACCCAGAGGGCAGCTCGGAGGAGACGAGCGTCTACGGCGACGCGGAAGTCGGCCGGGGGGAGCCGTCGACGTAGCGATGCGGCGATGGGAATGCCTGAGAATCTTTGTAGCAAATTAAGTTAAGTAGCAGGTCCACCCACCCACTGGGGGTTTTCAGGGTGTAATGAACTCGGGCCGTGGGCCTTTGCTTGAAACATTTATGTGTAAATGTTGTGAGTGTTTATTTTCTTTTTGCCTTCTGCTTTTTTCAAACTTATTTCATGCGTTGCTCCTCTCTGAACCCCCCCCCCCCCACGATGAACGGGCCTTCCCATGGAGAGGACAACTTGTGTTGGTCTGCCTGCTCTTGGACGAGTCAGAGGACGAGGTCGCCTTCGCGGAATGCGAGAGGCTTGATCTTCTTGCTGTGGTAGTGCCTCAGGCCTTACTGGTAGATAGCAGAGCGGCTAAGTGCCAGAAGGCGCGCCTCTTCGAGCAGGTCGACACCCTCTTCGCGTGCTTCTCTTGCTTCTGCTTCGGTGTACATCGTGACGCACGGCGAGTCGAACTCGACGTAGGTCGGGATGATGGCTTCGGATCCGTAGACGGGGAAGAACGGGGTGAACCCGGTCGACCGGTTTGGTGTTGTGCGCAAACTCCAGAGAAAGGCGGGCAACTCGTCGAGCCAACTGCCGGGTGAGCGGATGAGTGGCTCGACGAGTCGCGGCTTGATGTCGGACAGGATGAGTCAGTTGGCCTGCTCGACCTGCTCGTTGGACTGCGGATGTGCCACGGAGGCCAGGTCGAGGCGGATGCCGGAGACGAAGCAGTATTGCTCGAGCGCTCCCTTGGCGAATTTGGTGCCATTGTCGGTGATGATGTTGTTCGGCATGCCGTAGCGCACCGCTATGTCCTTGATGAATCGGACGGCTGTTGGCCCGACCAATTTCTTGATTGGTCTTGCCTCAATCCATTTGGTGAACTTGTCCACTGCCACCAGCAAGTGCGTCATGCTGCCTCGAGCGGTTTTGAAGGGTCCCATCATGTCGAGTCCCCAGACCGCGAAGGGCCAGGCGATCGGTATGGTGCGGAGTGCTGACGCCGGCTGGTGGCTGAGTTTGCTGAAGCGCTGGCATCCTTCGCACTTGAGGACGAGCGACTCGGTGTCTTCGAGGGCCGTTGGCCAGTAGAAGCCGTGGTGGAACGCCTTGGACACGAGGGATCAAGATGCGGCGTGGTGCCCGCACTCGCCCTGGTGAATGTCGAGGAGGATGTCGATCCCGCGGTCCTGCTCGACGCAGCGCTGGAACACGTCGGTAGAGCTGCGCTTGACGAGCTCGTTGTTGATGATGTTGTAGGCGGACGCCCGGCGCTGAACTTGTCGAGCCTCGGTTTCGTCCATGGGGAGAACCCCATTCTCCAGCCATTCTGATATCGGCAGGGCCCAAGATGGGGTCGTGAAGGCAGTGAAGACGGCCACCTGGGTGGGTTCCGAGTCGACGGCTCCTGAGCCGAGTTGAGCAGCCTCTGGGTTGGTGACGGCGACGGCCGGGACCGGGGTGATGGTGGCCGGGTTGAGCTGAGCAGCCCCCGGGCCGGGTTCAGTAGTCCCCGGGCCGGCTTGCGGCGAGGCCGGATCTTCTGGGACGTGGATGGACTTGGAGTCCGGCGACGGCTTGACGGACGGCTTGCGCAGGTGCTCGAGGGAGACGCCGGACGGGATGACTTGGCGTGACGAGGCGATCTTGGCGAGTGTGTCCGCTGCCTCGTTCTCCATGCGCGGGACGTGGAGGAACTCGCAGCCATCGAAGGATCCGGACAACTTCTGGATCAGGAAGCGGTAGCTTGCCATGTTGGAGTCGCGGGCGTCCCACTCGCCGGAGCACTGCTCCACCACCAAGTCCGAGTCGCCGTAGCACAGGATGCGCCGGATGCAGAGTTCCTTGGTGAGCCGGAGGCCATGCACAAGGGCTTCGTATTCGGCGACGTTGTTGGAGGCGGCGAAGTGGATCTTGAGTGCGTAGCAGAGTCGGTCACCCTTCGGAGATAACAGTACGATGCCGGACCCTAAGCCGAGTCGCATCTTGGACCCGTCGAAGTGCATGCGCCAATGCGTCGAGTCGGGAGGCGGCGGCAGGTACTGGTTCTCGGTCAAGTCGACGAGGACATCAGCCAGGGCCTGACACTTGATCATGGTGCGGGGCTCGTAGAGGATGGTGTGGCCGGCTAGCTGGATCTCCCACTTGGCGACCCGGCCAGAGGCGTCCCAGCACCCGATGATTTCTCCGATCGGCGCCGTGCTGACGACGGTGACGACGTGCTCTTGAAAGTACTGCTTCAGCTTCTTGGCGGTGAGGTACACGCCGTAACACATCTTCTGGTAGTGCGGCTAGTTCTGCTTGGAGGTGGAGAGAACTTCGCTCAGGTAGTAGACCGGGCGCTGGACGGCCTGGATCTTGCCCTTCTCCAGTCGCTCGACCACCAGTACCGTGCTGACTGCCCGCGAGGTCGTGGCTATGTAGAGCAACAGCGGCTCCTTGTCTGTCGGCGCGGCCAGGACGGGTGCTGTGGAGAGCATGCCCTTGAGGTCTTGGAAGGCTTCGTCCGCCTTGCTGTTCCACTTGAACGGGCTTGTTTTCTTCATTAGCTGGTATAGGGGCAGTGCCTTCTCGCCCAGCCGGCTCAGAAACCGGCTGACCGAGGCCAGGCGGCCTCTAAACTTCTGGACATTGCGCAGCCGGGATGGCTTGCGCATGCGCTCGATGGTCTTGATCTTCTCCGGGTTCGCCTCGATGCCGCGTTATAAGACGAGGAAGCCGAGCAGCTTTCCGGCTAGGACGCCGAAGACGCACTTTTTTGGGTTGAGCTTGACCTTGTATTCGCGGAGGTTGGCGAATGTTTCCTTCAGATCGTCGAGGAGGGTGAGGTTCTTGCCGAGTTGCGGTAGCAGGCATTTCTGCATGCAGCGTTGGAAGGTGGCGCCGGCGTTCTTCAACCCGAATTGCATGGTGATGTAGAAGTACGCCCCTAAGGGCGTGATGAAGGACGTCTTCAGGGCATCGGCCGGGTCCAGCTTGATCTGGTGATAGCCGGAGTAGGCATCCAGGAAGGACAGCAGCTCACACCCGGCGGTCGAGTCGATGACTTGATCGATCCGCGGGAGGGCGAACGGATCCTTGGGACATGCCTTGTTGAGGCTGGTGTAGTCGATACACATGCGCCAGGTCTTGCTCTTCTTCAGGACGAGGACTGGGTTGGCCAGCCACTCGGGGTGAAACACTTCCATTAAGAAGCTGGCCGCCCAGAGCTTGGCGACCTCTTCACCAATGGTTCTTCTCTTCTCTTCGGAAAATCGACGGAGGGGTTAACAGACAGGCTTGGCATCCTTGCGGACATGGAGTTTGTGCTCGGCGTACTTCCTCGGGATACCCGGCATGTCTTTGGGGGTCCATGCGAAGATATCCCGATTCTCACGGAGGAAGTCGACGAGCTGGCCTTCCTATTTTCTAACGAGGAGGGCGCCTATGACAACTTACTTGCTGCAGCTGGGGTCTTCCGGGTTCAGCTTCACTTTCTTTGTTTCCTTGGAGGGCTTGAAGGCGGCCTCATCTGCCGGGTCCAGGGTCGGGATCGACGCGTCAGAAGCCTCGCCGGCCATGGCAACGATCCGGTCAAGCTGGCGCCGCTCCTCGGCAATGACCAGCGACTCGGACAGCTTGGCGCCATCTCAGGCGCACTCCAGAGACTTGCGGTAGTCGCCGGTGACGGTAATGAGGCCCTTGGGACCCGACATCTTCATCTTCAGGTACGCGTAGTGGGGGACCGCCATGAACTTGGCGAGCCCGGGCCGGCCTAGCAGCGCATGATGCGCGCTGGACAGGTCCACAACCTCGAACCAGATCGGTTCGCGTCGGAAATGGCTGCTGGCGCTGAACAGGACGTCGAGCCGGACCCGGCCAATGGGTGAACAGGAGAGGCCGGGTACGATGCCATGGAAGACGGTCCTCGGCCTTGAGGCGGAGCTTGGTCATCGTGTCGCGGTAGAGGATGTTGATGCTGCTGCCGCCGTCGATGAGGACTCGGGAGAACTTGCAGGTGCGCCGCGCGACGATGGTAGGGTTGAGGACGAGGGCGTAACCACCCGGACACGGCATGACTACCGGGTGATCCTACCGGGTCGAGGTGATCCGGCGATCCGACCAATGCATGAAATCCGTCTTGGCCGGGATGACGGTGTTCACCTCCTGCCGGAGGAGGCGCTCGCTGCGCTTGTCGTCGCCAAGGCTGGTGAAGACGACATAGGCTGCGTTCTGGTCCGGGTTGGCGTCGTTCCGCATCGCGCAGCCGGCGGGAGGCGGCGGTGGAGGCGGAGGCGGCTGCCCCGCGCCCGGAGCCGGAGCCGGAGCCGAGGAGGCGGACCGCCGCCTCATGATGCGCTTTGGTGATGGCGCATCGTCAAGCGCAGCGTTGAGGGTCTTGCGCCGCTGTGGTGCTTGCATGGGGCGTCGAGCATCTCTTCAAAGCTCACGGCGGTTTGCCATGCCATCTTTCCGGTCTGTGGTGCTTGCCAGGCCACGACGAGCCAGTTGTCGTGACGTTGCGCCGGCTGCTCAGCCTTGCGCTTGATGTTCTGATGGTGCTGCTGCCGGCTGCTCTCGCCGGCCGGCTTCTGAGGAGGGACCGGCTTCGCCTTGCCGGCCTCATCCAGCGCCACCTGGATCTTCATGGCGGAGTGGGCGTTGGCGTACTTGTCCGCCGTCACCAAGACCGCGGCCATGGTGGCCGGCTCGGAGCGTAGAAGCTTGTGCTTGAGAAGGGTGCCGTCTCGACACCCGCTAACGAAGTATTGGATCGCCTGGACTTCATGGACGCCTCGCAGCTGTTCTGAAGCTCGTCCAACGGCGAGGTACTCGCGTCGGTCTCCGCGGCCTCGCACGCACAGGCGAGCTGGTTAGCGATCGGGCCGCTTGTACGTCCACGTGAAGTTGCGGACAAACGCTTCCTCGAAATCGGCCCATGCGTTGATGCTGCCCATCGGCAGGCTGTTCAACCATGTGCGAGCTGATCCTTGGAGCATGAGCGGTGCGTAGCGCATGGCGAGATGACGATTGGCACCGGTGATGCCAACGGCCGTGGTGTAGTCGGTGAGCCGGTCTTCTGGCTTCATGGTCCCATTGTACTTGGGGTGTCACGGGGAAGCGCGAACCCCTTGGGGAAGGGCTCCTCCCGGATGTGTGGGCCTAAACACGCCGACCCGATAGCGCCGCTCTCCTCCACCTCCAGGGAGCGAGCGAGCTGATCGATGCGGTGACATGCGTCGGCGTTGTCGATGGCGAGCTGGCCGAGTCGACTGGTGGCCAGTCCCGAGGGGCCGGGTCGGCTGGAGCCGGACGCCGGCCAGGCTGGCCGGATCCGCGTTGGTTCTCTAGGGCGGGCTCGTTGCCCAAAGCGTCGGCGGCGGTGCAGGCCGGTTGCGCCGGTCCGGCTTGGCCGGAGGCGCCGCCGGGCGGCGAGGAGGCCGCATGGAGGAGTTCGCTGGTCCGCCATAGCGGGCGGCGCTGACCCCGCCGCTTGGCAAGCTGGTTGAGGCGATCTCGCTGGGTGTTGGCGGCGTGGAGGAGTTTCACGATCCGCCCGGCGAGCTCCTTGAGCTCCTCGCCCGCGAAGTTGGTCGAGGTTTACCGCGGCTGCCTCCGCAGCGTATGTTCTTGACGGGGTCTCGAGACGGTCCGGACGGGCGCCGAAGGCCGGTCGATAGCTCTCCCGGCACGGTATCGAGCCGCTTGGCTCGGCCGCGCGCGCGGAACTGTGGGCGCGCTGCTCCATCTGAGCAGCTTCAGCGGCGCCGTGGCGGCCAGCATCTCGGACGGGTTCAAAGATTCGCCGGGCGCCGCCCTCGAAGCTGGGTTCGGGCTTCAGCGATGTTGGTCGCGTCGACGTCGGTGCCAATGGGGATGCGGAGGCTCTGCATCGCGGCACACAGCGGGTCGGACGGCTCCGTCCGCGCCGTGGCGGCCGTGGCTTCGGCGACTCTTCTCGCCTTGCTCGACGAGGAAGAGGCGCCATCACGGGTGACGAAGACCTCCACATGGGCGTCCATCGCCCCGGCAGTGAATCCGCCGCTGAGAAGGAGCAGGGAGTCGGAGTAGCTGAGCACCTCGCTGGGGTACTCGTCGGCCGCGAGCATGTCGGAGATGCGCAGCTCGGTGAAGGAGGCGGCGAGTGCGCCGATGACATCGTCCGCCAGAGCAACGGATTCATCGGAGTAGGAGAAGGCCCCCGTCCGAAGCATGCTTCCGGCCAGCTCCTCGAGCTGCCCCATGGTGGGCGCCAACTGTCATGGTGGGCGCACGGCAGATGCCAAGGGATGGCTAAAGAGAGGAGGAGACTCGAGGGCTGGTGGGCTTCGGAGGCGAGGTTGATATGCGCGGGCGCGGGACGCCGGACATACCCAGGTTCGGGGCTCTCCAGAGAGATAACACCCCTAGTCCTGCTGAGTTTAGTTGGATGGTCCATAGTAAAATGTCGCTCCTGGAGCTGTATGGAGGAGGAAGGAGGCTGGCCAAGGCTTGGGCTGCTCCTTCTCCCTGGCGTTGCTATGAAGTGGCTAGTCCTATCTTGCTTGCTTTTGCATGCTGGGGATCTTACATGTCATATCTCTCATGCCCGTGTGGGTGTGGACTCCTGGGGGGGGGGGGGGGTTTATAGATCAACCCACCCAGGGTTACAATGGTAATATGCCGAGTCGGTGGGTCCGTATTGTCGGTGTCCGGGGTTCCAGGCTGGGTCCCGCTTGGGGGCTTGTGGTTCGCCGGGTTCCCCTAGGTGTGGGCCCCGCGTGCCTAGGGGGACTGTGCGCCGTCTTGTCAATCGTCATGGCGTGGCCGAGTCGAGCCGCGCATAGTGTTCTCTGTCAGGCCGCCGCTTGTTATCATTAGCGGTGAGGGCGGGAACACTGTTGCCGTGCCAGCCCTGGTCAGCGGGTAGGTAAGGGGCACTGTTGCCACGCTGTGGCTGACCACGGGCATGGGCGGGGGCACTGTAGTCTTGGTCATCCGTGATTGAGGTCTCATCACATCATACGGCCTGGATGGGACGGGAGCTGACCCGTGGCTGGGTTGCCGTGGACGCCACGGGTGGGTTGGCTTGTTGGGGAAGCCAAGGTTGCGCCGGGCTGAGTTGCCTTGCGCCAGCCGCTGCGGCCGGGTCGACGTACCTTGCCGAGTCGAGGGTCTTAGCCGGGTTGCGCGCAATGCCTGGTCAAGCGACACGGCCTGGTGCACGCCGGTTTGCGGGGTGATGATGCGGGCCCCGCTGTTTTTCAAATAGATCCGGGTTCCGTTGCCCGCCTGGGGCTCATCCCCCCGAAAAACGTATTGCAACACCCTACAGCGGGAATTCCTCACGCTAGCGCGACATGGAGGGCACAATAGGAGAGCAACATAACTACAAGCAAATTAAACCAATCATAGCAATTCATCAATCACCGATAGGACAACGAAAATCTACTCATACATCATAGGATGGCAACACATCATTGGATAATAATATGAAGAATAAAGCACCATGTTCAAGTAGAGGGTACAGAGGGTTGCGGGAGAGTGGACTGCCGAATATAAATGGGGGGGGGGAGGTGATGGAGATGTTGGTGAAGATGACGGTGGTGTTGGTGTAGATCGTGGTGATGATGATGGCCCCCGGCGGCGTTCCGGCGCCACCAGAAGCAAGGGGGAGAGAGCCCCCTTCTTATTCTTATTCCTTGACCTTCTACCTAGGTGGGAGAAGGGTTTCCCCTATGGTCCATGGTCTCCATGGTGTGGGAGGGGTGAGTGCCCCTCCGAGATTGGATTTGCCTCTCTGTTTCTTCGTTCCCAGATTCTTCCCTTTCACCGTTTCTTATATTCCCGGAGATCCGTAACTCCGATTGGATTGAAACCTTCACCACGATTTTTTCCCAAAAATTAGCTTTCTTGCGGCCAAAGAAGAGCGGCAACCGCCTTACAGGGTGCGAGGGTCAGGGGCGCGCCCCTGCCTCGTGGCCCCCTCGGGCACCGTCTCGCATTGATTCTTGTTCACAAATATCACAAATATTCCAAAAATATTCTCCGTCCGTTTTTACCCCGTTTGGACAACGTTTTATATGGGTTGTCTGCGAAACATAAAACATGCAACAAACAGGAACAGGCACTGGGCACTTGATCAATATGTTAGTCCTAAACATAATATAATAAGTTGCCAAAAGTATATGAAAGTTGTAGAATATTGGCATGGAACAATGAAAAATTATAGATGCGACGAAGACGTATCAATGAACGTTCATGAAAGTTCTTATTATATCCCTCTTGAATATCCTCACTTTGAGACCAAATTCATATCTTGTACAAATTACCATCACTATTATCAACTCTCAAAAAGATTGAAGTAAACCATGAGAGTGTATTTCTTTAAAATATAAACACCATCGTGCTAAAAAAGATTTAAGTGAAGCACTAGAGCAACTACCTAACTAAAAAGTTTTAAGTGAAGCACTTAGAGCATTCTAACAAATCATGATAAACGTGTGGCTATACAAAATAGGTGTGTTAAGAAAGGATGATTGTGACAAACTAAAAAGAAGACAATCAAAGACTCTTATAATACGTGACGCTCCAAGCAAAACTCATGATATGTGACGAATAAAAATATAGCTCCAAGTAGAATTACCGATGGTCGTTAGAAGAAAGATGGGATGCCTTCTGGGGCATCCCCAAGCTTAGTTGCTTGGGAGTCCTCGAATACTACCTTGGAGTGCCTCGGGCATCCCCAAGCTTAGGCTGTTGCCACTCCTTATTCGTTCATCCATCGTGATCTTAGCCAAAACATGAAAACTTCATTCACACAGAACTTAACAAAACCCTTGTGAGATCCGTTAGTATAATAAAGAAAATCACAACTTCCGTAAGTACTGTTGCAAAACCATTCATATTTTGTTATTGCAATATAACTACTGTATTCCAAATTTACTATGGCTTATACCCCCCCCCACCCCGATACAATCCATAGATTCATCAAAATAAGCAAACAATGCAACGAAAACAGAATCTGTCAAAAACAGAACAATTTGTAGTAATATGAACATTGACCATATTATGTAACTCCAAAAATTCTGAAAAATTAGGACAATGTGGAAAATTTCTATATAAATGATGTGTAAAATTCAGAGTAAAATCACGTTTGTGTGAATTTACAAAATTCCAGAACTAGGTGCAAAAGTTTCTATTTTTTCACAGAATCAAATCAACTATCATCCAAACTATCCTAAAGGCTTTACTTGGCACAAACACTAATTAAAACATAAAAAGCACAATCATAACAGTACCATAACTGTGTGCGTACTGAAAAATAGAAAAATCTACTAGAAAATTAAGATAACTATTGGGTTGCCTCCCAACAAGCGTTGTTGTTTTACGCCCAGCTAGGCATAATGCATAGTTTCAAGTATTGTCATCTTTCTTATTCTCTTCCAAAGCTTTGTTTTCATTAGGAGGCTTTTCAAAGGTAACATGAAACACATCATCCATAGAAATTTTAGCATTAGCAAGTTGCTGATCTGCAAATCCCCCTTGATTACCCGCTACAATCCAATTGTATTTATGAATAACATTATTGAAAACTTGTTGGATCATATTCAAAGGAGGGACTTCCTTTTTAATATTCTCATCAAATATGGGGTCATTGTGAAGCAAATACCTCAATAACGATCTCCTCTATTAGTTGCGTAACAATATTTTGTGTCCCCGTAGTTTTCTATGTTCTTGAGAGATATGTCTCTAGTAAAAGCTATGGTGCCGGGTCCATCTAAATCATATTGCTAAAACCATAATTTCCTTATTGCAATTTATTTACTTTTATTGGGCTTTACAATTTATATATCTCCCATTATCATATTTGATCCTTGCAAGTAACGAGTACAAGGGGATTGACAACCCTCTTGCCCGCGTGGGGTGCAAGTATTTGCTCTTGTGTGTGTACGTACTACTAAAGGTCACTTGTGTGGATCTCATATTGGTTCCATAAACCATGGTTCTTAACTGAGGGAAATATTTTCTGCTACTATACTACTTCACCCTTCCTCTTCGGGGAAATCCCAATGCCTATCACAAGTAGCAGTACTCACACATTTATCCTTGAGGACTAGGCTTGGTGAACAAATCCTAGTACTCATACTTAAAAGGCTATGTGCATCCCTAGTTGGTCACTACTAGGGAAAAGCCGAGCGGTAGCGCGGTTTTTTGGCCTACCAGCAGCGTGGGGTGACAACGCTATCGCTACGGGCGCTTCTGACTAAAGGTTAGCGATGGCGTGGGTCTACCCGCCATCGCTATATCCACTTAGTAGTAGCGCTTCCTGGAAAGGGCGCTACTGGTAATTACTAGTAGCGCTTCTCGCAGCCCGCGCTACTACTATTATTCCGTATTCTATTTCTTTTTTATTTGATGTTGTATTCATACACCTTTATACAAGTTCTCATACATTAGGAATTTAGAGATTGTTTTTACATCATAATGAGTTATTACATCACTGGGTGAAAGAACTGTGGACTAGTTTCAAGTGGATGGACATCCACTTGAAACTAATCCGCGGTTCTTTCACCTAATGATATAATAAATATCATCATCATCATATCATTAACACCTTATTGTCATAATACATCATTGTCATATAACACCTCCTCATGATCATCATTTTCATCAATAAGACATCATATAGCAAGTTCGTCACTAGTCATAATCACAACTCCTCCTCCTCATCATCATCAACTCTAACACATTTTACCACAAAATAACACATTGTACCGGACCTACTCCTCTCTAATAGGACCTACTACACTCTCTTAGGTAAAATAACATAAAACAAGATAGGATCTGACTCTCCAGTATGGAGAATGGAGATTATCCTGTCTCCAATTCTTGCGTGTCGCACAATGTTACTTCCAAGTACCTCCCTACAACTGACCATACATTGTTTCCAATCTTTGATTGTCATGTCTTCATCGGTTTTAGAAATTCGGTATCAACAGTTGTGATGCGTAGGATGACCTGGTCGTAAGCTCATAACATCAAGGGGACCTTTCGGAAACATCAGATGAAGCACACAATCCTTCGGGATTTTCTGTTGAAAAGCACAGTAATAACTTCATAGTTAGCAATGTAATTTAGTTCTAGAAGAATTTATGCAAAATATGCACGGATGTCGTAATAGTATAAAATCTTACCATGCCATCTCCACGGATGTTACCGTAGTTCAACACATGCACTAGTGGCACGTATTGACCATAATGTGCAGGAGTTTAATTATAGAT
Organism: Aegilops longissima; assembly: GCA_021605205.1. Classification (NCBI taxonomy): domain Eukaryota; kingdom Viridiplantae; phylum Streptophyta; class Magnoliopsida; order Poales; family Poaceae; genus Aegilops; species Aegilops longissima. The sequence continues at coordinate 34,718,032 of CM038676.1, forward strand.
ATTGTAATTCTCAAGATCATTTATAAATGAGATCAGATGATTTTTCTCCTGATAAGTTAATTCCGCGCCATTGGTGTAGTATGTTTTGTCTACCATCTTCCGCACATTCTTGAAGAATGAAAGTAATCTATCAATGGAAATAAGTTGTCAACTATTTTGAAATAAACAATATAAATTACTTAATAACTATGTTTGAGAAACTCACATAGCGGTAGAATTGGAAGCGTATCAACAAGGACCCAAATGTCCATATCGTCTTCCTCGATGTCAGGATAACCAAGATCCATGGTGACAAGCATACCCTCATGGAAATCTTATGCCTTGCAAAGTGCTTCCCAATTCAGGCAACCAAAATGGACACGCTCACAGAATTGTATAGATTTACAGGAAAATCAAAACCATGATGGGTCCTTAGGTGAACTATCTTTCTTTCCATCTTTACATGATCTTCAAAATCCATCCTCTCCTAGACATAGCGTCTTGCATGACATGGGATAAGCTATTCAAATTGTAAAAGACGAAAATTACACGTTGAAGAAGAAGAAGTCAAGCTTAATTACGAAAAAAAACACTTTGCGTCATTGCGTACCGTTTCAACATCGAAGGTCTCCTCGAGCTTAATGCTGAAGCACCGACCTCCTACCAAGTGAGGCCTGTCGCAGAAACCCCGGTTTTCGCCGCACCAGGAGCACTCCGTGGTTCTTTCATCGTCCGACGACGTTTCCTATGTTCATAATTCAAAGATTAAACTTCTAAAATTCAATATATGTACTACAAAAACTAAATTAGATCATTATTATTCAGCACGGGTTGACTATTGGTCCATCGAGTCTTTTTTTGAAAACTCTCGGCTCACGTGGTGTATATATTCGACCATTGGTGATGGTCGCTCCTCCCTTCGTCCCCGAGTGCATCAAAACCAAAATGTGTAACACACGAGAACGAAGGAGAAGCGACCCCCACAACAATAGTCGGCATTCTTCTTCTCTCATATATGGAGGACACACTCTCTCACTGATTCTTCGACCGTCGGTGATGGTCGTTACTCCTCCTTCCCCTAGTGCACAACAAAGGTATAGCACAAGGAGAAGAAGGAGAAACGACGACCATGACAACAGGCGGGATTCTTCCTCTCTCATATATGGTGTAGACTTTCTCCCTCACTCATTTATTGATTGTCATTTATGGAGCCTCGACAGACTTAAAGTCAACTGGAGAAGTCGTTTAATTATCTTTGTAGAAAATCTGGCCAATCGATATTTCCTACATATTCTAGCACAAGTCATGAAAAAATTCACGAAAAAATGGGATGACCTTTGGTAAAAAAAGGACATATCGAGCGCCTGAAATTTGCCGGAATGGAAATTAATCAACACTCCGGCAAAACATAGGCCACTCGGAGGTGTTACCTGCAAACATGGCCACTTGGGCAAGCACATATCCTATTTGCAGTCAAACTTGATAGTCATTGCATTCAAACTTGATGGTCATTGCATATCAATGGTTGAAAATATGAACAAAAACATTTCAAAATATCTTATAGGACTCATATTGACATGGAGATTTGGCTGGTCTCACCTCGAGGTCAGAGGGGGTCCGTGACGGCGACGACGGCGGCTACGACATGGAGATTTGGCTACAAAAACAAAATATAAATAAAAACATTATTATCCTCATCTTAGGACATAGAGAAACCCTATAAGCTATCAACCAATCAAATGCATACGCCTTGCATAGTGCTCTCCAATTTGAGCATTCAAAATAGTAGTTCTCCAATTTGAGCTTTCAATAAGGAAAACTAAATCATAAAATAAATTATTATTAAAATTAGCATGCATTCAATAAGAAAAACTAAATCATCTCTTGTGTCCGTACATCGTCGAATATTATCACTAATACATCACGAATAGTATCATACATATGACCTCACTAATACAGCTAAAACCCTAGAGAAGGATGAGTATCGGCCCGGGCGGTGGACACCTAAAGAGAAGGAACCATCACAAGATCATAGATCCAGTGAGATCCATGAAGAACCTGCCAGGTATTGGAGAACCTGCCCTCCAACGCAACCATGTAGCGACGGACGTGCTCATCCTCCTCGCTGACACGGTGACATACCACCTCCACGGGGTCCTCAAGCCTTCGTACCATCACTAGCCCACGCGACTGCCACCAAAAAAGGTTCGGGTCAACGATGGTCTGGCTCCTCACTAAGCTGCCCCCCCCCCCCTGGAAGGTAGCACAACCCAGTAACAGCCCAGCAGAGCCATTCCTGGACATGGCCCCTCTGATCAAGCAGGCCTCCTCCACTGAGTCAACGAGGAGGATGCGGGATAGGCATCATCGACGCCAATGTGGAAATAATTTCTTTAACTACAAAAATAAACTAGTTCTATTAATTTTCTTATTAAAAATAAACTAGTTCTATAGTAATATTGTTTGGGAACGTAGCATGCAATTTCAACAAAATTCCTACGATCACGCAAGATCGATCTAGGAGATGCATAGCAACGAGAGGGGGAGAGTGTGTCCACGTACCCTCGTAGACAAGCGTAAGAGTTAGTTAACTCGGTTGATGTAGTCGAACGTCTTCACGATCCAACCGATCCAAGTACCGAATGTATGGCACCTCCGTGTTCAGCACACGTTCAGCTCGATGACGTCCCTTGAACTCTTGATCCAGTAGAGGGTCGAGGGAGAGTTCCATCAGCACGATGGTGTGGCGACGGTGTTGATGATGTGATCCGCGCAGGGCTTCGCCTAAGCACTATGACGCTGTGACCAGAGGAGTAAACTGTGGAGGGGGCACCGCACACGGCAAAGAACAATTGATGTTCTTCGGGGTGCCCTCCTGCCCCGCATATAAAGGAGGAGAGGAGGAGGCTGGCCGGCCCTGTAGGGCGCGCCAAGAGAGAGGAGTACTACTAGGACTCCAAGTCCTAGTAGGATTCCATTTGGTGGAAAGGGGAAGAAGGAAGGGAGAGGGAGAGGGAGAGGGAAAGGGTGGCCGCGCCCCTCCCCTAGTCCTATTCGGACTCGACCTGGGGGGACGCCACCCACTTGTGGGCTATCATCTCTCTCCCCTATGGCCCATGATGGCCCATTGCTTCCCTAGGGGGGTTCCGGTAACCCCTCAGATACTCCGTTTTTACCCGGTACCTCTCCAAACTCTTCAAGTGTCCGAATAACATCGTCCAATATATCCTTCTTCATGTCTCGACCATTTAGAGACTCCTCGTCAAGTCCGTGATCTCATCCGAGACTCTGAACAAACTGTGGTCACCAAAAAACCATAAGTCATAATAAAAATCGTCATCGAACATTAAGCGTGCGGACCCTACGGGTTCGAGAACTATGTAGACATGATCGAGACACATCTCCGATCAATAACCAATAGCGGAACCTAGATGCTCATATTGGCTCCTACATATTCTACGAAAATCTTTAACAGTCAAACCGCACAACAACATACGTTGTTCCTTTTGTCATCGGTATGTTACTTGCCTGAGATTCGATGGTCGGTATCATCATACCTAGTTCAATATCATTACCGGCAAGTCTCTTTACTCATTCCGTAATGCTTCATCCCGTAACTAACTCATTAGTCACATTGCTTCCAAGACTTATAGCGATGAGCATTACCGAGACGGCCCAGAGATACCTCTCAGATACACAGAGTGACAAATACTAATCTTGATCTATGCCAACCCAACAAACACCTTTGGAGACACCTGTAGAGCATCTTTATAATCACCCAGTTACGTTGTGAAGAAAGCAGTAGCAATAAGTCATGAAGAAAGCAGAAGCAATAAAACTGTAACGATCATAATGCTAAGCTAACGGATGGGTCTTGTCCATCACATCATCCTCTAGTGATGTGATCCCGTTCATCAAATGACAACACATGTCTATGGTTAGGAAATATAACCATCTTTGATTAACGAGCTAGTCAAGTAGAGGCATACCACAGATGTACTAAGTTTCTGTTTAATAAAATTCTAGCATGAATAATAAACGTTTATCATGATATAAGGAAATATAAATAACAACTTTATTATTGCCTGTGGGGCATATTTCCTTCAGTCTCCCACTTGCACTAGAGTCAATAATCTAGATTACAGAGTAGTAATTCTAACACCCATGGAGTCTTGGTGTTGATAATGTTTTGCTTGTGGAAGAGGCTTAGTCAATGGGTCTGCAACATTCAGATCCGTATGTATCTTGCAAATCTCTATGTCTCCCTCCTTGACTTGATAGAGGATGGAATTGAAGCGTCTCTTGATGTGTTTGGTTCTCTTATGAAATCTGGATTCCCTTGCCAAGGCAATTGCTCCAGTATTGTCACAATTTTTTTTGATTGGACCCGATGCACTGGGTATTACACCTAGATCGGATATGAACTCCTTCATCGAGACTCCTTCATTTGCTGCTTCCGAAGCAGCTATGTACTCCGCTTCACACATAGATCCCACCTTGAAGCTCTGCTTGGAAGTGCACCAACTGACAGGTCCACCATTCAGTATAAATACGTGTCAGGTTTGTGACTTAGAGTCATCTAGATCAGTGTCAAAGCTTGCATCGACGTAACCATTTACTACAAGCTCTTTGTCACCTCAATGAACGACAAACATATCCTTAGTCCTTTTCAGGTATTTCAGGGTTTTCATGACCGCTTTCCAGTGATCCACTCCTGGATTACTTTGGTACCTCCCTTCTATACTTATAGCAAGGCACACAACAGGTCTGGTACATAGCATTGCATACATGATAGAACCTATGGCCGAAACATAGGGAATGACTTTCATTTTCTCTCTATCTTCTGAAGTAGTTGGGCATTGAGTCTGACTCAACTTCACACCTTGTAACACAGGCAAGAACCCTTTCTTTGACTGATCCATTTTGAAATTCTTCAAAACTTTATCAAGGTATGTGCTTTGTGAAAGTCCAATTAAGTGTCTTGATCTATCTCTATAGATATTGATGCCCAATATATAAGCAGCTTCACCGAGGTCTTTCATTGAAAAATTCTTATTCAAGTATCCTTTTATGCTATCTAGAAATTCTGTATTATTTCCAAACAACAATATGTCATCCACATAAAATATTAGAAATGCTACAGAGCTCCCAATAACTTTCTTGTAAATACAGTCTTCTCCAAAAGTCTGTATAAAACCATATGCTTTGATCACGTTATCAAAGCGTATATTCCAACTCCGAGAGGCTTCCACCAGTCCATAAATGGATCGCTAGAGCTTGCACACTTTGTTAGCACCCTTTGGATCGACAAAACCTTTTGGTTGCATCATATACAACTCTTCTTTATGAAATCCATTAAGGAATGCAGTTTTGACATCCATTTGCCAAATTTCATAATCATAAAATGTGGCAATTTCTAACATGATTCAGACAGACTTAAGCATCGCTACGGGTGAAAAGGTCTCATCATAGCCAACTCCCTGAACTTGTCGAAAACCTTTCACAACAAGTCGAGCTTTTTAGACAGTAAAATTACCGTCAACATCAGTTTTCTTTTTGAAGATCCATTTCAAGCCATTTCAGGGAATCCGGGCTAATCATCGCTTCCTCATAGTTCGTAGGTTCATCATGGTTTAGTAAAATGACTTCTAGAATAGGATTACTATACCACTCTGCTGCGGATCGTACTCTAGTTGACCTACGAGGTTCGTTAGTAACTTGATCTGAAGTTTAATGATCATCATTATTAGCTTCCTCACTAATTGGTGTAGGTATCACAGGAACTGATTTCTATGATGAACTACTTTCCAATTCGAAAGAAGGTACAATTACCTCATCAAGTTCTACTTTCCTCCCACTCACTTCTTTCGAGAGAAACTACTTCTCTAGAAAGGATCCATTCATAACAACGAATATCTTTCCTTCGGATTTGTGATACAAGGTGTACCCAACAGTTTCTTTTGGGTATCCTGTGAAGATGCACTTCTCTGATTTGGGTTCGAGCTTATCAGGTTGAAGCTTTTTCACATAAGCATCGCAGCCCCAAACTTTAAGAAACAACAACTTGGGTTTCTTGCTAAACCACAGTTCATATGGTGTCGTCTCAACGGATTTTGATGGTGACCTATTTAACGTGAATGCAGCCGTCTCTAAAGCAGAACCCCAAAATGATAGCGGTAAATCAGTAAGAGACATCATAGATCGCACCATATCCAATAAAGTACGGTTACGATGTTCGAACACAACATTACACTGTGGTATTCTAGGTGGCATGAGTTGCGGAAGTATTTCACATTGTTTCAAATGAAGACCAAACTCGTAGCTCAAATATTCGCCTCCACGATTAGATCGTAGAAACTTAATTTTCTTGTTACGATGATTTTCCACTTCACTCTGAAATTCTTTGAACTTTTCAAATGTTTCGGACTTGTGTTTCATTAAGTAGATATACCCATATCTGCTCAAATCATCTGTGAAGGTTAGAAAATAACGATACCCGCCACGAGCCTCAACACTCATTGGACCGCATACATTGGTATGTATTATTTCCAATAAGTCAGTAGCTCGTTCCGTTGTTCTGGAGAACGGAGTCTTAGTCATGTTGCCCATGAGGCATGATTCGCGAGCACCAACTGATTCATAATCAAGTGATTCCTAAAGTCCATTGACATGGAGTTTCTTCATGCGCTTTACACCAATATGACCTAAATGGCAGTGCCACAAATAAGCTGCACTATCATTATCAACATTGCATCTTTTGGCTTAAATATTATGAACATGTGTATCACTACGATCGATATTCAACAAAAATAGACCACTCAACAAGGGTGCATGACCATAAAAAATATTACTCATATAAATAGAACAACCATTATTCTCTGATTTAAATGAATAACCGTCTCGCATCAAACAAAATCCAGATATAATGTCATGCTCAACGCTGGCACCAAATAACAATTATTCGGGTCTAAAACTAATCCTGAAGGTAGATGTAGAGGTAGAATGCCAACGGCAATAACATCGAACTTGGAACCATTTCCGACGCGCATCGTCACCTCGTCCTTAGGCAATCTTTGTGTAACTTGTAGCTCCTGTTTCGAGTTGCAACATGAGCAACAGAACCACTATCAAATACCTAGGAGCTACTACGAGCATTAGTAAGGTACACATCGATAACATGTATATCAAATATACCTTTCACTTTGCCATCCTTCTTATCCACCAAATACTTGGGGCAGTTCTGCTTCTAGTGACCAGTCCCTTTGCAGTAGAAGCACTCAGTTTCAGGCTTAGGTTCAGACTTGGGCTTCTTCCCGGGAGTAGCAACTTGTTTGCTATTCTTCTTGAGGTTCCCCTTCTTCCCTTTGCCTTTTTTCTTGAAACTAGTGTTCTTGTTAACCATCAACACTTGATCCTCCTTCTTGATTTCTACCTCCGCAGGCTTTAGCATTGCGAAGAGCTCGGGAATAGTATTTTCCATCCCTTTCATATTATAGTTCATCACGAAACCTTTATAGCTTGGTGGCAGTGATTCAAGAATTTTGTCAATGACACTATCATCAGGAAGATTAACTCCCAGCTGAGTCAAGTGGTTATGGTACCAAGACATTCTGAGTATGTATTCACTAACAGAACTATTCTCCTCCATCTTGCAGCTATAGAACTTGTTGGAGACTTCATATCTCTCGACTCGGGCATTTGCTGGAAATATTAACTTCAACTCCTGGAACATCTCATATGCTCCATGACGTTCAAAACGCCTTTGAAGTCCAAATTCTAAGTCGTAAAGCATGGCACACTGAACTCTCGAGTAGTCATCAGCTTTAGTCTGCCAAACGTACATAACGTCTGCAGTAGCTCCTGCAGCAGGCCTTGCACCTAGCAATGCTTGCAGTACATAATTTTTCTGTGCAAGAATGAGGATGATCGTCAAGTTACAAACCCAGTCTGTGTAATTTCTACCATCATCTTTCAACTTAGCTTTCTCTAGGAACGCATTAAAATTCAAAGGAACGGTAGCACGTGTCATTGATCTACAACAACATAGATATGCAAAAAACTATCAGGACTAAGTTCATGATAAATTAAAGTTCAATTAATCATATTACTAAAGAACTTCCACTTAGATAGACATCCCTCTAGTCATCTAAATGATCACGTGATCCATAACAACTAAACCATGTCCGATCATCACGTGAGATGGAGTAGTTTTCAATGTTGAACATCTCTATGTTGATCATACTACTATATGATTCACATTCGACCTTTCGGTCTCAGTGTTCCGAGGCCATATCTGCATATGCTAGGCTCGTCATGTTTAACCCGAGTATTATACACGTGCATAACTGGCTTGCACCCGTTGTATGTGAACATAGAGCTTATCACACCCGATCATCACGTGGTGTCTCGACATGACGAACTGTAGCAACGGTGCATACTCAAGGAGAACACTTATACCTTGAAATTTAGTGACAGATCATCTTATAATGCTACCACCGTACTAAGAAAAATAAGATGCATAAAAGATAAACATCACATGCAATCAAAATATGTGACATGATATGGCCAACATCATCTTGTGCTTTTGATCTCCATCATCGAAGCACCGTCATGATCTCCATCATGACCGGCTTGACACCTTGATCTCCATCGTAGCATCGTTGTCGTCTCACCAACTATTGTTACTACGACTATCGCTGCCGCTTAGTGATAAAGTAAAGCAATTACATGGTGATTGCATTTCATACAATAAAGAGACAACCATATGGCTCCTGCAAGTTGCCGATAGCTCTGCTAAAAAACATGATCATCTCATACAACAAGTTATATCACATCATGTCTTGACCATATCACATCACAACAAGCCCTCCAAAAACAAGTTAGACGTCCTCTACTTTGTTGTTGCAAGTTTTATGTGGCTGCTACGGGCTTCTAGCAAGAACCGTTCTTACCTACGCATCAAAACCACAACGATTTTTCGTCAAGTGTGATGTTTTAACCTTCAACAAGGACCAGCCATAGTAAAACTCGATTCAACTAAAGTAGGAGAAACAGACACCCGCTAGCCACCTATGTGCAAAGCACGTCGGTAGAACCAGTCTCATGAACGCGGTCATGTAATGTCGGTCTGGGCCGCTTCATCCAACAATACCGCCGAATCAAAGTAAGACGTTGTTGGTAAGAAGTATGACTATTATCACCCACAACTCTTTGTGTTCTACTCATGCATATCATCTACGCATAGAACTGGCTCTGATGCCACTGTTGGGGAACATAGCATGCAATTTAAAAAAAAATCCTAGGATAACGCAAGATCTATCTAGGTGATGCATACAACGAGAGGGGAAGTGTTAGTTAACGCAGTTGATGTAGTCGAACGTACGGCACCTCCGTGTTCAGCACACGTTCAGCTTGATGACGTCCCTCAAACTCTTGATCCAGTAGAGGGTCGAGGGAGAGTTCCGTTAGCATGACGGCATTGCGACGATGTTGATGATGTGATCCGCGCAGGGCATCGCCTAAGCACTTCGACGCTATGACCGGACGAGTAAACTGTGGAGGGGGGCACCGCACAAGGCAAAGAACAATTGATGTAATTTGGGGTGCCCTCCTGCCCCCGTATATAAAGGAGGAGAGGGGGAGACCGGCCGGCCTTGTATGGCGCACCAAGAGAGAGGGGTCCTACTAGGACTCCAAGTCCTAGTAGGATTCCCTTTGGTGGAAGGGGGAAGAAGAAAGGAGAGGGAGAGGGATAGGGAATGGGGGGCCGCGCCCCCTCCCGTAGTCCTATTCGGACTCCCCATGGGGGGGGCCACCCCCTTGTGGGCTGTACTCTCTCTGTCCCCTATGGACCATGATCGCCCATTGCTTCCCCGGGGGGTTCCGATAACCCCTCCGGCACTCCATTTTTACCCGGCACTTCTTGGAACTCTTCCGTGTCTGAATAACAGCGTCAAATATATCATTCTTTATGTATCGACCATTTTGGGACTCGTCGCCATCTCCGTGATCTCATCCGGGACTCTGAACAGACTTCCGTCATCAAAAACACATAACTCATAATACAAATCGTCATCGAACGTTAATAATGCGGACCCTACGGGTTCGAGAACTATGTAGACATGATCGAGACACATCTCCGATCAATAACCAATAGCGGAACCTGGATGCTCATATTGGCTCCTACATATTCTACAAAGATATTTATCGGTCAAATGGCACAACAACATACGTTGTTCCTTTTGTCATCGGTATGTTACTTTCCCGAGATTCGATCGTCGGTATCATCATACCTAGGTCAATCTCGTTACCGGTAAGTCTCTTTACTCGTTCTGTAATGCTTCATCCCGTAACTAACTCGTTAGTCACATTGCTTGCAACGCTTATAGTGATGAGCATTACCGAGAGGGCCCAGAGATACCTCTCCGATACACGGAGTGACAAATCCTATTCTTTATCTATGCAAACCCAACAAACACCTTCGGAGACACCTGGAGAGCATCTTTATAATCACCCAGTTAAGTTATGACGTTTGATAGCACACAAGGTGTTCCTCCGGTATTCAGGAGCTGCATAAACTCATAGTCAAAGGAACATGTATAAGTCATGAAGAAAGCAGTAGCAATAAAACTGTAACGATCACAATGCTAAGCTAACGGATGGGTCTTTTCCATCACATAATTCTCTAATGATGTGATCATGTTCATCAAATGACAACACATGTCTATGGTTAGGAAACATAATCATCTTTAATTAATGAGATAGTCAAGTAGAGGCATACAAGGGACACTATGTTTTGTCAATGTATTAACACATGTACTAAGTTTACGGTTAATACAATTCTATCATGAATAATGAACATTTATCATGATATAAGGAAATATAAATAACAACTTTATTATTGCCTCTAGGGCATATTTACTTCAATTTTTTAATTAGATCATCGAATCTCATATACCTATATTTTCTTACTAAAAATAAACTAGTTCTATTAATTCAAATAGTTCAACTAAAACTTACTATAAATAAAATAAACTAGTTCTTACTAAAAATAAATTAGTTCTATAGTAAAATTTTAATTAGATCATCAAATCTCATATACCTAAATTTTCTTACTAAAGTTAAAATAGTTGTATTAATGCTACTAGTTCAACTAAGCACTTACTATGCATAAAATAGACTAATTCTTACTAAAAATAAACTAGTTCTATTAATTTTCTTACTAATTCTATTAAACACTTACTAAAAAAGCAAAACATTACATTATACAAGAACAGTAAAAAATAGTTTATGGTTTAGGAGAGGAGGGAGGAGGGGGCGGCCGGAGGAGGAGGGAGGAGGGGCGGCCGGTGGAGGAGGGAGGAGGGGCGGCCGATGGAGGAGGGAGGAGGGGCGGCTGGTGGAGGAGGGAGGAGGGGGTGGCCGGTGGAGGAGGAAGGAGGGGGCAGCCGGAGGAGGAGGGAGGAGGGGAAGAGGAAGGAGGAGGGAGGAGGGACTACCTCAGTGGAGGAGGAACGGCGGCGGTAGGCGACGACGCTTGTTTGGGAACGGCGGCGGCGGCGGACGAAGGGGCGTGGGAGGGAGAGTGAGTGAGAGGGAGAGTGAGGGGGGTCATCGGTCGCGCGGGGATGATAAGGTAGGGTTAGTAGCAGTGCGGGTTGAAGAAAAGCGCTACTACTGCGGAGAGTAGCAGTAGCGCTGGATAGGGATACGCGCTGCTGCTGAGAGGTGCTAGCCATATGCGCCCAGTTCAAACTTAGCATCATCGCGTTTGGCTAAAACGTGTTGCTGCTAAAAGGATAGCAGTAGCGCGTCATACTGACATGCTCTACTACTAAGTAGTAGCAGCGGCTCACTTTACCCAGCGCTACTGCTAATATTCTGTGTATAAGGTTTACCCTAGCAGTGGGTGCAGAGGTCGGAGAATTTAAATTCTCCCTCCAATCTTATATCTACCACCAGATCGGGAGCCGCCTCACCCTCCCCTTCCCTCCACCCCCACCCCCGCGTAGGCAATCGATGGGCCCTAGCCCTAGCCACGAGTACCCCCTCCTTCACCTCCCTCTCCTCCGCCGCCACCGATTGTCGGCCCTGGGCAAAACCCGTGTGTGCGACGAAGGAGGCGAGGTATTCCTCCCTCCCGCGGGTCATAGGGTGGTGCGTGGCACCCCAGCTCAAGGGTGTGATCCCGATCTGGATAGCGGTGCCACCGATCTGGACCAAGGCGCCCTTGACAACGGCGGTTGATACATCTCCAATGTATCTACAATTTTTTATTGTATCATGGTATTCTAATATCAATCTTGGATGTTTATTATGCAACTATATATCATTTTTTGGGACCAACCTATTAACTAAGTGCCTAGTGTCAGCTGCTGTTTTTTGCCTGTTTTTGGTTTTCCAGGAAATCAGTACCAAATGAAGTCCAAATGCCACGAAACTTTCTGACGATTTTTTTCTGGACATAAGAGACACTAGAAGCTTCCGGGGGGGAGACTAGAAGTTTCGGGAAACCAACAGAGAGGCACCCAAAATACTTTTTCCACCGCTGCAACTTCATGTTCTTGCGAGATCCCATCTGAAGGCCTTCTCTGCACTCTGCCGGAGCGGGGTCGATCACGGAGGGCTTCTACATGAACCTTGCTACCCTTCTGATGATGTGTGAGTAGTTTACCACAGACCTACAGGTCAATAGCTAGTAGTTAGATGGCTTTTTCTCTCTCCCTTTGATCCTCAATACAATGGTCTCCTTGATGTTCTTGGAGATCAATTCGATGTAATCCTTTTTTGCGGTGTGTTTGTTGGGATCCGATGAATTGTGGGTTTATGATCAGATTATGTACGAATATTATTTTAGTCTTCTCTGAACTCTTTTATGCATGATTATTATAGCTTTGTATTTCTCTCCGATCTATCCGTTTGGTTTGGCCAACTAGATTGATTTATCTTGCAATGGGAGAGGTGCTTTTTGATGAGTTCGATCTTGTGGTGCTCAATCCCAGGGACAGAAGGGGACATGACACATATTTGTATCGTTGCCATTAGGGATAAAACAATGGATTTTATTCATATTGATTGGGTTTACTTTGTCTACATCATGTCATCTTGTTTAAGGCGTTACTCCGTTCTTCATGAACTTAATGCTCTAGATGCATGTTGGTTAGGGGTCGATGTGTGGAGTAATAGTATTAGATGTAGGTAGGAGTCGATCTACTTGCCTCGGACGTGATGCCTATATACATGATCATTGCTTCAGTATCGTTATTTATTCGCTTTTCTATCAATTGTCCAACAGTAATTTGTTTACCCACCATATTCTATTTTCAAGAGAGAAGCCTCTAGTGAAAACTATGGCCCCCGGGTCTTATCTTTAACATATATTAAAATCCAAAAATACCTTGCTGCAATTTATTTTATTTTCTGTTTTTTTACCTATCTATCACTATGAGATTTGATCCTTACAATTAACCGCCAAGGGATTGACAACCCCTTGTTTGCGTTGGGTGCAAGTATTTGTTATTTTGTGTGTAGGTGCTGCTAACGAGGTGTTGCATGGTTCTTCTACTGGATTGATAACCTTGGTTCTTAACTGAGGAAAATACTTGTCTCTAATGTACTGCATCATCGTCTCCTCTTTGGGGAAATCAAAACGTAGCTCACAAGTAGCAGCGGCGCCACGACCGGCCGGCGTCCAAGCGATGTTCATGGCAGTAGGGTTGGTGTTTCCGTACCTGATCTAGGGCGGAGGGCCTGGGATCAAGGGCGGTAGCCCCTGGGATGGCCTCCTTATCCGGTGGTGGGGATATGATTGGGATAATTCCTGGGTCCATACATTGTCATGCTGCTAGTCGGCCACCGGGTTGGGACGAAATGGGAGGTGGGCATCTGGATTGGAATAGTTCCCGGGTCGACTCCTGTCGACCGCGATGGCAATGACACCCGAGGGTATCGTGTTTCTTCCTGGAGACATCATTCGGGTCCGCCCTACCATTTCCCACCTAACGGTCTCTCGGGTGAAAACTCTAGGGCGGCGACGGCGCACATGGAGTCATGTCCTTCTTGAAGGTGTCATCGTGAGAGCTATATGGCGGTGGGCACCGCTTGGGCGCATGGGAAGTTGTAGATGGTATGCCTCTCCTCCTCTAGGTGGCGGTTGTTCTAGCGGAAACCCTAGATCTAGGTCTCCCGGATCGGATGATGACAGAAATTTTGGGTCGTTCTCCCTCATGTTTGCACCGTTTTGGAGCAGAGGCTCACTGGGGGGCCAACAGGTGGAGCAATGTTACCTCAATCATATTGAAGACGGTCGGTTTTGATAGCATGGAGCAGTGGAGGCTCAGAGTTGGACATGGTTTGATGGACGCACGCAGGCAGGTGGCTTTGTCTGGTTTCGTGGTGATGTTGACGCCAGATGTGACATGCAAGATCTATGATGTGATTCCTCCTGAAGATGGGATTGGGGGGATATGGCGGCGGCAGATCCTAGAGCGCACGCATGCTGTGCACGTTATGGGATGCCTAGGCCGGCTGGGCTTAAGGAAACCGGATTAGATACTGTTTGTTATGCGAACAGGGCACATCTATATACTTGTAGGTGTAGCGACTTTGTTTGCCTAGAAGGTTGCTTTGAATTGATCCTTGTATTCTTTTTTTCATGCTCTAGTGGACAATAAATAATGATGATTGTGTGCATCACGCTGATGTAGATGTCGGGGGTAATCCTCCTTTTCAAATAAAAAGATACATCAGATCTAGTTAAGACATGGTGGGTACAGGCTATATTGACATTGTTGTCATGTATGTGAAATTTTCACGAGAAAATACATACTAACAACACAAACATGACAAAATTGTAATTTTGAAAATACTGAACAGTGCATGTTCTCTTCAGTATACAAAACCAAACTATTTTTCCTTTTTTCTGTAGCTTGGGTGTCACTGTATTTTCTTACAAAATTGCCGTATGTCATTGTGTAATTTTTTTCAGAACTTTTTGAAACTTTGAAACCTGATTTTGAATGTTTAAAAAACGGGCTCGATGGACAAACTAACTGCCGAGTAGTCCAGTACATAGTGGCCACCCCCATTCCTGTCTGGTAGTCCTGTCTCTGTCTGCCACTGTATGGACTAATATCTGACAGCTAAGAGCAATTTGGCAGCTCAGAAACGAGGTAATATAGGGTAGAAGACTCCACTTGGGGTCATGAATCATGATATCATATACCATTTGGAGCCCATTATGCCATTATGCTCCAAATGGTATATGATATGATGATCCATGACTCCAAGTGGAGTCATCTATGCATGCAAGAAGCACCAAAAATCTAATTGCTCAGCGCTTATGTATATGATGATTTATTAAGGATTTTGTAGGATATACTAAAATATGGGATCATGGGAAAATACAAATGTGACTTTATATAATAATAGTGGTTGGATCTATGACAGATGCCTTTGCCCCTTGGTACGTGCGAATTGCCATGTTACTCAGAGCGCTTCCCAACAATGTAGCCTAGATATTTTAGCTAAGGAACATTACACGGCCGTACGAAGAGTCTAGTAGGCCTAGCCTATTTTCGTCAAGGGGTCGACCGAGCCTAACCTTTTGTTCGCACTTTTCTAAAAGGATAAAGGTATGATAGCTCCTGGGTGCCCTGCACTCTCTATGAACGGTACATTCAAAAAATAGAAAAAAATTCAAAAATACAAAAACATTAAGACATCAACTATGGTCAAACTTTGTAGGTTTTTACAAGTTTTTATAATAAAATATCTAATAGAGCTCCTTGAATATCACGAGTTTCAGATTTTAGTGCTAAAAGTGCTCAGACTTCATGCATTGAAATCTTTTACTTGTGTAGACCTTCTCGAATGTTTTTTCTAGAACGAAAACTTGCAAGCACATATGAAGTTTGTTCACATTTGATGTTGCAAAGTAGTTTTTTTAAAAAAGATTCTATTTTTCTTAATGTATTGTTCATAGAGAGTGTAGGGGCGCCCGGGAACTGAAAACCCACTCTCTTCTAAAAATCAGTCAACTGAGTTGTAACTGGCGATAGGTTGAATTTTCATTCGTTCGATCTTGCCATGTATCGCAAAGCTCGGTTTCATTTTGTTTGCTTTTTTGGGTTTGGTCGTGAAAACCCTAGTAGTAGCGCAGGGTTTTTGCCTAGCGCTAGTGCTAGGGCGCTACAACTAACTTTTTGTAGTAGTGTTGATATGACCCCATTGTACCGCTAATACGGTTATTAGTAGTGGTTAGCTGGACCGGCACTACTAGAAGTAGTAGTAGCTCGGGCTCTTACCCCGCGCTACTAGTATTCGTCTGTATTTTTATTTATGTTATTTTATATTGTATTTACTCATGGTTATTCAAATTTTGATACAGGTAGCAATTAATAGATTATTATATCATTATAATCGTGATCAGTTATTATATCATTGGGTGGAAGCGGGTAGATTCAAGTGGATGGATCCAAAGTGGCAAGTTAGATTAGTAGGTAGAGCTTAACCTGAAAAGCGTAACCATGTTTAGTCCTAAGGTGAGCTTCCCATGTCTCCATACTCTCACTATCTTGGAAACCGAGCTTCTCCAAGACATACCATCTTGCATGGTATGCACTAGTCAAATTGTAAAAAAAAATTGAAATTACACGTTGTAGCAAAGAAGTACATGCCATGATTAATCACAAAAAAAATTACTTGTCATCATTACATACCGTAAAAATATCGAAGGTCTCGTACAGCTTGATGGTGAAGAACCTACTATTTTCCAGATGAGGCCTGTCGCACATACCCCAGTCATCGCCATAGTAACCGCGCTTAGAGATCCTATCATCGTCAGACATTTCATGTGTTCATAATTGATTATAAATCAATGGCAATTACCGGGAACTTAACACACGGATCACTATTCAGCACGGGTTGACTTTTGGTCTGCCGAGTCTTCCTTGAAAACTCTCATCTCACGTGGTGTATATGGTGGGCACTCCCTCTCTGATATATTCGACCATCGGTGATGGTCGCTCCTCCCTTCATTGCCGAGTGCATTAAATGTCTAGCACACGGAATAAACGAGAAGCGGCCCCCAAGACAATAGTGGGGATTCTTCCTCTCTGATATTTTGACAGTATATGTTGGACACTCCCTCACAGATATTTCGACCGTCGGTGATGGTCGCTTCCCCTCCTTCTCACATGCATTACCAACGTATATCACGAGAAGAAGGAAAGGACACGACCCCCACAACAAGAATCAGGATTCTTCCTCTCTAATATTTTGATAGTATATGGTGGACACTCCCTCACGAATATTTCGACCATTGGTGATGGTCGCTCCTCCTTTCTTCCAAAGTGCATTACACAAAAATGTCTAGCACCTTGGAAAGAAGAAGAAGCGACCCCCACGACAACGGTTGGTATTCTTCCTATCTCCAAGTCACACAAGGAGTCCCGACAGAACGACAGTCAACCCTTTACATATATTGAGTAATGACATAAAACATTCCCTATGGTTAACTGGAATGTCGTTTAAATCCTGTTCCGGGAAATCATGGGCACTCGGTATTTCCTACTTTATAGCACAAGTCATGCTGAAATCCATGGAAAATTTTAGCACGACCTTTGCAAAAATAGGACATATTGAGGGGCATTACAGAAAGGAATCAATATTTCGGCAAAACATAGGCCACTCGGAGGTGTTCCATCCAAAATCATATACATATCCAGAGAGACAACCAATAAATGTCCAGAGAGACAATCAATACGTGTCCAAAGAAACAACAATGTAGCATTCTTTTATGACAAAGTGATAATTTCATAAAAATAATTAAATTGTCCACTACATTTCTATATTGCAAAACTTTTTATTACTAAAATTTTTATATAGCATTTGATACATTTCTATCTGGTCTAAAAACCCTAAATATAGTCATAATAACCCTTAATATACCAAAATAACCAAATAATCTTAAATATAATAACATTAAATATAGCAAAAAATACTAAAGAAAATTTTTCCCATTAAAACTAAATAAGAATTGGACTATATAACACCATGTCTACCCTAGTGTGCATACTTGGTGGCCATCTTTGCTGCCATTATCATCTAATATTGACATGTCTACCATATGAACCCTAACTAGAAATTAAAACGAAGAAGAACAGAGGCAGAGGAGGGAGGCTACCTGCGGCAGGGGACTTGGAACGGCGAAGGGGGTTGAGGACAACAGAGAGAGGCAGCAGGGCCTGACAGCGGCAAGGGACGACGGCCACGCAAGGAGGGCTTAGACGGGGGAGGGCGGCCGAGTGGGGTGGACCGGTATGGGGGAGAGCGGCAGGGCGGGGAGAGTCGGGACATGGAGGCGGGCACAGTAGAGGGCCGGCCGGGATGGGGGAGGGCGGTCGCGCAATGCCAAGCACCGGAGTGGCAAGAGTGAGGAGTGTGAAGAGTGGAAAGGGAGAGTAACGTACATGGGGTATAGGGCCGCTTAGCAGTAGCGCGGGTTACAACGCGGCGCTTCTGCTAACAGATGTACCAATAGCATGGGCCGCTGGGTCCGTGCTACTGCTAATTGAGGCCCACCAACTGGCCCCATGTACCAATAGTGGCAGCGCATGGTACAAACCCCATGCTACAACTACTTCACTTAGCAGTAGGTTGGGTAAGGGCCCAACGCTGTTACTAAAGCTTGACCTGAGGGTACCATGGGGCCCATGTAACATCAGCATTGGGCGCTCCAGCCTGCGCTACTACTAACACGTACTTGTAACGAAAGATACTGCACATCGCTGCTCCTACTTAACAGCAGCATCGTGCACCTACCCATCTCTACTTATAACCATCTACCTATAAGGTATTTCCTAGTATTGGCCTATCACAAGTAGAAGTACTCACGCATTTATCCTTGAGAACTAGGCTTGGTGCGCAAATCCTTGTACTCATACTTAAAAGGTTGTGTGCACCCCTAGTTGGTGTAGAGGCCGAGAAAGTGAAATTCTCCCACCAATCTTAAAGCTTCCACCAGATCGGGAGCCGCCTCACACTAGTAGGGAAAAGGCTAGCAGCAGCGTGGGTTTTAGGTGTATCAGTAGCGCGGGGAGGGACGCTACTAATAAGGCGCTACAGCTAACACATAGCAGTAGCGCGTGGTCACTGGCGCTACTGCTACACAAGTGTAGTAGCAGCGCGGTTACTGGAAGCTCGCTACTGCTAGTAGCTCTAGCGCACTTTGCAACGACGCGCTACTGCTATCCGGGCGCTGCTGCTAACTTTTATACACTTGCTACTGCTAATTTAACAGGTTTTTTGTTTTTTTGGCATATTTGTTTTGTATTTGAACAGGCTTTATAGAAGAATCTTTAGCACATAGAAATGTCATCATGATACACATACAAATGCCTGTGAGACCACAAATATAATCATAGCATATACATACAAATAGTCTCATCATAATCATCATCCAACACAAAGTGGTCTCTCGTCATCATCTCAAAAATAGCGAT
The DNA here is from genome assembly GCA_021605205.1 of Aegilops longissima. NCBI lineage: Eukaryota > Viridiplantae > Streptophyta > Magnoliopsida > Poales > Poaceae > Aegilops > Aegilops longissima. The sequence goes on from CM038676.1 coordinate 34,737,513, forward strand.
ACAAGTCCTCGATTACTTGCAAATACATCGTCATCCATCTAAACAATGGTATACGGGAGAAGAGCTATCACTTTGAGTACATGAGTTTGTATCCCTCTCTCGCAATAGCGTGAACCTAAACTAACTACTGCTTGTCGCTCAGAAACCGGAAACCGGTAACACCTGGGCCTGACACTCCGGCCACTCGTCGTATATATACTCCTGGCGTAGCACTTCTTCGCCATCGATGATCTATGCACCTGCATCGTCACATGAGTCGATGATATGCAACATATATAGTTGAGAAACAGAAAGAGATAGACTTGACAAAAATAGAAACAACATATCATAAGCATAAATAACAAAGTTCATCATACCCAAAATGCCCTAACTAGAGTGATCTTCGCTAGTCGAGGAGGAGGATGGTTTAATTACATCACAAATAAAGTTTCACTGCGCATAACTCAAAGTTTTGTCGTACAGAAAGTATGGACTAAACAGACACATTGCCATATATCGACAATCACTCCAACACGCTGTGCCATCCATCGAGGTCAGGGAGATAGTCCCCGATCTTAGTGAAAGGCTTCATGTCGAGACGCTGAGAGGCTACCCATGTTCGGACGTCTTCCCGCGACATTTGTCCTTCTTCGTAGAACATCCCTGTTTTTCCGACGACCTCCTTCATGATGATTCGGGCAAGTTCGCGCTGGATGTGATAGAACTCAGCTCGAAGTCGATGATCCTCGATATCTCCTACGTCCTTTGCACATTGCAGAATATGGGCATAGGCCGGATCTAGGTGACATGCGAAGGTTCTGGTGATCCCGTCTGTACTCCAGCATGTGGTGTAGGACATAGAATCCACCATTAAGAGAATCGCTCGGTTGCTGAATGCAGCAGAAGTCGGTCTTATGGGCGAAGGCGACCTTGCCGCCCCTTCTCTTCTTGTCCCTGACCTCTCCACCCCTTGCTTGGTAGTAAAACATAGCACTGTCGAGAACATCCTTGATGTGGGTGTAATCCTTTTTGTGAATGTTCTTCGACGAGTCCAAGTAAAGAGCGTGGGAGAATTGGGGTATAGGATGATGAGGACGGCGCGCCCGCCGCTGCGCAAAATAAGTACACCTCAAATTACTTAGCCTCCACCGTGCAAATGAATGATTGAAATCGAAGGAAGGATAGCAGCGCGGATGACTTACACGGGATGATAAGGCACGAGAATCGCCCCCTTGTCCTTATTGGCGAGCATGAAATTGACGATGTATTCCCTCGCGTATACACGGTGCTCTGCGCAGACTCCCAAGAAGCCCTCGTGCATGTAGTACGGGTCAGCAACACAGATATGAGATATCTGCTCAACCCTGATGATGTAGCTCATGTGTAAGGCATAAAGGCGGACAAACGTAAAATCCAGCTTCTTCACGTGAAACATGTCGGATATGTAATCGAATCGGAGGAAGAACTTATCCGCGGGGAAGCTGTCGACGTACGACCTTTGCCGCGAAACGTTAACCACGTAGAGTGGGTATCCTGGATCTGCCGAGGCGATGAGGCCTTTCTCTACCCGCAGCACATCGTCATGAAGTCTCCTTAGATCGCCGACTCTGGCCTGTATCGCTGTTGCAGGTAGGATTGGTTGACCGGGGATATGCCATTTATCTGCATCGGGGATATCTATACGGTCCTGAAGCCGAGGCTGCTGAGGCAGCTGGATCATAGAATCAGCTTTTTTGCCTTTCTTCGCTCTCTTCCTAGACTTCTTTACTACCGGAAGGTCGTCCATAATACGTTGAGACGGCAATTCAGGCACCGACTCATGACGCTCAAACTCTGAGGATGCGCCAGTATAGACATACTGTTCAGCGCCACAGTCGTCCTCATCCTCATCCATGGCGACATCATCAGCAACTAATGGAGCCTCCTCCTTACCCCGTCCGCTATCACCCAACCCGACACCTGACGCTAATTGGGTAGGTGGGGTGTTGATGTTCATACCTTGCTGAGGCTGCGTGCTCGAGGGTGTGCTCCCGACCGCCTCCAGACGAAGCAGACTCTTTCACTACTAGGGAAAAGCCTATACACGAAACTTACTAGTAGCGAGGGTTAAAACCTCGCTATCGCTATTTACCGAGAGCGCAGGTTTTAAACCTCGCTACTACTAAGTTGATAGCGATGGCGGGTTTTAACCTCGCTACTACTAAGCGTCTCTACTGTGCCCACAGGACATGCCATAGTAGTAGCGCGGGTTTTAAAACCTCGCTACTACTAAGTTTGATAGCAGATAGCGTTGGTTTTAGCCCTCGCTACTACTAAGCGGTGCCATAATAGTAGCGAGGGGTAAAATCGCTTTACTACTAAAGGTCCCATTTTAAAACTCTACCCCGTGGATCGCTTTTCAGTTAAAAAAATAAAAGAAAATGATGAAAATGTCAAAAAAATAAAATAAAATAAGTTTCCCATGTGATATGTGGTCTAGTTGTTGGGAAAATTTGCAAATATGAATTTTGACTTTATTTGCAAAATCTCTCGAGAATTTGCCGGATGAAAAAGTTTTTTATATGAAAAATCATCTACTCGAAAAGTTACATCCAAATTTAACAGGGGGTACCCCGTTAAACATTTTCAAAATCCTCAAAAACCAAACATAAAAAAAGTTACGGGGCTTTTAAGATCTAGAGTGGAAAAAATCGAAAAAATTTCAAACTGTGTGGTCAAACTGTGGTCAAACAATGGTCAAACTAATTATTCTAGAATATTAGTGTTACTAAATAATTATTTTAGTTTTTTTGAATTTTGGTCAAATCTGGTCAAACTATGGCCAAACTATGGTCAAACTGTGGTCAAACTAATTATTCAAAAAATATTAGTGTTACTAATTTTTTAGAACAATAGTTTCAAACTCAAATAGTGAAATGTGTGACTTCATGCTCAAGCTAAATTCCTGAGGTTAATAGGATTGACATCTTCCTATTGTCAGGAAAACAACAAGTGCAGACTTGGAAACGAGGTAGAATAGAACCCGGAAATTAAGCGTGCTTAGGCTGGAGTAGTGAGAGGATGGGTGCCCGTCCGGGAAGTTAGATGATTTGGAAAGATGAGGGATGATTAGAGATTAAATTGAGCAGCAATGAGGGTGATTAGAGATTTGAGGTTAAAATAATTCAGAAATTTGAAAATTAGGGGGGAAAATCAAAATATTTTTTCGATTTTTTATAAAAAAACCCGCGCTGGTAGTAGTAGCGCGGGTTTCTACCCACGCTACTACTAAAGGGCGTAGTAGTAGCGCGGGTGGCACCCGCGCTACTGCTATACGTAAGCTGTAGCGCCTTATTAGTAGCGCCGGCCCCCGCTCTACTAATAGGCCCAAAACCCGCGTTGCTGCTAGGCTTTTCCCTAGTAGTGTTTGGCCACAACAGGACCCACCCATTGCAACAATCACCAAGCCACCGCGGTGTCTCCTCGTCATCCACCAGTAGTGTTGGAGGAGGCAAATTCTCGTGGCCCGGTTCGACACTGGCCACGAAAACCTTGAAGACATTCTGGGGGATCGCCGGCTGTGGAACAATGGTTCCTTCGACTTTATTATCGTCGCCTTCCCCATGTCCACCTTATGGTCACCGATGGTGTACAATATGGTGTACGGGGTTTCGTCGGCCTGTAAAGAAAAGTCTGCGATGTGAGACATCCGAAAGGCAACGAAAACAGGAGATTATACATTTATATTGAAGGGGGCCGGTGTGACAAATACCGTGAGGGCGTCGAGCTCAGCCAAAGACGAAGCACCGCCGACCACGTCGGTCTGGGGAGGGAGCCAAAAGGGAGCAGTGCAGGAGCGGTCGCGGGAGCAAAGTGCGAGAGCGGTGCAAAGGGAGTAGGTGCGGAGCAGTGCGGGAGCAGGTGCTCCCAAGAAGTCAACAAGGGGGATGTCCTCTGCATTTTTTCTGGATTTTGCCTTGTCCAAGTGATAACGCCCGTCACCAAGGAAGTAGATAAATCTGCAACCACCTGTTTTGTGGCAGCTACCGCTGTTGCGACTGTGTGAGATGATTTCTTCTCAACCACAATCTCAACCTTCTTGTCGATGTTTTCTTCAGTTAACCTCTGTCTTTCCTTTCTCTCCTTCGTGGTCTCACGGTAGTACTTCTTCCATGTGGCGCCGTCTCCGACACCGTGCACATGTCCATACGACGGTCGAGTATCCACCGGTTGTTGTTTCAATATGTTCAACGCCCGGTTGAATGGAGTGTCCCACTTCGGCCTCGCCAATGCCTCAGACGGTGAGTCGCTTTCGGCCGCAATCCGGTGCTGCTCTCTCTGCAAAAGGCACAAGGATTGTTTACAAATATGACTAATGTGTGCAGTCGAATTGATTAGAAACTAAAATTACCAGCAGTCTCATGAACTCCGTAATGACCGGTGTTGTCTCGTAAACCTTCTTCACTGGGTCCCAACGGTGCTGGCCCCTCAGGACGTCACGCTCCTGCGGGACGGTGAAATCTGCCAAGGGGTCTGGGATGCCTAGGCTCGCGGCTTCCGCGTCCTCCTTGGCCCATTTGGACCTCTTTCCGCCGTAACCACGGCTTCCAAGGTGGTGGCTCCCAATGTTCCTCTCTTAAAGCCCCTTCATGTACTTAGACTTGTTTTTGGCAGCTTCGGCCTCGCAAGCCTCCTTGAATATTTGAAACTGGTCTTCCGTGATTGTCGGATTATCCTTTACAATCTCGGAGTAGGGTTCCTTCTTGTCGATGATCCTTGCTTTCACTCGAGTTTTCCAGGCGGCCAACGCGTCGCTAAACTTGGTCATGGCGGGTTTGTTTATCTTCTTCATTGCCAGGTCCTCGTCTGGATCTTCATAATCCTTCTCATTCCGGCCCGGGAACAAGAATATCTGGTGAAACTTATTTAGGAGGGAGCTCCTCATATTTTCTATCTTCTATAGTTTCTCATTGTTGATGGTGGCGGTTGTCCGTATGATGCAGCCGATTTGATTGCCGTAGCTCGAGCGAGCTTCCTCGGGCGCCTTTGGCTCAAAAATGCCGTCGTCCACCTCCGTGACCACCAGCCTAGTAGTCCTGAGTTTGTTAGGAAGCCGTTGCCTCTTTGCTTTCGGTTCTGCACCGGCTCCGCTCCCCGAGGCAGCACCGGTCTCAGTCTTAGCGCCTGTCCCGATGCCGGTCTGAGTCTCAGCGCCGGTCTCAGTCTCAGCACCGGTCTGCGTGTCGGTCTTAGTCCCCTATGCCACCGGTGGGCCCAGCAACAACATCGGTTGATCGTCGGTAAGGCTAAAAAATTTGTCTGCCGCCCGGTAGGTGTCGACGCAATCACCAGAACCCTGTCCTTCATTGTTGCTAGCCATGTTTCCTATGATTAAATATAGTCAATTAATTCTAGACCTAATAAAATGAATAATGACATAAAAAAGGCCTATTATTTTGCAGGAATGTTGACTCCTTCCTGGTGCGGCAAATCCCGGGCACTCGATATGTCCTAGTTTGTAGCACAAGTCATGCCGAAATTCACGGAAAATTTCGGCATGACCATTGCTAAAACGTGGACAAATCGAGAACCTGAAATTTGCCGGAACAGAAATGAATCAACATTCCGGCAAAACATAGGCCACTCAGCATCATTCCCTGGAAACAACAAAGCCACTTGGGCACAATTGAACCACTTCAATGAAAAGATATAATCAACAATAAAAGTCTAGGAAGGGATCATCTTTAAAATAAAATTTTCCTAAATTCTTTTCCTTCACTAAACACTTCTCTGCCTAGGACAAAACCCAGATTATGTTGATCTAGCTATTCCTCTCTCTCACACAAAGACACATTATTATCTCTAACCCTTCTCTGCCTAGGACATAACCCAATTAAATTGCAAAGGAACTCCATTTCTCTAACCCTTCTGACCTAATGCTCTAAAATAACATTTTCCTCTAACCTAGCCAACCTACTTAACCTAGCTTGTTAATCCAACGAACCTAATTAACCTACCTATTTAACCTAGTTAGTTAATCTAGTTTACCTACATAATTAACCTAATTAAACTAGTTAACGCAGCTAGTTCTCTGTCAAAGCCCTAAATAATTTTTTGCACTAATTAACCTAGATAATTAACCTAATTAAAGTAGTTAATCTGACTAGTTCTCTGTCAAAGCCCTAACTAATTTTTGCACTAACCTAGATAATTAACCTAATTAAACTAGTTAACCTAACTATTTCTCTGTCTAAGCCCTAACTAAATTTTTGCCCTAACCTAGATAATTAAGCTAATTAAACTAGCTAACCTATGCATGAGAGAGAGAGGAGGGGTGGGGGCTTACAGAGGATGGCTCGAGTGGTGGCGAGGAGGCGGTGGTGGCGAGGAGGCATCTTGGCGAGGAGGAGGCGTCTCCGGTGATGGCGAGGAGGCATTGTGGCGAGGAGGATCCGGTGGCGTCGACGGCGGCTCCGGTGGCGTTGATGAGGCCGCGCGGCTCCGTGGCGTTGGGGGCGGCTCCGGTGGCGTCGACGGCGCACGGCTCTGGTGGCGTTGACGTCGGCAGGAAGACGGCGGTGAAGTGGGGCGACGGCGAGTCGGGGAGACAGCGGCGGGGTGGGTCGAGGGATTTGGGGGAGAAGTGGTGGCCGGGGGGAAACGGTTTTTTGGTTAAGTCAAATTTAGCGATAGCGCGTTTCGCAAAACGCGCTATAGCTAAGATAGCAACAGCGATTTTACAAAACGCGCTGCTGTTATAGCTATGTAATTTTCTTCCATTTTTTATTTTCTTTTCTGTTTCTACAGCGGGGGTCTAGGACACGCGCTACAGCTATGTTAGCTATAGCGCCTCTTACAAACACATGCTACTGCTATGCCTTCCTCCGTTTTTTCGCTTTTTCAATTATTATGCTTTACATTTTATTTTTTCCTTTCTCCTTTTTCTATTTTTTCATTTTCATTTACTTTCCTATTTGTTTTTTATCTTATTTTATTTCCATTAGTAGTAGCGCTCTTCGTAGGAAACGCGCTACTACTTATACCCTAGCGATGATCTATGCGATGATTCCTCCTGAAGATGGGATTGGCAGCAGATCACGGCGGCAGATCCTAGAGCTTGCATGCACTGCACGTTATGGGATGCATAGACCGGCTAGGCTTAAGGTCACCGAATTAGATAGTGTCTGGTATGTGAACAGGGCACATCAGTATACTTGTAGGTGTAGCGACTTTCTTCACCTAAAAGGTGGCCTTGAATTCATTTTTTCATGCTCTGGTAAACAATTAATAAAGATGACTGTGTGCATGCTGATGATGTAGAGGCCGGCGATAATCCTCCTTTTCGGAAAAAAAGATACATCGGGTCTAGCCAAGACATGGTGGGTACAGGTCATATTGACATTGTTGTCATGTGTGTGAAATGTTCGCGAGAAAATACATACTAACTACACAAACATGACAAAATTCTAATATTGAAAATAGTGAACTGTGCATGTTCTCTTCAGTATACAAAACCAAACTATTTTTCCCTTTTTCTGTAGCTAGGGTGTCACTGTATTTTCTTAAAAAGTTGCACAAACATGTCGTATACATCCGTATGTCATTGTGTAATTTTTTTCAGATATTTTTTTGAAACTTTGAAACCTGACTTTTGACTGTTTAAATAACGGGCTCGATGGACAAACTCACTGCCCAGTAGTCAGGTACACAGTGGCCACATCCCTTCCTGTCTGGTAGTCCTGTCTCTGTCTGGCACTGTATAGACTATTATCTGACAGCTAAGAGCAATTTCGCAGCACAGAAACGAGAGGTAAGATAGGGTAGAAGACTCCACTTCGGGTCATGAATAATGATATCATATACCGTTTGGAGCCCATTATAATTTGGCAGCACATATCCGACAGGTAATATAGAGTAGATGACTCCACTTGGAGTCATGGATCATCATATCATATACCATTTGGAGCATAATGGCATGGTTAGGCTTTTAAATTATGGAGGACTGGGCTAGATGCCTAAATAGCATGCATGCTTGCAAGAAACGCCAAAAATCAAGATACTATCATATGGATCCGGCTTGCCTGCTCCCTTTCCATGCTCCCATCCGTGCTCCCATTTCATCCTATGGCTGTCCTTTTTCCTTTTTCTTTTCTAATCTAATCATCTCCCCCCTTGATTTTTAGGGGGTGGGGCCGTGTCTTATTTTCTTCCAATCAAATCAAGCCACGTACGCGGAAGCACGGATGGGAGCATGAGACGGGAGCAGGCAAGTCTCGTCCCTATCATATATCATTTGGGGCCCAACATAATGGTATGATTAGGCTTCTAAATTGTGGAGGATTAGACTAGAGGCATAAATTGCATGCATGCAAGAAGCGCCAAAAATCTAATTGCTCAGCGCTTACGTATGTGATGATTTCTTTAGGATTTTGTAGGATATACTAAAATATGGGATAATGGTAAAATACAAATGTAATTTTCTCTAATAATAGTGGTTGGATCTATGACAGATGCCTTTGCCCTTTTTTTTTGAACACAGTACAGACACAAGCGCTCAAATATACGCGCATACACTCATCCCATTGAATGCACACACACCATACCCCTATAAGCACCTCCAAAAGATTGAGCCGGCATATCATCTTGAAATTTACGATGTCACCTAGGCACCTCGTCGTTGACGGGAACGTCTCCTCCCACTGAATGCGCATAGCTGAAATCCTAAAATAAATTCAGAAATAAATGCGAGCACCAGGACTTGAACCATGATGGTTGAGGATATCACAGTTCCTCTAACCATTCAACCACAGGTTCATTCACAGAGATGGCTTTGCCCCTTGGCAGGAGCCAATTGCCATGTTAATTCAAAGAGCATCCCAACAATGTAGCCTAGATATTTTAGCTACGGAACATTACACAGCCATACGAAGAGTCTAGTAGGCCTAGCCTTATTTTTAGGGAAACGTTTGGGGCCGGAGCACCGGCGGAAACATTGGGCCGGTCTTCCTCTTCCTCGCGTCTCCTTCATGGGGCGCCCGGAAGCCCTCTTCTTCTGCCCCCTCCTCCCCACCCCTTCCCCATCTCTTCCCCTCTTCCCGAGCTGCGACTGGGCCACCACGAGCTACTTCGCCGGCGGCCAGGCTCCCCTCGCCGACTGCCATGGCTGCCTGCCGCCATGGCCAGATCCATCCCCTCAAGCCTTCACGCTGGCGATCCCCTCCTCCTTCCCCTCCCCCTTCCCCTCTCCCAGGCTGCGATCGGGCGACCACGACCTCCATCGCCGGGCGGCCAGCGCCTCGCCCGGCCGCCATGGCTGCTCGCAGCCATGCCCGGATCCTCCACAGATACTGGTGTTGCAACCGTCACCTAGAAAAGCTTCAACAGCCGTTGAAAAAAGCTTCAACCATAGACATAGAAAGCTTCAATGACATTGCACAACAAGGGAAAGATGCAACCGTTGTTGGATTTTGCTACTACCGGCAAAGCTTTTTGCTACATCCATCAGGCAGAGCTACGACCTCGCGAGGACGACAATGATTTTTTTGCTGCAATCGTAGCAGGCTTTTGCTACTACCGTTTGGAGGTTTTTGCTACATCCAGTAGATAAAAAAGCTTCAACCAGACAACGAAATACAGGAAAAGTTACAACCGTTTTGACAAAAAGCTTCAACCCACAGATGAAAAAGCTTCAAACAGAGATTGAGAAAATCCTCCTCGACGACGACCATGGCGTCTCTCTGTGTTTTTGTTGCAACCGCAGAGTAAAAAGCTGCAACCCTTTGTGAAAAAAGCTTCAAGCTCAGGTGAAAAAAGCTTCAATTGGCACGGTCGAAAGCTTCAATCCGCGAGAAAAGCTTCAACAGGCATAGAGAAAAGCTTCAACAGATGAGATAAAAAGCTTCCACCTGACTCACCAATGGCAGCGAGCAACGACGTTGAGAGCTGCGTCGGCGACATGACAGTCCAGCGACGACGGCAGCTGCTAGGTGCTGCGACGACAAGGGATGCCGGTGTGCTTCAAGACGGCGCCATTTTTTGCTACGAGGGGGAGATGGGCTTTCTGCTGGATCGGGGGGCGAGTACGGATGCTGCGACGGGGACGGGGACGGCGGCCTGCGGCGACAGGGACGGAGAGCGCATCCAGCAGCGTGGGACTAGGGGGGCGGAGGAGCTCCAGGTGAGGGGGCTAGTCGCCGGCGACAGGAGCGGCTGGGGTGAGGAAGCGGTGAAGAAGAAGAGGAAGAAGTCAACGCGGGGGAAGAGGGCTCGAGGAACAGATCTGACGGCTCCAGCTCGCGGATTGAAGGGCTGGGCCTTGACCGGCCCAACGATTGGGCTGGTGCACCGGCGTAGATCACTGCCCAATTTAAAAGCCTAACCATGCCATTATGCTCCAAATGGTATATGATATGATGATCCATGACTCCAAGTGGAGTCATCTATGCATGCAAGAAGCACCAAAAATCTAATTGCTCAGCGCTTACGTATATGATGATTTCTTAAGGATTTTGTAGGATATACTAAAATATGGGATCATGGGAAAATACAAATGTAACTTTATCTAATAATAGTGGTTGGATCTATGACAGATGCCTTTGCCCCTTGGTACGTGCGAATTGCCATGTTACTCAGAGCGCTTCCCAACAATGTAGCCTAGATATTTTAGCTAAGGAACATTACACGGCCGTACGAAGATTCTAGTAGGCCTAGCCTATTTTCGTGAAGGGGTCGACCGAGCCTAACCTTTTGTTCGCACTTTTCTAAAAGGATAAAGGTATGATAGCGCGCACCTTGCCATGCACTCTCTATGAACGGTACATTCAAAAAATAGAAAAAATTAAAAAATTCAAAATCTTCGTGACATCAAATATGGTCAAACCTTGTAGGTTTTTACAAGTTTTCATAATAAAATATCAAATAGAGCTCCTTGAGTATCACGATTTTCAGATTTTAGAGCTAAAAGTGATCAGACTTCATGCATTGAAATTTTTACATGTCTAGACCTTCTCGAATGTTTTTTCTAGAACGAAAACTTGCAAGCACATATGAAGTTTGTTCACATTTGATGTTGCAAAGTAGTTTTTTAAATTTGTTTTCTATTTTTCTTAATGTATTGTTCATAGAGAGTGTAGGGGCGCCCGGGAACTGAAAACTCACTCTCTTCTAAAAGTCAGTCAACTGAGTTGTAACTCAGGCTGGACGTGGCGAGCGGGCTTTTGGCCCGGCTCGCGGCCCGCGAAGGACCGGACCGGATGGTCCTAGCCCGGTAAAATAACTAGTCGGTCCGAGCTCAAGAATCAGACCCGAGAAAGCTTCGGTCCGGTCCTGTTTTTGACCGAGCAGACCGACAATCCCAGCGGCGACTTGTGCGAAAGGAGTAGTGGCGGAGCAGTTTAGGGAGCGCTGCACCTGCCCGCCGTCGTCGACCGTCGCCGTCCTCACCTGCCCGTAGTAGAGTGCCTCCTCCACGTCTGGCTGCCGTTGACCATGCTAGTTTACAGCTGCTGTCGAATTTCACAAAATACAGTTTCGTCAGATGTAGCCGTAAGCTGTTTGAGTTCAGTTTTGTCAGATAATACAGTTTTCTTCAGTTTCGTCAGATAATACAGTTTTCTTGGAAGAGCTGCCATGGCAGCCGTTTCAGCACAGCACGCACGTAACGCAAACCACCATCTGGGAGAAACAATCCATCCGCCGTGATTTTCTGTTCGTGATTTTCGCATCCAACATGCAAGTATTCTTTGAAAGGCAAGGAGTAGATATAATAGCGACCACTTCCTATAATCATGGGCCATCACTCCACGTTGCAGTTTCCTTTTATTCAGTCGAGCAGGAAACCAAAAATACGAGGGAACCACGGTTTGATCCGAAAATCATGGCAAGGCCCGCAAGCAGAAAATCGTGGCCTCATACACGTGCTACATTACTTGCATGCAATAGGAAAAACTGCTAATGAACAAATATGTGTTGGTTCATGGATAACAGGCGCGCCACCCAGCCACACGTCGCCCACCTTGGCGCCGTCGCTCTCGCAGGTCGCGCACCTTGCCAGAGCATCCGCGCACGTCGCAGACCTCGCCGCTGCACCCGTGCAAGTCGCCGCCGGTGGTCATTGCCGGTCCGCTCGGTCCGGCCCGGGCTTGGCCGCCGCCAGCCCGGTCCCTCAAATCAGGACCGTCATGATGTTCGGTCCGGTCCGGTCCGGACCGCCGGCGGCCGATCCAAACGACGGCTCGGACCGGGACCGAACCGGCCCGGACCGTGTCCACCCTGAGTTGTAACTGGCGATAGGTTGAATTTTCATTCGTTCATCTTGCCATGTATCGCAAAGCTCAGTTCCATTTTATTTGCTTTTTTGGGTTTGGTCGTGTAAACCCTAGTAGTAGCGCGGGGTTTTTGTCTAGCGCTACTGCTAGGGCGGTAAAACTAACTTTTTGTAGTAGTGCTGATATGACTCCATGCTACTGCTAATACGGTTATTAGTAGTGGTTAGCTGGGCCGGCGCTACTAGAAGTAGTAGTAGCGCGGGCTGTTACCCCGCGCTACTAGTATTCGTCTGTATTTTTATTTATGTTATCTTATATTGTATTTACACATGGTTATGCAAATTTTGATACAGGTAGCAATTAAGATATTATTATATCATTATAATCATGATCAGTTATTATATCATTGGGTGGAAGCGGGTTAGATTCAAGTGGATGGATCCAAAGTGGCAAGCTAGATTAGTAGTGTCGGGGATATACCCCGTGGCGTAAACCGGCCGGAAGTATAACCCGGCCGGACTGGACGACTCACTGGTAACCCGCCCGGAGCTTGGCGGTTCACGGGCTACCCGCCCGATCGTGGCGGTTCATTAGTAACCCGGCGGGCGGGTCAGGGAAGCGACAAGACCCAGTTGCCCAACTGGCGGTTCATGAAGGCCGGTTCATACTATGGTGGGCCGGTTTAAGAGGGAAGGCATGACGAATATGTACCTTACAAGGAATTAAGACCAGGACTTGTATCCGGTTTGTATTAGAGATAGACTAGTCCTAATCCTAATAGGACTACACATGTAACCCGCCCCTTTTACATATATAAGGAGGGACAGGGCTCCCCAAAAGGGGGACAAGCTACAGGTAAGAAAAAACAATCTTAGGGCTAGACACAAAGAGGAGAGTCGGTTTACGGCGACTCCCTCGTGATGATAATGAGACCTAGCCTCAAACAGCATGTAGGGTTTTTACCGGATGATGTTTCCCGGGGCCCAAAGCTGTCTAAATCCCTATCTTGTGTTGCGTCTCTCGATTCCGCTCAACCCCTCTCAAGCTACCACATAGATACGTTGGCCTTGCGACTAAGTCCTAACACTAAGGACATCTGCCGTGACAATTCCACGACAGTTGGCGCCCACCATGGGGCCTGCGCATGGTGGTGTTGAGTTCTTAGAGGGCGCTATCCTAGGGATCGAGAAGCTCTGTTTGGCTCAATGAAAAAGTTCCGGCCGGTTCATCGGAGAGTTCCAGCCGGCTTGCCGAAAAAGTTCCGTCAGGCTCATCGAAAGGTTCCGCCGGTTCGTCGGAAAGTTCCGGCCGGATCATTGAAAAGTTCCGACCATCTCGACGAAAGGTTCTGTCAGAATCATCAAAGAGTTCCGATCGCCTCGACGAAAAGTTCAGTCTGAATCACCGAAGGGTTCCAACCGCATCGCTGAAAGGTTCTGTCCGAGTCGTCAAAGAGTTCTGATTTAGGCTACAGAAAAGTTCCGGATTATCAAATACTTCCGGATTATCAAGAGCTTTCGGTTCAAAGGTTCTGGATTATCAAAAGTTCCGGCCGGATTATCAAAAGGTTCCGATTCAAAGGTTCCGGATTATGAAGAGGTTTCGATTCAAAGGTTCCGGATTATCAAGAGGTTCCGGTTCAAAGGTTCCGGATTATCAAAAGTTCTGGCCGGATTATTAAGAGGTTCCGGTTCAAAAGTTCTGGATTATCAAAAGTTCCGGCCGGGTTGTCGCGGTCCGGTGCGTCACCGTACCGGCTGACTCGCCCGTCCGCACCACCTTACAACGACACGGACGACTCGCCCGTCTGCCCCCGCGGCCGATTCACGCGCCGGCTTACAACGTCGAGGAAAAATTGCTCGGCCGCACCAGCTTACAACCCCGGGCCGACTCATCTATCTGCTCCTACAGTTAACTCAGCTGTGATTAATTTTAGCATCACTGTGGTGATCATCAACTCCATGGCAGATAATTTCTGGCCTAGCACCTCAGGTGAAATCCATCTAAAAAATATTTTATTAACACATATTATTTTCAAAGAACAGTTTACCTTTGCCTTGGTCTGCAATATTGTTTATGCAGGACAATTATTCACTGCAAAAGCTATGGCTGTGTCATGGATGTATAAACTCGCGCCACCATTATGAATGCGCTAGTATCTTACCATGCCATCAAGCTCGATGAATATATATGCAAACCGCCATTCTCGCAGACCGTTTACATCAATATGACGTGGCTAATTGGCCTGTCCACGCCGGTTTACAACGCGCGGCCGACTCATCTGCTCTCGTGCGCCGCCGATACGGGCGGACGTCTTTACTATCCATGTCTCGCGATCCGGTCTACATCAACACACCGGGCCGCACCTGTCCGCATGAGCTGTTTATTGAGTATGAGCAAGTCACAGCTTGGGTAGCCCGATTTTTCTTTCAACAAAATGGAGGCAAATTATCATATACTATCAACCGCCGCCCGCACTGGATGGCTCAATGGGTAGGCGCACAAGTCACCGCCACTACAGTTTGGTTAACTTCAAATCACCAATTGGAAGGAACCAGTGGCCAAGTTGCTGACATGGCTCATACGGGATCATTTATAACCCACCACAGTCACCTCAATCTTCTGTGGATTCACATCGGGCTATCAACACCGATGATATACAACTTATGCCGGTTTACATCACGGTCACATATGAAGAGTCTCAAGCCAACTCCTCGAGTCACCTTTGAGATTCGGGGGCTACGATGACATGACTCAGCAAATATTGCCAGTTTCAGCAAAATTAAGAACCCTAGGACGATGGAGGGAAAGATAACCCGGTCCCGGAGGCTCCTGTTATATTGATGAAAACTTAAACGACGTCAGAAAATTTCCGGCTTAGAAACTATATGAAAGTTACAAAATCCGGGCTCAATGAAGAAGTCCCGGGTCATCAGAAAGGATTCCGGTTTAAAATACGGCTCAAGGGAAGTCAGTCTCATTGAAGCTCTCAAATATCCGGGTTACAATCCGGTTCAAGGGAAATCTGTTCTCCTACAAAGCTCTGAAGCTCTCAAATCCGGT
Source organism: Aegilops longissima (assembly GCA_021605205.1). NCBI lineage: Eukaryota > Viridiplantae > Streptophyta > Magnoliopsida > Poales > Poaceae > Aegilops > Aegilops longissima. The sequence continues at coordinate 34,752,800 of CM038676.1, forward strand.
TTAAAAAATGTCTGGTTCAAAAAGGAATTAACTTCTCGCAAGTTCGAGTTTAAAGGCCGTCAGGAAATTTCCGGCTGAAAATGAAGATTCGGTTTAAAATCCGGTTCAAGGGAAAGATGTCTCCCACAAAGCTTTGAAGCTCTCGATATCCGGTTCAAAATCCCGGTTCAAGAAGGATTATATCTTGCAAAAAGTTAAAGGGTGCCAAAAAGGACCTGCTGCCATGATGCGCGGTTCAAACATGGGTATCATGCCTTATTGGCTTATCATATTATTGATCACTTGGAGGCTTGGTCATGTCTGAACCATAGTCACACCTCTTGATCGGCTCAATGCCACAGCATCACTTGGGGGCTTGGTCGTATCCGAACCATAGCCACGCCTCTTGATCGGCGTAATGCCACGATGTCATTTGGGGGCTTTGGTCATGTCCGAACCATAGAAACACCTTTTGATAGGCGGAAGCCACAGCATCACTTGGGGACTTGGTCATGTCTGAACCAGTCACGCCTCTTGATCGGCCTAGTGCCATAGCATCACTTGGGGGCTTGGTCGAACCCGAACCATAGCTACACCTCTTGATCGGCGTAATGCCAAAGCATCATTTGGGGACCTGTCTAACTTGAACCATAGCTATGCCTTTTGGGGGCATGGTCTTGTCCGACCATGGTAATGCCTCTTGATCGGCTCAAAGCCTCATTTGCAATGGTTTTATCTTTGCCTTTGCTTGAATTCTGTTTTTCATTTAAACATTTCTTTGTTGCATTTTCAAACTGACATTGTTAATCCGGTTCAGCTGTCAATTACAAATTGACGGAACACGGTCAAATCTTAATCCGGAGACTATCTGCCCGGTCTGATTTTCTGTTACCATCCTATTGTGGAGTAAACCGGTGTTTATTATAACCCGGAGCAGTTTACATTGTAAACTGGCCTTATATTAACAGGAGTTGTTTTCTCCAAAGTTTGGGATTTCAACCCCGCTTCAAGATTGGCCAGCCAACATCATGCCTGACGGTGGTAGGGCCTTTTAAGCTTCTTAACTGCAGAAAACAGTTTGGAAACATATGATTCAAACAGGTATCAATTGAAGATAAATATGCACCAGTGGTCTATACCGGCCTCCGGTTCACGCTTGGTTTGACTACAAGTCATCAGTATTCTATATGGTTAATCCGGTGTTTATCACAAACCCGGTACGGTTTTATCAGAAACCGGCACAGTATGAAATGAATTGTTATTACTCAAGATTGGGGTTATCACTCTTACTACAAAAAGTTGGTGAACCAACGATGTGATTCAATGTCACAGAAACAGGTTGAATAAAGAATGATTATAAATTACCGGCGTTTACTAACCCGGCCTGGCGTTCGGTTATAAGTCGCCAGTATGATGATAAATTATCCGGTGTTTATTAAACCGGCCTGGCTTTAAGACGATAAGTCGCCAGTATGATGATAAATTATCCAGTGTTTATTAAATCGGCCTGGCTTTAAGATGATAAGTCGCCAGTATATGATGAGAAATTATCCGGTGTTTGTTAACCCAGCCTGGCTTTGGACTATAAGTCGCCAGTATATATTTGGATTGCGCCATTGGAATCATGCGCTTATAAATCATTGGGTTATATTATTCAAATAGCCAAACTTGGCTGATTCATTATGATATTGAATGAATAAGGTTTTCATAACGGATTATATTATCTTGAATAGCCAACATGGCTGGATTTTTATTATGGTTATCAATAACCAATATTATGATTGAGGTTTTCAAAGTCGCTTTTAGCGCAATGGTTATTATTCATCAATGGATATGATTTATTCTACAATGGAGGAAGTAGTTCCGAGTTGCTGCAGGCTTACAACCCGGCACTTGGGGACTACATTATTCAAGTTGAGATTACATCAAATATGCAAGTCTCATGTCGCTGCAAGCATGCACCATGACACTTGGGGGCTAATGCAAAGTCATTGTTTGCTCACCTTATTAAAGACCCGACTCATCACATTATAATGAGCCGGCCCTTGGGGGCTACCAATTGCTCCTGTCAACTATTGAAGTATATATCAATTCCCGGTTCAGTATTATCTTACTAAGCCAGCCCTTGGGGGCTACGCATCACTTCTCAAATCTATATGATTGTATTTACAAAGTCCCTGCTCATTATTGCATAATGACCCGGCCCTTGGGGGCTACACTGGTTGAAGTTTTTGAGCATCAGTAATTATAAGTCCTGTGTTGTCGCAAGCATGGCAACCCGCACTTGGGGCTACATAATATGGAGTGTTCAGTTTTATTCGTGGATCGATGAACAACATGGATTTCTTCAAAAGTGGCAGTATTCATATTGAAGCAAGTCTTAAACCATCACTTTGTTCTGCTCAAGACATGGGGGCTAAGGGTAATATGCATATAAGGAGAAATATTTTCAAATTCTCATTTTGAGCAAACCAGATTGACCCAAGCGCCACCAATTAATCATTACGACTTCTGTGGCTGCAACCCGGCATCATCAACAATCATGAACCGGCGCTGCAACAGTCATGACCCGGAATTATCAGTTTTTATAACCCGACAATGGTGGTTATCATAATCCGACAAGTTCTACATCTTCAAACCGGCTGAATATCAGATGAGTATTTCAAGACCAACATTTCTTAAGCCGGCGCTTTGGAAGCCGACTCAAGTGGATTATTCTTCACAATATTTTTCTATGAGAAACCAACGTCAGCAATTTGAGTATGAAGCTAGTTATTGACCCGGATTTTCTAGAAGGAGGAAATGACAAAGACTTAAGGATGATCAGGAGCCGGTTTTCAAGAATTCTTAACCCGGAGCACAACCTTTCAAATTTATTCTTGGGTTTATTTTACAGGATCAGTTTAGATAAATCCAAATTAAACTGGGGGCTAATGTCGGGGATATACCCCGTGGCGTAAACCGGCCGGAAGTATAACCCGGCCGGACTGGACGACTCACTGTTAACCCGCCCGGAGCTTGGCGGTTCCCGGGCTACCCGCCCGGTCGTGGCGGTTCATTAGTAACCCGGCGGGCGGGTCAGTGGAGCGACAAGACCCGGTTGCCCAACTGGCGGTTCATGAAGGCCGGTTCATACTATGGTGGGCCGGTTTAAGAGGGAAGGCATGACGAATATGTACCTTACAAGGAATTAAGGCCAGGACTTGTATCCGGTTTGTATTAGAGATAGACTAGTCCTAATCCTAATAGGACTCCACATGTAACCCGCCCCTTTTACATATATAAGGAGGGACAGGGCTCCCCAAAAGGGGGGCAAGCTACAGGTAAGAAAAAACAATCTTAGGGCTAGACACAAAGAGGAGAGCCGGTTTACGGCGACTCCCTCGTGATGATAATGAGACCTAGCCTCAAATAGCGTGTAGGGTTTTTACCGGATGATGTTTCCCGGGGCCCGAAGCTGTCTAAATCCCTGTCTTGTGTTGCGTCTCTCGATTCCGCTCAACCCCTCTCAAGCTACCACATAGATACGTTGGCCTCGCGACTAAGTCCTAACACTAAGGACATCTGCCGTGACAATTCCACGACAAGTAGGTAGAGCTTAACCCGAAAAGCGTAACCCGTACAACTTGATGGTGCAGAACCTACCGTTTTCCAGATGAGGCCTGTCGCACATACGCCAGTCGTCGCCACAGTAACTGCGCTTAGAGATCCTATCATCGTCAGACATTTAATATGTTCATAATTCAAAGATTATAAATCAATGGCAATTACCAGGAACTTAACACACGTATCACTATTCAGCACGGGTTGACTTTTGGTCTGCCGGGTCTTCCTTGAAAACTCTCATCTCACGTGGTGTATATGGTGGGCACTCCCTCTCTGATATATTCGACCGTCGGTGATGGTCGCTCCTTCCTTTGTTGCAAAGTGCATTAAATGTCTAGCACACGGAATAAAGGAGAAGCGACCCCAAGACAACAATCGGGATTCTTCCTCTCTGATAGTTTGACAGTATATGTTGGACACTCCCTCACAGATATTTCGATCGTCGGTGATGGTCGCTTCCCCTCCTTCTCACGTGTATTACCAACGTATATCACGAGAAGAAGGAAAGGACATGACCCCCACAACAACAGTCGGGATTCTTCCTCTCTAATATTTCGACAGTATATGGTGGACACTCCCTCACGAATATTTCGACCATCTGTGATGGTCGCTCCTCATTTCTTCCAAAATGCATTACACAAAAATGTCTAGAACCTTGGAAAGAAGAAGAAGCGACCCCCACGACAACAGTCGGTATTCTTCCAATCTCAAAGGCACACAAGGAGTCCCGCTAGAACGACAGTCAACCCCTTACATATATCGAGTAATGAGATAAAAAATGCCCTATGGTTTACTGTAATGTCGTTTAAATCATGTTCCGGAGAATCACGGGCACTCGGTATTTCCTACTTTATAGCACAAGTCATGCTGAAATCCATGGAAAATTCTAGCACGACCTTTGCAAAAATAGGACATATTTAGGGGCATTACAGAAAGAAATCAATATTCCGGCAAAACATAGGCCACTCGGAGGTGTTCCCTGCAAAATCATATACATGTCCAGAGAGACAACCAATAAATGTCCAGAGAGACAATCAATACGTGTCCAAAGAAACAACAATGTAGCATTCTTCGATGACAAAGTGACAATTTCATAAAAATAATTAAATTGTCCACTACATTTCCATATTGCAAAACTTTTTATTACTAAATTTTTTATATAGCATTTGATACATTTCTATCTGGTCTAAAACCCTAAATATAGTCATAATAACCCTTAATATACCAAAATAACCAAATAATATTAAGTATAATAACATTAAATATAGCAAAAAATACTAAAGAAAAAATTGCCCTAATCAAAACAAAATAAGAATTGGAATATATAACACCATGTCTACCCTAGTGTGCATACTTGGTGGCCATCTTTGCTGCCATTAACATCTAATATTGACATGTCTACCATATGAACCCTAACTAGAAATTAGAAGAAGAAGAAGAGAGGCAGAGGAGGGAGGCTACCTGTGGCAGGGGACTTGGAACGACGAAGGGGGTTGAGGAAAACAGAGAGAGGCAGCAGGGCCTGGCAGCGGCAAGGGACGACGGCCGCGCAAGGAGGTCTTAGACGGGGGAGGGCGGCCGAGTGGGGTCGACCGGTATGGGGGAGGGCGGTAGGGCGGGGAGAATCGGGACAGGGAGGCGGGCACAGTAGAGGGCCTGCCGGGATGGGGGAGGGTGGTCGCGCAATGCCGAGCATCGGAGTGGCAAGAGTGAGGAGTGTGAAAAGTGGAAAGGGAGAGTAACGTACATGGGTATAGGGCCGCTTAGAAGTAGCGCGGGTTACAAAGCAGCGCTACTGCTAACAGATGTACCAATAGCATGGGCCGCTTGGTCCGAGCTACTGCTAATTGAGGCCCACCAGCTGGCCCCATGTACCAATAGTGGCAGGGCATGGTACAAACACCACACTACAGCTACTTCACTTAGCAGTAGGTTGGGTAAGGGCCCAACGCTGTTACTAAGGCTTGTCCTGAGGCTACCATGGGGCCCATGTAACAGCAGCATTGGGCGCTCCAGCCTACGCTACTACTAACACGTACTTGTAGCGAAAGATACTGCACATCGCTGCTCCTACTTAACAGTAGCATTGGGCACCTACCCACCTCTACTTATAACCATCTAGCTATAAGGTATGTCCTAGTAGTGGCCTACCACAAGTAGAAGTACTCACACATTTATCCTTGAGAACTAGGCTTGGTGCGCAAATCCTTATACTAATACTTAAAAGGTTGTGTGCATTCCTAGTTGGTGCAGAGGCCGAGGAAGTGAAATTCTCCCACCAATCTTAAGGCTTCAACCTGATCAGGAGCCGCCTCACCCCTTCCCTCCACCCCCACCCCCACATGCGGGCGACCAATAGGCCCCAGCCCCAGCCACGAGAAACCCCCTCCTTAATCTTCCTCTCCTCCACTGCCATTGATGGTCGGCGCCGGGCAAAACACGTACGTGCTACGGAGGAGGCGGATGTATTCTTCCCTCCCGTAGGTCATAGGGTGCCAAGGGGCACCCCAGCTCGAGGGTGTGATCCCGATCTAGATAGCGGCGACCCCGATGTAGACCAAGGCGCCATTGACAACGGCAGCGCAATGACCGGCCGGTATCCCAACGATTGTCATGGCGGCAGGGTTGGCGTTTCGCTTCCCGATCGGGCGGAGGGCCCGGTTTCAAGGGCAGTAGCCCCTGTGACGGTCTCCTAGTCTGATGGTGGGGCGGGGCGTGTGGGCTGCCAGGGATAAGATCGGGTGGCCGACGATTCACCGGGAGGTTGGTATCATGGCCTTATAGTTGGGAGGCCAACGGCGCCAAGCTGCTTCATCCTCCAAACCATTCTATGTGCACTATGTCTTATAGTACATGGCCGCACTGCTAATCGGCCACTGGGTTAGGACGGTGCAGCAAGTGGGGATGTGTATTGGGATATTTCCCAGGTCGGCTCCTGCCGACCGCGATGGCAATGACACCCGAGGGTGATGTGTTCCTTCCTAAAGACGTTGTTCGGGTCCGCCCTACCTTTTCCCACCTAACGGTCTCTCGGGTGAAAACCTAGGGCGGCGATGGCGCGCATGGCATCGTGTCCTTCTTGAAGGCATCGTCTTGAGAGCTCGGTGGTGGTGGTACCGCATGGGCACGTGGGAAGTTGAAGATGGTATGCCCCTCCTCCTCTAGGTGGCAGCTGTTCCGGGGGAACCCAAGATATGGGTCTCCGAGATCGTATGACAGAGACTTTGGTGTCGTTCTCAATCATGCGGGCATTGTTTTCGAGCAGAGGCTCACTGGAGGTGCCAACAGGTGAAGCGGTGTTACCTCGATCCCATTGAAGACGGTGGGTCTCGATAGCGTGGAGCAGTGGAGTCTCAGAGTTGCACGCAGGTTGATGTACGCAAGCAGGCAGGTGACCCTGTCTGGTGTCGTGGTGATGTCGACGGCTGATGTGACTGGCAAGATCTATGCAACGATTCCTCCTGAAGATGGGATTGGCAGCAGATCACGGCGGCAGATCCTAGAGCTTTCATGCACTGCACGTTATGGGATGCCTAGACCGGCTAGGCTTAAGATCACCGAATTAGATACTGTCTGGTATGTGAACAGGGCACATCTGTATACTTGTAGGTGTAGCGACTTTCTTCACCTAAAAGGTGGTCTTGAATTCATTTTTTCATGCTCTGGTGAACAATTAATAAAGATGACTGTGTGCATGCTGCTGATGTAGAGGCCGGCGATAATCCTCCTTTTCGGAAAAAAAGATACATCAGGTCTAGCCAAGACATGGTGGGTACAGGTTATATTGACATCGTTGTCATGTGTGTGAAATGTTCGCGAGAAAATACATACTAACTACACAAACATGAAAAATTCTAATTTTGAAAACAGTGAACAGTGCATGTTCTCTTCGGTATACAAAACCAAACTATTTTTTCTTTTTTCTGTAGCTAGGGTGTCACTGTATTTTCTTACAAAATTGCACAAACATGTCGTATACATCCGTATGTCATTGTGTAATTTTTTTGATTTTTTTTTGAAACTTTGAAACCTGACTTTTGACTGTTTAAATAACGGGCTCGATGGACAAATTCACTGCCCAGTAGTCAGGTACACAGTGGCCACCTCCCTTCCTGTCTGGTAGTCCGGTCTCTGTCTGGCACTGTATAGACTATTATCTGACAGCTAAGAGCAATTTGGCAGCACAGAAACGAGAGGTAAGATAGGGTAGAAGATTCCACTTCGGGTCATGAATCATGATATCATATACCATTTGGAGCCCATTATAATTTGGCAGCACATATCCGACAGGTAATATAGAGTAGATGACTCCACTTGGAGTCATGGATCATCATATCATATACCACTTGGAGCATAATGGCATGGTTAGGCTATTAAATTATGCAAGAAACGCCAAAAATCAAGATACTATCATATATCATTTGTGGCCCAACATAATGGTATGATTACGCTTCTAAATTGTGGAGGATTGGACTAGATTCATAAAGAGCATGCATGCAAGAAGCGCCAAAAATCTAATTGCTCAACGCTTAAGTATATGCCGATTTCTTTAGGATTTTGTAGGATATACTAAAATATGGGATAATGGTAAAATACAAATGTAATTTTCTCTAATAATAGTGGTTGGATCTATGACAGATGCCTTTGCCCATTTTTTTTTGAACACAGTACAAACACAAGCGTTCATATATACGCGCATACACTCATCCCATTAAATGCACACACGCACACCATACCCCTATTAGCACCTCCAAAAGACTGAGCCGGCATATCATCTTGAAATTTATGAAGTCACCTAGGCACCTCGTCGTTGACGGGAACGTCTCCTCCCACTGAATACATATCACCGGAAATCCTGAAATAAATTCAGAAATAAATGCAAGCACCAGTACTTGAATCCTGATGGGTTTGGGATATCACAGTCCCTCTAACCATCCAACCACAGATTCGTTTGCACAGATGCCTTTGCCCCTTGGTAGGAGCCAATTGCCATGTTAATTCAGAGAGCATCCCAACAATGTAGCCTAGATATTTTAGCCACGGAACATTACACGGCCATACGAAGAGTCTAGTAGGCCTAGCCTTATCTTTATGAAGGGGTAGACGCAGCCTAACCTTTTATTCTCACTTTTCTAAAATAGGAAAGGTATGATAGCTCCTTGGTGCCCCTACACTTTCTATGAACAGTAAATTAAAAAATAGAAAAAATAGAAAAAAAAGTCTGAAACTTTGTTAAATCAATTATGGTCAAACTTTGTAGGTTCTTACAAGTTTTCATAACAAAATATCAAATAGAGCTCCTTGAATATTACGAGTTTCAGATTTCGGTGCTAAAACTGCTCAAAACTTCAAGCATTGATTCTTTTTCTTGTGTAGACCTCCTTGAGTATTTTTTTGGCGTGAAAACATGCAAGCACCTACAAAGTTTGTTCACATTTGATGTTGCATAGTTTCAGATTTTTTCTGAATTTGTTTTCTATTTTTCTTAATGTACTGTACATAGAAGGTGTAGGGGCATCCGGGAGCTGAAAAGCACTCTTCTAAAAATCAGTCAACTAATTTCTAACTTGCCATAGGTCGAATTTTCATTCGTTCGATCTTGGCATGTATTGTAAAGCTCGGTTCCGTTTTGTCTGCTTTTTTTGGTCTAAACAAGAAAAATCACGAATGTACTTTGTAAGATGGAATTACAGGCGTAAAGGTGTGGTTACTCCCGGGCTTACACACACCCATAATAACAAGATATGGCAAGAGAAGGCTTGCATCGCGAGACACCGCAGCTACCACGGACGATGGGCATAGAGGGGAGTACCTAAGCCCAGGAGTAGAAAGTCCATTCTATTCTGTGAATGATTTTATTCTTCGGAAAATGCTCGAGCGCGTATTATTGCATTGATAGGGAGTGAGCGTTACAAAGATTGTACCTGACTACGTACACACTCAGAGTAGAAGGGTACAACGAGGGCAGGAGAAGTGGGGGTGCCCTGCCCCAAGTACAGTAGTCCAGGTTACAGGTATAATTGCTTCCAATCCCTTCGCGCTGGCTGCTCCCCACATGTGTGCTTCATCCTGGATGATGAACAGTAAGTGTGTCGAGGATGGCTGCAGGCCATCAAAGATGGCAGCATTCTGGTGCTTCCATATGGATCACACTGTGAGAATAGCCAGCGAGGTCAGGCCTTTGCACAAGGCCATGGGAGAGGATTCCCGCGCCGATGAGGGTCAGTCGAAGAAGCCAATGGTGCCATCAGGGGGGTGAGTGGTGAGTCGGCACCAAGATAACACTTCATGCCAAATCACGCGAGTGAAGACACAACCGACCAGGAGATGATCAAGAGTTTTTTGGCTCCGGATCGCACAGAACGCAGACCTGGTCATGAGGGAGGTCATGGCGAGTGAGGGAGTCCTAGACTAAGGGGTCTTTGGGCGTCCGGGCTATGTAATATGGGCTGGACTAATGGGCCGTGAAGATATGAGATTAAAGACCTTACCCCGTGTCCGGATGGGACTCTTCTTTGCGTGGATGGCAAGCTTGGCGTTGGGATCATGCATCTTCCTTTCTCTGTAAACCGACTCTATACAACCCTAGATCCCTTCGATGTCTATATAAACCGACGAGTTTAGTCCGTAGGGCAAGAACAATGGTACAAGCTAGACATCTAGGGTTTAGCTAATACGATCTCAAGGTAGATCAACTCTTGTAACCCCTATACTCATCAAAGTCAATCACGCAGGAAGTAGGGTATTACCTCCATTAAGAGGGCCCGAACTTGGGTAAACATCGTGTCCCCTGCCTCATGTTACCTTCGATGCTTAGACGCATAGTTCAGGACCCCCTACCCGAGATCTGCCGGTTTTGACACCGACATTGGTGCTTTCATTGAGAGTTCCACTGTGTCGTCACCAGAAGGCTCGATGGCTCCATCAATCATCGACTACAATACCGCCCTGAGGGAGATTTTTCTCCCCGGCCAAATCTTCGTATTCGGCGGCTTTGCACTGCGTGCCAATTCGATTGGCCACCTAGAGCAGATCGAGAGCTATGCCCCTGGTCATCAGATTAGTTTTGGAAACCTAAACTGTGTCGCTGATATCCGAGGAGACTTGATCCAAGGGTTCGCGGCCTCAACCGCAGCTCCGGGCTTAGATCTGGAACACCTCACCAAGTCCTAAAACGGGAGTTTAGAGCCCGTCGGACTCTTCGCAGCCGTAGAGCTCTACACGAGAGATACGGAGGGGGTCGTTTCACCGGCAGGACCGGAGTCATATCAAACTCCCTTCATCAACACGAAGCCGGATTCATTCCCGAACACCAGTTCCGAACTTTTGAGGTCCGTGTCACACGAGCTCGGCCAGGGAACTCCTATCCTGCCCTGCTCCACGGACTCTCGCTTACCTGTCCAAGCCTCACTCTTAAACGAGGCCCTGGTCCTAATGCGATCTCTCTCCATTATAGAAGGATCGCTGGCGAACTGGGCCCAACCCACACTAGGGGATGAGATAGGGGAATTTTACGTCCCACCCGCCACCCACTTCATAACCACTGTCGAGGACTTAACCAACATGCTCGAGTATACTTCCGAAGACATCGACGGCATGGACGACGATGCCGGAAAAGAACAAAGCCAAAACACGCCGCTTACCGGACCTTGGACGGCTACTTCCACATATGACGTGTACATGGTGGACACACCCAAAGAGGATGACGGCGAAGGTGGGAAGGACCAAGTCGAGGATAAACCTCATGTGGCACCACCAAAGCATCGTCGTCAGCGGCGCCGCTTTAAATCGCGTCGCGAAAAAGACAGCAATACCGGCACCGGAGACAACAATACTCCAGATAACGCCGAAGACCAAGAAACCCCTATCGAACCAACATCCGAACATGATGATTGGGAGGATGGGAAAGTCAACCCCAATGACCCCATCGGGAACAAGGGCTCAGAAGATAGTAACTACTTACCGACCTCCGAAGAGGACTAGAGCCTCGACGACGAAGAATTCATCGTGCCGGAGGAACCCCTCGAACAAGAGCGCTTTAAGCGCCGGCTAATAGCCACTGCAAGAAGCTTGAAAAAGAAGCAGCAGCAGCTTCAAGCTGATCAGGATATGCTAAATGACAGATGGACCGATGTCCTGGTAGCTGAGGAATACGGCCTCAAACGCCCAACTAATTTATCCGAAGCACAAGCTGCTACCCCAATTCGACGACGAGGCCCCAGAGCCTATACTACCAACGCATAACACCGTCGATAGACCTGACCGACCACCACGTGGCCGGGACATAGCAGCAACTCAAGCCGAACACCAGCCTGCACCACCCCGCCTTAAAGGCAGAGAGATAGCAGTTGCAGGATACACCTATGACCTACAATTCGACCTGGCTAACAGAGCCGGTCAGACTAGATCAATCTATGGATTGAGAGGGCGTGCCCCACTGTCAAAAGACGGCCATCAGGCCGGGCGCGACAAGCACAACTTCACCCGGGCTGAAAACCGCATACAGACTCCATCCGAACTGCGGCATGACGTTGCCTGATACAGAGGCGCTGCACACCCCCTATGCTTTACTCACGAGGTAATGGAGCACCAGTTCCCAGAAGGGTTTAAACCCAAGAACATGGAATCATACGATGGCACAATAGATCCGGCAGTATGGATTGAAGATTTTCTTCTCCACATTCACATGGCTCGCGGTGACGATCTACATGCCGTCAAATACCTCCCCTCAAACTTAAGGGACCAGCTCGGCACTAGTTAAACAGCCTCCCAGAAAACTCCAGTGGAAGCTGGGAAGACCTAGAGGACGCCTTTAGAGACAACTTCTAGGGCACTTATATCCGGCCTCCGGACACCGATGACCTCAGTCACATAGACTAGCAGCCCGGTGAGTCAGCAAGAAAATTCTGGACCCGGTTCCTAATAAAAAAGAACCAAATCGTTGATTGTCCGGATGCCGAGGCTCTAGCAGCCGTCAAACACAGCATCCGCGATGAATGGCTTGCCTGAGACCTCGGCCAAGAAAAGCCGAAGTCCATGGTAGCCCTCACATCACTCATGACCCACTTTTGCGCAGGCGAAGACAGCTGGCTCGCCCGTAGCAGCACCAGTACTAGCGATCCTGGCACTTCCGAAGCAAGGAAAAGAAACGGCAGGCCCCGACCCCAAAAAACAAACGTCGAAGCAACACCAATAATGCTAAACACACGGCGGTCAACACCAGGTTCAGTGGCTCCAAACCCGGTCAGCGGAAGAGACCATTCAAAAGAAACAAAGATGGTTCATCTAGCCTGGACCGAATACACGATCGACCTTGCCAGATCCACGGCACCCCTGACAAGCCTCCCAACCATACCAACAGAAGTTGTTGGTTCTTCAAACAGGTTGGTAAGTTACACACCGAGCACATGGGGAATGGTTCGCCTAGCGAGGACGATGACGAGGAGCCTCGCCCATCGAACACAGGGGGACAGAAGAAATTCCCCCCGAGGTCAAGACGGTGAACACGATATACGGTACTCACATCCCCAAGAGGGAGCGCAAGTGCGCGTTAAGGGATGTCTATGCGATGGAGCCAGTCGCCCCAAAATTCAACCCATGGTCAGCATGCCCGATCACCTTTGATCGCAGAGACCATCTGACCAGTATCCGTCATGGAGGTTCAGCCGCATTGGTGTTCGACCCAATTATCGATGGATTCCACCTCACGAGAGTCCTCATGGATGGCGGCAGCAGTCTTAACCTTCTCTATCAGGAGACAATCTGGAAAATGGGTATTGACTCGTCAAGAATCAAGCCCACTAAAACTAACTTTAAAGGAGTAATACCTGGTGTAGAGGCCCGCTACACGGGCTCAATCACATTGGAAGTCGTCTTCGGTTTGCCGGACAACTTCCGAAGCGAAGACTTGATCTTCGACATCGTCCCATTCCACAGTGGCTATCATGCACTGCTCGGACGAACTACGTTTGCCCGCTTCAATGTGGTCCCGCACTATGCTTATCTAAAACTCAAGATGCCAGGACCACGCGGTGTTATAACAGTTCATGGAAACATGGATCGCTCCCTTCGTACTGAGGAACACACCGCGACCCTCGAAGTGGAAGTGTGGTTGGCCTTATCAAGCCAAAATCCACATCGGCAGTCAAGCCCCTGGACCCTGTTAAACGAGTCCAGATTAACCCGCAGAATGATAGTCCCGCTCGTCAGGAGCTCAATTAGAATCTCAGCCTCTGTCTTCGCTCCAACCGAACTGCGGGGTATGTACCGCATGCACATAACTACACACTAAAGATACCATGGGAGATGATGGAGGCATAACAAGGATAAAGTCCACAATACGACTTGACCATGTGCGGACCCCCATATCTATCCTTTTCTTAAACTTCGCTTGTTTTTCAGGTTCCCTACAACCCACATCACCTTTTTATGGTGCCAAGGGCCGTTTTGCCGGCCCCTGAAGAAAACCTACTCATTAATCCTCTCAAAGGATCACACTCCAAGGCGAAAAGCAGCGCAGATGTACGGCAGAGTACCTAAAGGATCTTTAAAGATCACCTACTCCCCTTTTTAGCACCTGTACGCAGCTTTCTCTTTCGCTCGGCATGTAAAACAACATCGATGCTTATAGCATTATCTGTACAAATGCGTTTTGACATATCAATCAGACTATAATGGAAACAGTTTTTTGCCCAAACTATTTGGTACCGTCTAATTTCCCAATCTATATTCCCTCTTCTTTTTCTGATTGTCATGTACACCTCGGCACGACCTAAATCGCCAGAGGATCCATTTAGCCACATACATTTCTTAAAAATAACATAAGTCCGAACACTTTTAAAGTGCAAATCGGCATCCCGAATCTAGCACTATATGCATCGGCTCCGAATCATGTCTTGGGTCAATCGTTGGGTTGCCCGGCTCCTGTGGTTACTACATTATGTTCCGATTGTTCAGATAAGGAGGTAAAGGGAGAACTTGTCAGGACCCCGATTCCAAGTCACATCGATCTAGCCGGTAACACCTCATATCACTTTGCGGCCTCACGCACGGTATTCCCATGGTGTCGCCTTACCATGGCCCGGAACCGCTTATGCCTTTTGGCTCACGATATGATAGTGTCACTAGCATCCATATGACAGAGAACCCGGCCGACATGGCTAGTCGTGAACCCAAAGCGGCACTAACCCATGGGGACAGGCATACATGAATCAACTTCGAGCATGTCGGTCATCAACGATGAACTGGCTGTAGCACTGGCTAACAGGACTCGTAACCCGGCTGTAGCAGGATAGGCAGGACTCGAATATCACCGCGTGACATTTCCCAAGGGACAGATATAGGAACGAAGTGAAACACATGCCGCCAGTCAAGTGTCCAAAGCAGTAGTCTTTGGGCTAGCAGGACTCCGTGAACCGGCTGTAGCGGACTACTATCGCTCAGAAGCACGAGACTACATTTCCCCATATGAGAGGCTGCCAAGGATAAACAACTAGATTGTCGGATCCCACACATACCAAGCATTTCAAACATACACACAATATGCTCAATATGTGTAAATACAACATGGCATCACAACATAACTCTACGACTCAAATATTTATTCATTAGGCTCCGAGGAGCGAGATATTACAAACATGGCTCTCATGACCCAACACTCGTGAGCATACAACTCAAAGCACAAGCGAAGCTAAACATGTCCGAGTACGCATAACTATAAATGAAAAAGGCTGAGAAGCCCGACTATCTACCAGATCCCGCCGAGGACACAAGATCGTAGTTGAGGTAACAAGCTAAACGTCAAGTCCAAGCGAACTACTAGCGAGACCGACGCTCTCTCGCAAAACATAAAATAAGCAAACGTGAGTACAAACGTATTTCAGCAAGACTTACATCGAACTATCTACATATGCATCATTATCAACAACGAGGGTGGTGGAGTTTGACCGCAGCAAGCCAGCTTTGACTCGGTGGCTATCCTGAACTACGATCGCAAGTAACTCTTTTGAGGTGGCGCACACGAGTCCACATATTCACCATATCAATACACCACTATGGATCCGCCCCGCCTCCCAACGAGAACGCCATCCATAGCACTCACACTTATCTTGGCGATTTTAGAGTATCCACTTTCACTTGTCTATGAACTGTTATAGGCAACCCGAAGTCCTTCTCCGCGGACACGGCTATTGAATAGATCATATTAACCCCGCAGGGTGTACTTCTTCACACACGCTCACCACTTATAGCCGTTTACGACATGTACTCGGCAACCTTCAAGCGGAAGCCCAGCGAGGGTGTCGGCCACGGCCTACCTAAACACTCAAATCCCTAGTCTAGGTTTATCGCCTATTCGGTTCCATCCGCAGGAGTCCGCCGAGGTTTCCACTAACGGCCCCGAACGATGTGTGCAGGGTTCCCAGATACCAAACGGGCATTCGCAGACATTGGGCCACGTGTATCTACCGCATCATAGCCCACCCCTAGGGTCAGCGCCACGCACGGCCTCCAACACATATCCTACAAACACCGTAAACTAGTTGCAACTCCCGGACAGAGAACAAGGGTGGTTAAGAAGCCGAGAGGGTCCATTGGTTTCGGGCCCAATGCGTGGTAGTAACTGTTTCATGGATCACAAACACAGAACTCAGTTCCTGAGGACGGCCGCAATGAGACAACTCACCATGTACTCCTACATGGCCTCTCACCGCTACCTTTACCAAATCGTGTTCACACACTTAGCTCACACACAGTAGGACATGTTCACAACAATTCCAATTCATTCCCGATGAATCAGAACTGACTCAACTCTAAGCAGTAGCAGGCATGACAAACAAGCATGAATGAGTAGGCACAATAGGGCTCAAACAACTCCTACTCATGCTAGTGGGTTTCATCTAATTACTGTGGAATGACAGGTCATGCAGAGGAAAGGGGTTCAGCTACCGCAGCAAGTAACATATGAATCATTGTTGTCCTAATGCAATAAAAGAGAGCAGGAGCGAGAGAGTGGGATTATATCGGAATGAACAAGGGGGTTTTGCTTGCCTAGCACTTCTGAAGATAATATAGTTCTTCATCCGTGTCATCGAACTCATCGTCGGGATACGCCTACCGAGAGGGAACAAGCACCGACAAACAAGGAAGAAACACAATCAATGTAATGCAGCAATATGATGCATGATTATGACATGGCAATATGCTGTGATTTGGGCTAATGCAATAGCAAGTCATTTTGATTGAAGTGGAATTCAAAACTATATCGAATCCCAACTCCAAAACTATTATCAAAGTTGCCCTATTCATGTTTCATCCTAAACAGTGAAGTTAACTTGATCAAACATGCATGAAAATGGTACAGATGGATAGATTGGATTTTTCTGATAATTTTTCATATATAAATTATTTCAATCTGAGCTACGGTTGAATTACTATGAATTTTAGAAGTTTAGATCATTTTCTGAAATTATAAATCATTTCTGATTTATTTTTGGTTCCAGAAAATGTTTACTACGTCACCATTAGGTCATGCTGACCTCAGTAGGTCAACAGAGCAGCCCCGGTCAAACCTGACGCGTGGGTCCCGCATGCCAGCGTGACAAGGCAAGAACAGAGGCTGACCAGTGGGTCCGGGTGAACGTACACGTCAGCATAGTCAAAGCAGACGCGTGGGCCCGCTGCAATTAAATTAACCTTAAACTATTTTTATTAGCCGATTAGTTAGGCAGTGGGGCCCGGTTGTCATCGACTCAGGTGGTAGTTAGTGGGGTGATTAGTGCTAACTAGATGGCCACGTCGACAGTCGCCGGAGCGTCGCCGACGGTGACCTCGAACATGGCGGAGTTTGTTTCGGACTCGCCGAGGCGATTTAATCAACGCGCCAGGGGCACCAGAAGGTAGCCCGTGCCCGTGCGCATCTGGGGAGACCAACGGGAGGTGCGGTGGTGGCACGGCGGAGCTCGGGGACGCGTTGGAGAGGCGAGGTGGTGGCTGGTGGCTGCGGTGTTTACGGCGGCGCGCTCCGGCTCGTTCGGGCGGCCGTGGAAGAAAGGCAGAGGAGGGAAGAGCGCCGAGGGAGAGGGAGGAGAGGTGCAGGGGGTCCAGGGGAGGCGTGGCGTCGGGAGGCGCCCAGCAAGCAGTGTGGGCTGGAGGTGGCCTCACGCAGGCGTGCGCTGCGTCGGACACGCCTCCCGCCACTTGGCGAGGAGGTTGAAGACGGTGCGGTGGCTGGCCGGGCCTAGCACAGAGTGGGCTGCCAGTGGGCTGCGCGCTGTAAGTGGCTGGATCCTTTCTCTCTCCTTTTCTAATTATTTCAGTTTTCTATTATTCTGTAAATTTTAGGGCTTTATTAAAATACCTATGCACTTTCAAAAATCATGAGACTGCCAGGCCACTATTTGGATTATTTCCAATAACCGAATTTCAGTTCATGAATATTTGGACATTTAATATAATATATAAAATTTAAATGCCCAAATGCAAATAAGGTATGATTTAAATCCAGAGCCCAATATGTCATGGAAAATGTGCATCACCTCCGTTATCAAGTTTCAAAGATTTTCCAAGAATGATGAACATTTTTGGAAGTCATTTGGATTTACTGGAAATATTTTGGTTGAACCTAGTGAATTCCTTTAATGCTAGGGTTTAGGCAATCCCCATTTCAAGTTTCTGAGAAAATTAAACATGATGACATGAATGCCTTAATGCAACTAATGACAAACAAATTCTAGGGCTGTGACAACTCACCCCCACTAAACAAGAATCTCGTCCCGAGATTCAAGACGTGAGGAAAGAAGACAGAGGGGGTACAAGCTAACACGATCCTCACGATCCAGGTTACACTTCATAGGAACGTTGACACGATCACCATCTTTGTCTCGACGTCTTGTCTTGAGAACTACATCCAACATGACAACGACAGAGAGGAACTCTGCAGGAATCGATCTTCTTAAAGATCGAGCAACTCACGATCAACTCACGGAATGAGACATAAAAACATTTCTGGAGCAGAGAGGTAAGACATGCATCAGTAAGGACGGAGGAAACAAATTTACGAGTGTTTCAAAATAGCGAGGGAAGTTGCCATGATTCCAAAACGGGGCACCTTAGGGGAGGTGACGCAAAGAACTATTCCCTTAAGTGGCAAAAATAATTACTTTTGATTCAGAGATCATTGAAACTCTTCATACCAACCTAAGGCAATCACAATCGATCATTTGAAGGAGTTCGAGAGAATGACATACTCGGACTAGAATGGATGATGTGGACTACCTTGTTGAAGACAACGCAATGGATGATTTGCTTATCATTGGAAATGGATGGGACCCATGGTAAGTCCACTTTTGAGGATGATCCTAGACAACAACTGCTGGGAAGGACAGCGCATGGAGAATTGGCACGATGGGGTGCAAGCTGCGAACAAAATGCAAATGTTGGAAGGTTCCAACCATCATATCTGCCTGAGATTCAGATCTGGTTGGTGTTAGGATATTCCAGACTCATCGAGTCTAGAAAGAAAAATGAAAGTTTGCAACACAAATGGACGAGAAGATGTTGCGAGATTCTCGGGAATGAACTACGATAGCAAGCTCCAAAACATGAGCTGGTTCTGCTACTAACATGTGAACACGATGTCCCAGACAATCAAGCCGACGTAGTAGTCTTATAATGAAACACTAACGAGTTCAGGTGGGGAACCATCATCACAGATAATAAAGTTCTTAATTAAGCCCGGGTTAGCTCTTAAAAAGAACTCCTTCTCCTAGAACAAATCAGTCAGTGGCTTGGTGTGCTAGGAACACATGTAGGGCGAAGGTTGCAAGTCTCCGAACCACAGAATACTTCGCACGTATGCATGACCGATTTGGGATGATTCCAAAGAAGCAACATTGACTTTCTCGAATCCACGGCGGCAACTTACATCAGATGCACATGAATTAGAGGAAGTCACTACTATCATCCAAGCATATGCTTCATGAACGAAACACGAAGAAATGCTTACACAAGGTTCCAACACTAGGTTGATGTTCAACATGACTCATGGGGGAGACAAAATGCTGCTGATGGGCTCAACAACAACTCATCGGAATTTCCATATCACTGGACTTCCACCATCATGTGAACACGGTGATAGTATTGGTCAGACCAAAGATATAATGGTGTATGCCCGAGGGATCAACCACGAGTAAGAACATTATGAATATCATTTGTTCTGACTTGACTTGACGATAGCCCATACTCAAGTCAAAATTTTGGCAAGACAACAGATCCAACAACTGGCCACGAGGACAGATCAATGGAGATATCATCTTTCTTCAGCACACACACACACCAGGATATCCCTTGGAGATGAACTAAGTCAGACAAGCTTTTATCTTCCAACTCTCCAAGTTGTTGTCTAGCTTAACCTGCTAGCTCAGGGGTATCCAACATAGATTCTTGGAGAATGGCTGGTTTAGAGAATAACCAACTTGATCACGAACCCAACATAACAGTCAGGAAACAAACCGGTAACACTTCCAAGAAGATATTTGGAAAGTCACGAACCACCGATATGTTATTAAGCTCGAGAACAATCTTGCTTTTCAGGGCAAGACGATATGATCAAATAAGCAAGAGATTGAATAATCCTAACTCATTGCTCGAAGGGTACACCAGAAGTAAGGACTAGGTAGCACGATCAATCTTAGGATGATGATTTAATAACCAACACACTAAGAATGAGAATATTGTCCATTTACTCTCAAGCAACGAGTTGCTCGAAGTATTGATTTCGCACATCATAGTACACTTGTCGGCATTCCGGTTACAATAACATGGGAACCGAGGAATGAACAATGATGGCAAGAAGTATTACTATGTCAATAATTCATAAGAGGTGGTGCAGTTCTCATGACACTCTTGACATAAAGATGGTAACACTCCAAGGTAGAACAGAGCAAAAAGCTGGATTGGCATTTCGATCTGTGGAATACAACTACTTTGACCACTCCAAGAAATGGAGGAGGTGCTGGAGTTTGTTTCTCCTAGTCATTCCGAGATAGAATGCTTGACGGACCACAAGAGTAAAAGGGCATCGATGAACACAAATGCACACATACTCTTGGTTATCAACTGATAGAGGAGGGTCGGAATACAACTAAAGAGAACAACCCAAAGGAACGTATAATTTTCTGAGTTGTGGATGCACAGATTAGTATGTCGAGCAAAGCTCAACATTTCTTCCGGATAATCCATGCAGAGAAGGTAGAACTGGCAGAGTCACAATATAGAATGGAGTACTCCTCAAGAGCACCCTATTTGTGATCTTTTGGCTCAAAAGAACTTCTGCCATAAGCAGTTCATGGTATTTGGAAGAAGGAAATACCACAGACCTCGAGGACTATTGCAAGGTTACTAATATCCTAAAGGAGCTAGCAATTACTATCAACATGAAGTAAGTAGGGTGAATCTCTGGTTCAAGAACCCAGGAATAGAATACCTACTAACTGATAACATCACGGGATGCTTTCAAGAATAATGGCCAGAATCATCACACTGGGGATACAAAAGCATTGCTAAGTTACTAGGTGACTCCCTAAAACACCTAGGGTCATAATAATAGTTCCAACATATATGTCAAGGCAATAAATTACCTCAACGCACCGGTTAGTGTGCTTATTCTGACCAAAGGGACATCAAAATGAGAGGAAGGAATTTTGCAAATGCTTCATATTGTTTTAGAAACCTGGGATGACTCGGACATCATAACGGCTGTAAATGCTCAAAAAGATTTGAGACATCATGCAAAATGGTGGCATAACCACTCAACATCACAATATCAAGGTTCCGAGATCAACAGTTATCATACAGAAATAGTAGGAACTGAACTGGGGCTTAAAACCAACAATCTTAAAGGTCTATGGATTAGTAACACGTCATCCTCGATAGATAGATGAGAAGCCTAGTTCTTAAACCCCGAGAAGAGAAGAGGTTGACTCGGATCGAGGGCCATGAGGTATAAGGAGTAAAAAGAGCCTTACGCTCCTTCCACAATCAATTCCCTTACATAACTAAAGCATTTCTAGACACAACTTCACCAGTTTGGCTTGGTAATCCTACAGAAGTCGCTCGATACCAACGCTGTCAGACCCCGATTCCAAGTCACATCGATCTAGCCGGTAACACCTCATATCACTTTGTGGCCTCACGCACGGTATTCCACGGTGTCGCCTTACCATGGCCCGGACCGCTTGCGTCTTTTGGCTCACGATATGATATTGTCGCTAGCATCCATATGACAGAGAACCCGGCCGACATGGCTAGTCGTGAACCCAAAGCGGCACTAACCCATGGGGACAGGCATACATGAATCAACTTCGAGCATGTCGGTCATCAACGATGAACCGGGCTGTAGCACTGGCTAACAGACTCCGTAACCCGGCTGTCAGCAGGCTAGGCCGGACTCAATATCACCGCGTGACATTTCAAGGGGACATATAGGAACGAAGTGAAACACATGCCGCCAGTCAAGTGTCCAAAGCAGTAGTGTTGGGCTAGCAGGACTCCGTGAACCGGCTGTAGCGGACTACTATCGCCAGAAGCACGAGACTACATTTCCCCATATGAGAGGCTGCCAAGGATAAACAACTAGATTGTCGGATCCCACACATACCAAGCATTTCAAACATACACACAATATGCTCAATATGTGTAAATACAACATGGCATCACAACATAACTCTACGACTCAAATATTTATTCATTAGGCCCGAGGAGCGAGATATTACAAACACGGGTCTCATGATCCAACACTCGTGAGCATACAAGTCAAAGCACAAGCGAAGCTAAACATGTCTGAGTACGCATAACTATAAATGAAAAAGGCTGGGAAGCTCGACTATCTACCAGATCCCGCCGAGAACACAAGATCGTAGCTGAGGTAACAAGCTAAACGTCAAGTCCAAGCGGAACTACTAGCAAGACCGACGCTCTCTCGCAAAACATAAAATAAGCAAATGTGAGTACAAACGTACTCAGCAAGACTTACATCGAACTATCTACATATGCATCATTATCAACTAAGGGGTGGTGGAGTTTGACCGCAGCAAGCCAGCTTTGACTCGTGGCTGTCCCGAACTATTTAATCGCAAGTAACTACGAGTCCACATATTCACCATATCAATACACCACTATGGATCCGCTCCCGTCTCCCTACGAGAACGCCATCCATAGCACTCACACTTATCTTGGCGATTTTAGAGTATCCACTTTCACTTGTCTATGAACTGTTATAGGCAACCCGTAAGTCCTTCTCCGCATGACACGGCTATTCAATAGATCATATTAACCCCAGGGTGTACTTCTTCACACACGCTCTCACAACTTATAGCCGTTTACATGACGTGTACTCGGCAACCTTCAAGTGGAAGCCCAACGAGGGTGTCGGCCACGGCCTACCTAAACACTCAAATCCGTAGTCCAGGTTTATCGCCTATTCGGTTCCATCCGCAGGAGTCCGCCGAGGTTTCCACTAACGGCCCCGAACGATGTGTGCAGGGTTCCCGAGATACCAAACGGGCATTCGCACACCGGCCACGTGTATCTACCACATCATAGCCCACCCATAGGGTCAGCGCTACGCACGGCCTCCAACACATATCCTACAAACACCAGAAACTAGTTGCAACTCCTGGACAGAGAACAAGGGTGGTTAAGAAGCCGAGAGGGTCCATTGTTTTCGGGCCCAATGCGTGGTAGTAACTGTTTCATGGATCACAAACACAGAACTCAGTTCCTGAGGACGGCTGCAATGAGACAACCCACCATGTACTCCTACATGGCCTCTCACCGCTACCTTTACCAAATCATGTTCACACAATTAGCTCACACACAGTAGGACATGTTCACAACAATTCCAATTCATTCCCGATGAATCAGACCTGACTCAACTCTAAGCAGTAGCAGGCATAACAAACAAGCATGAATGAGTAGGCACAACAGGGCTCAAACAACTCCTACTCATGCTAGTGGGTTTCATCTAATTACTGTGGAATGAAAGGTCATGCAGAGGAAAGGGGTTCAGCTACCGCAACAAGCAACATATGAATCGTTGTTGTCCTAATGCAGTAAAAGAGAGCAGGAGCGAGAGAGTGGGATTATATCGGAATGAACAAGGGGGTTTTGCTTGCCTGGCACTTCTGAAGATAATATAGTTCTTCATCCGTGTCATCGAACTCATCGTCGGGATACGCCTACCGAGAGGGAACAAGCACCGACAAACAAGGAAGAAACACAATCAATGTAATGCAGCAATATGATGCATGATCATGACATGGCAATATGCTGTGATTTGGGCTAATGCAACAGCAAGTCATTTTGATTGAAGTGGAATTCAAAACTATATCGAATCCCAACTCCAAAACTATTATCAAAGTTGCCCTATTCATGTTTCATCTTAAACAGTGAAGTTAACTTGATCAAACATGCATGAAAATGGTACAGATGGATAGATTGGATTTTTCTGATAGTTTTTTATATATAAATTATTTCAATCTGAGCTACGGTTGAATTACTATGAATTTTAGAAGTTTAGATCATTTTCTGAAATTATAAATCATTTCTGATTTATTTTTGGTTCCAGAAAATGTTTACTGCATCACCATTAGGTCATGCTGACCTTAGCAGGTCAACAGAGCAGCCCCGATCAAACCTGACGCGAGGGTCCCGCATGCCAGTGTGACAAGGCAAGAACAGAGGCTGACCAGTGGGTCCGGGTCAACGTACACGTCAGCATAGTCAAAGCAGACGCGTGGGCCCGCTGTAATTCAATTAACCTTAAACTATTTTTATTAGCCGATTAGTTAGGCAGTGGGGCCCGGCTGTCATCGACTCAGGTGGTAGTTAGTGGGGTGATTAGTGCTAACTAGATGGCCACGTCGACAGTCGCCGGAGCGTCGCCGACGGTGACCTCGAACCGCGGCGGAGTTCGCTCGGACCTCGCCGGAGGCGACGAATCGACGCGCCAGGGGCACAGAAGGTAGCCCGTGCCCATGCGCATCTGGGGAGACCAACGGGAGGTGCGGGGGTGGCACGGCGGAGTTCGGGGACGCATTGGAGAGGCGAGGTGGTGGCTGGTGGCTGCGGTGTTTGCGGCGGCGCGCTCCGGCTCGTTCGAGCGGCCGTGGAAGAAAGGCAGAGGAGAGAAGAGCGCTCGAGGGAGAGGGAGGAGAGGTGCAGGGGGTCCTGGGGAGGCGTGGCGTCATGGGAGGCGCCCAGCAAGCAAAGCGGGCTGGAGGAGGCCTCGCGCATGCGTGCACGCTGCGTCGGACATGCCCTCCCGCCACTCGGGCAGGAGGTTGAAGACGCATGGTGGCTGGCTGGGCCTAGCACAGAGTGGGCTGCCAGTGGGCTGCGCTGTAAGTGGCTGGATCCTTTCTCTCTCTCCTTTTCTAATTATTTCAGTTTTCTATTATTCTGTAAATTTTAGGGCTTTATTAAAATACCTATGCACTTTCAAAAATCATGAGACTGCTTAGGCCACTATTTGGATTATTTCCAATAACCAGAATTTCAGTTCATGAATATTTGGACATTTAATATAATATATAAAATTTAAATGCCCAAATGCAAATAAGGTATGATTTAAATCCAGAGCCCAATATGTCATGGAAAAATGTGCATCACCTCTGCTGTATCATTGTTTCAGATTTTCCAAGAATGATGAACATTTTTGGAAGTCATTTGGATTTACTGGAAATATTTTGGTTGAACCTAGTGAATTGCTTTAATGCTAGGGTTTAGGCAATCCCCATTTCAAGTTTCTGAGAAAATTAAACATGATGACATGAATGCCTTAATGCAACTAATGACAAACAAATTCTAGGGCTGTGACAGAACTACTACGATTGTGTTTCTTGTTAGTCGGATAAACACCTCAGTAGAGAAAGCCGAAAATTGACTGTCATGATGCGGCGAGAGCTGGTCAGCTATTCGGTGACTCAGTATAAATCTCTTGTGATTTTTTCCGTGTCACACGAAGGACTGGTATTTACCTGGTCAGGTGTCTACAGTTACCAAGTTTGGATAACTGAACAATACCAGGGGTTGCGCCTACAATCTTATTGTCAAACTCCTATGGTTAAGTGAGAGTGATAAAGCCGCATAGTCTGATTGCCTGGTTCGCCGCACTAGCACCTCCTTCAAGGACCAAGTCGCTGGGTTAAGTGTGTTTTTGTGCTGTTCCGAACACCCAGTACTACCTACACGAGGGGCTGAAGCCGACGACTGACCAACTCTCAGATTTAATAAACGTTCGCAACGAAGGATAAATAATTTCAGACGAAACAAGACTAATATTATACAAACTACTTGTTTTCATAAATACAAAGTTCAGGCAACACAGATACATTCATAAAAAATAATGTCCTTTAGAACACTGGCCCTCTACAACGCGGGATCCTTCAAGGACGTTGTTGAAATATCACTCTGGCGTACGGTGCTCCTTGCCTGCGGGTGGTCCCTCGGTTGCCAGACTGGTGGCATTCATCTTCACCCACTGCACCTTGACACAGGCGAAGGCCATCCGGGCACCTTCGATGCAGATTGACCGCTTTATAGCATCAAGCCGTGGGCAAGCATCGACCAGTCGCTTCACAAGACCAAAGTAGCTACTAGGTATGGGTTCGGCTGGCCAAAGACAGACTACGACATTCTTCATGGCCAGTCCGGCCACCCTATGTAGCTCGGTCAGTTGTTTCAACTGATCACTGAGGGGAATATGATGCTCTGGCGCAAGGTACTGCGACCAGAACTACTTCTCTATTGAGCTCCCCTCTTCGGCTCGGAAGAAATCTGCAGCATCTGCAATACTTTGGGGCAGATCCGCAAATGCTCCTGGAGAACTCCAAATGTGTGTTCGTAAGGTGTAATTTATCCTTACGTATTTACTCTGCATATGAAAGGCCTTACCCGCCGCAATCTGCTTGGCTTCTCGGATCTACTGACAAGCGCCTTGGGCTTCAACCCAGGCATCCTTCGCACTGTGGAGCGCTGCAGCAAGTTCGGAGTCTCGATCCTACACCTTGCGCTCCAAGGACACACATTTGTTTATAGCATTAGTGAGCTCTTGTTTGACTTCCTCTAACCTCGGTTCATGTTTTTGGCGGGAAGTTTGTTCCTCGTCCGCCTCCTTCTTCGCCTCTGACATCGTGCTTTTGAGAGCTTCAACCTCAGACGTGTCATTTATGAGCATAATCATAAAGGTCAGTTAGATAACAAATTGGAACTCTTATCATTTCAAGATACGCTTTGGTATCACATACCTTGCTTTTCCTCCAACTTCCGCTTTAGTTCGGACAGTTCGGCGGCATGCGAGGTTGTCGCTAGCATCGAAGCATGTTCATAAAAAGAGACATATATGTTAGCTCATGTGAAACATTATTCGATCCTCTGTTCGGCCTTTCGCGCACGCCGAACAGAGGCTCAGGGGCTACTAACTATACACAGGCATTCCTTATGCAAACAGCCAAAATGTGTTACGTCACAAACCTCAAAGCCTGTTAAAAGGCTGATATAGGCTTGGTTCAATCCATTTTTAGCGGACCGGACCTTTTCAACCACCGTACCTATAAGGGTACAGTGCTCCTCCATGATGGAGGCGCTTTGAAGCACTTCCACCAGAGTATCCGGTGCCTTCATATTGATAGAGGACGCCGGTGGAGATGGCACGCCCCCTTCTTTCGAAGGAGGCTGCTCGCTCAATTTCGGAGATGTATGGGTCTCCGGAATAATATTCGGTTGCTGGCCGAATTGAGCTTGACCCCCATTGTCGGTCTCCATGGGGGTCGGCTTCCTCCTCTTTTCGGCAACAGAGGTATTACCCTCTGTCTCCACCTTCACATCCTCCCGCACCTCCCCGTGAATTGGAAAGGTTCTTCGGGACAACACTTCAGTGTTGTCTATACCAGTGGAGGGAGAAACCTACGGAGGAGATTCACTCTCCATCACATTCGTCCCTAGCGAGTTCCCAATTGACGATGATCGTTGAGGGAGATCACGAGCCGGGCTGCAACGCGTAATTCAATATATTAGAATTACAAGGCATGAAATCGGATATATGAACGATGTCTTTGGATACTTAAGATCCGGCCAGGGGTGCCACTCAGGGATGGATTCAGCATCCGTTTCGGAGTCATCCGAAAGGGAGGGTTCCCCCTTCTTGGACGCT
This sequence comes from Aegilops longissima, assembly GCA_021605205.1. Classification (NCBI taxonomy): domain Eukaryota; kingdom Viridiplantae; phylum Streptophyta; class Magnoliopsida; order Poales; family Poaceae; genus Aegilops; species Aegilops longissima. Next base: position 34,780,593 of record CM038676.1, read on the forward strand.
TCTGCCTCTAGATCCATGGAAGCCTCCCTTATCTTCTTTCCCACCTTAAGGGGAGAGTTCTTCTCTTCCTCCTCTAGATCTTCATCATGATAGGAGGGGGACTAGATGTCTACAGACATGACGTCTGAAGTACCCTTACGGCAGAGAGCACTTCTGTCCTCCTTGCCCTTCTTCTCCGGCGCCTGATATGGCTCCGCAACCAGCATCTTCGTCGGCAAAGGGGTGTCCTCGTCTTTGGGCAGTGAAGCCGGACACTTCATCTGCTCCGCCTTCTTTGTCTAGCCCTGTGAGAGTAAGAAAGTTTAGTAAACTCCTTGGATTTTCAAATTAAGGTCATCATAAAACTGACGGGAGTAGCCAGACGAGTGCAGTCGAGGCCGCGACCTTTGGTCATTTCCGTCCAAAACTTTTGAGTCTTGAAGAGCAGCTTCCATATGTCTTTGTGCATTGTGCCGAAGAAGCGCTACAGGGTCCAAGGACCTGCAGGGTTGAATTCCCACATTTGTTGGATCCGGCGTTGACAAGGGAGAATCCGTTGAAAAAGCATCACCTGGATCACGCTGGCAAGGCTGGTGTTCTTTTTTATCATGCCCTTGACGCGGCTCTCCAGCGTCGTCACCTTGTTAGGTGACTCCCAATCTAGGCCCTTATTGAGACAAGATGTAAGCCGCATCGGCGGCCCGGACTTCAACTCAGGAGTGACGGACCATGTGGAATCACGGGGTTCCGTGATATAGAACCACTCCTGCTGCCATCCCTTGACGGTCTCCACAAAGGTCCCCTTTGTGCAGGTGACATTTGGGAGTTTGCTCACCATGGCGCCGCCACACTCTGCGTGTTGGCCTTCGACCACCTTTTGCCTCACATTCAAGACCTTGAGCCATTGGCCGAAGTGGGGAGGGACACGGAGGAATGCCTCGCACACGACGATAAACGCCGAGATGTTGAGGAAGGAATTTGGGGCTAGATCATGAAAATCTAACCCATAGTAAAACATGAGACCGCGGACGAAAGGATGAAGGGGAAACCCTAGTCCTTGAAGGAAATGGGGGATGAACACTACCCTCTCATGAGGCTTCGGAGTGGGAATGATCTGCTTTTTGGCACGCAGCCGGTGGACTATGTCTGTGGCCAAGTACCCCCACTACTAGGGAAAACCTTATACACAGAACTTTAGCAGTAGCGCGTATTAAAAAACAATGCTAGTGCTAAGTAGCAGTAGCGCGTTGGTGTAAAGTGCGCTATAGATAAAACTATAGCAGTAGCACGCCTGAGGATAACCACGCTACTACGAAAATTCCCACGGCTTAGTCGATGGGCACCACATAATAGTAGTGAGCTGCGGAGAACTGCGCTACCGCTACATGCTTTGTAGCAGCGCGTTTATGCGGAAACGCGCTACTGACATAGCATATAAAATTAAAAAGAAAGCAAGTAGAAAAGTAAATGAAAATGAAAGAAAAGAAAAAGGTGAAAGGAAAAAAATAAAATGTAAAGAAAAATAAATGGAAAAGGGAAAAAGAGAAAGGAATAGCAGTAGCGCATATCGGGGAACGCGATGTAGCTAACTTAGCAGTAGCGCACTTCCTGGAACGCGTTACTGCTAATTTTGACTTAACCGCGCGGTTTCGTTCTTCCCCATGGCCATTTCCCCCAAATCCAACTTTCCGCCGCGCGGCCGAGCCCCGACCGTCGCTCTCTGCCGTCGACCACCGCACACTCTCCCGTCGCTCTCCGCCGCACGCCCGAGCCCCAACCCCGACCTCGACGCGCCCCGACCCCGACCTCGACGCCACCCCGACCTCGACCCTAACCTCGACGCCGCCGTCCGCCGCACGCCCGAGCCCCGACCCCGACCTCGACGCCGCCTGCCCCTCCCTCGCTGCAGGCACCCGAGGTGAGCATGCATGCTTCTCCCCCTCCCCTACCTCTGCCTAGGGTTCTTCAAATTTTAGTTGCATCATAGTTAGGGTTCATATGTGGAAATGAATCAGATGCGAATGTTATCGAATACGGATATGGCTCGGATGTTTTCTTAGATGATGTTTTCTTAGATGATGAATAAACACTATTGTAATGCGTAATAATTTCTAAGATTAATCATAAAACGAGTAAAATTTGACCACTTATTTCACTTTTAAGTTGGATAATTGGAATATCCGCTACCACTTTCCACCCCTAGGTTCATCAAATTAGATGGTAATTAGGGTAGTAGTTACTATGTACTAATTAGTTAGTAAGAACTAGGTACTAGTTTATTTTTATTTATGGTAAGATTATTTTTAGTAAGAACTAGTTGAATTAATAGAACTAGTTGAACATGTCACATTTGTTGCTAGTTTTTTAGTTAAAGCAATTTTTCCCACATCGACGTCGATGATGCCTATCCCGCATCCTCGTCGCCGAGTCGGTGGAGGAAACATGCTTGACAAGATGGGCCATGTCCGGGACTGGGCTCCGCCGGATTGGTACTGGGAGGCGCTACCTACCGGGAGGCGCAGCTTGGTGACGAGTCGGCCCGTCGTTGACCCGAACCATCTTTGGTGGCGGTCGCGTGGGCCAGTGACGGTCGAGAGGCTTGAGGACCCCGCAGAGGTGGTAGGTCCCCGTGTCAGTGAGGAGGACGCGTACGTCCATCCTTCTTGTTTGCGCTAGAGCACAGGTTCGCCAATACCTGGCAGGTTCTCCAGTTGGAGCTATGATCCTGTGATGGTTCCCTCTCTTTGGGTGTCCACCGCCCGCGCCGATACCCGTCGTTCGCTAGGGTTTTAGTTGTATTAATGATGTTATATGTATGATACTATTCGGGATGTATTAGTTATAATATTCGACGATGTACGGACGCAAGAGATGATTTACTTTTGCTTATTGAATGCATGCTAATTTGAATACTTATTTATTTTACGATTTGGTTCTGCTTATTGAATGCTCATGTCAATATGAGTCCTATAAGATATTCTTAAATGTATATCTTCTGTTGCTCAAATAGGATACGTGCTTGCCCAAGTGGCCGGTCATGTTTGCAGGTTACACCTCTGAGTGGCCTATGTTTTGCCGGAGTGTTGATTCATTTCTGTTCCGGCAAATTTCAGGCGCTCGATATGTCCTATTTTAGCAAAGGTCATGCTGAATTTTTCCGTGAATTTTGGCATGACTTGTGCCAGAATATGTAGGAAATATCGAGTGCCCTGGATTTGTGTGTTGAGTATCTTGGTAGTTGTCTTTGGTCAATTTTCAATTAATATTTCAACTATGAACATAGGAAATGTCTGACGATGAAAAGGATTTCGGTATTTGCAAAGACTGTGAAGATGAGCGTGGCCTGTGCGATAAATCTTCCTAGATGATGGTAGGCGCTTCAGCATCAAGCTCGACGAGAACTTCGAAGTGGATACAGTAAGTCACAATGACAAGTCTTTTTTCATAATTCAGCTTGACATCTGCTTCATTTGCTTCAACTTATTTTTTTACTATTCTACTAACGTATCCCCTTCCATGCAAGAGTTTTTGTCTTGGATAAGATAGGTTTCAGTCATATGAAAACTACTATGGAGGTAAAGACAGTTTACTTGAAGGCCGAGGATGGTTGTATTTTCCATGCAAAATTACACAATGCAGATACCTATACCTATTTTGGATGCAAAACTTGGCAAGCACTATACAATACTTATGCATTTGGGCCTGATATGGTTATCACCTTTGATATTCGTCCGGAAGATGATATTGAAGGTAATATCGACATCTGGGTTGATGTGCAGACGCCTCAAGTTCTACCATTATGTGAGTTTCTCAACCATATTTATGTCTTTGATATTGTTTATTCAAAAATAGTTGACAACTAATTTCTATTGACAACTTATTTCCAATCAAGCAAACATGTCCAACGCTTCATAGATAGGACCTACTATTGTCCCGGGGCTGAACTAAACTGCAAGGAGATAAGTCATTATGTTTCATGGTTTGAGGATCTTCATACTATAAAGACAAATTATTTTTCTGGACTTATCTTAGTACTCAAAACGTGCGACCAATAGTATTTGTACTGAACTACAGTCACATCTATTTAGGAAAGATGGTAAGATTTTTACTATTTGTCCTCAGTGCATCTTTTGCATACATTATTTTTAAGCTAAACTTCATTGCTAAGTATGTTACTATACGATGTTCTTCAACAGGGACTCCTGCTGAATGTTGTGCCTCATTGGATCGAGACTAAAGGTCGCATGAGAATTGTTAGCTTATGCTACCTCTTGAGCATGCGTTGGTTTTTCCCTTGAAGAGTAAAGGGTGATGCAGCAAAGTAGCGTAAGTATTTCCCTCAGTTTTTGAGAACCAAGGTATCAATCCAATAGGAGGCTCCTCACAAGTCCCACGCGCCTAAACAACCAAACAAGAACCTCACAACCAACGCGATAAAGGGGTTGTCAATCCCTTCATGGAAACTTGTGAAAGTGAGATCTGATAGAGATAATATGATAAGATAAATATGTTTGGTATTTTTATGATAAGGATTGGAAAATAAAAGATGCAAATAAAAGTAGATGGAAAAGTTATATGATAAAAGATAGACCCGGGGGCCATAGGTTTCACTAGTGGCTTCTCTCAAGATAGCATAATTATTACGGTGGGTGAACAAATTACTGTCAAGCAATTGATAGAAAAGTGCATAGTTATGAGATTATCTAGGCATGATCATGTATATAGGCATCACGTCCGCAACAAGTAGACCGAAACGATTCTGCATCTACTACCATTAGTCCACACACCGACCGACTCCTGCCTGCATCTAGAGTATTAAGTTCATAAGAACAGAGTAGCACATTAAGCAAGATGACATGATGTAGAGGGATAAACTCATGCAATATGATATAAACCCCATCATTTTATCCTCGATGGCAACAATACAATACGTGCCTTGCTGCCCATGATGTCACTGGGAAAGGACACCGCAAGATTGAACCAAAAGCTAAGCACTTCTCCCATGGCAAGAAAGATCAATCTAGTAGGCCAAACCGAACTGATAATTCGAAGAGACTTGCAAAGATAACAAATCATACATAAAAGAATTCAGAGGGGATTCAAATATTTCTCATAGATAAACTTGATCATAAACCCACAGTTCATCAGATCTCGACAAACACACCGCAAAAGAGTTACGTCGAATAGATCTCCAAAAATAGGAAGGAGAACTTTGTATTGAGAATCAAAGAGAGAGAAGAAGCCATCTAGCTAATAACTATGGACCCGAAGGTTTTTGGTAAACTACTCAGAACTCATCGGAGAGGCCTTGGTGATGATGGAGAGGCCATCCATGGTCGATTCCCCCTCTGGCGGAGTGCTTGCGAAGGCTCCAAGATGGAATCTCGCGGATACAGAAGGTTGCGGCGGTGGAAATAGTTTTTCGTGGTGCTCCTGGATGTTTTCGGGGTCCGTGGATATATATATATATATAGGAAGAAGAAGTAGGTCAGTGGACGCTTGAGGGGCCCACGAGGGTGGGGGGCGCGCCCACCCTTACAGGGCACGCCGAGCACCCTTGTGGCGGCCTCGTTTGCTTCTTGACGTCCACTCCAAGTCTCCTGGATTGCGTTCGTTCCAAAAAGATCGCTGAGGGAGTCCTGGATTAGGGGGTGTCCGGACAGCCGGACTATCATCATCAGCTGAACTATCATTTGCCGAACTGTCACCATCGACCGGACTCCACGACTATGAAGATAGAAGATTGAAGACTTCCCCCCGTGTCCGGATGGGACTTTCCTTGGCGTGGAAGGCAAGCTTGGCGATACGGATATGTAGATCTCCTACCATTGTAACCGACTCTATGTAACCCTAGCCCTCTCCGGTGTCTATATAAACCGGATGGCTTTAGTCCGTAGGACGAACAATCATCAACAACCCTTACAATCATACCATAGGCTAGCTTCTAGGGTTTAGCCTCCTTGATCTCGTGGTAGATCCACTCTTGTAAACATCCACAATATCAATATCAATCAAGCAGGACGTAGGGTTTTACCTCCATCAAGAGGGCCGAACTCGGGTAAACATCGTGTCCCTTGTCTCCTGTTACCATCCGCCTAGACGCATAGTTCGGGACCCCTACCCGAGATCCGCCGGTTTTGACACCGACATTGGTGCTTTCATTGAGAGTTCCTCGTATGTCGCCACCGATAGGCTTGATGGCCTCTTCAATCAACAACGACGCAGTCCTGTGGTGAGACTTTTCTCCCGGACAGATCTTCAGATTCGGCGGCCAGCTGCGGGCCAACTTCGCTGGCCATCTGGAGCAGATCGAAGCTACGCCTGGCTGTCGTCAGGTTTGAAGCCTAAACTTCACGGCCGATATCCGCGGGACTTGATCTCGATGGACTGAGCCACAGCCGAAGCGTACACGCTGTCTCGATGGGCATGACCTAACTCGCCACGGACAGCACCTTTGAGGACGACCGATCCGCCCGACTCTTAGTCCGGGGCCGATCGCTCAATCGAGGACGGATGGCTGGACACCGCCGGGAGCCGCAATTCCACGGGCGATGGAGCCAACACTTGCCTTGTCCCGCATAAAGCCCATGACTCGAGGTGCCGGACTCCGCCGACTCCGCACCTCCCGCGCTCTGCGGCCGAATCCGATTGGGCGCCGATCATGGAATTCACCGCTGCGGACATCTTTCAGCACTCGCCCTTCGGCGATATCATAAATTCATTGAAGCATCTCTCGCTATCCGGAGAGCCCTGGCCGGACTACGACCAGGACGGTTGGGACGCGGATGACGAAGAAATTCAGATCCCACCCACCACCCACTTCGTAGCTACCGTCGACGATTTAACCGACGTACTTGACTACGACTCCGAAGACATCGACGATGATGCCGGAGACTACCAAAAACCAGTGCCTACAGGACACTGGAAGACCACCTCGTCATACGACATATACATGGTGGACACCCCAAAAGATGGGGACGGCGAAGAAGCAGCGGAGGCGCCGCTCTAAATCCCGCCACGGCAAGAATGGAGATTCCGGCACAGGAGATAATAACACCCCAGAAAGTGCCGAAGACCACTCCCTCCAGCACGATCCAGCGCAGGAGGAGGCAGAAGCAAGCCCTCAGGAGAGGGCGGCAGACGAGGAGGTCGAGGATGACAATTACTTACCTCCCTCCGAAGACGAGGCAAGCCTCGGCAACAGCATTTAATTGTGCGTGCCGAGGATCCCGTCGAACAAGAGCGCTTTCAGACGCAGGCTAATGGCCACGGCAAATAGACTAAAGAAAAAGCAACAACAGCTTCAAGCTGATCAAGACCTACTGGCCGACAGATGGACTGAGGTCCTCGCGGCCGAAGAGTATGAACTCGAACACCCCTCCAAAAGTTACCCAAAACGCAAGTTGCTCCCCCGATTAGAGGAGGCAGCATCACCAGCGCACAATACGGTAGACCGACCGCCTCGGGGTCGAGATAGAGAGGCATGCAAGCCCTCCACCAAAACCGTACCCCGGCATCGCTCTAAAAGCAGGAAGCCACGGGGGAACGCGCCGGACTTGCAAGATATATTGGAGGACAAGGCTAGACAATCCAGATCTATCTATGGATCACGTGGGCGCCCCCACTCCCGACAAATACCGCCGCACCGGATACAACTACTCGGCCGGGCCGAACACAGCAGCATAACGCTCTCTCGAGCTACGCCGCAATATTGCTCAATAGAGGCGCCGCACACCCTCTATGCTTCACCGACGGTAATGGATCATCAAATCCTCAAGGGTTCAAACCCGCTAATATCGAATCCTACGATGGCACAACAGACCTGCGGTCCGGATTGAGGATTATCTCCTCCATATACACATGGCCCGGGCGACGATCTTCACGCCATCAAATATCTCCCGCTCAAGCTTAAAGGACCAGCTCGGCATTGGCTCAACAGCCTGCCCGCAGAGTCAATTGATGTTGGGAAGACCCGAAGCCGCATTTCTCGACAACTTCCAGTGGCACGTGCGACCACCGGACGCAGATGACCTAAGCCACATAATCCAGCAGCCGATTTAATCGCCGAGCAATTCGACACGGTTCTTAACAGAGAAAAACCAAATCGTCGATTGTCCGGATGCAGAGGCACTCACTGCCTTCAAACATAACATCCGCGACGAGTGGCTGGCCCGGCACCTAGGACACGAGAAGCCGAAATCCGTGGCAGCCCTCACCTCCCTCATGACCCGCTTTTGTGCGGGAGAGGATAGCTGGCTCGCTCGCAGTAACAACCTCAGCAAAAACGCTGGCAGTCCGGATACCAAGGACTGCAATGGCAGGTTGCGTCGAAACAAAAACAAACGCCGCATTAACGGTGACAACAATGAGGATACGGCAGTTAACGCCGGATTCCGAGGCTCCAAACCCGGTCAACGGAAGAAGCCATTCAAAAGAACCACTCCGGGCCCGTCCAATTTGGACCGAATACTCAACCGCTCTTGCCAAATACATGGAACCCCCGAAAAGCCAGCTAACAATACCAACAGAGATTGCTGGGTATTCAAGCAGGCAGGCAAGTTAATAGCCGAAAACAGTGACAAGGGGCTGCACAGCGATGACGAGGAAGAGACCCGGCCGCCGAACAACAGAGGAGAAAATGGATTCCCCCCTCAAGTTCGGACGGTAAACATGATATACGCAACGCATATTCCCAAGAGGGAGCGGAAGCGCACTAAGGGACGATACGCTGCGATGGAGCCATCCGCCCAAAATTCAACCCATGGTCCTCTTGCCCGATCACTTTCGATCGAAGAGACCATCCGACCAATATCCGCCATGGCGGATTCGCCGCATTGGTTTTAGACCCAATCGCTGATGGATTTCACCTCACGAGTCCCGATGGACGGCGGTAGTAGCCTGAACCTGCTTTATCGTGATACGGGCGCAAGATGGGCATAGACCGTTCAAGGATTAAACCTACAACGCACGACCTTCAAAGGCGCCATACCAGGTGTCGAGGCCAATTATACAGCTCGATTACACCGAAGTGGTCTACGGATCCCGGATAATTTCCGGCGAGGAGTTAATCTTCGACATAGTCCCGTTCGCAACGGCTATCACGCTCGCTCGGACGAACCGCGTTTGCAAAATTCAACGCGGTGCCGCATTATGCATACCTTAAGCTCAAGATGCCGACCCTTGTGGAGTCATCACGGTCAATGGAAACACGGAACGCTCCCTCCGAACGGAGGAACATACAGCTGCTCTCGCGCGAAGTCTGAGCAGCCTTTTGAGGCATTCTCGAGTCCGCCGTTAAACGACCGGACACAACCAAACGCTACCGAGCAACATCAACCAAGACCACCAGGAACGCTCGCATCGCCAGTAGCAATGCGGCCCCAACCCCAGCCCTCGCGAAATTGCAAGACAAACTGTCCGCAGACATAATTACGCCTGGAGATACCATGGTCATAGGGGAAGGGCACAACCACAACAGACCAGTGCGGTTCGACCACGGGGGCTCCCAAGTGTGTCGCTCTTTTTGTTTTATTTTCTCTTTTTATACAGAACTCAGTCCGTGGCGAACCTGCCGAACTCATGATGCAACAGCCAGGGAAGGACAAAGGTCGCATTTAACACTCAGGTGGTCTCCATCACGAGCATTAAATTTGTTAAATACAACATTCGCTGCCTACCCTCGAGGGAGACGCCTTTAATTCGTCCAATCCCTTGCTTTCCGCACTATTTGTATCATTCCGCACTGATAGCATATCTTCTCAAATAAAATGTAGCACTTTTTGCCTTTAATTGCATTACTTTATATATATATGTTCATTTACAACATGTTGCACCCGTGCATCTTGGTACGGCCAAACACACCAGGGGCTTATGTCCTCCGCTTTATGGTGTGATAAAGTCCACACACTCTCACAAGTGCGGCACCCCGAACTTATAGCATTATATGAATCAGCTCCGGATCCTGCCTTGGGTCAATAGTTGGGTTTGCCCGGCCCCATGTTCGCACCTTACGCCCGCTCTATCGGCTAAGGTAGCACTGGAGAACCATCGCGATTGCGCCCGGTTCGCCGGGTTAACGCCTGGAGAAAGCTAAAACTGACCGCACGATAAGGCGAGAGACTGGTCGCTGTTCGAGAGGTCCTTCGGGTCCTTAAAGACCTACGCCGCTCGAGCTAAGTTCGGATTATGTCCGATGAAGGCGTGGATAGCGCCCACTCGGTCTTCCGAATACTAGGGGCTTCACCAAATTTAAAATTATAGAATTCTATGGCTAAGTGAGAGTGTTCAAGCACTATAAGTCCGGTTGCCTTGTTCGTTGTGTTGAGCGCCTCCTAGATGGACCCAAAATGGGAACAAGAGTGCTCAAGTTTATCCCGAACACCCAAAGACTCGTGGCATGGGGGCTGAAGCCGACGACTTGCCATCTCTCGATTTAATAAACGGCTGCACGAAGGTAATATTTTAAATTAAACAAGCGTTGCTTAGCGATATGAACAAAGTTTTCAACGCACAGTGATAACACATTGCTAATTCACTCGAAAATTACATCCTCGGGGCACTCATCCGCAATCTTGCGGGCACCCTTCAGACAGCCTTATAGTAAAGTTCGGGCGACGATGCTCCTTGCCCGCTGGTGGCGCGTCGCTGATTAGCCCGCATCCAGCTTGCCCCAATGCACCTTTGCGGGCAAGGGCCCGACGAGCACCTTCAATACAAGCGGAGCGCTTGATAACCTCCACCCAGGGGCACACATCCACCAGCCGTCGACGAGGCAAGTAGCTCCTGTGCATGGCCTCCCTGTGCCACAACCGGACTATGAGGCCCTTCATGGCCTGCTCGCCACCTTGTGCAGTTCGACCAGCTGCTTCACTGGTCACTAGGGGCACCGGATGGCCGGCCTCGTATCATCGAGACCGAAGACCTTCTCCGCTGAGCTCCCTCCTCGGCTCGGTAGAATGCGGCGGCATCAGACACGCTGCAAGGCAGATCTACAAACGCCTGGAGAGCTCCGAATCCGGGTATGTAACACGTAATTTACATTCACATGCTTGCTTTGCATGAAAAATGCCTTACCCGCCGCTATCTTCTTCATCAATTCAACCTCTGAAGGGCCTTATGGGCCTCGGCCTTGGCGGTTTGGCACTTTCGAGAGCCGAGGCAAGCTCGACTCGAGTCTTTGAGTCACGCCCAAACTCTCATGCTTTTCCATGAGAGCCCGGAGCTCTTGCTGCACCACCGCCACCGCGCCTCCTGCTTTTCTCGCTCCCCCGTTCGTGTCGCATTGCATTCGGTCGCAGACACGGCCTCCTTCAGGCCGCCACCTCATTCGTGGGCCCCCGCAGCACTCCATGTTATCCTTGTTATTTTTATCGCAACCTAAATCCTTTTTCAGAAGGTACAAATTCAAAGTGGTGTTACTCACCTTCTTTGTCCCGAGCTGCTTCTGCGCGGCCGAGCTCTTGCTCGACCACTCGAGCTCTGCTTCACATCACCGACCTCCGCCATCAAGTCGGCAGAGGTCAAGCAGCGCAGCCTGCAACCCATATTGACATAATTTTTTAGCAACCCTGCGTGATATCTTTTTCTTATATAGATCCTCATCCGCTTTTCTTTCCAACACCGAACCGAGCATCGTGGGCTACTGTCTAGGCGGTATTACTTTGCATATTTTAACTTCTTACCTCAAAGCCCGAGAGAAGGCTATTGCAAGCTTGGCCAGCCCGCCTTTGGCGAAGCTGCACTTTTCGATCACCGCACTCATAATAGTGCGGTGTTCTTCTTCGATGGAAGCGCTCTGCAGCGCCCCAACAAATTACCGGCGCGCCCGGTTGGGACGGAAGCCGCCAAGGCCACGGTCTTGCCCTTCGATCGAAGGTGCCGCCGCCGGACTCGGAACCACTGCAGGTTCTGTTTTGGAGTCCGCGCAGAGTCCGGAGGACGCCTTGTGGCGCCCGAGCCTCCCCGATGGGTCCCTTCTTGGGTTCCCGCCTCGGCCCTCGGCGCCGCGAGGGGTGGAGGCGGTCGGGATGGAGTCTACATCCGCGAAGCCAACGACCCGCCGATGAAGCGGGAGATCATCACTGGCCGGACTACGAAAGTATGCGGCATTAGAATGACACTATGTGACGCAGTAAAAAGAAATTATAAATTATTCAGCATCCGGATACTTACGATCTCGCTGGAGGCCTGGCCCTTGAAGGCCATTCTTCCTCGCCAACGTTGATGTTGGCGGAGCTGTCCGGGAATAGTCCTTCCCTCTTGACCCTTCGCCTCCCCCGCTGGGGAGCCTTCCTTTCCTCTCTCCTCCTCGAGGAGAGTCCTCCTCCTCCTCCTCATTTTCGGGAGGAGTCCGCCCGAGTCGCCGAACACCTGAAAACGGAGCTCTTTCGAGCACCCGTGGCCTCCTTCTTGGCCTTCTTCTCCGGCTCCCGCGTGCGGTGCCGAACCAGCAGCCTCGCTAGACGAGTGTCTACTGGATTTTCTGGCATAGGAGCCGGACAGGTAATCTACTCCGCCTTCTTCATCCAGTCCTGTCAAAGGAAAAAGGGGGAAATTAAAACCCGCATAGAGTCAAACTATGGAAAACAAGTGTCCCGTAAAGGGGTAGAATCACTTACCTCGTCAGCTTGGCGCTGCGAGTGAAATCCGCGATCTTCTGTCGCGGATGCGGGGGCTTCGGCACCCTTGAACAGCACCTTCCAGGCGCCTTCGTACGTCGTGTCGAAGAGCTTGTTCAGCGCTTGGTGCTGTTCCGGATCAAACTCCCACAGTTTGAATGCCCGCTCTTGGCATGGGAGTATCCGGCGGACGAGCATGACTTGGACCACGTTAACCAGCCTAAGCTTCTTCACTAGCTTCTTGATACAGGCCTGGAGTCCCGTCAGCTCCGTCGAACTACCCCACAGCAAGCCCTTCTCTTTCCAGGAGGTGAGCTGCGTGGGGATACCAGATCTAAATTCGGGGGCCGCCGCCCATTTAGGGTCACGCGGCTCGGTGATGTAGAACCACCCCGATTGCCACCCCTTGACGGATTCCACGAAGGCCCATTCGAACCAAAGGACGTTGGGCATCTTGCCCAACATGGCGCCTCCGCACTCCGCTTGAATGCCCTTCACTACCTTCGGCTTGACATTGAAGGTCTTGAGCCACAAGCCGAAGTGGGGCTGGATGCAGAGGAAGGTTTCGCACACCACGATAAACGCCGAGATGTTGAGGATCAAGTTCGCGCCAGATCATGGAAATCCAGGCCGTAGTAGAACATGAGCCCCTGCACAAAAGGGTGAAGTGGAAAGCCCAATCCATGGAGGAAGTGGGAAAGAAAGACAACCTCTCATGGGGCCCGGGGTGGGGATGAGCTACCCCTCGTCGGGCAGCCGATCTGCATGATACCGCCGAAAGGTATCCGCGTGGCGTAGTTTGGCGATTTGCTCCTCCTTAACGGTGGAGGCCAACCATTTACCTCCGCGCCCGACATGGTCGGAGAAGGTTGAGGCGAGATGCGCGAACTTGGGCGCTGGAGCTCGTCTTGCGGAGATTGATAAGCAAAGGAGGAAGAAGGCGTGGGTGAGAAGGTGAATCCTAATCCTTTATATGGGCGGGCGAACTCTTACGTGTCCCCACCGCCTGGTAAAACTCGCTTATCTCCCAGCGCCACCATCAATGACGCGGTTGGGTTACCCACGCCCGTATTGATGAGAATCCCGGATTAAGAGGAAACACGATCTCTGCTTCGACAAGACGTGCCAAGGAAACCGCTTCGCTAAATGCGCTGAGGTGGTAAAGTAAAAAACAATTCGAGTAATGGCTTGGTAGTGGTGTGACATCATGCCACGAAAAACGTCAGCAGATTGAACTTGTGTATATATTATTATTCTCTCTACGGTGGAATGTGGAATTTATTTTGCGAGCGGACACTATCCCGGTGTTCACAATCTTCTATCATTTGGAGGAGGAACCCGCCTTGCAATGCCAAGCAATATACACGCCGGACTTATCGTCATTGAAGCCTGGTTCAGGGGCTACTGAGGGAGTCCTGGATTAGGGGGTGTCCGGACAGCCGGACTATCATCATCAGCCGAACTATCATTTGCCGGACTGTCATCATCGACCGGACTCCACGACTATGAAGATAGAAGATTGAAGACTTCCCCCCGTGTCCGGATGGGACTTTCCTTGGCGTGGAAGGCAAGCTTGGCGATACGGATATGTAGATCTCCTACCATTGTAACCGACTCTATGTAACCCTAGCCCTCTCCGGTGTCTATATAAACCGGATGGCTTTAGTCCGTAGGACGAACAATCATCAACAACCCTTACAATCATACCATAGGCTAGCTTCTGGGGTTTAGCCTCCTTGATCTCGTGGTAGATCCACTCTTGTAAACATCCACAATATCAATATCAATCAAGCAGGACGTAGGGTTTTACCTCCATCAAGAGGGCCCGAACCTGGGTAAACATCGTGTACCTTGTCTCCTGTTACCATCCGCCTAGACGCACAGTTCGGGACCCCCTACCCGAGATCCGCCGGTTTTGACACCGACAATCGCTCCCGAAGGTTTCATTCCGTTTGGACTCCGTTTGATATTCCTTTCCTTCGAAAAACTGAAAAGGCAAAATAATAGCAATTCGGGTTGGGCCTTCAGTTAGTAGGTTAGTCCCAAAAATGATATAAAAGTGTACAGTAAAGCCCATAAACATCCAAAACAAGTAATATAATAGCATGGAACAATCAAAAATTATAGATAGGTTGGAGATGTATCAAGCATCCCCAAGCTTAATTCCTACTCGTCCTCGAGTAGGTAAATGATAAAAACAGATTTTTTGATGTGTAATGCTACCTAGCATTATTCTCAATGTAATTCTCTTTATTGTGGCATGATTGTTCAGATCCAAATGATTCAAGATAAATGCTTATAAAACATAAAAATAGTAATACTTGAAGCATACGAACAAATAATCATGTCTTGTCAAAATAGCATAGCCAAAGAAAGCTTATCCCTAAAAAATCATATAGTTAGGCTATGCTTCATTTTCGTAACAGAAAATACCCCCCTTATGCATAACCCCAGTGACGAGCCGAGCAATTGGTTCATACTTTTTAACGCGCTTCAGCCTTTTCAACTCTTACGCAATACATGAGCGGAAGCCATGGACATAGCACTATATGTGGTATATGGTGGTGGTTGTGAGGACGACATAGTCTCACATCAACTAGGTGTATCAACGGGCTATGAAGATGCCCATTAATAGATATCAATGTGAGTGAGTAGGAATTTCCATGCAAAGGATGCACTAGAGCTATAAATATATGAAAGCTCAACAAAAGAAACTAAGTGGGTGTGCATCCAACTTGCTTGCTCATGAAGACCTAGGGCGTTTTGAGGAAGCCCATCATTGGAATCTACAAGCCAAGTTCTATAATGAAAAATTCCCACTAGTATATGAAAGTGACAACATAGGAGACTCTCTATCATGAAGATCATGGTGCTACTTTGAAGCACGAGTGTGGTAAAAGGATAGTAACATTGTCCCTTCTCTCTTTTCTCTCATTTTTTTTATTTTGGTGGGCTTCTTTGGCCTCTTTTTTTGTATGGGCTTATTTGGCCTCTTTTATTTTTATAAAGTCTGACTTCTCATCCCGACTTGTGGGGGAATCATAGTTTTCATCATCCTTTCCTCACTTGGGACAATGCTCTAATAATGAAGATCATCACACTTTTATTGATTTACAACTCAAGAATTACAACTCAATACTTAGAACAAAATATGAATCTATGTGAATGCCTTCGGCGGTGTACCGGGATATGCAATGAAACAAGAATGACATGTGTCGGTGTAAAAACCGGCGGATCTCGGGTAGGGGGTCCCGAACTGTGCGTCTAAGGCTATTGGTAACAGGAGGCTGGGGACACGATGTTTACCCAGGTTCAGGCCCTCTCGATGGAGGTAATACCCTACTTCCTGCTTGATTGATCTTGATGATATGAGTATTACAAGAGTTGATCTACCAGGAGATCATACAGGCCAAACCCTAGAAGCTAGCCTATGGTTGATATTGTTGTTGTCCTACGGACTAAACCCTCCGGTTTATATGGACACCGGAAGGGGCTAGGGTTACACAGAGTCGGTTACAGAGATGGAGATCTAACATCTGAATCGCCAAGCTTGCCTTCCACGCCAGGTAGAGTCCCATCCGGACACGGGACGAAGTCTTGAATCTTGTATCTTCATAGTCCAACAGTCCGGCAAAAGTATATAGTCCGGCTGTCCGGATACCCCCTAATACAGGACTCCCTCAGTAGCCCCCGAACCAGGCTTCAATGACGATGAGTCCGGCGCACAGATTGTCTTTGACATTGCAAGGCGGGTTCTTCTCCGAATCCAGAGTACCTGTCGTAGCGAACAGTGTCCGGCTTCCCATCAATGATGTACCCCTTGGCTTCAGTGCTTCAATAATGGCTATCTCCACGTGTCGAGCGAATATATACGAGGAGCCGGGGCATTTTTACATTTGCCACCCTGACCCTGTAAGCGAACCGTCTATTTAAAGAGACTGGGATCCTTAGATCTAAATCTCACCATCTTCCCCTAAGCAAGAATTCAACAGAGTGCGTCCAGAAAAACCATTCCATCATGGCCGGTTGCCGCAGCTCCTCTTCTTGCTCCCTTAGCTTTACGCCGGGTGATTGGAAAAACTGTTCCGTCCCCCATAGCCGTTTAGTAGAGTTGCAGACCCAAGGGTTTCTTCCACCTACATACATGGTCCCCGTCCGAGCCGGACTAGCCACCTATAACGGCGGGGAGCAAGCGGAGAGCTTTCCTAAGCCATGTTGGGGGGAGCGGATATGCCTTGTCCCATATTGCTGAGAGGACTTGGGTTTCCAACCCACCCGTTCCTCCGCGGGCTCCTGGAGTTCTACGGCCTCCAGCTGCATAACTTCACCCCTGCCTCCATACTGCACATTGCAGGTTACGTTGCCCTCTCCGAGCTATTTCTGGGCTGCGTGGCTCATTTCGAGTTATGGAAGAGGCTATTCTGCCTTGTCCCTCGCAATTAGGAGGGATCTATATATCAAGTGGGCAGAGACGAAATATGGCGCGTCGCCCAGACCGGATACCTATCCGGCATTCCAAAGAACTGTGCGTCTAAGGCTGGCCTTCGGAGTGGTTTTATGTAGATGATGTTCCCCTTCTGGACCCAGTCCGGCTAGGCCTTCCTGAGTTCACTAACGCCCCGCTAAAAGAAACTCCAAAGTTGGCGCCCTCCGAGCCCCCAGGAGGAAGATGACAAAGAAGTCCTCTATCTGATGGGCAGGATAAAAATACTGGCCCAATCAGGACTGAAAATGATGGAAGTTATGTCAATATGCATAATGCGGGGGTGCAACCACTTCAATCGGGGGAAACCCATGTGGCACTTCAACGGAGAAGATGACGCCACCCGCTGCGGTCGTAAAGGTCCGGCGAGAATACTGTCTGATTTGTATAAAGGAGAAGAAGAGGAGTTCCTCCACATTAAGCCGCGGGATGGATTTTCCATGTACAACCCCCAAGCTGGGTAAGCTGTCATCCTTTACTCGACTCTATCCATTCCTGTGTCCCTTGTCACAATCATTCACTTTCCTATTTTAAAGTAGGAACTGAAAAAGGCCGTGAAGGAGTTGAACAGCCCATCTCCGCAGCTAGAGGATCCTGGCCGGGCTCTCGACCCCGGACTTGAAGAAGATCTGGATAAATCTGTGGAGCTTGTCGACAGGGCATTCTATCAAGCAGGCTATGATGGCGTCTTGGTGGCCATCATCGCCGATTATCCCGGGCTGCTCCCTGTGTCGAATGTAAGTAAAGTCAGAGCCCTAACTTCTGATTATGCCATACCTTATGCACATATGGTGCATTTTTATAGAAACGGCCATCGGGACGCCACGCTGAGCTCGCAGGGGCTCATCAGCAAAGGGCACCCGGGCCGCGCAGGCTTAAGAGGAAGGCGGTTAGGATTGAGACGCCGGCGCAAAGGTACAAATTAAACTTGCTCCGTGATTACCTTTGTCGAAATGTGACGGCGTTCATTATGTCCAGGCAGAAAGAGTAGCCGCCGGACTATATCCGGAGACCCTGCCGGCCACGCCTCAGCCAGCCGGATTCCAGAACCGGACTCACGGGTGGAGGATGATGTGGGCACCACGCCGAATTGTCCTCCTACAGAGGATGCAGACAGGTTCTCCGCTACGAATTCTGAAGTGGAGAGCGCCATGAATCACCAGCGCAGATGGGCCATACTCCGTAATGGTATTTTTCCGAAGAGGCGTTCAATGCCTTCAACTCAGGAGACGCGTACATCCGCGCTGCTCAAGATGGACTTGCCAGAGCAACGAACCAGTATCTGAAGGACATACGGGTAAGAAAATTTGGTAAGTATGTGTAGTAGTAGCCCCTAAGACTTGAAACAGTTGGCATAACTAATTTAAGGATCATTGTATGCATAGGTTCTTGTAGAGAAGAATACCCATTTATCTCAAGAGCTGGAGGAATGCAAGACCCAGCTAAAGGCCATAGTTTCCGAACTAGAGGAATCCCAAAAGGCCTCTACTGGTAATACTTGCCTTGATAAAGGAATTGGTAAGGACGTATACCAGTTATTTATTCGGCATGGTTTACAAATCTAACAAAAGATTATGCAGACAATCCCGGAGAGAATCTGAAGATCGTGAAAGATAATGATCCACATATGCTAAGTCAGCTAAAGGCGGGCGAGCGCGTGCTTACGCAGGTTATGCAAGAAAAAAATAATCTCCAAGATGCCAATATCTGGCTGAGCGTCGAATTGGCAGATGTTCAAGCTCAGCTTGCTAACTCCGTAAAGGAGAACATGAGGCTTCGACGTGGCATTTATAGTAAGTGCTTTAAATGAACTACAGTACAGTTCGGCACGGAAGCGAATTAACATAGTTATGTTTGTAGGTATGCTGACGGGCCGTCCTAAAGAGGAGATGCCCGGATCCGCAGGCGATTTGCTGGAAGATCTTTCACAACTGCATGAACGAGCTCGGCAGGTGATGCAGGGTATTGCCCAGGCCTTGTGGCCATCCTCTTCCCTGCCAGGAGGCATGGGGGAGCTTGTGGATATGCTTAAAGGAGCACGGCGGTG
This sequence comes from Aegilops longissima, assembly GCA_021605205.1. Classification (NCBI taxonomy): domain Eukaryota; kingdom Viridiplantae; phylum Streptophyta; class Magnoliopsida; order Poales; family Poaceae; genus Aegilops; species Aegilops longissima. The sequence continues at coordinate 34,799,719 of CM038676.1, forward strand.
CTTCCGGTTATGGAAGGTATCAGCCTGCCGACAAGGTGCAAGGGAAGCTTGGGCCATGGTGAAGACGCGATACGCCAAGGCTGACCCAAACCATATGGCCGAAGTCGGACCGGTGGGGCCAGATTGGAAGGATAGTCCTGTAAGTCTGGTGTATGACCAAGTAGCATTAGCCGCAAAGTATTCCCAACAGGATTGTAGGCTAGACATCCTGTTGGATGGTATAGAAGAAGAATTTAGCCAGGACAAGTGACTCTGTACTTCAATGGATGTTTTAGTCCCTAGCCGGATTGTAAATCATTTGTCATGGCGGACCTTTTCGCTTCAGTTTTCGGACCCGACAGTCCGAAGTGTATCCAAATACCCGCTCAGTTATGTAAAACCGGGGTATGCGTGGAAACCAGGCGTATGTGTCATAAATGCTTGAACAGACAAGTACCCAACTAGTTATGTTATATTACATGGATAGTAAGAAACATCTTCCAGAGAGAATAGTTCTGTTAGGGGTTTCTTTCCCTGGGTATGCATGCATCGATGTGCATGTCCGAACTGTGAATAGAGATGCAGGATACAAAACATCTGGGCATTTATGTTGTAATAAACAAAAACATTTTTTGTTCACCGACCGAATATTCCCTTAAGAACGCTAGCATTCGGCTTCACCCAGTCTGAGGTACACATCCGGCTGAACCGGCAGTAACAATCGCAGAGGTGCTCCCCTTATGCCCTAGCCGAATTAACGAGAACGTAGGGCATAAACACAAGAGCCAGGCAACCCAGCATGGCCAAAACTTAAGTCATATCGATGCATATAATGGTGAAGAAAAGGCACATATGGAAAGGTGACACATATGTGGTTGGCATGAAGCCATGAAAATAGTTATATTAAGCTTCCGTATAGGAAGCCCCCAAGTATATTGAGCATGCATAGTGCGGCCGGAGCAATCAAAGCATCCATACAACATATAAGGCTTAATGTGTAAAAAGAAAAGAGGACGAGAAAGAAAGATGGAGGACATAATTGAAAGGGCAGAGGTAAGGAGACGAACACTAAGTTAGGCACTAGGCATAGAATCTTTGGAGTCTGGCTGCTTTCCATGAGTTCTGCTCGAGTCTGTTATCTGATGCATTACACAGATGGTACGCTCCTCCGGTGAGAACTTTATCAACGATGAAGGGACCCTGCCACTTGGGCTTGAGCTTGTACTTCTTCTTCTCCGGTAGGCGTAGAACGAGTTTGCCAACGTTATAAGTTTTGGCCCGTACTTCTCTGCTTTGATAACTTCGAGCCTGCTGCTGATAGAATGCGGAACGGGCTTTTGCAACGTCATGGTCCTCCTCCAGGACATCTAAGTTGTCCTGCCGATGTAGCTCGGCTTCTTTCTCTTCGTACATGCGCACGCGAGGTGAGTCATGAATTATGTCGCAGGGTACTACTGCCTCTGCGTCGTACACCATAAAAAAGGTGTGTATCCGGTTGTACGATTTGGCGTGATCTGCAGCCCCCAGAGTACGGAGTCGAGCACCTCAACCCAGTGCGTGTCTGATTCCTTCAAGGATCACACTAGTCTGGGTTTGATGCCGCTCATGATAAGACCATTTGCAAGTTCGACTTGACCATTTGTTTGGGGTGATAGACATAGGCGTAATCAAGCCTAATGCCCATATTGCCGCACCAAGTTTTCACCTCATCAGCTGTAAAATTTGAGCCATTGTCAGTGATGATGCTGTGGGGGACACCGTAACGGTGTACCACCCCTGATGTGAAGTCTATCACTGGTCCGAATTCTACCGTTTTAACTGGTTTGGCTTCGACCCATTTGGTGAATTTGTCCACCATGACCAATAAGTATTTTTTTTCTTATGCCTTCCCCCTTTAAGAGGCCCGACCATATCAAGCCCCCAGACCGCGAAGGGCCAAGTTATGGGGATTGTTTGGAGAGCGGTAGGGGGCATATGGCTCTGATTGGCGTAGAGTTGGCAACAGACGCAATGTGGGACAAGGTCTTGTGCATCTGCCCGGGCTGTCGGCCAGTAAAAACCTGTACGGAAGGCCTTTCTTACAAGTGCCCGAGCTGCGGCGTGGTGCCCACCGAGTCCGGCATGGATTTCAGCCAAGAGCTGCCGCCCTTCCTCTTCGTAGATGCATCTTTGGAGCACTCCGGTGGCGCTTTTCTTATAAAGCTATCCTTCGTGGACTTTGTAGGCCTTCGAGCATTGCACCATACAACATGCCTCATTTTGGTCCTCGGGGAGATGTTGCCTAGTTAGGTAGGCTAAGAAGGGTTCGGTCCATGGGGTGATGACAGCCATGATTTCGTGGGCCGAAGTTGTTATTTCAGTGGCAGAACCTCCAATTACGTCAGATGGTTCGGAATCTGTGGTTGTATTCGGATCCGGACTGGTATTGCCGGTCTCTCCTTCCCAAACCACGGATGGCTTGAACAGCCTTTCCAAGAAGATATTAGGTGGGATGGGGTCGCGTTTAGCACCAATGCGGGCGAGGATATCCGCCGGTTGATTGTTTTCTCGGACCACATGGTGGAATTCGAGCCCCTCGAACCGAGCTAACATTTTGAGGACGGCATTACGATAGGCTGCCATTTTCGGATCCTTGGCATCAAAGTCTCCATTTATTTGTGATATTGCGAAGTTCGAGTCCCTGCGCACTACTAGGCGTTGGATGCCCATGGAGACTGCCATCCGAAGACCATGCAACAGAGCCTCATATTCGGCTGCATTGTTGGAGTCTGTGTATAGTATTTGGAGTACATATTGGACCGTTTCTCCGGTGGGGGATGTTAGGACAACGCCTGCTCCCAATCCGGCCAACATTTTAGAGCCGTCAAAGTGCATGATCCTATTGGAGTATGCGCCGTACTCTTTACGAAGTTCGGCTTCTGTCCATTCGGCGATGAAGTCATCCAGTACTTACGACTTAATGGCTCACCGTGGTTTGTATGTTATGTCGAATGGAAGGAGCTCGATAGCCCATTTAGCAATCCGGCCCGTGGCGTCGCGGTTATTTACTATGTCATTGAGTGGGACTTCGGAGGCCACCGTAATCGAACACTCTTGAAAGTAGTGTCGTAGTTTTCGGGATGCCATGAAGACTGCGTATGCTATCTTTTGATAGTGCGGGTACCGGGATTTGCATGGAGTGAGGACAGTGGACACGTAATATACCGGCTTTTGGAGCGGGAACTTGTGTCCGTCCGCTTCTCATTCGATGACGAGCACGCGCTTACAACCTGGTGCGTTGTAGCTATGTATAATAGCATAGATTTGCCAGTATTTGGTGCGGTCAGGATTGGATTACTGGCCAGAAGGGCCTTTATTTCTTCCAGTCCGGCCGTGGCCGCATCCGTCCACTCGAAGTGTTCGGTGTGTCGAAGAAGGCGATAAAGAGGTAGTGCATTTTCTCCCAATCGGGAGATAAAACGGCTTAAGGCAGCCACACATCCAGCTAATTTCTGGATCTGCTTGAGGTCTGTTGGGGTAGCCAACTGTGACAGAGCTCGGATTTTTGTCGGATTTGGTTCAATTCCTCGATTGGAGACGATGAAGCCGAGCAACTTCCCAGAAGGTACGCCGAAGACACATTTTTCCGGGTTGAGCTTGATGTCATATGTTCGGAGGTTGTCGAACGTGAGCCTCAAGTCATCTTTTAAAGATTCGACGTGTCTTGTTTTGATGACCACGTTGTCCACGTATGCCTCCACTATTTTGCCGATTTGTTTCTCCAGGCATGTCTGAATCATGCGTTGATAGGTTGCTCCGGTGGTTTTGAGCCTGAAAGGCATGGTGTTGAAGCAGAAGGGGTCGTATGGCGTGATGAAGGCTGTTGCGGCTTGGTCGGACTCCGCCATCTTGATCTGATGGTATATATCCGGAGTATGCGTCGAGGAAACACAGTGAGTCGTGTCCTGCGGTAGCGTTGATGATTTGATCAATGCAGGGGAGGAGGAAGGGATCCTTGGCGCAAGCCTTATTGAGGTCTTTGAAATCGACACATAGGTGCCAGGATTTGTCCTTCTTTGGTACCATCACCAGGTTTGCAAGCCAATCCGGATGTTTTATATCTCTGATGAATCTGGCTTCGGGTAACTTAGCTAGCTCTTCTCCCATGGCTTGTCGCTTTGGTTCTGAGAAGCGCCGAAGAGTCTGCTTGACTGGCTTGTATCCTTTCAGTATACTTAAGCTGTGTTCGGCCAGCCTGCGTGGGATGCCTGGCATGTCTGAAGGATGCCAGGCAAAGATATCCCAATTCTCAGGCAAGAAATCTTGCAATGCGGCATCTATTGTGGGGTTTAGCTGTGTCCCAATGGAAGCTGTTTTTGTGGGGGCCGTTGGGTGGACCTGGAATTTGACTATCTCGTCCACTGGTTTGAAAGAGGTGGACTTGGGTCGTTTATCGAGTATCACGTCATCCCTTTCCATTGTGGAGCGCAGCGAGGTTAGTTCTTCGGCCATGAGGGCTTTGGATAATGCCTTGAGGGCCAGCACGACAGTATTGTTTTCGGCTCGGAGTGCGACGTCCGAATCAGTAGCTAGAGTGATGTTTCCATTGGGCCCAGGCATTTTGAGCTTCATGTACCCGTAATGGGGTATAGCCTGAAAGCTCGTGAATGTGTCCCGCCCTAAGAGGGCGTGGTATCCGCTGCTGAACGGGGCCACTTGGAATGTGATTTCTTCAGACCTATAATTCTCCGACGTGACGAATACCATGTCCAGTGTGATTTTTCCCGCACATCGTGCCTCCCGACTAGGGATGATTCCCATGACGGTCGTGCTGCTTTGCTCAATGCGGCTCTTGTCAATCTCCATCTTGTTGAGGGTTTCCTCGTAGATGAGGTTTAATCCGCTTCCGCTATCCATGAGTACTTTAGTGAGCCGGAAGTCGTCCACCTAGTGCCCGGACTATTTAGAATTGAGGTTCATCACTGGTATTGAAAGTTATAGCCGTGTTGTTCCATGGATTTATTGTTTCCACATGGCAAACTTCGGCGAGGCTACGGAGAGCTCGCTTGCGCCTATTATTTGAGGAGAAAGTCTCGAAGACTGTCAGTACCGTCTTGTTATTCTCGGCGGGATATTGCTCTACAGTATGGTCGATGAGGAGATCCTCACCGCTCTTTGCTACCTGCTGGAGAATCCAACATGCTCTAAGGCTATGTGTTGGTATGGTATCCGGTGTGCTGTGAATTTTGCACGACCCATTGAGCCATTCCTCCAATACGGTTCCACGCCCTGAGGCGGGCCTTTGTTTTTTGGTAATTAAGCTGGGTGTCTTGCGAGAGTTTACCCTTTTAGTTCGGACGAGAGGTTTAGTGAGGGCCGCAGCATCTCAAAATTTTGTTTGGGTTTTCTAGGCGCTCTCCATCGCGCAGTACTTCTGTACTATGGCCGCTAAGTCAGCAAAGTGTACTATGTCACGGGGACTTATAGCATTGAGGATCTCCTTGTCCGTGCACTTTTTGCAAAAGAATTAGATTGCGTCTTCCTCGCGACAGTCCTTGACCTTGTTTATGACAAGGAGGAATCTGGCCCAGTGGTGATGTACTGTCTCTTGGGGCTCTTGCCGTATATGGGAAAGATTGCTCAAATCTGGGTGGGAGGGTAGATTTCAGTCCGAACCCTGACCCGATCTAAGACCCAGGGGCAGAGAAGCTTCCGAGCTTGGTAGCTCGGGCTCCCGGGTGTTGCCCAATTTTTTTGGCCCGCCGCCCGATTCTAGGTTCGGGGTTTGGGTCATGTCCTCCCGCGGACGGGTATCCGGCTCAGAGAGCTCGGAAATCTGGACATAGTTCGTGCTCAAGATAGAGGGAGAATTCGTACGATGCCCTTCCACTACCGCTATCTGTGACTGGCGGAGAGTAAATCTCCCTTTGGTCGGGTTTAAGACCGATCCGGTCATAGTCCGTAGCGACGCCCAGAGCGGTGATGCGATCCAAGAGCTCATTAAGGGAGGAGAGCTCCATTGGATCCATCTGTTCGGCTAGTTCCGAATCAACGTGGAGGCTGTTTTTGATGACCTGAGAAGTCATCGTCGGTGCGACAGCCGATCGGGCGGTCATGACGAAGCCACACAGTCGGAGAGTTTGGCCTAGAGCTAGGGCTCCCTGAGGGAGTCCTGGATAAGGGGGTATCCGGACAGCCGGACTATATACTTTGGCCTGACTATTGGACTATGAAGATACAAGATAGAAGACTTCTTCCCGTGTCCGGATGGGACTCTCCTTGGCGTGGAAGGCAAGCTTGGCAATTCGGATGTAGATCTCCTTCTCTGTAAACCGACTCTGTGTAACCCTAGCCCCCTCCAGTGTCTATATAAACCGGAGGGTTTAGTCCGTAGGACTCACGATCATCATCAACAATCATACCATAAGCTAGCTTCTAGGGTTTAGCCTCTCTGATCTCGTGGTAGATCAACTCTTGTAATACTCATATCATCAAGGTCAATCAAGCATGAAGTAGGGTATTACCTCCATCGAGAGGGCCCGAACCTGGGTAAACATCGTGTCCCCAGTCTCATGTTACCATTAGCCTTAGACGCATACTTTGGGACCCCCTACCCGAGATCCGCCGGTTTTGACACCGACATTGGTGCTTTCATTGAGAGTTCCTCTGCGTCGTCGCGATAAGGCATGATGGCTCGTCTCGTTGTTAGAGACAACATCACCGCCGGGGGAAGCCTGGCTTTAGGCCAAACTCTCCGGCTGGGCGGCTTCGTTATGACCGCCCGAACGGCTATTGAGCCGACAATGACTTCTCAAGTCATTAAAAATACCTCCACGTCGATTCGGAATTCTCCGAACAGATGGATCCAATGGAACTTTTCTCCCTCAATGAGATCTTGGATCGCATCGCCGCCCTGGGCGTCGCTATGGACTATGACCGGATCGGGCTCAAACCCGATCAAAGGGAGATTCCCTTTCTGCCGGTCACCCATGAGATAGCGGTAGTGGAAGAGCATCATCCTAATTCTCCCTCCACTTTGGGGACGAACTATGTCCGGATTTCCGAGCTCTCCGAGCCGGACACCCGCTCGCGGGAGGACATGACCCCTGTCCTAGTCTCAGGATCGGGGGGCGGGCCGAAGAAGTTGGGCAATGCCCTAGAACCCGAGCTGTCAAGCTCGGAAGCTTCTTTGCCCCTGGATCTCACATCGGGTCGGGATTCGGACTCAAATCCGCCCACCCACCCAGATTTATCCAATCTTTCCCATATCAGACAAGAGCCCCAAGAAACAGTACATCACTACTGGGCCAGATTCCTCCTTGTGATAAACAGGGTCAAGGACTGTCGTGAGGTAGATGTAATCTCCCTCTTTTGCAAAAATTGCACGGACAAAGGAATTGTCAATGCTATAGGCCGCCATGACATAGTACACTTCGCTGACTTAGCGGCCATAGTGCAAAAGTACTACGCGATGGAAAGCGCCTGGAAAACCCAAACAAGTTTCTGGGACAGTCCGGCTCTATCCAAATCCCCTGTCCGAACTAAAAGGGTAAACTCTCGCAAGTCACCCGATTCAAATGCCAAAAAAATAAAGCCTGCCGCAAGGCATGGAACCGTATTGGAAGAATGGCTAAACGGGCCGTGCAAAATTCATAGCACACCAGATACTATGCCAACGCATAGCCTTAGAGCCTGTTGGATACTCCGGCAGGTGGCAAAGAGCGGCAAAGATCTCCTCATAATACGGTATTTACAGTCTTCGAGACTTTCGCCTCAAATAATAGGTGAAAGCAAGCTCAGCACAACCTCGCAGAAGTTTGCCATGTGGCAACAATAAACCCATGGAACGACACGGCTATAACCTACAATGCCAGTGACGAACCCCAATTCCGGACTGTCCGAGCACCAGCCGCTTTGGTCCTCAGCCCAATCGTGGATGGCTTTAGGCTTACTAAAGTGCTCATGGATGGCGGAAGCGGACTAAACCTCATCTATGAGGAAACCCTCAACAAGATGTAAATTGACAAGAGCCGCATTGAATGAAGCAGCACTACCTTCAGGGGAATCATCCCCAGTCGAGAGGCACAATGTGCGGAAAAAATCACACTGGATGTGGTATTCGGCACGCCGGAGAATTACAGGTCCGAAGAAATTACATTCCAAGTAGCCCCATTCAGCAGCAGATACCACACCCTCTTAGGGTGGGATGCATTCACGAGTTTTCAGGCTATACCCCATTACGGGTACATGAAGCGCAAAATGCCCAGGCCCAACGGAATTATCACTTTAGTTAGTGATCCGAACGTATCGCACTCCGCGCCGAAAATAAAACCGCCGCCCTCGCCCTGGAGGCATTATCAGAAGCCCTCGCGACCGAAGAGCTGACAACACTACGAGCAACAGTGGACAGAGATGACGTGATACTCAACAAGCGACCTAAATCCACCTCCTTCAAGCAAGCGGACGAGATAGTCAAATTCCAGGTCCAACCGACGGACCCTTCAAAGACAGCTTCCATAGGGACACAACTGAACCCCACAATAGACGCCGCCCTGTGAGACTTCCTGCGCGAAAATTGGGATATTTTTTCCTGGCATCCTTCGGACATGCCGGGCATCCCACGCAGCTGGCCGAACACAGCCTCAATATACTAAAAGGATACAAGCCAGTCAAGCAGACTCTTAGGCGCTTCTCAGAGCCTAAACGACAAGCCATGGGAGAAGAGCTAGCCAAGCTACTCGATGCCGGATTCATCAAAGACATCAAACATCCGGATTGGCTAGCAAACCTGGTAATGGTACCAAAAAAGGACAAATCCTGGCGCTTATGTGTCGATTTCAAAGACCTCAATAAAGCTTGCCCTAAGGATCCCTTCCCCCTTCCCCGGATTGATCAGATAATCGATGCCACCGCAGGACACGATTCATTGTGTTTCCTCGACGCATACTAAGGATACCATCAAATCAAGATGGCGGAGTCCGACCAGGCTGCAACAGCCTTCATCACCCCGTACGGCCCTTTCAGTTTCAACACCATGCCCTTCGGGCTAAAAAACGCCGGCGCAACCTATCAACGCATGATTTAGACATGCCTGGAAAAACAAATCGGCAAGACAGTAGAGGCCTACGTAGATGACGTGTTCATCAAAACAAGACACGTCGAAACCCTAATAGACGACTTGAGGCTTACGTTCGACAATCTCCGAACATACGACATCAAGCTCAACCCGGAGAAGTGTGTCTTCGGAGTACCCTCCGAAAAATTGCTCGGCTTCATCGTTTCCAATAGAGGAATTGAAGCCAATCTGGCAAAAATCCAAGCTCTGTCACAGTTGGCTATCCCAACAGGCCTCAAGCTGATCCAGAAACTAACTGGATGTGTGGCTGCCTTAAGCCGCTTTATCTCCTGCTTAGGAGAAAAGGCGCTACCCTTGTATCGCCTTCTTCGACGCATCGAACACTTCGAGTGGAAGGATGCGGCCACGGCCGGACTGGAAGAAATAAAGGCACTCTTGGCCACCAAACCAGTCCTGACCGCGCCAAATATTGGCGAACCCATGCTATTATACATAGCCGCAGCAAACCAAGTTGTGAGCGAAGTGCTCGTCGTCGAACGAGAGGCAGACAGACATAAGTTCCCGTTCCAAAAGCCGGTATACTACGTGTCCACTGTCCTCACTCCATGTAAATCTCGGTACCCACACTATCAAAAGATAGCCTATGTGGTCTTCATGGCATCCAGGAAACTACGACACTACTTTCAAGAGTGCTCGATCACGGTGGCCTCCGAAGTTCCACTCAATGACATAATAAACAATCGCGACGCAACAGGCCGAAGCTGAACTCCCTAAAGAGTACGGCGAGTACTCAAATTGGATCATGCATTTCGATGGCTCCAAAATGCTGGCCGGATTGGGAGCGGGTGTTGTTCTGACATCCTCCACCGGAGATACAGTGCAGTATGTACGCCAAATATTATACACAGAGTCTAACAATGCAGCCGAATACGAGGCTCTGATGCATGGTCTTCGGATGGCGGTCTCCATGGGCATTCAACGCCTCGAAGTGCGCGGGGACTCAAACCTCGCAATATCTCAGGTAAACGGAGACTTTGACGCCAAGGATCCGAAAATGGCGGCCTATCGTAATGTCGTCCTGAAAATATCAGCGCGGTTCGAGGGGCTCGAATTCCACCATGTGGTTAGAGAGAACAACCAAGCGGCCGATATACTCGCCGGCATCGGCGCTAGACGCGACCCCGTCCCAACTAACATCTTCTTAGAAAGGTTGTTCAAGACATCCGTGGCGTGGGAAGGGGAGTCCGGAACTATTAGTCCGGCTCCGAACACAACCCCAGATTCTGAACCTTCAGACATAATTGGAGGCTCTGCCACCGAAATAACTTCTTCGGCCCACGAGATAATGGCTGTCATCGCCCCATGGACCAAGCTCTTCTTGGCCTACCTTAATAGGAAAGAGCTCCCCGAGGACCAAAATGAGGCACGTTTTATTGTGCGACGCTCTAAAGCCTACAAGGTCCACGAAGGAGAACTCTACAAGAAGAGCCCCACCGGAGTGCTCCAACGATGCATCTCCGAAGAAGAAGGGCGGCAGCTCTTAGCTGAAATACATTCTGGACTAGGCGGGCACCACGCGGCAGCTCGAGCTCTCATAAGCAAGGCTTTCCGGACAGGATTCTACTGGCCAACAGCCCGGGCGGACGCCCAGGACCTTGTCCAACATTGCGTTGGTTGTCAACTATTTGCCAATCAGAGCCATATGCCCCCGACCGCTCTACAAACGATCCCCATAACTTGGCCCTTCGTGGTCTGGGGGCTAGATATGGTGGGACCCCTTAAAGGGGGAAGCCATAAGAAAAAATACTTATTGGTCATGGTGGATAAATTCACCAAATGGATAGAAGCCAAACCAGTTAAAACGGCCGAATCCGGACCAGTGATAGACTTTATATCGGAGGTTGTACACCGATACGGTGTCCCCCACAGTATCATCACTGACAATGGCTCGAATTTTACAGCCGAGGAGGTGAAAGCCTGGTGTGGCAAAATGGGCATCAAGCTCTACTATGCCTCTATCTATCACCCCCAGACAAACGGTCGGGTCAAACGTGCAAATAGTCTTATTATGAGCCGCATCAAACCCAGACTAAGGCGATCCTTGAAGGAATCAGACATGCATTGGGTCGAGGAACTCGACTCCATACTCTGGGGGCTGCGGACCACGCCGAATCGCACCACCGGATACACACAATTTTTCATGCTGTACGGTGCAGAAGCAGTACTGCCCTGCGATATAATTCATGACTCACCTCGCGTGCGCATGTATGAAGAGAGGAAAGCCGAGCTAGATCGGCAGGACAACCTAGACGCTATGGAGGAGGAGCGTGATGTCGCTGAAGCCCGTTCCGCATTCCATCAACAACAGGCTCAAAGTATCAAAGCAGAGAAGTAAGGGCCAAAACTTATAACATTGGCGAACTCGTTCTATGCCTACCTGAGAAGAAGAATGACAAGCTCAAATCCAAGTGGGAGGGTCCCTTCATCATTGATAAAGTTCTCACCGGAGGAGCATACCATCTGCGCAACGCCTCTGATAACAGACTCGAGTCGAACCCATGGAACGCGACCAGACTCCGGAGGTTCTACGCCTAGCACCGAACCCAGTGTTCATCTCCTCACCTCCGCCTATTCAATTATGTTCCTTTCCCTCCTTTCTCGCCCTTTTTCCTTTTTTCCTTTTTTTATACATACAACCTTAAAACTGTACGGATGCACTAAGCACTCCGGCCGCATTATGCGTGCACACTATACCTGGGGGCTTCCTATTCGGAAGCTATGTATATAATTAATTTAATGGCTTCTTGCCAAGCCACATATGCATTTTTCCGTCCATATGTGCCTTTTCTTCACCATTATATGCATCGATATGACTTAAGTTTTGGCCATGCTGGGTTGCCTGGCTCTTGTATTTATGCCCTGCGTTCCCGTTAATTCGGCTAGGGCATAACGAGAGCACCTCTGCGATTGTTACTGCCGGTTGAGCCGGATGTGTACCTCAGACTGGGTGAAGCCGAAAGCTAGCGTTCTTAAGGGAATATTAGGTCGATGGACAAAAGATGTTCTCGTTCCTAACAACGAAAATACCCAGATGTTTTGTTTCCTGTGCTTCTGCTCGCAGTCCGGACATGCACATTGATGCATGCGTATAGTGGTGGGCATATAACCCGAAAACCGATTTACCGAACCGATTTAACCTGGACCGAAGCCGAAGTGACCCAAACCGAAACCTTCGGTACAAAGCTCGGTTAGCAATTCTAGAAAACCGAATTAAGTTCGGTGAATTCGGTCTGTACCCTCGGTCCACCGAACAGACCGAAGCACCGACGCCCTACACCTAATTCCTATCCTGAGTCCTACAGTCTACTCTTACCTCCTAATTTCCTCAAGTAGGCAAGTCTGCTCAATATATCCCGTCGCCACCGCCGTGAGCGTTGTTGTTTGATTCTCCGCCTCCTCGCTTCCCAATCCCCATCCCATCGCATCGCATCCCCAAATTTCCGGCCCTTCCCATCATTCCCGTCGTGGTATATAAAGGATGTGGCGGCCGCCCCGTCAGCGATTTACTCACCGGAGAAGAGGATCTCCGAACCCTAGTAGGTTCGCCGGAGAGGGATCCATAGGAACACCGCCGGCAGCAGAGTTTGCTGCGCGGCCGTCCTCCTGATTCGCCGCACCTGAACAACAACGACAGTTCAACGACTACAGGACGCTCCTGCAACGTACGACCCTATTACCCACTGTAATATTTGTTTCCTGATTTAATTGATTCAAGCTTCATCAATCTGATTGCGTGGTTCGCTTAGAAAACAATACATAGCTGATACCATTCACGTCAGGTCATTTTGTTGCATATTTGGCTGAACTTTTTTGTATCTGATCTTCTGAATTTTGTACGAGTGTGAAAGCCTTGCAGCCAAAACTAGAACTACAGGCACCCGCAAAAAAAAACTAGAACTACAGGGATCTGAATTTTGATACTGACAGCAAGAACTAGTTGTCGTTTATCAAGTTGGTTTTGTTGCCTTTGTCCCTTCCAATCACTAACTTGCCGATGGTGACACACACACACATGAACTGGTTGGTCAAGGGAGAAAAACAGAGCAACGGTTCAGAAAAAGCAAAGGAGCACACACAGTCTGGTTTCACTCATCTGTTAAGATCTTCAACGGTTATTATTTCCATCTTGGTAAACTGATGAGAGATTTCTTAGTTAGATATCAACTACTGAGAACTAGCATGCCATGTATTTGTATTCACCTGTATTAATAGGACCTTCTGTTGTGATTCATGTAATAATTATTTCCATCTTGGTAAACTGATGAGAGATTTCTTAGTTATATATCAACTACAGAACTAGCATGCCATGAATTTGTATTCACTGTATTAATAGGACCTTGCTGTTGTGATTCATGTAATAAATACGGAGTACGAATCACATATACATTTTATTTTATTAATTAAAGAACACAAAATTCTTGTGACCATTACGCTTCGCCACCCGCTTCAATATTTTCATGAGGGAATCGTCGTTGATTGATGCAACTTTGTTTGATTGTAGATGTCCTCCGAGCCTCATGAGATCATTATGGCAGATGCTTCTGCGCCCACTTCCACTATGACAGTTGGTTGTACAGTATCTCTGGACAAGGCGAAGGCTAGTGGCAGTGATGTCGCTGGTGAGGTGCAAGCAGCACAAACAGAGAAGAGGGATGATGGGAAAGCTGAAGTTGTTGAGGTTGAAAAGAAAGATGGGCGAAGGCAGATGGCTTCGAGATCAGAGATGTGGAACCACTTTGAAAAGGTCATTATTAATGGTGTATTGCAGAAGGGAAAATGCAACTACTGCAAGATTGACATCAACGCTCATCCCGTCATCAATGGTACATCCGCTTTGCGCAAACATTTTAATATTTGCAAGCGTAATCCCCATAGGAATATTGGTGATGATAAGCAAGCTGTGCTGCAAGTTAATCAGGGTGATAGTGTACATGCTTGGAAATTTGATCCTGATGCTATTAGGGCCGCTTTTGCTGAAATGATAATAGAAGATGAGCTCCCATTTGCATTTGGTGAAAAATCTGGGTTTAAAAAGTTCATGTCTAAAGCCTGCCCACGTTTCTCAGTTCCATCTAGGAGAACATGCACTAGGGATGTTGTTCGCATATTTTGAACAAAAGGCTAAACTGAAAATTTTCTTTAAAGAACAATGTGAAAGAGTGTGTCTCACAACTGATGGTTGGACTTCTCAACAAAAAGATAGCTACATGACTGTTACTGCCCACTTCATTTGTAAAGAATGGAAACTCCACAAGAAAGTCATTAGCTTTTTCAAGGTTAAGGGTCATAAAGGAGATGATATTGGGAAACACTTGCAGAAAACTTTGATCGATTGGGGGATAGAGAAGGTCATGACCATTACTGTTGATAATGCTAGTAACAATGATGGTGGTATTGGTTACATGAAAAAGGAACTGAATAAAGCTAAGACTTGCATAGCTGGAGGCAAGTTTCTCCACATGAGGTGTGCTGCCCACATTGTCAACTTAATAGTTACAGATGGTCTAAAAGAAGTTGATACTTCGATCAAGCATGTGCGTGCAGCTGTTAGATATGTGAGAAATAGCCCAAGTAGGTTGACTAAGTTCAAAGAATGTGCAGACCTTGAGAAGGTTAACACAAAGGCCTTCTTGATTCTTGATGTGAGCACTAGGTGGAACTCGACGTACTATATGTTGAAGGCTGCTGTTAGCTATGAGAAAGTTTTTGCAAGGTATGCAGATGAAGATCCTTACTTTGCAATTGATCTACTTATCGATAAAGGTAAGGAGAAGGGTGTTGGAGTTCCGGATGAGCAGGACTGGAGAATGTCAAGAAGATGGCTGAATTTCTTGCTCATTTTGCGGATCTAACAACTCGTGTTTCTGCCTCATTGTATGTGACTGCTAATAGCTTTTTCCATGAGATTGGTGAGGTGAATATGTTAGTGAAAAGTTGGATGGAAAGTGGGGATGGTTTGCAAATTGCAATGGCAGAGAGGATGAAGGATAAGTCTGATAAATATTGGGGAAATTGGCATGAGCTCGATACCAGCAAAAAGGGAAAGGAAAAGGAGAATTTCAACTTGCTGATTTTCATTGCAACGGCACTTGATCCAAGGTAAAAAAAATTACAAGTATTATAATCTACCATTCTTCATTAGGCAATGCTTTCTTATGTCGTCACAACACAAATTAAAGTTTAACTTTCTTGTTGTGTCGCAGGTACAAGCTTACAGAATACACACAATTGGCCATTTTAGAAGTGTATGGAGAAGAGAAAGGGCCTAAGGTGTGGGCTGCGCCAAGATGCTTGTCTTCGAGATTTGTTTGAGGAATATAGGGTGATGTATGCTCCAAATGTTGCATCAGCTGAAAGTAGTGCTTCCCAGGAAGTTGAATCAAGCGGAGGGCGTGCAAGCATGATGAGGTCCTTGATTGCCAAAAAAATGAGGCTGAACAGTGGTGGTAGCAGCAGCAGCAAGTCTGAGTTGGACAAGTTTCTTGCTGAGGAGCCTGAAGATGATGACCCAAAATTTGACATATTAGATTGGTGGAAGTTTAACTCATCTAGGTTTCCTATATTGGCATGCTTGGCACGGGATGTTTTGGCAGTCCCCATCTCGACTGTTGCATCCGAGTCTGCGTTCTCTACTGGTGGGCGTATTCTCGATGAATTCAGATCTTCTCTGACTCCATTCATGGTTGAAGCCCTTGTGTGCACTCAGGATTGGCTTCGATATGGTACTCATGTCAGCATAGTAGAGAACACTGAAGAATTGACCAAGCTTGAACAAGGTAACCTGATTTAATTAATCTTGCATTATGTAATATCTGTTCATTTGCTGTTATATAATGCTTGCTTCCACCATTGTTGTTTCCAGAGTTAATTGCGGAATATAAGGAGAAAGCGAAGCTCCAAAGCAATGCCAAGCCTCCCACCACCGCAAAGCCTACTTAAGGATTGGTGAGCTTCCACTTCTGAGCTATAAGAATTCGTGTTGCTGCTTCAATTCAGATCGATATCGTAATATATTTATGTTTCTATCTATGGACTACTCAACTGAATTATTGTTCATATTCCAGATATTCTTTTTGGTTGGTTGCGCTTCTGAATAAACTACTGCTAGTTGATGGAGCAGACGAAATAAAGCTTGAAGTTTAGAAGTTCGAAAATTGTAGCTATACTGCTACTGTACGCTGCCTGTTGCGTTTAATTTAGGTTCTAAATTTAAGTCTTGAGAACTAAGTGTGTGTGTCAGTCAAAATTTACCAGTTGTGTCCTGTTTTGAGACTCAATTCGTGTGTTTGCTAAACTACTATTGGATGGTAATGATATGATCATGTCGTATCTGTGCTACGTCTGCAGCGTGCTGTTATATTCCGTCACTTGTTTGCTCTTCCTGATTGTTAAGCAAAGATGGGGAATGGGTTTAGTTTTGGCAAGAAGGAACTGGAGAATCATGTAGCGATTCCTGCACTTATTAAATAATCAAGGTTGTTCGGTGTGCAGCGATTCCTGCCATTATTAAATGTTCAGGGCTGATCGATGTGCAAGTGCAAGTGTGCAACGATTCCTACCATTATTAAATGTTCGGTGCTGTTCGGTCAGAACCGATGACCGGACCGAAATCTTAGTGCGGTCATTCATCGGTTTGTGCTCTTTCCATTGACCGATCGGTCAGCGATTTTGGACAACCGAAATTTTTGAAAGACCGAAGCACCGACCCGAACGGTTCGGGGGAACCGAACGCCCAGCCCTACATGCGTACCGAGAGAAAGGAACCCCTAACGGAACTATTCTCTCTGGAAGATGTTTCTTACTATCCATGTAATATAAAATAACTAGTTTGGTACTTGTCTGTTCAAGCACTTATGACCCCTACGCCTGGTTTCCATGCGTGCCCCAGTTTTTCATAACTGTGTGGGTATTCGGATACACCCCGGACTGTCGGATCCGGGGGCTGAAGCGAAAAGGTCCGCCATGAAAAATGATTTTCAATCCGGCTAGAAAGTACATGAGCTCATTCAGAATTCCATAATCATACTGACTGGCTGTACTCTTCCTCTATACCATCCAATAGGCTATCTAGATTACAATCTTGCTGGGAATACTTTGCAGCTAATGCTACTTGATCATATACTAAACTAACGGGTATCTCTTGCCCATCTGTCCCAGCCGGTCCGACTTCGGCCATATGGTTCGGGTCAGCCTAGGCATATCGCGTCTTCACCATGGCCCAAGCTTCTCTCGCACCTTGCCGGCAAGCTGATATCTTCCATAGTCGTAAGCGCCGCCGTGCTCCTTTAAGCATCTCTGCAAGTTCGCCCATGCCTCCTGGCAGGGAAGCGGATGGCCACAAAGCCAGGGCAATACCCTGCATCACCTGCCGAGCTTGTTCATGCAGTTGTGAAAGCTCTTGCAGCATATCGCCTGCAGACCCGCGCATCTCCTCTTCAGGGCGTCCCGTCAACATATCTGCAGACATAACTCTGTTAATATGCCTCCTCGCCGAACTATACTATAGTTCGTTCAAGCACTTACTATAAATGCCGCGTCAACGCCTCCGGTTCTCCTTCACGGAGTCCACGAGCTGAGCCCGAACATCTTTCAATTTGATGCTCAGTTTGAGGTTAGCATCTTGCAGTTTATTCTTTGCCTGAATAGACTGCGTCAGCAACCGCTCGCCCGCCTTCAGTTGACTTCGAAGATGCAGCTCATTACCTCCCACATCCTCCGGATTTCCTCCAGGATTATCTGCCGAATATTTTTTTCAGATTTATGCACCATGCCGAACACACAAACTTGTAGAAGAATCATTACCAGAAGAAATCTCTATAGATCACTCTTGTTCGGCTACATTAGCCTTCATTTGAGCCTTACACTCCTCTAGCTCTTGAGACAACCGGGCGTTCTTCTCTACAAGAACCTATGCATTTAATGATCCTTAAATCAGTTGTGCCACATGTTTCAAGTCTCAGGGGCTACTACTACATATACTTATTAAAATTCTCTTACCCGTATATCCTTCACATACTGGTCCGTTGCTCTGGCAAGTCCATCTTGAGCAACGCGGATATAGGCGTGTCCGGAATTGAAGGCGTTGAACGCCTCTTCGGAAAAAATACCACCACGGAGTACGGCCCGTCGGCGCCGGTGATTCATGGCGCTCTCCACTTCTGAATTTGTGGCGGAAAGCATATCCGTATCCTTCGCAGGAGGACAGTTTGGCACTGTCCCCACGTCAGCCTCTGCTTGGGAGTCCGGTCCAGGAATCCGGCTGCTGGAGGCATGGCCGGTAGGATCCTCAGACACAGTCCGGCGTTTCCTAACAGGACGTAATTAAAGCTGTCACGCCTCTACAAATTGACTAAATAAGTCACGGGGCAAGTTCAGCGAGTACCTCTGTGCCTGCGTATCGCTCCTGACCGCCTTCCTTTTTAGCCTACTTCGTCTAGGCACCTCTTGCTGAGATGCCCCCGCGGGTTCCGCACGGCGTCCAGACCGCTGTTTCTGTAAAGAACATGGTGTATGATCGTAAGGTATGGCAAGACTAAGGAATCCTTTCGGAAGGTTGAAGCCCCGACGTTACTTACATGTGACACGGGAAGCAGTCCGGGATAATCCGCGATGATGGCCACTAAAGAGCCGTCGCTGCTTGCCTGATAAAAAGTCC
The DNA here is from genome assembly GCA_021605205.1 of Aegilops longissima. Lineage (NCBI taxonomy): Eukaryota > Viridiplantae > Streptophyta > Magnoliopsida > Poales > Poaceae > Aegilops > Aegilops longissima. Next base: position 34,818,468 of record CM038676.1, read on the forward strand.
CGTCGACAAATTCCACGGATATGTCCGGATCTTCTTCGAGTCCGGGGTCGAGAGCCCGTCCGGGATCCTCTGGCTGCGTTGAGGGGCTGTTGAAATCTTTCACAGCCTTTCTTAATTCCTGTTTTTGAAACAGTAAGGTAAATAATTGTGGTCAAGAAGGTAAGAGCGAGTAGAGTCAAGTAACAAATAACGACTTACCCAGCTTCGGGGGTTGTACATGGAAAATCCTTCCCGCGGTTTAATGCGGAGGAACTCCTCTTCTTCTCCCTTATACAATTTAGATAGTATCTTCACCAAAGATGTGGCGGAGTCTGGACCTTTGCGACCACAGCGGGAGGCATCGTCTTCTCCATTGAAGTGCCACATAGGTTTTCCCCTATATTGAAGTGGCTGCAGTCCCCTTATAATGCATATTGACATAACTTCAATTATTGTCAATCCTGATTTGGCCAGGGTTTGTATCCGGCTCATCAGATGGAAGACTTCCCTAGCTTCCTCCTCCTGGGGGCTCCAAGGGCGCCAGCTTTGGCGTTTCTTCAGCGGAGTATTGGTGAACTCAGGAAGGCCCGTCCGGACTGGGTCCAGAAGGGGCACATCATCAACATAAAACCACTCCGAGGGCCAGCCTTTGGAAGCCTTCTTGGGAGCAGTGGCGGAGACAAGGGGGGGCGAGCAGGTGCCTGGCCCCCCCTGACGATCGACAAATACTCAGGAAGCTACGAGTAATTAGCGACCAGACTGGATGAATATACGTACTTGGCCCCCCTTAACTCTCCACTAGTATCAAATCTGAAAAGAAAAGGGCCCATAAGAAAGCCCACGCCTGGTCACCTCCTCCGCTCTCTAGTACTGCGCCCCTCTGCCGTTTCCTTAAAAAAACGCATAGGCATGATTAACGTGTGACCTAGGCCATCAGCGCTGCCGGCGGCCGCCTCCTCCTGTCCTTCGTGCTCATCCTACATATACACTCTGTGAATTCTCTAGCGGTTCAGCTCCCAGGCTAAAGGTTTGTACTACCGTATCTACTAGTCCCTCTGAATTCTCATTTTATATTTGTTGAAATTGCACGTTCGATTGTGTGATCTACAATGCTAATTCATTTTTAATTTCCTTTGATTGTGTGATCTACGATGTGGTAATCAAGAGAAAAACATGGCTACACACTATAGAAATTATTTTAGATCACTAAGGGAGTACATGATAATATACATTGATGGAGAATTACCTATTAACTAGGTTACCTTCCGATGAAATTATTTACATTTTAATCTTATTGGCAGTTGTAAAGGCAAATTTAAACTAATATAAATTTAGCTATGTTTTAATAGTGTTGAAATAGAACATTACTATGGTATAGGGGGACTTTTTTTGCATTGCATGATTTTTTTTGCCAACTTGGCTTGGCCCCCCCTATACTTAAATCCTGGCTCCGCCCCTGCTTGGGAGTACCGGACAGTTATCCAGTCTGGGCGACGCGCCATATTTCGGCTCCGCCCACTTGATATATAGATCGCTCCTGGTTGCGGGGGACGAGGTAGAATAACCTCTTCCATAGCTCAAAATGTGCCTGGCAGCCCAGGAACAGCTCACAGAGGGCAACGTAGCCCGTGATGTCTACTACACAACCTTCTTTTAGATGTTGTTGGGCCTGCAAGTGCACAGGTTTGTAGGACAGTAGCAAATTTCCCTCAAGTGGATGACCTAAGGTTTATCACTCCGTAGGAGGCGTAGGATGAAGATGGTCTCTCTCAAACAACCCTGCAACCAAATAACAAAGAGTCTCTTGTGTCCCCAACACACCCAATACAATGGCAAATTGTATAGGTGCACTAGTTCGGCGAAGAGATGGTGATACAAGTGCAATATGGATGGTAGATAAAGGTATTTGTAATCTGAAATTATAAAAACAGCAAGGTAACTAATGGCAAAAGTGAGCGTAAAAGGTATTGCAATGATTGGAAACAAGGCCTAGGGTTCATACTTTCACTAGTGCAAGTTCTCTCAACAATAATAACATAGATAGATCATATAACAATCCCTCAACATGCAACAAAGAGTCACTCCAAAGCCACTAATAGCGGAGAACAAACGTAGAGATTATGGTAGGGTACGAAACCACCTCAAAGTTATTCTTTCGGGTCGATCTATTAAAGAGTTCGTACTAGAATAACACCTTAAGACACAAATCAACCAAAACCCTAATGTCACCTAGATACTCCATTGTCACCTCAAGTATCCGTGGGCATGATTATACGATATGCATCACACAATTTCAGATTCATCCAACGAACACAAAGTACTTCAAAGAGTGCCCCAAAGTTTCTACCGGAGAGTCAAGAACGTGTGCTAACCCCTATGCATAGGTTCATGGGTGGAACCCGCAAGTTGGTCAGCAAAACATACATCAAGAGGCACATGATATCCCATTGTCACCACAGATAAGCACGGCAAGACAAACATCAAGTGTTCTCATTAAAGACTCATTCCGATAAAATAACTTCAAAGGGGAAACTCAATTCATCACAAGAGAGTAGAGGGGGAGAAACATCATAAGATTCAACTACAATAGCAAAGCTTGGGATACATCAAGATCGTGCCATAGAGGGAACACGACAGAGAACACGAGAGAGAGAGAGATCAAACACATAGCTACTGGTACATACCCTCAGCCTCGAGGGTCAACTACTCCCTCCTCGTCATGGAGAGCGCCGGGATGATGAAGATGGCCACCGGTGATGGATTCCCCCTCCGGCAGGGTGCCGGGAAGGGCTCTCGAGAGGTTTTTGGTGGCTACAGAGGCTTGCGACGCGAACTCCCGATCTATCTTCTCTGTGGATGTTTTTAGGGTATGTAGGACTATATAGGCGAAAGAAGTCGGTTGGGGGGGGGGGGGGGGTGCTTGAGGGGTCCACGAGACAGGGGGCGCGCCCAGTAGGGGGGGGGGCACCCTCCTATCTCGTGGCCTCCTCAAGGCTCTTTTGACGTAAACTCCAAGTCTCCAGGGTGATATTCTTCCCAAAAATAACATGGCCGAAGGTTTCATTCCATTTGGACTCCGTTTGATATTCCTTTTTCTTTGAAATACTGAAACAAGCAATAAAACAACAATATGGGCTGGGCCTCCGGTTAATAGGTTAGTCCCAAAAGTAATATAAATGTGTAAAATAAAGCGCATTTTGCATGGAGTTGGTTTACAAGGAAGGAAACATAATATCCGGATCGCCAAGCTTGTCTTCCAGGAAAAGGAGAGTCCCATCCGGACACGAGCCGAAGTCTTGAGTCTTGTATCGTGACGCTTCTATAATCCGGACGATGAATACAGTCCGGCTGTCCGGATACCCCCTTATCCAGGACTCCCTCAGTAGCCCCTGAACCAGGCTTCAATGACGACGAGTCTGGCGTGCAGTCTTGTCTTCAGCATTGCAAGGCGGGTTCCTCCTCCGAATACTCAAAGGTAATTATCGAACACATAGGCCGTGTCCAGATCTGCAAAATGATCTTCACATACCACCGTAGAGAAAATGATACTTCAGCTGACAACTTTTTTAGACGACGGGATATGTCATTAGGGTCAGGTTATTATCTGAACCGTTTTTCCCACAACCAGCCATAGCATATACTGCGAGGCGGTTTCCTGACCACGTCTTGTCGAAGCGAAGATCGTGTCCCCTTATCACGGGATTCTCATCAATACGGGTATGGGTAATCCAACCGTACCGCTAATCCCGGCGAGCGGGAGGCGAGCGGGTTCCACCAGGCAAGTGGGGAGGCGCAAAAAGCTCTTACCTTCTCTTATAAAGAGATAGGGCATCTTCCTCTTTTACCCACGCCTTCTCCTTCCGCTAACTCACTTCCCTCTGCTCGAGCCCTAACGCCCGAGCACCTTTCTTTTCCATCCAAGAGAGGGTTTCCAAAGATGTCCGGATGCAGAGCAGGAGGCAAATGGATGGCCTGTGCCATCCAGGACAAGGATATCAAGAAGCTCCGGGATGCCGGGTATCTGGCCAAGGAGATTAGCCACCGTCTCCCACCGGCGGGACAGGTTGTCCCTACTCCGGAGCCCCATGAGAGAGTCGTGTTCCTTCCCCATTTTGTCCGCAGGCTCGGGTTTCCCCTCCACGCATTTGTACGTGGAGTCATGTATTACTATGGGGTTGATTTTCATGATCATTCCCCCAACTCTTTTCTCAATATCTCGACGTTCATCGTCGCATGCGAGGCTTTCCTCCGGATTCTGCCTCACTTCCGCCTGTGGTTGAAGATTTTCAATGTGAAGCCCAACATGGTGTGTGGCGAACATGCCGAGTGCGGAAGCACCATGGTGAGCAAGATGCCCAAGGTCGTTTGGCCAAAGGGCACTTTTAACGACTCCGTCAAGGAATGGCAGCAGTAGTGGTTTTATATCACCGAACCACGCGGTGAAGAATGGGCAGCAATTCCTGAGTTCAGATTCGGAGCTCCGCTGCGGCTTACGTCCTGGCCCAAGAAGGGCCCGAACTGGTGCTCGTCTGATGAGCTGTCACTGCTCCTGACGCGTGTTCGGAATATGATCGACAAGGACGTCAAGCTTGTTGACGTGGTCAAGGTGATGCTAGTTCGCCTGGTTCTCCCTTGCCTGCGTCGAGCCTGTACTTTATGGGAATTCGACCCATCCGAGCACCAAACCCTCCGGGAGCTCCATGATTCCTCCCACTAGGATATTTGGTTGGTGCTCTTTAAGTCCAGCAAATCATGGCCGGATCTTCTGAGGACCGGGGTTATCAATCATCCCATTCTGCAAGCCCGGTAAGTTATAGCCATGCCCCGTTCGTCCAGGCTTCAGCCGACATATCATGAGGGGGGCGTTTTAATCGTGCTTCATTTTGGCTTTAGGGATGGATAAAAAAGGTGGAGCAGATCCAATGTCCGGCCCCACTGTCGGAGGAACCGGCCGGACCTCTTCTGACAAAGATGCTGGTCACTGCACCTTACAAGGCGGCCAAGAAGGAGGCCCCCAAGCAGGTCAAGAAAACCCGGAGTGGCCTCCGTTGTCTCGAGGCTCCAGACACCCGGTCCAAAGGCTCTAGCGAAGCTCCTTCTTCCGAAGACGAAGAGGAGGAGGCGGAGGAGGACGATCCTCGCTCTGCCAGCAGAAAGAAATGTGCAACTTCCCCGTCCCTGGAAGCCAAGTCGCCCAAGAGAAGGCAAGGTTCCCCTCCAGAGGCATCCACCCCGGCTGCCGATAACAGCCCGGAGTGGGATCCTGAGGCCCAGCCCCTGGGAAAATCGTAAGTAACCAAAATCCAAATACGCCTATGTATTCAGGGTTGTCCGGGTATCGTAGTTTTAACTGTCGCCATATCTCATACAGCCCGGCAGGGTCTGCTTCCGGACAATCCTCATCGGAGGATTCGTTGAGCTCGAATGCTGTGGCGAGCGAGATGCCTCCGGGGATTCCTTTTTCGAAATCCGGGCGCGACACCGAGGTGTCGTCTCAAAGAGACTCGGGGCCGGATAAAGTTCTGGAGGCCCCTAAGGTTCCAGGATTGGGCCAACGGCCATCCTCCATGGAGGGAGGTTTGCCTACTCCGCCAGCCACCTCAGTATACATCGAGCTGTCGGGCGGTCGGTTGACAGTGTTAAAGAACGCGTCCGTTGTTGATGAACATCAGACCCTTATGGGTGGTGTGGTTGGAAAGATTTAGGCTGCCGAAAGTGGGCTGAATGAGTCCTGTCTTGGCCTTACAAAGGCCTTTGAGGTATGGTTTCTAAGGAACCTTTAAAGAATTAGTATGATATTAGGATTAGCCCTTGATACATTGTCCAGCAAAAAGAAAGCTGGGCAGGGGATCAAATCCTCAGTTGTAATGGGAACTTTTAATGTTGTATACCCATGTTTTTGAAAACAGGCGTCTGTGGAGAGGACGACCGCTCGTGATGCGGAAGTGTCCGAGATGAAAGAGAGCCTGAGACGGGCCGAAGGAGAACTTGGCCGTGTGAAGAAGCAATTGGAGGAGAGGCAAGGTATGTTTGGACATTGTCTTGCGTTGGGCACAAATCAATAAGTGTGCCTATTTGAAAAGTATTTATATTATGCTCCCTAGGTGCGAGTGCCGAATATGAGATGCCGAAGAAAGCGGCGGCTGATGCCCAAGAGAAGGCTGCCGCCAAACATGCTCTGCATGAAAAACACGAGGACATGGTCGTCATAACTGAGCGGGAGCTTCAGGATGCTGTGACGAAAAGCGAGAGCTTGGAGCAGAGTTTAGTAGGGAAAGAATCCGAACTCGCCCAAGCTTTCCAAGCTGGAGAAGATGCTCGGGAAGAAGCCCGAGGTGCTGTACGAGACATTTAGGAGGCCCGGAAAGTTGTGGCTGGTAAGGCCTGTTGTATCTATGGCCGTTATGATGTTATAATATGGAGAACTCTAAGCGGCAAGATGAATTCTTGATTTTGCAGGGGCGTTTGCGGATCTGCCTCGTAGCATATCAGATGCGGCCCAATTTTATCGGTCCGAGGAGAGGGAGTCTACGGGGAGGAACTTCTGGTCGCAGTATCTAGCGCCGAACTATCTGGTGCCTTTTATCGATCAGCTGAAGCATCTGTCGAACTGCACCAGGCGGCCGAACTAGCCATGAAGGACTTGGTCATCCGGCTGTGGCCTGCAGAGCCAATTCCCAGCAGTTTGTTCAGACTTGTCAAGAGGATTGTGGGCGCGTGTCCTCGGCTTGATATTATCAACCGATCAGTCTATATAGAAGGTGCGCGAATGGCGCTTGCCCATGCAAAAGAGCATTGGGGGAAGCTTGATGCAGAAAAGCTGATAACTGAGGGGCCACCAGAGGGTAAGGAGCATCGCAAGCCCGAACTGTATTATGAAGGTGTAATAAAGGGTGCTAGCCTGGCGGCGGACAAGTGCACCAAAGACATTATATTTCCCTGAGGGCATTTTTGCCATAGTTTGTAATATGGGATAATGGCACTTTTATTATATGTTGCCTATTTGGTTTGAACATGTGTTCTTCCTTTGCGGCTGTTTATTGTATATAAATTCTGAGAGTTGGCCAGTCGTCGGCTTCAGCCCCCATAAGAGAAGTACGAGGGTGTTTGGGGTATTTATGAACACTCTTTATCCCATTGTTGGGTCCTTATAAGGAGGATTTTCTCACCACGAACCAGGCAATCGGACTATAGGGCTTTAGTACTCTCATTTAGCCATAGGAATACGAGTATGGTCGACGCAGCCCCTAGTGTCCGGAAGGCCGGACTAGGGGCTCTATTGGCTCCTGATCGGTAGACCGAACCGTCACAATCTGCATTTTATAGTGGCGTTATGCGGAATGAATCTTTAAGGATTTTGCAACCTCTCGAACAGCTGACCAGCTCTCGCCGCATCATGACAGTCGGTTTTCGGCTTCTCTACTGAGGTGCTCGTCCGGCAGATCCGGGACACAATCACAGTAGTTCTCCCAGTGCTACCTTAGTCGACGGAACATAACGTAAGGTACCAAAACATGGGAGCTGTGCAAACCCAACCAATGAACCAAGACATGATTCGGAGCTGATGCATATAGTGTTATAAGTTCGGGGTGCCGAGCGACCGAGAAGGTGGACGGACTATATTGCCGTACTGTGGAGCCCCTGGCATAACCGGGCGTAACACGAACCGTGGCTGCCACTTCTATGGCAAAGAGGCGTCCATGATAAACGACGACCTGTGCATTGCAGTAATATGATATGTCCATGCATACGAATTTGATTTATGCGTATGAAAAAGAGATGGTTTTCTGGCGGAACCTGTGGTGGCCGGACTGGAGGGGGCTGTGAATGGACCAAAAGTGAATCCGAACTGCCGTCTACCTGCATGTTCCTTTCCTTGTGTGTCTGGGCCGACTTTACGCCGCCAAACTTGTTCTGCATAACAGTTAGGTTGTGAAGGTAAGTGAGCGGAGGGCGCCGAACGTCCTCCTGTGGTTAGTCGAAAGGTTCCTGAACGGACCCTGGTGACCCCAGCCGCTATTCGAGAAGCAGCCCGGACTCCTCAGTTGGTGTCCGGATAGTTGGCTGTCATATCAAAATATTGACAGGCATGCGCGACTTGCTACTCTTGCAGCTGTATGATCCCCGCTTCTGAGGGCAGGGTTTGGCTCTGCACGAAGGCGTGAGTGTATTACCGGTGCTGGCCTGATGATTGACCACGTGGAATCTAGCCAACGTGGTTCATCTTGTTAGCATACGGTGTGATACCGTATAGGGGGAATGCGCCGATGGCGCGGTCTTATTTGGTTATCTGAAAACAACTGTTAGGGCGGCGGGCCAATGATCCTAGCCTTTGTTCCTGGCACCTTGTAGAAGGTGTTTAATTGTTCACCTGCTTGGGCGGGCTTTTATTGGTTGAGGATCCCCTGGACTGTTAGGTCTGGGGGTATGCAATTGAATTGCTGTGGTTTGTATAGTAGGGGGCGATCGGTCGTACTGTTGTGCGTGGGGGATTTTGACTAAGCGCCTCCCCTCAATGTTTTCGGCACACGCCCAGTTGCTTTACTTTGGAGATCCGGTATTCTCTATTAGTATGTTTTTCCATTCTTTCGGGAGTACCGTGAATTTCGAACGGCAGATCGAGTTTGTGGCTTGGGCCGAATAGGCTTGAGTTGTTCCTTGTCCGTTGACCGGACTGGGATTTGCTGAACTCAATACCAGCTTCCCTGATTTGCCATTTATGACCGTTGCGCCGGGGCTTGAGGGTGCTTCTTTGTGTATCCTTCTTGCTGGTTTGGACCGTAGTGTTGTGCGGACGTCGGGTTGTGTGCCTTTGATTTTCCTGCTTAGGTTGAGGTAGCCAGTTGTGCCGCGTGTGCCCTTTGTTAGGGCGGTCGAGTCCGTACTTCTCGGTGGCCAGGATCTTGGTCCACCGTTCTATTAGCAAATCCTGTTTGGCCTTAAGCTGCTCTTGCTTTCTTTGCAGACTCTTTGCAGTGGCTATGAGTCGCCGCCTAAAGTGAACTTGTTCCACTAGGTCTTCAGGCACGCCGAATTTGTCATTGTCGAGGCTTACCTCGTCTTCGGAGGGGGTGTATAGTTGTTCCTCTCCAAGTATTACACCGTGGCCTGTACGGACTACTTGATGGTCGGCTGATCAGGACTGTATTCCTCTTCGGTACTATCCGGATCATCTCCGGCACCGGTATTGATGTGGCGGGGATTGGAGTGGCGTCGGAGACGCCCATGTTTTGTTTTTCCTCCCGAGGGGTTATCCTCCACTGCCTCGTCGACGTTGATTTCTTTCGGAGTGTCCACCATGTGTATATCGTTTGAAGAGGTGGCTGTCCACCGCCCTGTGAGCTACTGCATCGTCGTCCATATCGTCGATGTCGTCGAAGTCAAAGTCGAGCACGTCAGTTAAATCATCAATCATGGCGACAAAGTGGGTGGTGGGTGGGCAGCGAATTCCTTCGTCGCCTGCTTCCCACTCCAGCCGGACATATATAGTTCGGCCCAAAGTCTCCTGACAAAGAGAGAGACTTCAACGAGTTCAGCATGTCGCCAAAGGGTGAGTGCTGAAAGATGTCCGCAGCGGTAAACTCCATTACCGGAGCCCAACCTGGCTCGACTGGCTCGAGAGTGAGCGGACCAGGACCAACAACCGGATATGAGTCTGGGGGCCCAAAGATACAGGCCTCCACAGCGGAGGGACCCGTGTTCGGCTCTACCGCCGATAAGTGTGCAGCCTGCGGAGTGGGGTCCAGCCCTCCGTCCCTAGGCAACGCAACCTGCCCTGGATTTAGATCCAAGGCTGCTTCGGGGATGATGTCCCGGGCACTGTCCGACAACAGGTCTAGGCCGTGCTCATTGTGGCTGTCCGGCGCTGCTGGCGCAGGCTCAAATCCGTCAAAGATCAAGTCTCCGCGGATATCTGCCGTGTAGTTTAAGTTTCTGAACCTGGTCTGGTGGCCAGGGGCGAAGCTGTCGATCTGCTCCAACTGGCCAAGCGAATTGACCCGCAGTGCGAAGCCGCCGAACACAAATATCTGTCCGGGGAGAAAATTCTCACCCTGGACCATGTTGTTGACGATTGAAGACGCCATCAAGCCTCGAAGCGACGACACAGAGGAACTCTCAATGAAAGCACCAATGTCGGTGTCAAAACCGGCGGATCTCGGGTAGGGGGTCCCGATCTGTGCGTCTTAGGCTGATGGTAACAGGAAGCAAGGGACACAATGTTTACCGAGGTTTAGGCCCTCTCGATGGAGGTAAAACTCTAGTCTTGCTTGATTAATATTGAAGATATGTGGAATACAAGAGTAGATCTACCACGAGATCGTAGCGGCTAAACCCTAAGAGCTAGCCTATGATGGTATGATTGTATTTGTGACCGGCCTTCTAAGGACCATGCTCTCCGGTTTATATAGACACCAGAGAGCTAGAGTTTACATGGAGTCGGTTTACAAGGAAGGAAACATAATATCCGGATCGCCAAGCTTGTCTTCCACGCAAAGGAGAGTCCCATCCGGACACGAGCCGAAGTCTTCAGTCTTGTATCTTGGCGCTTCTATAGTCCTGACGATGAATACAGTCCGGCTGTCCGGTTACCCCCTTATCCAGGACTCCCTCAGCCATCATTATTTATCTCTGCGCGTTTGAGCTGTGCATTTGTCGATGGCCTTGGGAGTTGAGCTAGTAGGGCAGTGGCCTGGGTCCAAAGTAATAGAAGTAGCACAAAAACATTTTTTTAGTGTAGGCTTTTCCTTGCTCAAGCCTGCCTACTAGAATCGCCAGTGCTTGAAAGGAAAAGTGAATGAAAAACATAGGACTTGGAAAGTTTCCTATGGTACTACTATTCATGAATTTGGTTCAAAGGAATGGAGCAAAGGAAAACTGTAGGATTTGTTCCTTTAGTGTCTCCTTGAAAGAAAAAACGTAGTAATTTTAATTTTCACTTGTCCTCCTTTTCAAATTCCTATTCATGAAGCACAAGACTAAGAGATAGTAGCATAATAGCATTATAACCGTACATTTTCTTGTGGTTTGACTTAATCTCACCATGCTTCTTTACGTCATGTGATCTTCCAATTGTTGTGAATCAAACATCCAGATTGGCAGAAATATTGTGTTTTTAAATTCTCTGTTTTACACGTGCATTCCAATCCTATTCCTGTCTATTTCCTATCCTTGCATTGTTGGAATCCTCCAATTCAAACAAGCCCTTAAAGAATTACTTCTCTTACAGATAGTTGTCAAAGAAAACCTTGTGGTGTTTGTCCCGCTCCTGCTGCGCTATTGTCCATCCCAGCTCAGCTGCTCCAATCACAGAAGGGTCCAGCACAGCAAGGATCCGGCCTCCAGACTGTCTTTCGTCGCCTTAGATCTTCTTCCCCACCGCCGGCAGCCATGAAAACTGCATTACCATCATCAACCGAGCAGATGACCTCGAGGACTACATGGGTCCGCAAGAGAGGTCGCATTCTTTCGTGTCAGCTTACGTTATTCATCGCTTAATATTACATGCTACTTTATTGTCCTGTTCACAGATTAGACTCTGAGTGAGCTCCAAACTAATTGTCAAACTTGAGTTTTTAAATGGTTGTGGGGTACATATCAGGGCCGCAATCAATAGTATCTATCTACTATCTGGATAATCTCCGGTGTCTACTATGAGTTTCATGTTGGGTGGGAAACAAATAGTAAAGAAGCCATTATCTATATTTTTTAACTGTGGCCATCATCTATCTTCTATTATTGGTTTTGGGTCTATCCACAGGTTGCTACCATCACTCTGGATTTCTGCATGCACTCCTTACATAATCTCACTATGTTTTATTCTTATGCAGGTCAGTTATTGTAAACAATGGAACTGAACATGTAGAGCAAAAGAGACGAGCCTTGCGTGGCAATAAAATTTCATGCAAACGTCCCTCCATGGTAGGCGCAAAGGCAGCCCCCCTCCACGCATTTCGGATTGTAATCGAGAGGAAGATATCTGTTCTAAGGGGGATTCAGAAGGAGAAGACAACTCCTATTTACCCCCTAAGGTCTTCGCTCTAACTTGGCATGCTGATGTTGGTTATATCATGCATATGGTGCCTTGCATTGCTTACTTTATACATAAAATATGTCATCTGCTTAGTTTAGACATCCTTTGTGCGAATGCCATCAGTTTAGTTTATTCATCATTTAGGTGAATTATGCAACACCATCTTGTTTAGGCAGGCATCATATATGTGAATTTTGCAATGCCATCCATCTTAGCCAGTCATATTATATGTAAATTATATCAGGCCATCCTTTTTTTCGTTACATATTACATTCGTCAACAATGTTAGTACACTCAACTACTCTTCGTGTGCATCAGCCATTTGACACGGTGATTGCAAATTCTGGAGTGAAAACAAGGTCTTCACAGCATACTATGCTATCTGACGAAGCGCATATCTCGATGGTTACGGATAGCTCCACAGAGGAGGATTCAGAGACAGATGACCAGTCCTATTCCCCCCCTTCCGAGGTGTATGCTCTAACTTGGCAGGGTTATGTTGCTTTGCATTGCTATGTCATTTGATTATTTTAGACATGCTTTGTGTGAATGCCACCTGTTCAGTGTCTAATTACCATATATGTGAATTATGCATTGCCATCTTGTTGCAAGACATTATATATGTGAATTATGCAATGCTATCTTGTTGCAAAGGCTTTATATATGTGAATTATGCAATGCCATGCTCTTTAGCCAATCATCATGTATGTCAATTATATAATGCTATCATTTTTTTGTATTACGTGTTCCATTTGTCGATAACATTTGTATATTCAACTACTCTTCCTGTGCATCAGCCATTTGAAGCGGTGATGGAAGTATCTGGAGTGAAAACAAGGTATTCAGAGCAGACAATGCTACTTGCTGAAGCAGACATCTTGCTGGTTACAGAGAGCTCCTCAAGGGAGGATTCAGAGACTGATGACCAGTCCTATTTCCCCCCTGAGGTCTATACTCAAACTTGGCATGGTTATATTTCCCATGTCATGCATGTTGCCTTGCATTGCTTAGTTTTTACATCATATATGGATTCCATCTGCTTACTTGCTTACTATATAAATCATATATTTGAATTATATCATGCCATCTTGTTTACATAGTACATACACATCATCTATCTGAATTATGGCATGGCAACCCATTTAATAAAGACATCATATAGTTATATCATCTCATCATGTTTAGTGTTTACAGTCATCATATTTTGAATTATGGCATTCTATCCGTGAATGTATGTGAATTATGGCATACCAACCTATTTAATAAACACATAATATGGCTATATCATTTCATCCTGTTTACATAGTCATCATATTTTGAACTATGTCTTTCCATCTTTTTTAGTTAGCCATCATAATGTGAAATTGTGTCATGCTATCCTGTTTAGTTAGCAATCATATATGTGAAATTGTGTCATGCTACTTATTTGGTTAGACAACATAAATGTGAAATATTTCATGCCCTATTTTATTCCCCACTATCCATTGAACCTGTCTATCATACAATGTCTATACTTTCAATTACTTTTCTTATTTATCAGCCATTTGAATTGGAGAGGGTGATGGCAGTATCTAAGGGAGTAACAACACGGTCTTCAGAAAAGATAGTGCTACTAGTTGATGCAGATAGGACCACGGTTGTACTTGCCCAAGAACCAGATCCACCACACATAACCCAGACTCTCGCAAATTGTACCCCTACCCAGTTGGACAGAGAACCAGCTACACCCCTTCTAACCCCAACCTCGGCAGATAGTAACCTAGTTCCAGTTGACACATCACCTTCTCCACCACAGAGCACCAAACACGAGCAGTTAGTAAGGGAACCGTAGTGCCCAAAGCACGAGGACAACCACTCCAAATCCCAACTCAACGCTTAAAGGAGAAGAAGATCTGTTCTCAAGTCAGGTTTTGTAGCTATGGTTCATACTCCTTTGCTCTTGCATTACTATATTTACTCATATATACCAACTATTTTCAAATTTGAAGGATGGAATTGAAACTCCAATGGCGCAACAAGTATGTTTTATACCTCTTTCTTGAACTGGTTTGGTGTTGTAACCTGCTCTATGTTGATTTCAGTTTCAATTGAATAAACAGTTATGTTCTCATGTCATGCACATTACAAGTGTTGTTATTGCTCTATAGTTTCCCACACTTATATTCTGTCTATTTTGCTTTGTCTTGAACAAATATTATTTGAACTGTGTCTCTATCTTGATTTGGCAACAAAAACTAGAATGATATAGACCATAAAGTGACTGTCGGTGTCAAAACCGGCGGATCTCGGGTAGGTGGTCCCGAACTGTGCGTCTAGGCGGATGGTAACAGGAGACAAGGGACACGATGTATTTACCCAGGTTCGGGCCCTCTCGATGGAGGTAAAACCCTACTCCTGCTTGAGTAATATTGATGATATGGGTAGTAAAAGAGTAGATCTACCACGAGATCAGAGAGGCTAAACCATAGAAGCTAGCCTATGGTATGATTGTTGTTCGTCCTATGGACTAAAACCCTCCGGTTTATATAGACACCGGAGAGGGCTAGGGTTACACATAGTCGGTTACAATGGGAGGAGATCTACATATCGTATCACCAAGCTTGCCTTCCACGCCAAGGAAAGTCCCATCCGGACACGGGACGAAGTCCTCAATCTTGTATCTTCATAGTCCAGGAGTCCGGACAAAGGTCATAGTCCGGTCATCCGGACGGCCCCATTTCCAGGACTCCCTTAGTAGCCCCTAAACCAGGCTTCAATGACGACGAGGCCGGCGCGCAAATTGTCTTCGGCATTGCAAGGCGGGTTCCTCCTCCGAATAGTTCATAGAAGATGTTGAACACAAGGATAGTGTCCGACTCTGCAAAATAAGTTCCACATAGCACCGTAGAGAGAATAACATTTGTACAAATCTAATCTCCTGACGTATTCCGCAGTGTGACATCATGCCACGGCCAAGCCTTTATTCGAGTCGTTTTACGTCCCATCTCGGTGCGTCTAGCGAGGCGGTTTCCTTGGCACGTCTTGTCAAAGCAGAGATTGTGTCCCCTTATTCCGGGATTCTCATCAATACGGGCGTGGATAACCCAACCGCGCCATTAATCATGGCGCTTGGGAGATAAGTGAGTTTTACTAGGCTGGTGGGGGTACATAGTTTCGTCCGCCCATATAAAGTGATAAGGATCCACTCTTTCCATTTACGCCTTCTTCCTCCTTTGCTTATCCATTTCCGCGCACTCGAGCTCCAGCGCCCAAGTCCGCACTTCCCACCTCAACCTTCTCTAGCCATGTCCGGAGCGGGAGGCAGGTGGATGGCCTCCTCCGTCACGGAGAGGCACATCAAAAAGTTGAGGAAGGCCGGATACTTGTCTAACGACATTGCGCACCGGCTTCCAGATGAGGGGAAGCTCATCCCCACCCCCAGGCCCCATGAGAGGGTGGTGTTCCTCCCCCATTTCCTCCGCGGACTGGGCTTCCCACTTCACCCATTTGTCCGGGGGCTCATGTTCTACTATGGCCTGGATTTCCACGATCTGGCCCCAAACTTCATCCTCAACATCTCGACGTTCATCATCGTGTGCGAGGTCTTCCTCCGCATCAAGCCCCACTTCGGCTTATGGCTAAAGACCTTCAATGTCAAGCCGAAGGTAGTGGGCGGCCGGCAAGCATAGTGCAGAGGCGCCATGGTGGGCAAGATGGCCAACGTTACATGGCTCGAGGGCTCCTTTGTGGAAACCATCAAAGGGTGGAAATCGGGGTGGTTCTATATCACCGAGCCGCGTGACCCTGAATGGGCAGCGGCCCCCGAATTCCAATCTGGCATCCCCACACGGCTCACCTTATGGAAAGAAACGGGCCTATCGTGGGGTAATTCGGCAGAGCTGACCGGACTCCAAACCTGCGTCAAAGACCTGATCGACAGGAAGGTTAAACTTATCACCGTAGTCCAGGTCATGCTCTTCCGCCGGATCCTCCCGTGTCAACGACGGGCTTTTGATTTGTGGGAATTTGACCCGGCCCAGCACCAAACTTTGTCCAGGCTCTTCGACACAACACACGAAGATGCCTGGAAGGTGCTTTTCATGAGCTCCAAGGTTCACCTTCCCATTAGCGAGGATCCCGGATTCTGCGCGAAGCGCCAAGCCAGCGCGGTATGCTTTGGTTACCCATTACAGGGTACTTGTTTTTCATAGTTTGACTCTATGTAGGATCTGAGCTCCCATTCCTTTAACAGGACTGGCAGAAGAAGTCCGGACAAATCGACTGTCCGGCTCCTTTGCCCGAAGGCCCAGCAGACGCCCGCCTGGCGAAGCTGCTGGTTCTGGCACCTCACGTGGTGCCGGAGAAGAAGGTTAAGAAGAAGGCCACGGGAACTCGAAAGAGTTCCCGGCGCCAGGTGGTGTCGGACTCATCGCCTGACGACCCCGAAGCGCACTCCCCCTCTGAAGACGAGGAGGAGGAAGAAGCAGCCTCTCCCCCTCCAATGGGGGGAGGAAAGAAAAGGAAGGCCTCCCCAACTGGGGAGGCCGGAGGGTCCAAGAAGGGGAAGACCCTTCTTCCGGACTACGCCTCCGACGTCGACGACGGCGGAGAGGAGTGGCCATCCAGGGCCAAGCCCCTGGCAAAATCGTAAGTATCCGGTTACCAGAATAACTCATGGCGTTCCATTATTGCACAATACCTTCTGACGCCGAATATAATCATGCAGTCCGCCCAAGGCTCAGCACGATGATTCATCGAGCGGCTCCCTGGATTCGTCGGATGTGAATAGTCTTTCACTCCCGACTGCAACCTCCCCTCGCCCTACGGATGATGCCGAGGTGGAGTCCCAAAAGCGGACGGGCCAGGAGGAGGTATCCCCGGAGGCGCCGCAAGGCGACCATCCAGATTCCAGGCGCAAAGGGGATAAAACCCCAGGGGGATCTAAGTCCGGCCCTGGGCCGGACACCGCACCAGAACCTTTAGTGGTTTTGGAGTCCGGCAGGCGGCCCCTTCGTAAGAAGGGCAAGCCTACAACGCCGGTGACCTCTGTCCAACCGGAGGCACCGGATAATATCCTGGAGGTGCTTAACGGTGCCTCCATCGACGAGGAGCACCGCACTATTATGAGTGCGTTGATCCAGAAGGTTCAGTCCGCCAAGAGCGGGCTGACAGAAGCCTGTGCCAGCCTTCTAACAGGTTTGAGGTATGTATTTAAAACATGTAAAAATGTTACTGCATAGACAGTAGCCCCTGATGGTCAGTTTGGTGTTCGGAAACAAAAGCCGGACTGAGGATCTAAAAAGATATACGCAGGAGTCTAACATAAATATGTCAATATGGGAATGCAGGCTGCGCTTCTGACCTCTGCCGCACTAACGGCGGAGGTCGATGCATTGAAGCAGAGCCTCGAGCGGTCCGAGAACGAGCTCGACCTTGCCAAGAAGCATCTCGAGGACAAGGAAGGTAGGTAGTACCTTATGTAAGTATATATATAAATACCTGGTTGCAAATAGTGACAGGACCAACGTGAATGGTACAGGGGCCACAACCGAGGTGGCGACCCTGAAGGAAGCGCTGTCCAAGGCCAAAGACAATGCGGACATGGAGCGCAGCGAGCGAGAGAAACAAGAGGCGCGGGTGGCGGAGGTGCGGCAAGAGCTCAATGCTCTTGTGAAAAAACAAGAGAGTTTAGAGCTTGACTCAAAGACTCGAGAGTCCGAGCTTGCCTCGGCACTTGAAAGCGCCAAATCTGCCAATGCCGAAGCCCAAAAAGCACTCCAGGAAATTGAGGCCATGAAGAAGATAGCGGCGGGTAAGGCATTCTTTATGCAAAGCAAGCACGTGAAAGTAAATTACCTGTTACTTACCCGAGTCCTGAGCTCTCCAGGAGCATTCGCAGATCTGCCCCGCAGTGTGTCCGATGCCGCCGCATTCTACCGGGCCGAGGAAGGGAGCTCGACGGAGAAGGTGTTCTAGTCCCAGTATGCTGATGCCAGACACCCGGTGCCCCTGAGCGACCAGCTGAAGTAGTTGGTCGAGCTCCATAAGGCAGCCGAACAGGCCATGAAGGGCCTTATAGGCCGGCTGTGGCCTGGGGAGGCCATGCCTGGGAGCTACTTTGGGCTGGTGAGGCGGCTGGTGGATGCCTGTCCACGGCTTGAAGTCATCAAGCGCTCCGTATGCATCGAAGGTGCCCGTAGGGCCCTTGCCCGTGCCAAAGTGCACTAGGGCAAGCTGGATGCTGAGAAGCTGGTGACAGAAGGACCACCGGAGGGGAAGGAGCATCGCAGGCCCGAGATGTACTATGAGGGCGTCCTGAAGGGTGCCCGCCTTGTGGCGAACGGATGTTCCAAGGATTTAATTCTTGAGTAAACTCGCTCGTGTTTATCCTGTGCGCTGAAAACTTGTTCATATGCGCTAAGCAACGCTTTTTGAATTTAAAATATTACCTTCTGTGTGGCCGTTTATTAAATCTGAGAGATGCAAGTCGTTGGCTTTTACCCCCATGCCGTGAGTGCTAGGGTGTTCGGGATAAACCTGAGCGCTCTTTTTCCCATTCTTGGGTCCTTCGAGGGAGGCGCTCAACACAACGAACAAGGCAATCAGACTTATAATGCTTTATCACTCTCACTTAGCCATAGAATTCTATAATTTTAAATTTCGGCGAAGCCCCTAGTATTCGGAAGACCGAGTTCGGGGCGCTATCCACGCCTAGGCCGGACAAAGCCAGCTCCTCGCTCTAAGCGGCATAAGTTTTTAGGGACTCGAAAAACCTCTCGAACAGCGACCGGCTCTCACCCTATCATCACAGTCAGTTTTAGCTTTCTCTACTGAGGTGTTAACCCAGCTCAACTTGGGCACAATCGCAGTAGTTCTCCCAGCGCTACCTTAGCCGATATAGCAGAACGTAAGGTACCAAAACATGGGAGCCGGGAAAACCCAACTATTGACCCAAGACATGAAACGGAGCCGATGCATATAATGCTATAAGTTCGGGGTGCCGCACTCATGAGAGTGTTCGGTCTTCTCACACCGTATTCTGGGGTACTTAAGCCCCTGGTGTATTGGTCGTACCAAAGTGTACGGTTGAATAATGTCATAACTGAACATATTTACATAAAAAATGAGTGCAATAATAGACAAGAGCTATGTATTGTTTATTAAAGGGCTGCTATGAAAGCAGAGCGATACAAATAGTGCGATAAGCAAGAAATGGGATTATTATTTGACATGTCCCCCTCCAGGGGCAAGCTGCGAGACTTTAAGTAAGACAGGTTTTTAGCTCGTTATAGAGACCACCTGGACATTCGACGTGGCTTGCTGTCTCCCTGGCTGTTGCATCGTGTGTTCGGTGATTGTACTGCCGGACAGGCCTTCCGAATAGTGGAGTCCTGAAAGTAAGAAAAGAGAAATGACAAAATCGGGAGCCCCTAGTGCGGTTGAGCCACATTCTGGGCGTGCCGTGGTTGTGCCCCTCCCCTTATTCCCATGGTATTTCCAGAGCGTAATTATGTACGCGTGGTACTGGTTTCACAATCTCGCGAGGGATGGGGTTGGGGCCGCACTGCTATGCTTGCTCGGAACGTGCCAGACGGTCTTGTTGTAGGTTACTCCGGGCGCGCTTGACGGTGTCCGGACGTTTAACAGCCGGACTGGAGAATTGCCTTGAGGCTACTTTGTACTTCCGCCGCGAGGGCCGCCATGTGCTCCTCTGTTCGGAGAGAGCGTTCGTTGTCTCCATTGACCGTAATGACTCCTCGAGGGCCTGGCATCTTGAGATTCATGTATGCGTAGTGCGGCACCGCATTGAACTTTGCAAATGCGGATCGCCCGAGCAGGGCATGATAGCCACTGTGGAACGGGACTATGTCGAAGATTAACTCCTCGCTTCGGAAATTATCCGGGGATCCGAAGACCACTTCGAGTGTAACTGAGCCTATACAGCTGGCCTCTACACCTGGTATGACACCTTTAAAGGGCGTCTTTGTGGGTTTAATCCTTGAGAGATCTATGCCCATTTTTCACACTGTATCCTGATAAAGCAGGTTCAGGCTGCTGCTGCCGTCCATGAGGAATCTATTGAGGTGAAATCCGTCAATGATTGGGTCTAGAACCAATGCGGCAAATCCACCGTGACGGATGCTAGTGGGGTGGTCCCTTCGATCAAAGGTGATCGGGCAGGAGGACCATGGGTTGAACTTTGGGGCAACTAGCTCTAATGCATATACGTCCCTTAGTGCATGCTTCCGCTCCCTTTTGGGGATGTGGGTTGCGTATATCATGTTCATTGTCCGCACTTGTGGGGGAAAACCCTTCTGTCCTCTATTGTTCGGCGGCCGGGGCTCCTCCTCGTCATCGCTATGCAGCCCCTTGTCTCTGTTTTCGGCACTTAACTTGCCTGCCTGCTTGAACACCCAACAATCCCTGTTGGTGTGATTGGCAAGTTGTTCGGGGGTGCCGTGTATCTGGCACGAGCGATCGAGTATCCGGTCTAAACTGGACGAGACCGGAGTATTTCTTTTGAATGGCTTTTTCCGCTGACCGGGTTTAGAGCCTCTGAATCCGGCATTAACTATCGTATCCTCAGTATTGTCGCCGTTAATGCGGCGCTTGTGCTTATTGCGACGCGACCTGCCATTGTTGTCCTTGGTATCCGAAGTACCAGGGCTCTTGGTCATGTTATTGCTACGAGCTAGCCAGTTGTCTTCTCTCACGCAAAAGCGGGTCATGAGTGTTGTCGGTGTCAAAACCAGCGGATCTCGGGTAGGGGGTCCCGAACTGTGCGTCTTGGCGGATGGTAACAGGAGACAAGGGACACGATGTTTTACCCAGGTTTGGGCCCTCTTGATGGAGGTAAAACCCTACGTCCTGCTTGATTAATATTGATGATGTGTGTTACAAGAGTGGATCTACCACGAGATCAAAGAGGCTAAACCCTAGAAGCTAGCCTATGTTATGATTGTTGTATATGAGATCGTCTATCGACTAGCCTGGCCTCGGTTTATATAATGCACCAGAGGCCTTGGATAACAAGAGTACTAGCCGAATACGCCGGTGGGGGAGGAGTCCTTGTCTTGATCGCCAAGTCTTGTGGAATCTTGTATGCGGCAACTGTCCGGACTGGCCCATGAGTATACGGCCATGGGGGTCCTCGGCCCAATCCAACTGATCGGGAGACGACGTGGTGAGTACCCCCTAGTCCAGGACACCGTCAGTAGCCCCCTGAACCGGTCTTCAAGTTAGGGACGCTCCTCGATTCTTCCGAACTGTTCTTTATCTTCGGTCGTCGGTCTTGAAAACTGGTTCAACAAATCTTCTCATCTCCGATCTTGAGGATCGCCGAAATGCATTCGACGAGTTTACACGTCGGGTATCCGAGGAGCCCCTTTAAGTTTCCGGCCTTTATAAATGCCTTGTTATTTTTATGCCACGCCTCGGGTTTGAAGTTATTCCCGGGAGGCAGTGTCCTCTTGCGTCCAAGCTCCAACGCCGGACTGCATTCGAGGTATCTTTTGCAGCCGAGCACCAACGCCGGACCGCTTCCCAGCTCTAACGCTGGAATGTATCCGAGCTCAAACGCCGGACTGTATCCGAGCTCCAACGCCGGACTATGTGTCCGAGCTCCAACGCCGGACTATGTATCTGAGGTGTCGTAAATCACCTTGGTTCAAAGAAGTTTGAAGGAGTTTAGCCGAGCTTAATGCCGGAAATGCCCTCTAAGGAGCCAGCCACTTGCATCCGAACTATATGCCAAATTGCTTCCGAGGTGGTGCACCTCCCCGAATGTGGGCTGATTTTTGGTCAATATTTTTTATTGATGGAATTTATTCTCTGACGAGATATATAGCCAGTAGCCCTCAAGGTGTGTATCGGTCTAAAACCCGAGATGCCCATGAAGGATGACATAAGACCGCTGATCCCCGTAGCTGCTGAGACTCAGGTTGATTTGCAAAATCGGTTTGAGGATCAAGTCCTAGCTCCGCAGAACACTTCGGGACACAAAAACGGCGGAACGTAGGAGGCAAGCGCCGGAGCCGGGCAACCCAACTATTGACCAAAGAGACAATTCGAAACTAATGCATATATAGCAATATCCGAGAATGTTTTTGCCGAATCTCTAAAGGCGTTGCACTGCGAGACTTGTGCTGAAAACACACAAATAGTTTAAAAGTGCCAAAAGCTTGGAAAACCAAAAAAGTCAGTAAAAACATGACATCCGAACAAGATCAAGTGTTCGATGCCAATCCGAAAATTGGACTTTAGAAAAAAAAAAGTGCTTCTGCCGTGCTTTAACATGACACATCCTATCTCAAGACTTCAAGCGGGTCAGCCTACGGCTTCAGTCTCCCATCCCGAAGGCGGAGTACTTCTCATTAGGCCAGTTTAGAAAACTAAACTCTAGTGGTTTTGAGAGAGAAATTAGGCTCCCCGGCTAGTGACCGCACACTCGTGTCGAGAAAAGGAGTGATAAATAATAAACTTTGCAACGACTAAGAAGAAAAACATTTATTATAAAACGGCTCAAATAAACATAAGAGCCCCCAAGTGACTTGGGTAAAAGTTGACTATATAATGTAAGGTGACATGTAAAGTGCCTTCTAGCCGGATTGTGGATCGTTTGTCGTAGCGGACCTTTTCGCTTCAACCTCTGGACCCAATAGTCCGGAGTGTGTCCGAATACCCTCACGGTTATAAAAACCGGGGCATGCGTGGAGACCAGGCGTAGGGGTCATTAGTGCTTTATCAGACAAGTGCCCAACTAGTTATGTTATATTACATGGTTAGTAAGAAACATCTTCCAGGGAGAATAGTTCCGTTAAGGGTTCCTTTCCTAGGGAATCATGCCCTAAAGCGCATGTCCGGACTGCGAAAAGAGCAGAAAAACATCTGGGGGCAGGTAAATGAATAGGTAAGAAATCATCTTTTAGTTCACCGACCGAGTATTCCCTTAAGAACGCTTAGCGCTCGCTTCACCCGATCGAGGTACACATCCGGCTGACCCGGCAGTAACAATCGCAGAGGTGCTCCCTTTACCACCTAGCCGAACAATCGAGAACGTAGGGGTAAGCACAGGAGCCAGGCAACCCAGCTTGGCCAAAACTTAAGTCATATCTATGCATATAATGGTGAATAAAAGTTACATGCGGAAGTGTGACACATGTGTTGGGCATAAAGCCCGAATTAATAAGCTTCTGTTTAAAGAAGCCCCCAGGTATAATGAGCGCGGGTAGCGTGTCAAGTGTGTGCGAACAAAGTTTCGACAAGGAAAATTTTTACAAGCAACTTTTTTTCCAAAAAAGTATAATGCTTGGTCGAACCGAACACAAGTTAGAAATTTAAAACTTTGAGCGTGAAGGCAACTTAGCTGGTCAATGTGTTCGGTATTGACGATGCGATTCGAGCTTGATGCGGGACAAGGTTCCAACCCCTAAGCCGGTCCCGAGGTGGCGAAGCAAAGAGCTCGGCACTGTGAAGTGGTGACATAGCACGGTCAATGCAGTGTGGCAGAGTGATGCCGAAGTCCCTGGCATGGGGTAATGAAGTGTTGACGAAGCCCCCCGTCCAGCCGAGGTGACGTCAAAGGATATAGTCCGGCTGGATCATTTTCCTGTGCACAAAAAATAGTGCAAACCAGAGATAATAGTAATAAAAAAATCGTTGCATAATAAATAATTTATGCAAAGTGAGTAATAAAAGAAATATGGCCTGGCGCCGAAATCAATGTCGATGGAGGGCGGCGGCGTGATGCGGTAAAGGCATGGCAAGGCCTGAATTCACAGGTCGGTTCGAGTTCCGGATGTGGCGTTCGCCGGACTATGTACGGAAACTGACTGAACCATCATGCGACCGTCGATAATGCGGCCACCATTTGATAGACCTGTGTACATATGATGGACAAACCAGAGTAATAATTCCTTGGGAAAAATTAACCCAAACAAGCAAAAAGAAATACTAGGATTAATAGCACTTGGTTTATTTGTTGTAGCAATCCGAAGGAAGGTGATTCCCAAAATTGGGACTCGATCCGCGCACCCATTGCCTGGTCGGCTAGTGACGCCGAAGTGTCCGGAGTAGGTTGATGAAGAGATGGCGAAGCCCCCGGTCCAGCCGAGATGTCAAAGTAGGTCGGTGTGATGGACACCAGCTTGAAGAAGCAATAGTGCGGCCCTGCCGATGCAGGTCGTGGACGTGGTCGATGCCGCTTGATGAAGCGACCGCGCGGAGATGCGGTATGCCGCTCCGTGTAATCCGTGGGGCGGCGATGTTGGTGATGATTTATCCTTCGCGATGCCGGACTCTTGTTCGGCTTGCCGAGATGATGATCCAAAGAAGTTGAGATTGGCTTAACAAAGTGACGACGTGTCTAGCGCAGGTCGACAGCCGTGGAGCAATGTTGCCGGACTGGTTTGACACCAGCGTGATGTTGAAGATCATGTTCAAAAGATTTTAAAGTTAGTGGGATGTGTTCGGGAACAAAACACAATACCCCGTTCAAAACTTCCTTCAAAAAGGATGTCCAAAATCCCGTTCATAAAAAAGACGAACTCGGGTCGGATTCGTTTTCGCGCAGAAAACAGATCCGAAAAGTGATGCACTAATCGGAAGGTTCCTGGAGTTTGGACGGTCGGATCGAGCTGAAATTTTGAGGGGTGGCAGATATAGGAATTCCGCAGCCGATCAACGGTTGGATCTTCCAAAGGAAGTCCGAGCTAGAATCTGGACACCACGCCCTAAACTCGTCCGGATTCTCGTCCAGATTCAATGCGGCTCCGGTATATCGGAGATTGCTGGAGATTCCTCCATCGGAACTCGATGAAATTTTCCAGGGTTGTTGTAGACTCAATTCCGCACAATTCCACCGAAGCGATCGGTAAAACGACGCTTGAGGAGGTGGTGGCGGCGGACACAAGTCCGCTGTCCAGGAAAACAGTACGGTCGCCCAAGGGCAATGTTGACGTTGAGCCCCCGGGCTCCCTGGATGATTCCTCCATGATCTTGATAGAGATCGGTGTTGACGTTGATAAAGGCCCTCATCCGAACATGACGATCGGAGATAGGGCGCAGTCCTTGGTTGAACGAAGGTGACCAGCCGAGCTGGTGACGAAGATGCCGAAGTTGCAGTTGACCTGCGGGCGAGCCATCGACCTTTTGCCGGACACACAGCGGAACTCTCAATGAAAGAACCAATGTCGGTGTCAAAACCGGCGGATCTCGAGTAGGGGTTCCCGAACTGTGCGTCTAGGCGGATGGTAACAGGAGACAAGGGACACGATGTTTTACCCAGGTTCGGGCCCTCTTGATGGAGGTAAAACCCTACGTCCTGCTTGATTAATATTGATGATATGTGTTACAAGAGTGGATCTACCACGACATCAAAGAGGCTAAACCCTAGAAGCTAGCCTATGGTAGGATTGTTGTATATGAGATCGTCTATCGACTAGCCTGGCCTCGGTTTATATAATGCACCAGAGGCCTTGGATAACAAGAGTCCTAGCCGAATACGCCGGTGGGGGAGGAGTCCTTGTCTTGATCGCCAAGTCTTGTGGAATCTAGTATACGGCAACTGTCCGGACTGGCCCATGAGTATACGGCCATGGGGGTCCTTGGCCCAATCAAACTGATCGGGAGACGACGTGGTGAGTATCCCCTAGTCCAGGACACCGTCAAGTGTCGTGAGGGCTGCCATGGATTTCGGCTTTTCCTGTCCTAAGTGCCGGGGAAGCCATTCGTCACGGATGATATGTTTGAAGGCTGCAAGGGCCTCTGCATCCGGACAGTCGACTATTTGATTTTTCTTGGTTAGGAACCGTGTCCAGAATTGTCTGGCTGATTCCTCTGGCTGTTGAATTATGTGGCTTAGGTCATCGGCGTCTGGTGGTCGCACATGGGTGCCCTGGAAATTGTCAAGGAATGCGTCTTCCAGGTCCTCCCAGCAACCGATTGACTCTGCTGGCAAGCTGTTAAGACAATGCCGAGCTGGTCCTTTAAGCTTGAGTGGGAGGTATTTTATAGCATGTAGATCATCGCCGCGGGCCATGTGGATATGAAGGAGATAATCTTCTATCCATACCACAGGATCTGTTGTGCCATTGTATGATTCGATGTTGACGGGTTTAAACCCTTCGGGGATTTGATGATCCATTACTTCATCTATGAAGCATAGTGGGTGTGCGGCGCATCTGTACTGGGCTATATCATGACGTAGCTCATATGCTTTCCCTGCCGTGTTCGGCCTTGCCGTATTTTCCATATCCGGCGTGACGATTATCGTCACGTGTCGTGGGGCGCCCACATGATCCGTAGATCGATCTTGTTTGCCTTGCCTTATCCTGCAATATGTCTCGCAGGTCTGGCATGTTTCCCCGTGCCTTGGTACTTTTGAGCGCCGCCGGGGTGTGGCTTGAATTGATGGCCGAGAGGCCTCTCTGTCGTGGCCACAGGGTGGCCGGTCAGCCGCGTCATACGCTGGTGATCTAGGTTTAGTTGCTTCCTCCTCTAATCGGTGTAGCAGCCTACGCTTTGGGTAGCTCTTGGAGGGGCGTTCGAGTTCGTACTCTTCGGCAGCGAGGACATCAGTCCATCTGTCGGCTAGCAAGTCTTGGTCAGCTCTAAGCTGCTGCTGTTTTTTGTTGAGGCTGCTTGTCATGGCCATAAGCCTGCGTTTGAAACGCTCTTGTTCGACGGGATCCCCAGGCACGATAAATTCGTCGTCGTCAAGGCTTGCCTCGTCTTCGGAGGGAGGCATGTAATTATCGTCCTCGACCTCTCTGTCTGCCGCTCTCTCATGAGGGCTGGCTTCTCCATCCTCCTGTGCTAAATCCTGCTGGAGGGGGTTGTCTTCGGCACTGTCCGGGGTGTTATTATCTCCCGTGCCGGAATCGCCGTTTTTGCTTTGGCGGTATTTAGAGCGGCGCTGCTAACGCCGGCGCTTAGGCTGTTTCTTGGATGGGTCATCCTCTGTTGTTCCATCGCCATTCCCTTCTTTCCACTTGTGGGTTTCAAGTCCTCCATGTCAGTGTCAAAACCGGCGGATCTCGGGTAGGGGGTCCCGAACTGTGCGTCTAGGAGGATGGTAACAGGAGACAAGGGACACGATGTTTTACCCAGGTTTGGGCCCTCTTGATGGAGGTAAAACCCTACGTCCTGCTTGATTGATATTGATATTGTGGATGTTTACAAGAGTGGATCTACCACGAGATCAAGGAGGCTAAACCCTAGAAGCTAGCCTATGGTATGATTGTCAGGGTTGTTGTTGTCGTCCGACGGACTAGAGCCATCCGGTTTATATAGACACCGGAGAGGGCTAGGGTTACATAGAGTCGGTTACAATGGTAGGAGATCTACATATCCGTATCGCCAAGCTTGCCTTCCACGCCAAGGAAAGTCCCATCCGGACACGGGGAGAAGTCTTCAATCTTGTATCTTCATAGTCTTGGAGTCCGGTCGATGATGATAGTCCGGCCAATGATAGTTCGGCTGATGATGGTAGTCCGCTATCCGGACACCCCTAATCCAGACTCCTCAAGAGCCCTGAACCAGGCTTCAATGACGATAAGTCCGGTGCGTATATTGCTTGGCATTGCAAGGCGGACTCCTCCTCCGAATGATAGAAGATTGTGAACACCAGGATAGTGTCCGGCTCTACAAAATAAATTGCACATTCCACCGTAGAGAGAATAATATATACACAAGTTCAATCTGCTGACGTTTTCTGCGGCATGACGTCACGCCACTACCAAGCCATTATTTAAATCGTTTTTTACTCTATCACCTCAGCGCATTTAGAGAAGCGGTTTCCTTGGCACGTCTTGTCGAAGCACAGATCGTGTTCCCCCTTAATCCGGGATTCTCATCAATACGGACGTGGGTAACCCAACCACGCCATTGATGGTGGCGCTTGGGAGATAAGCGAGTTTTACCATGCCGGTGGGGGACGCGTAGACTTCGTCTGCCCATATAAGGGATAAGGATTCACCTTCTCACCTACGCCTTCTTCCTCCTTTGCTTATCCATCTCCGCGCACTCGAGCTCCAGCGCCCAGGTTCGTGCATCTCGTCTCAACCTTCTCCGACCATGTCCGGAGCGGGAGGTAAATGGTTGGCCTCCACCGTTAAGGAGGAGCACATCGCCAAACTGCGCAGCGCGGATACCTGTCCGGCGACATCAGCGCAGACCGCTGCCCGACGAGGGCAGCTCATCCCCACCCCCAGGCCCCATGAGAGGGTCGTTTTCCTTCCCCACTTCCTCCGCGGACTGGGCTTTCCACTTCACCCCTTTGTCTGGGGCTCATGTTCTACTACGGCCTGGATTTCCATGATCTGGCGACGAATTCATCCTCAACATCTCGGCGTTTATCGTCGTGTGTGAGGCCTTCCTCTGCATCCGGCCCCACTTCGGTTTGTGGCTCAAGACATTCAATGTCAAGCCGAAGGTAGTGAAGGGCGCTCAAGCAGGGTGCGGAGGCGCTATGTTGGGCAAGATTCCCAACGTCCTTTGGTTCGAAGGGGCCTTCGTGGAATCCGTCAAGGGGTGGCAATCGGGGTGGTTCTATATCACCGAGCCGCGTGACCCTACATGGGCGGCGGCCCCCGAGTTGAGATCTGGTATCCCCACGCAGCTCACCTCCTGGAAAGAGAAGGGCTTGCTTTGGGGTAGTTCGGAGGAGCTGACGGGACTCCAAGCCTGTATCCAGAAGCTGGTGAAGAAGCTCAGGCTGGTTAACATGGTCCAAGTCATGCTCGTCCGCCGGATTCTCCCATGCCAAGAGCGGGCGTTCAATCTGTGGGAGTTCAATCCAGAATAGCACCAGGCGCTGAGCGGGCTCTTCGACACGACGTACGAAGGCGCCTAGAGGGTGCTGTTCAAGGGCGCCGAAGCCCCCGCATCTGCGACTGAAGATCGCGGATTTTGCTCGCAGCGCCAAGCCAACGAGGTAAGTGATTCTACCCATTTACGGGACACTTGCTTTTCATAGTTTGACTCTATGCGGGTTTTAATTTCCCCTTTTCCTTTGACAGGACTGGATGAGGAAGGCGGAGCAGATTATCTGCCCGGCTCCTATGCCAGAAAATCCAGTAGACGCCCGTCTAGCGAGGCTGCTGGTTCCGGCACCACACGTGGTGCCGGAGAAGAAGGCCAAGAAGGAGGCCATGGGTGCTCGAAAGAGTTCCCATTTTCAGGTGTCCGACGACTCCGGGGCGGACTCCTCCCCCGAAAATGAGGAGGAGAAAGAGGACTCTCTCCCAGAGGAACGAGAGAGGAAGAGGAAGGCTTACCCAACAGGGGAAGCCGAAGGGTCCAAGAGGGGGAGGAATATTCCCCCGTACAGCTCCGCCAACATCAACGTTGGCGAGGAAGAATGGCCTTCAAGGGCCAGGCCTCCGGCGAGATCGTAAGTATCCGGATTCCTAAATGATTTATAATTTCTTTTTCAGCGCCACATAGTGTCATTCTGATGCCGCTGTTGCCTGTAGTCCGGCCAGTGATGATCTCCCCGCTTCATCGAGCGGGTCGTTGGCTCCGTGGGATGTAGACTCCATCCCGACCGCCTCCACCCCTCGCGACACCGAGGACGCCGAGGTGGGATCCCAAGAAGGGACCCATCAGGGGGAGGCTCCGGAGGCGCCACAAGGCGTCCTCCCGGACTTTGCGCCGGACTCCAAATCAGAACCCGCAGTGGTTCCGGGTCCGCCGGGCGTACCGAATGAAGGGCAGACCGTGGACGCCGGCGGCTTCCGTCCAACCGGAGGCGCCGGGCAATTTGTTGGAGGCACTGCAGAGCGTTTCCATCGAGGAAGAACACCGCACTATTATTAGTGCGGTGATTCGGAAGGTGCAGCTTGCTAAGAGCGGGCTGACCGAAGCCCGCAGTAGCCTTCTATCGGGCTTTGAGGTAAGAAGTTAAAATATGCAATGTAATACCGCATAGACAGTAGCCCCGATGCTCGGTTCGGTGTTCGGAAGAAAAGCCGGATGAGGATCTGAAAAAGAAGATATACGCAGGGTTGCTAAAAATTATGTCAATATGGGTTGCAGGCTTTGTTCTTGACCTCTGCCAAGACCGATCATGGAGGTCGGTGCTTTGAAGCAGGAGCTCGAGCGGTCTCGAGCAAGAGCTCGGCGCGCCAGAAGCAGCTCCGGGACAAAGAAGGTGAGGAACACCACTTTGAACTTGTACCTTCAGAAAAGGATTTAGGTTGCAACAAAAATAACAAGGATAACATGGGTACCGCAGGGCCACTTAACAAGGTGGCGACCCTAAAGGAGGTCGTGTCCATGTCGAACGCAATGCGGCCACGGAACAGGCAGAGCGAGAAAAGCAGGAGGAGCGGGTGGCGGTGGTCCTGCAAGAGCTCCAGGCTCTCATGGAAAAGCATGAGAGTTTGGAGCGTGACTCAAAGACTCGAGAGTCCGAGCTTGCCTCGCTCTCGAAAGTGCTAAAATTGCCAAGGCCGATGCCCGTAAGTCCTTCAGAGATTGAGTTGATGAGGAAGATAGCGCGGTAAGGCATTTTTCATGCAAAGCAAGCATGCGAATGTAAATTACGTGTTACTTACCCAAATTCGGAGCATTCTGGCGTTTGCAGATCTGCCTCATGAGCGTGTCGATGTCGCCGATTATACCGAGCCGAGGAGGGAGCTCAACGGAGAAGGTCTTCGGTCTCAAGATGTTGAGGCCGCCATCCGGTGCCCGAGCGACCAGTGAAGCAGCTGGTCGAGCTCCACAAGGTGGCCGAGCAGGCCATGAAGGGCCTCATAGTCGGTTGTGGCTGGAGAGGCCATGCACGGAGCTACTTCAGCCTCGTGCGATGGTTGGTGGATGTGTGCCCCGGGTGGAGGTTATCAAGCGCTCACTTTGTATTGAAGGTGCTCGTCGGGCCCTTGCCCGCGCAAAGGTGCATTGGAGCAAGCTGGATGCGGAGAAGCTAATCACTGACGCGCCACCAGCGGGCAAGGAATATCGTACGCCCGAAATGTATTATAAGACTGTCCTGAAGGGTGCCCGCAAGATTGCGGATGAGTGCCGCATGGATGTAACTATTGAGTAAATTCGCAATGTGTTATCCTGTGCGCTGAAAACTTTGTTCATATGCGCTAAGCAACGCTTGTTAATTTAAAATATTACCTTCTGTGCGGCCGTTTATTAAATCTTAAGAGATGGCAAGTCGTCGGCTTCAACCCCCATGCCACGAGTGCTGGGGTGTTCGGGATAAACTTGAGCACTCTAGTTCCCATTTATGGGTCCATCTAGGGAGGCGCTCAACACAACGAACAAGGCAACGGGACTTATAGTGCTTGAACACTCTCACTTAGCCATAGAATTCTATAATGTTAAATTTCAGCGAAGCCCCTAGTATTCGGAGGACTGAATTAGGGGCGCTATCCACGCCTTCATCGGACATTCTCCGGAACTTCGCTTGAAGCGGCGTAGGTCTTTAAGGACCCGAAAGGACCTCTCGAACAGCGACCAGTCTCTCGCCTTATCATGACAGTCAGTTTTAGCTTTCTCCACTGAGGCGTTAAACCGGCTCAACCGGGGCGCAATCGCAGTGGTTCTCCCACTGCTACCTTAGCCGATAGAACGGAACGTAAGGTGCCAAACATGGGAGCCGGGCAAACCAAACTATTTGACCCAAGACATGATTCAGAGCCGATTCATATAATGCTATAAGTTCGGGGTGCCGCACTTGTGAAAGTGTTCGGACTTTATCGCACCATAATGCGGAGAACATAAGCCCCTGGTGTATTTGGCCGTACCAAGACGTACGGGTGCAACATGTCGTAAATGAACATAAATATATATACGGTAATGCAATTATGGGCAAAAAGTGCTGCATTTTATTCGAGAAGATATGCTATAAGTGCGGAATGATACAAATAGTGCGGAAAGAAAGGGATTGGACGAATTAAAGGCGTCTCCCTCCAGGGGTGGGCCACGGAATGTTGTTTTTAACAAATTTAATGCTCGTGATGGAGACCACCTGAGTGTTAAATCATGACCTTTGTCCTTCCCTGGCTGTTGCATCATGAGTTCGGCAGGTTCGCCACGGACAGGTTCTGTATAAAAAGAGAAATAAAAGATAAAAGAGCTACACACTTGGGAGCCCTGGTGTGGTCGAACCACACTGGTCTGTTGTGGTTGTGCCTTCCCCTATGCCCATGGTATCTCCGTATGTAATTATGTACTGTGGAGAGTTTGTCTTACAATTTTGCGAGGGCTGGGGTTGAGGCCGCATTACTCTACGCGTGCTCGGAACGTGCTGTAGTCTTGGTTGATGTTGCTCCGGGCACGTTTGGCCGTGTCCGGTCGTTTAACGGCCGGACTCGAAAATTGCCTTAAAAGGCCGCTCTGAACTTCTGCCGCGAGAGCTGCTGTATGTTCCTCCGTTCAGCGGGAGCGTTCCTTGTTTCCATTGACCGTGATGACTCCACGAGGGCCTGGCATCTTGAGCTTAAGGTATGCATAATGCGGCACCGCGTTGAATTTTGCGAACGCGTTCGCCCGAAAGCGAGCGTGATAGCCGCTATGAGCGGGACTATGTCAAGATTAACTCCTCGCTTCGAAATTATCCGGGGATCAAGACCACTTCGAGTATGGCGAGCTGCATAACTGGCCTCGACACCTGGTATGACACCTTTGAAGGTTGTCTTTGTAGGTTTAATCCTTGAAGGGTCTATGCCCATCTTGCGACCGTATCTTGATAAAGCAGGTTCAGGCTACTGCCGCCGTCCATCGAGGACTCGTGAGGTGAAATCCATCGACGATTGGGTCTAAAACCAATGCGCGCGAATCCGCCGTGGCGGATATCTGGTCGGATGGTCTCTTCGATCGAAAGTGATCGGGCAAGAGGACCATGGGTTGAATTTTGGGGCGATGGCTCCATCGCAGTATCGTCCTTTAGTGCACGCTTCCGCTCCCTCTTGGGAATATGCGTTATGTATATCATGTTTACCGTCCGAACTTGAGGGGGGAATCCCTTTTGTCCTCCGTTGTTCGGCGGCCGGGTCTCTTCCTTGTCATCGCTGTGCAGCCCCTTGTCGCTGTTTTCGGTGATTAATTTGCCTGCCTGCTTGAATACCCAACAATCTCTGTTGGTGTGGTTAGCTGGCTTTTCGGGGGTTCCATGTATTTGACAGGAGCGGTCGAGTATTCGGTCCAAATTGGACGGGCCCGGAGTGGTTCATGTGAATGGCTTCTTCCGTTGACCGGGCTTGGAGCCTCGGAATCCGGCGTTGACTGCCGTATCCTCATTGTTGTCGCCGTTAATGCGGCGTTTGTTTTTGTTTCGACGCAACCTACCATTGCGGTCCTTGGTATCCGGACTGCCAGCGTTTTTGCTGAAGTTGTTGCTGCGAGCTAGCCAGCTATCCTCTCCCGCACAGAAGCGGGTCATGAGTGATGTGAGGGCTGCCATGGATTTAGGCTTCTCCTGTCCTAGGTGCCGGGCCAGCCACTCGTCGCGGATGTTATGTTTGAAGGCAGCGAGTACCTCTGCATCCGGACAGTCGACGATTTGATTTTTCTTTGTTAAGAACCGTGTCCAGAATTGCCAGGCCGATTCGTCTGGCTGCTGGATTATGTGGCTTAAGTCATCTGCGTCCGGTGGTCGCACATACGTGCCCTGGAAGTTGTCGAGGAATGCGGCTTCCGTGTCTTCCCAAACATCAATTGACTCTGCGGGCAGGCTGTTAAGCAAATGCCGAGCTGGTCCTTTGAGTTTGAGCGGGAGATATTTGATGGCGTGAAGATGCCGTCGCGCGGGCCATATGTATATGGAGGAGATAATCCTCAATCCAAACCGTGGGGTCTGTTGTGCCATTGTAGGATTCGATATTAACGGGTTTAAACCCTTCAGGGATTTGATGATCCATTACTTCGTCAGTGAAGCATAGTGGGTGTCTTGGCGCTCAGATTGAGCAATATCGCGGCGTAGCTCGAGAGCGTTATTCTGCTGTTCGCCCGGCCGAGTAGTTGTATCCGGCGCGACGGTATTCGTGGTGGGCCTTGGGGCGCTCGCGTGATCCATAGATAGATCTGGATTGTCTTGCCTTGTCCTCCAATATATCTCGCAAGTCCGGCGCGTTCCCTCGTAGCTTCATGCTTTTTGAGCGATGCCGGGGTACGGTTTTGGTGGAGGGCTTGCACGCCTCTCTGTCTCGGCCACGAGGTGGTCGGTCTGCCGTATTGTGCGCTGGTGATGCAGGTTTGTATGCTTCCTCCTCTAGTCGGGGGAGAAACTTGCGTTTTGGGTAACTTTTGGAGGGGAATTCATACTCTTCGGCCGCAAGGACCTCGGTCCATCTGTCGGCCAGTAGGTCTTGATCAGCTTGAAGCTGTTGTTGCTTTTTCTTTAGGCTGTTTGCCGTGGCCATTAGCCTGCGTCTGAAACGCTCTTGTTCGACAGGATCCTAGGGCACGACGAATTCGTCGTCGTCGAGCCTTGCCTCGTCTCCGGAGGGAGGTAAGTAACTGTCATCCTCGATCTCTTCGTCTGCTGCCCTCTCGTGAGGGCTTGCTTCTGCCTCCTCCTGCGCTGGATCGTGCTAGAGGAGGTTGTCTTCGGCACTTTCTGGGGTGTTATTATCTCCTGTGCCGGAATCTCCATTCTTGCCGTGGCGGGATTTAGAGCGGCGCCGCTGACGTCGGCGCTTGGCCTGTTTCTTTAAGGAATCGGCCTCCGCTGCTTCTTCGCCGTCCCCATCTTTTGGGGTGTCCACCATGTATATGTCGTATGACGAGGTGGTCTTCTAGTGTCCTGTGGGCACTGGTTCTTGGTAGTCTCCGGCATCGTCGTCCATACCGTCGATGTCTTCGGAGTCGTAGTCGAGCACGTCGGTTAAATCGTCGACGGTGGCTACGAAGTGGGTGGTGGGTGGGCTCTGAATTTCTTCGTCGTCCGCGTCCCAACCATCCTGGCCGTAGTTCGGCCAGGGCTCTCCGGATAGCGAGAGATGCTTCAGTGAATTTATGATATCGCCGAAGGGCGAGTGCTGAAAGATGTCCGCAGCGGTGAATTCCATGATCGGCGCCCAATCGGATTCGACTGGCAGGGGCGCAGGAGGTTCGGAGTCCGGCAGAGAGTCCGGCACCTCGGAGTCATGGGACTTATCTGGGACAAGATAAGTATTCGGCTCCGTCGCCGTAGAAGTTGCGGCTCCCGAGGCGGTGTCCAGCCATCCGTCCTCGATCTGAGCGATCGGCTCCGGACTATGGGTCGTAGCGGATTCGTGTGCGGCCTCCAAGGTGCTGTCCGGCGGCAGAGTTAGGTCATGCCCATCGTGACAGCGCGGCATGCTCGGCTGTGGCTCAGATCCATCGAAGATCAAGTCCCCGCGGATGTCGGCCGTGAAGTTTAGGCTTCATAACATGACCTGACGGCCAGGGGCGTAGCTTTCGATCTTCTCCAGATGGCCAAGTGAGTTGGCCCGTAGTGCGAAGCCGCCGAATACGAAGATCTGTCCGGGGAGAAAAGTCTCGCCCAGGACTACATCGCTGTTGATTGAAGAGGCCATCAAGCCTATCGGTGACGACACAGAGGAAATCTCAATGAAAGCACCAATGTCTGTGTAAAAACGGGCGGATCTCGGGTAGGAGGTCCCGAACTATGCGTCTAGGCGGATGGTAACAGGAGACAAGGGACACGATGTTTTACCCAGGTTCGGGCCCTCTTGATGGAGGTAAAACCCTACGTCCTGCTTGATTGATATTGATATTGTGGATGTTTACAAGAGTGGATCTACCATGAGATCAAGGAGGCTAAACCCTAGAAGCTAGCCTATGGTATGATTGTCAGGGTTATTGTTGTCGTCCTACGGACTAGAGCCATCCGGTTTATATAGACACCGGAGAGGGCTAGGGTTACATAGAGTCGGTTACAATGGTAGGAGATCTACATATCCGTATCGCCAAGCTTGCCTTCCACGCCAAGGAAAGTCCCATCCGGACATGGGGAGAAGTCTTCAATCTTGTATCTTCATAGTCTTGGAGTCCGGTCGATGATGATAGTCCGGCCAATGATAGTTCGGCTGATGATGGTAGTCCGGCTATCCGGACACCCCCTAATCCAGGACTCCCTCACTCCATCTTGGAGAATACTACTGTCGGTGTCAAAACCGGCGGATCTCGGGTAGGGGGTCCCGAACTGTGCATCTAGGCAGATGGTACAGGAGACAAGGGACACGATGTTTTTACCCAGATTCAGGCCCTCTCGATGGAGGTAAAACCCTACTCCTGCTTGATTAATATTGATGATATGGGTAGTACAAGAGTGGATCTACCAGGAGATCAAAGAGGCTAAACCCTAGAAGCTGGCCTATGGTATGATTGTTGTTCGTCCTACGGACTAAAAACCCTTCTGTTTATGTAGACACCGGATAGGGTTAGGGTTACACAGAGTTGGTTACAATGGTAGGAGATCTACATATCCGTATCGCCAAGCTTGCCTTCCACGCCAAGGAAAGTCCCATCCGGACATGGGACGAAGTCTTCAATCTTGTATCTTCATAGTCCAGAAGTCCGGCCAACGGTGATAGTTTGGCTATCCGCACACCCCCTAATCCAGGACTCACTCAGTAGCCCCTGAACCAGGCTTCAATGATGACGAATTCGGCGCGCATATTGTCTTCGGCATTGCAAGGCGGGTTCCTCCTCCGAATACTCCATAGAAGATTTTGAACACAAGGATAGTGTCCTGCTCTGCAAAACAAGTTCCACATACCACCGTAGAGGGAATAACCTTTGCACAGATCTGCTGACATATCCCGCGACGTGACATCACACCACGGCCAGGCCTTTATACGAATAGTTTTTACTGTCCCACCTTAGCGCGTTTAGCGAGGCGGTTTCCTTGGCACGTCTTTATCAAAGCAGAGATCGTGCCCCCTTATTCCGGGATTCTCATCAATACGGGCGTGGGCAACCCAGTCGTGCCCGTTGGCACGCCTCCTCCATCGAAGGCGAGTCCCAAACGGTCACGGGGGAGGGCTCTTGGTATTCAACCTCTTTATAACGACACCAAGGCCCGCTCCTTTCTTTCAATCTCAATCGAGTCCGCCCCTCGCCTCGAGTTCCAACACCCAAAGCTCCACATTTAGGTGCTTCAGACATTCAACGATGTCCGGCTCCGACCTGCACTGCCGGTGGATGTCTTCCTCCGTCACGGAAGAAGATGTGCTAAAGCTGAGAGACGCCAGGTATCTAACCGTTGAAATTTCGCATAGGCTACCTGCCCAAGGGCAGGTTATTGCCACTCCCGAGCCTGGTGAGAGCGTGGTATTCGTGTCTCACTTCCTTCGGGGTTTAGGCTTCCCGACGGACCCCTTTGTGAGGGGGCTCATGTTTTATTATGGGCTGGAATTCCATGACTTGGATCCGGAGTCCATCCTCCACATCTCGTCGTTCATTGTCGTATGTGAAGCCTTCCTCCGCATTACCTCTCACTTCGGATTGTGGCTCAAGACCTTCAAAGTGGAGCCGAAGATGATCAAGGGGCATCAGGCAGAGTGCGGAGGGGCTGTTATAAGCAATAATGCGGACGCTCCATGGCCCGAGGGCTCTTTTCAAGAGGAGCTCAATTTATGGCAACATGAGTGGTTTTATATCACTGCTCCCAGGGGCACCAAATGGGCGGCGCCACCTGCCTTCCGCTCGGGTCCTCCACTGCGGCGGGCGTCATGGGTCAATAAAGGGCTCGGCTGGGGAGTACTAGTAGAAAAACACCTATTAGTCCCAGTTCGTAAGGGCCTTTAGTCCCGGTTCGTGAACCGGGACTAATGGGTCGTTACTAATACCTCCCCCCTTTAGTCCCGGTTCAAACAAGAACTGGGACAGATGGTCCTCCACGTGGCCGGTGCGCCGAGCCCGAGCGAGGCCTTTGTCCCGGTTGGTAGCACCAACCGGGACCAAAAGGCATCCGCGTCAACATTCCGATGGCTGGGGTTTTGTTTTTCTTTTGAAAAGGGGGGGTTGGGGGTTTGGGGGGTTAATTTAGGTGTTTCATATATTGTGTTAGCTAGCTAATTAATAGAGAGAAGTGTCCTGTTTTTTGTCCGTGCTTGGTTGACGCTACGTACTATACATACGTATAGAGAGGACTAGCTAGCTAGTAAGAAAACGAAGGAAACAGAAGATCGTCATGAACATATATGCATACAGAGGGAAGTGATATCGACCACCTCTCCTTCTCCGACAGATTGGTCGAACAACATGTTCTCGTATATCTATCCGACACTACCGGCTACATATATACAACAATTATCTTTTACAAAAATAATCTCCTAACATACGGATGAGTGGTCCACATAGTATTCTCCGTCTTCAGCTATCACGTGGTCAAGAAATAATGCCGCCAATTCCTCTTGAATTGCTCGCATGCGATCTGGTGCTAGTAGTTCATTCAGCATCCAAAACATCTCATTTTAAGAAGGGGGTCAATACATATATATATATATGAATGAATGAAACTCAACACAAATGATGGTAATAAAATAAAATTGTGAATATTGTTATTTACGCACTTCATATTGTTTGTCAGAGTAGCCCAGCTCACAGGTCGTGTGGCGGATGGACTCGCAAATGTAGTATCAACAGAAATCATTCCCTTGTTCCTGCCACAACCACTTTACAAGAAATAGAGGTCAATCAAAATGATAATTAGCAAGAATGTTAAATGGTATCGATGAAACTAGCGCTTGAATCACTAGGAGATGCGTGGAATATGCTACTATAGTACTTACTTTCGGGTGTCTAAATTGCAGCTTCTTCGGTAGTCCCGAAGCTTTTTTGGTGAATTTTCTCCAAACCCTGCCATACAAAGAAAACAATTACTTGATATCAGAAATGAACAAAGTTGCTGATATGGTGGATAATGATCGATTTAACTTACTTCTCGAGCATTTCAGTCATGTCCGTGATACTCCTTGGGATCTTTTCGTTTGGAGTCTAAGACAGTTACTACTCCTGCTCAAGCTTATTCTCTAGGAGAATATAGTGGTACCAAGCATGCACGCATAACTCATCAATATTACATTACTATAACCTGGACTAATAAGGAAACCGAATATGCCACAAGACAGTAACACTCACTTGAAGTTGTAAGGAAAGAGTATTATATCCTTGTGTTCATTTATTACCAACGATTGTAGCAAGTTGGCCTCGGTATTTTCGACATGAAATTCAACCTCAGTTGCATCTATGAGATATGTGTTAATGAACCCGATGGAACCCACTTGTCTTTTCTTCAATTCGGCGATCTTCAATCTGCATAATATAGTGAGAATAATTATAAATACATGCAATGAAAGAGCTGAGTTATATAGAGACTTAATGATGAAGTAGTACTACTTACAGACAGTAGCAGGTGACCGTTGCTTTATCAAGGGCCAATTGATTGAAAAACTGATAGAACTCCTCAAATGGAATAGGCATCAGTTCAATTCCAATGAGGTCATGCTCCTTTTTAACTCTCACATACAAAGTACTCCTCCCCTCAGACTCTCTGCAGGTTTTCATGTACCAATCATGCAATCTTCGCATCATCGTTGATAGAGAGCTTTCATCTTTGACGAGAGGCTTCCCGTACTCGTATCTTTGTATCTGCACCTCCAAGAAATCAAAATGTACATCGTCGGGCAGGTAATCTTCAGGATTGCCAAAACCGGGCACCATCCTCGGATCGACGATGTCGCTAGAAGGCATCTTGAGTGGGGGGCACGATTGCTTCGCTTGTTCGCCGAGCTGGGCAATTTGTTTCCCAGCTCGTCGTTCTTTCATTCTTTGATCACTTTGAGTACGTCCCGACCTCTCCGCTTTGGCAAATGCCTTTCCAATAATGCGCTCATAGTTGCCTTTCGGCGGAGACTTGGGTGGTTTCCTCGGGGCAGCAGTGCGCCCGCTTTCACGGATCTACCTTCTCCTCCGGAGGTGGGCGTCTCTTTGCTTTCAACCCTGCAAACCAGTCATCCACTTCGGTCTGCGCGATCTTTGCGTTTTCCTCCTCGGTCCTCTCGTACTGTAACTTCTCTCGAGTCTTCAAAGAAGGACCCTATCTGTATTTCCTCCGCCTTTGGCTGTACTGCTAGACGCCGCAGAGCAGCGAGCGGAGGCGGATGTCTTTTTTGCTTGCTTACGAGGCGGAGGAGAAGGACTACGACGCCGGAGCAGCCGGAGCGGCGGCGGGTCTCTTCCGCCCTTGCTGACGAGGCGGAGAAGGAGGAGGCTGGCTGCTCGGGCGCGCCGGCGCAGGCGGAGAAGGAGGCGGAGTGCCGCCACGCGCCGGAGAAGGAGGCGGAGTGCCGCCACGCGTGCCCTGATCGTCACTCGCCGGAGGAGGAGGCGGTGGAGGAGGCGGAGTGCCCTGACTCGTCGGAGGAGGAGGAGGAGGCGGAGGAGTCCAGTTCGGAAGGTTGATGAGCTCCTTCCGCCATAGGCATGGAGTCTTCAGAGCCGAACCCAGCCTAGTCTCCCCTTCACCGGTAGGGTGGTCAAGTGGGAGGTCCTCAAATCCCTCCGTTATTTCATCCACCATCACCTTAGCATATCCTTCTGGAATCTGCTGGCAGTGATAAGTTGTGCCGGGTCCACTAGGATAAACTTGGCCAACAGCCGCCTTGACCGTCAAAGTCATCCATCGCGCCATAATGTGGCAACTTTGAGACTCCGTGATACCATCCACGGGATAGCCGGCAGGAGCCGTCAAAACATGCTCCGACTGAAGTAGCTCAGTGGAAGCCACGCTGCTTCTCCGCTGAGATGGCGGGGTAGCTTGGGGGGAAGCTTCGACAGGTCGTTTGCTATGATCTGCTGCTTCTCGTTCCTCTTCTCGTTCCTCTAGCCCCATTACCCTTTCGTGCAGCGACTGCTGTTGGTCCTGCTCCAGTTTCTTCCTCCTCTCGTGGGTTTTGTAACCCCCTGCGTCCGGAAAACCAACCTTCCATGAAAGGGAGCCTGGCGTGCCTCGTGTTCGTCCAGGGTGCTCAGGATTCCCAAGGGCCATTGTGAGCTCGTCCTTCTCCCTGTTTGGAAGGAACGTCCCTCGCTGCGCTGCATCGATATAGTGTCAAGCTTCTGACTGGTATTTGCGTTGCTCGTCCGCCCACTGGCACTTCCTCATTATAGGTCCAACGTTCCGCCAGCCCCGAAGAACAAAGTGCGGCAACGGTCTGGCCAGTACATTGTCTCTGGTTCGATCCCTTTATCAAGCAGATCATGCTCAGCCTTGGATCACTTAGGCCGGGCTTTGAGGTAGCCACCTGACCCCTTGCGATGGTGATGCTTCTTCTTTGCAGCATTTTTCTTGTTTGTCGCCAACATCTTCTTACTCTTTTCCGATGTCTTGTGGGCCACAAATGCGGGCCAGTGATCTTTAATCTTCTCATATTTGCCGATGAATTCTGGTGTCTTATCTTTCTCGACAAACTGGTTCAGCTCTTTCCTCCACCTCCTCATTAGGGTTGCCATCTTCTTAAGAGCAAAAGACTTGATTAATTGCTCTTTAACTGGCTTCTCCGGATCCTCCTCTGGCGGTAGGGTGAAATTTGCCTTCAGCTCAGTCCAAAGATCTTCTTTCTGCATATCATTGACATAAGACACCTCAGGGTCTTCCTCCTAAGGCTTATACCATTGATGTATGCTGATCGGGATCTTGTCCCTAACAAGAACCCCGCACTGAGCAGAAAATGCATTCCTTGTCCGCATGGGTTCAATCGGATGATCGCCATCGGGCGCGATTTCTATGATCTCAAAGTTTTCATCCGAGCTCAACTTTTTCTTCGGGCCTCGTCTCCTTACCGAAGTTGTGCTCGATCCGGAGGGCTAGAAATTATAAGGAAGAAAGACGAGAGTAATTAATATGTGTACATATACCAAAACAATGGATGCATCAATTAACTAGTCAGCACGGGCTTAATATATATATACCTGGCGGACTCGGTTCGGTCACGGAGCAATCAAGACGGTCTCCTTCGCTTGTACCTCCATTGTGTCATCGGAGCCATCATGAACATAGTCCTCTTCTTGTACCGGCATTAATGGGTGAAGCCATCATGAACATAGCCCTCTTCTTCACCCATGACGGTGTCGTTGAGAAATGGCGCTTAACTTCATCACTTCCTTGTGCGATTATGTGCCCCAAACATTGCTTCATTTCTTCGTCTCGGGAGTGCTCCATAGTTTCTGCAAATATTTACAACATGTCAATTATTATTCAAATAGAACTAGCTAGCTAATCACAAAAAGGAATCATGTTAGTTTGGGTGGCCTCGAGAGAGTTAATTTGTCGGGTAGGGGCGTGGCGGGAGGGGGTAGGAGACCAACATCGTTTTCTCTCTAGGGTTTGGGGTCGCCTAGACACAACGCTTCAAGGGTTAATTTGGGTGGCCTCGAGAGAGTTAATTTGTCGGGTAGTGGCGCGGCGGGAGGGGGTAGGAGACCAACATCGTTTTCTCTTTAGGGTTTGGGTGTCCTCGAGAGTTTTGGTCGAGCGAGAGGGCCGAGGGGGGTGTTGCCGTTGTATAAGTTATCACGGTCGAGAGGGGGTATATATATCGACCGCCCGTCATGTCGAAGTTATCTCGAGGGGGTTATATCGACAAC
This sequence comes from Aegilops longissima, assembly GCA_021605205.1. Lineage (NCBI taxonomy): Eukaryota > Viridiplantae > Streptophyta > Magnoliopsida > Poales > Poaceae > Aegilops > Aegilops longissima. The sequence continues at coordinate 34,861,048 of CM038676.1, forward strand.
GACGCGACATACATATACATGGGAAAATAATGTTATCGGGGAAGGGGTATCGGTAACCCCCCCTCATGTTGAAGTTTCTTGTTTCTCCTCTATTCCTTTCTTCTTCTTCTACATACAATACTAAAAGAGGAAGAAGAAAAAAAAAGGAGAAGAAGAAAGGAATAGAGGAGAAGAAGAAAAATAGAAAATTTCTATTTTCTTCTTCTCCTATATTCCTTTCTTCTTCTCCTCTTTTTCTTCTTATTTCCTCTTCTTATTTATTTCTCCTCTTCTTCCTCTCCTCTTCTTCTCCTTTCTTCCTCTTCTTATTTTCCTTTCTCCTCTCATTCTTTTAGAATTGCTTATTTTAAAAAAGTTCAAATAGAAAATTTCTAAAAAAAATGTCTTGCCTAATGCATTGTTCATATGAATATACATACATTTGCATATTTCTACAATAATTAATATCACCAAAAAATCTATGAACAGAAAAAAAACATTAATACACATATGAACAAAAAATACATATATGAAGAAAAACATGCTCTAAACAATTTTTTACACATTTCAAACATCTTCATACACATAGCCACATACATACACATATACATTATATATATATGAGCAAAAATTAAACTAATAAAACTGAAAAAAACAGAGCGGTGTGGTGGCGGCTCTGCTGGGGCGGCTAGATGCGATGGCGGCAGTGGGGGGGCGAGGGCGCCGGCACGCTGGGCGGTCTGACGGGCAGGGGCTCGGGCGGCGTCTTGAGGCGAGACGGGCGCTTGGCTCGGGAGGCAGCGACGAGGACGCCCTGGGTTGGGCGGCGGCCTTGGCGGGCGGCGGCGACGGCGAGTGGAGAAGCTGGCGGCGACGGGTAGGGCGACAGCAGGGGCGCGGACGGCGCGTGGGCGGCGCGACGGCGTCGTGGCGGCGATGGGCGGCGCGCGAACGGCGTCTGGGCGGCAGGCGGCGTTGATCTGGGCATCCTGGCGGCGTCGATGAGCTCGGCGTCGTCGGGCGGGCCTTGGGGCAATTGGCGATGTGTTCGTCAAATTTTCCTAAGTGTTGTACATATAGCAGACATTGGTCCCGGTTAGTAGCACAAACCGGGACTGCCCCTACTAGTCGGTTGATGCAACAAAACCGGGACCAAAACCTCTTTTGGCAGCCCAAAGGGCGGAAGCGGCGACCTTTGGTACGGTTGGTGGCACCAACGGTACTAATCTGCTTTAGTCCCGGTTGGTGGCACCAACCGGGACTAAAGGCCCAATGCTGCACGCGTCGGGGCCAAAGTTTAGTCCCACCTCGGTAGTTGAGAGGCGCGCAGTGGTTTATAAGCCACCTGCGCACCCTCTCAACCCCTCTCCTCTCCATTGCAGGCTTACGGGCCTACTTGTTCTTGCTATGCACGATGGGCCTCTTGGCCTGCTGCTTGAACTGAATCTGGCCCATGGATGGGTTTCTAGTCGTATTCAGCTGTGGTGGCCTAGTAGGTGGCAATTTTTTTTCTTTACTTATTGTTGCTATTTTATTTTTTCCAGTTTTTGTTTTGTTTTCTGCATTATTTATTTTCTTTTGTTTTTTGCTTTATTTTTAATTCTTTTTGGTTTTAGTTTTAGGAAAATTATAAACTTTCTGTTAGTGCCATTACTTTTCAAATTTGAAAACACTTTTTTTTTTTTTGTTTCCTTTCTTGCTTTATTTATTTTATTTTGTTTCTACTTACAACAAAATACGTATTGTTGTTTTTTGTGTTGATTTCTGCATTATTTATTTTCTTTGGTTTTTGCTTTATTTTTCAATTCTTTTTGCTTTTAGTTTTAGGAAAATTATAAACTTTCCGTTAGTGCCATTAGTTTTCAAATTTGAAAACACTTTTTTTTTTTTTGTTTTCTTTCTTGCTTTATTTATTTTCTTTGGTTTTTGTTTTATTTTTCAATTCTTTTTGCTTTTAGTTTTAGGAAAATTATAAACTTTCTGTTAGTGCCATTAGTTTTCAAATTTGAAAACACTTTTTTTTTTTTTGTTTTCTTTCTTGCTTTATTTATTTTCTTTGGTTTTTGCTTTATTTTTCAATTCTTTTTGCTTTTAGTTTTAGGAAAATTATAAACTTTCTGTTAGTGCCATTAGTTTTCAAATTTGAAAACACTTTTTTGTTTTTTTGTTTTCTTTCTTGCTTTATTTATTTTATTTTGTTTCTACTTACAACAAAAAACTTATTGTTGGTATTTTTAATTATTACGAGGGCCGAACCATAAGACATTAAAGCATTTCGTATTCCCACATATAGGGCATGGACAACACATAAAATCATTCTGCTTGTTTGCCTCAGCCACTTCGAGAAAAACATGCACGCCCTTTATGTACTCGGAGGTGTGTCTTGAACCGTACATCCATTCCCGGTTCATCTGCGTGCATTATATATAATTAAGTGTGTCAAAAATCATTACAGAACATCATGAATAGTTAATTAAGTGAGCAAATTAATAGAAGTTCATCATCACATTAAAACAACATAAAGCTCTGCAGAGCATCTAAATTAATTAAACCATACACTGAAAATATGTAAAACATTTCAATGTGAAAAAAAATGTGATCATAATCGCAACCAGTGTAACAACTGATCCAACGGCATAATGATACCAAGCCTCGGTATGAATGGCATATTTTCTAATCTTTCTAATCTTCAAGCGCATTGCATCCATCTTGATCTTGTGATCATCGACGACATCCGCAACGTGCAACTCCAATATCATCTTCTCCTCCTCAATTTTTCTAATTTTTTCCTTCAACAAATTGTTTTCTTCTTCAACTAAATTTAACATCTCGACAGTAGGGTCGGTTGGAATTTCCGGTTCAACAACCTCCTAGATAAAAAAAATCTATGTCACGTTGGTCGGCGTAATTGTCATAAACAATAAATGAACCAATAGTTATGGAAAGATAATATATACCACATCCGAATCATAGGCAGGGCCGAGGGCCGACGGGCGGATACCAAAACCATCGCACTATATAAGATGCAATAATAAAAGTAAGAAAATTATACAAGTATCTATATAAACATACAAGTAATATTTTTTTCCTTTCAGAAAGAAGATAAGATAAGAACAAGAGGCTCACCACGGTGGTGCCAGACGCAGATCGGTGAGGCGATCGACAGCGGTGAAGACGCGGACGGACGGACCGCTAAACCTAGACAAATATTAAGGAAAATGGAGCTTGGAGGTCGAGCTTGAGAGGAGAAAGCTTAAGTAGTGTGGCTCGGGCATTCCATGAACACCTCGTGTGCATAGGAGGTGAGCTAGAGCACAACAAAGCTCTCCCTCGCTTTGCCACGAAAAACAGAGCAGGAGTGCTCTGCTTTCATGGCGAGGGTATATATAGGCAACTAATTGGTCCCGGTTGGTGACTTGAACCGGGACTAAGGGCAACCTTTGGTCCCGGTTCGTCCAACCAACCGGGACCAATGGTGGTGGGCCAGAGCGAGGCCCATTGGTCCCGGTTCGTCCCACCAACCGGGACCAAAAGGTCAGACGAACCAGGACCAATGGCCCACGTGGCCCGGCCGGCCCAGAGCTCACGAACCGGGTCCAATGCCCCATTGGTCCCGGTTCTGGATTGAACCAGGACTAATGGGCTGGCGGGCTGGACCATTGCCTGTCTTCTACTAGTGGACCGCCCAGGGCGTACCTCATTGCAGGGGCCGATTCGAGACCTCCGAGAGAGGGAGATCAATCTGGTCATAGTAGTGTAGGTCATGCTGATTCGTCGCACCTTGCCCTGCAAACGTCGCCCCCTCCGCCTGTGGGAGTTTAATCCGGAGGGACCACGAGCTCTCCAACCTTTTATGGGCGTAACGCCCGTGGAGATGTACCAACTGTTTTTCGGATCACAAGCAATGTGTCCGGACTTAACCGAGGACGCAGGTCTGAGCTGCAATCGCCCGGATACTCAAGTAAGTAGTCTTGTACCCGGACATGCTATCTGCAAATTTTATCATAAACTTGCCCTTAAAAGAGTTGTCCTTTAAACAGGAGTGGATAGCAAAAGCAAAACTGATCAGGTGTCCAGCCCCCTCCTTGAGACCACGCCGGATCTTGAATTAACCAACATGCTAGAGGTTGTGCCCTTTGAAGAAGGCGAAGGGGGGAACAAGGGAACTACTACCTCCGTGAAGGAGGCTATCAAGAAAGGGGGGATTGAGAATCCCTCCCTCTAAGGGGAGAAGAGGACCGCCTCTGAAGATCCGGAGATCAAAGCCTCGAAGCTGGGGAAGAAATCTTCACCGGAGGGTCCTGCGGCAGGAGATGCCCCGGCCGCACTATTTCCCCAAGGAGATCAGCCCTCTAGCGAGCCGTAAGTAAACGGGGGCATTTATTTTTTGAAAGAGAGACATCCCCGTTTTATTTCTGAAGGTAACCGACAGTTTACCTTGTAGTTCGGATCTCAGCCCTTAACAGCAGAGCTCGTCTTCAGGGGTTCTTGGTCCGGAGATGATGGAGAGCGAAACGCCTCCGCCTGCCGTACCGTCATGCGAGGCGGGTGACCCTGATGTGTCGTCGCGGAGGGCTTCTCCGAATCCGGCGGGGCCAGAAGGCAACCGTATGTCCCCTCAAAGCCCTCCGTGTCCGGCCTTCGAAAAAGGCCACCGAACGAGTCCGGCACCAACGGGTGTACGGTCGGAGGAGCTGAAGGATCTGCTCGGGTGAGCGTCTATCTCGGAAGATCACCGTATGTTAATGGGTACGGTGATTGAAAGGATTTCATCCGCTGAGAGCGGATTGCATGAAGCCGTCGTGAGTTTCTTGGCGGGTTTTGAGGTACATAAAATGATGTACCTTCGACAGTTTTGCATATAAAATGTGCCTGTATAGATAGTAGCCCCGAGACTTGGTGCGGTGTCAAAAAATGACGGCGCGCCGAGGATCATAACCCCAGGTATAATATGCGCTCTTCCTATGTAGGTGGCGAAGCGTCCGGTGGCTAGCAGGGCTGATGAATATGCCAAATTGAAGCGGCAACTTGACGTGGCAGATGCGGACATCACGCTTGTTAAAAAGCGGCTTTACGAGTCACAAGGTATGCAACTTCTTCGCGGACACCTGGTAAGGGAGCTTGACGCCCATGCCTTACAACATGTATGCTTAATGCAGATGGTGCCGCTGCTATGGAGAGCCTTCGGGCAGAGCTTGCCCGAGCCAAGGAGCAAGCCAGAAAAAGTGATACGGCTACCTTAAAGGCGGCCGTAGAGCTAAAAGCCGAACAGGCTACTCACTGCCGAAGCAAGAAAGAAATGGCCGAGATGGCCGTGAAATTGAAGAATGCTACTGACCGTTGCGAGCTTCTTGAAAAGCCCGCCACCGAGGCCAAGGATACTCGCTCTGCAATGAGAGCTATGACGGAGGAGCTACGTCAGGCCGGAGATATTGCGGCTGGAAAGCCCTTTCTGCTGTGGAGGAAATTCACGGATCCTAAGTACGCTCAATTGGACCGGCTGTGGGGTGCGGAGGATGCTTATCGGGACTTGGCGGCGAGTGCCGCAGACGCGGCCGAACACTTCCGAGGTCAAAAGGATCACGGAATGGAAGAGCTTTTATGGTCGCAGTTCCATAGTCCAGAGCATCCACTTTCATTAACCGATCTTTTGGCCGAATGGGCTGAGCTGAATAGGTTGTCCGGACTTGCCATGAAGGCTGTCGTGACTCATTTGTGGCCGAAAAGGCCCGAGCCGGCGAGTTATTTTGGCTTGGTGCAACAGTTCCTTGGTGTGGTGCCGCATATCGATGCAATCAAGCGGTCAGCGTACGTAGAGGGTGCGTGGATGGCTCTTGCCCGTGTCAAGACATACTGGGCGGAGATGAAGGCCACTGACGTTGCATCCCAAGATTCGGACAGAAGCCGAGTACCTGTCGAGCACTATTTTGTGGAAGTCCTGCAGGGCGCTCGTTTAATAGAGACGCAGTGCTCGAAAGATACTATGTTTTAATGACATGTATGATTTGTGAAAACAATGTTTCAATATAATATAAGAGCTTTTTACACTTTTGCGTTCAAGTATTAAAATACCTCCTGTGCGGGCGTTGATGTATATGGGTATATAACCTGAAAGATGGCAGTCTTCGGCTTCAGCCCCCACGCACATAGTGCGGGGGTGTTTGCAAAAAGGCGCATTTTCACACTTAATCCAACGTCTTGGTCCTGTAAAGGAGGTGATAGCGTCGCAAACTAGGCAACCGGACTATAACGCTTCATCACTTTCACTTAGCCATAGGAGTTCGATGGTGGGGCTACTATATAGCCCCTAGGGGCACCGCGCTCTCCCGAATTCGGGTCACGTATGTGCCTGACCGAAAGCGGTCCTTCGTTAATCGAGGAATTCTAAACATTCGGTGGGTCATCAGTGGTTGACCAGTCTCACGCTATATCATGACGGTCAGTTTTAGCTTTCTCCACCGAGGTGCTCAACCCAGCTCAACCGGGCACAATCGCGATGGTTCTCCCAGCGCTACCTTAGCGATATAACGGGCGTAAGGTACCAAAACATGGGAGCAGGCAAACCCAACATTTGACCAAAGACATGATTCGAGCTGATGCATATAAGGCCTAACTCGAGGCGCCAAACACTCCCTAAGGTATTCGGTCTTTATGAAAGCGGGCAGAATAATGCCCTAAGCCCCAGTGTCGGTATGCATAAAAATTCTGGTGCGGCCGATGCCAAAGCGCCAGCCTCCTCCTCGGTTATAGCAAGAAGCCGGGATGTGTATCAAAAGAGACAGTAAAAAAGGTTTACACAGGGTCTTAATCTGAAAAGAATACTTGCAGCGGTCCCTCACTTGCGTCTGCGCTGTGTCTCCATTTTGCCGTATCCTGGACGGGTGTAGCACGGTGTTCATCTGTAAAAGAGAAGAACTTAGTTGAAAAGAAAAAAAAGATCGTGCGAGAAATGTACTTTATATTAAATAAACAGAGTACGGTTCAAAAAGTGAATAAATTTGAGCTTTATTGTCTCTTGTTGTACATGCGTGCAGCCCCTTGTACGGGGGTATGCCGCTAGTAGGTGTTTATATGTTTACACCGGATTCGTCTAGCCATGTCCGGGGTCCGAATGACCTATGCAGGTGCTTTGATTAGCGGAGCCGGATTAGTGTGGGGCTGTCAAGGCAGGCTCACGTTCTTCCGTGCTCGAGTAACACTTGATACTCCTTCTTAATGAGATGATGCCGCATGGACTGGGCATTTTAAGTGTAAGAGATGCATAATGCGGTATGGCGTTAAAGCGGGCGAAAGCTTCACGTCCCAGTAGTGCTTGATAGCTACTTTCGAATGGGGCGATATGGAAGGTTAACTTTTCGCGGCGGAAGTTGTTGGGTGAGCCAAACACAACTTCTAGCAGTAGGGAGCCCGTACAATGGGCATATAGGCCTGGCATTACCCCTTTGAAGGAAGTGTTGCTATGGCAAATATTGGTTGGGTTTATCCCCATTTTGCGGAATGTGTCCTGATATAGCAGGTTTAGATCGCTACCTCCGTCCATTAGGACCTGTGTAAATTGGAGTCCGTCGATTATAGGATCTAATATCAAGGCAGTCCATCCTGCGTTCCGGATACTTCCGGAATAGTCCTGATGATCGAAGGTGATTGGTTTTGACAAACATCGTTGGGACTCTGCTGGGATAGACTGTGCGGCGCGTGTTTCTATGGGCGCCGCTCTATTTTTCCCTTTTGGCACTTGAAGTGAGTTCACTATTTTGACTTTTTGTGGGAAATTCTTTTGTTTTCTGGTGCTCTGCTTGTGGGCTTCGTCATCGTCCTCGCTTGGTGTGTCGAGCCCCTTGTGTTCGGCATTAAGTTTGCCAGACTGCTTGAAAACCCAACAATCTCTGTGGGTATGGTTTGTAGGCTTCCCGGGAGTACTTTGGATTTGGCATATTTTGTCCCAGATTTTGTTTAGGTTGGATAGCTCATCGCTGTTGTCCTTGAGGGGAAGTTTTTATGATTTTGTCGGGAGCTTCTGAATCCGGCGTTGACTGCCGTGCTCTTCGGGCTGTTTCCCTTTGTCCGGCACTGGTCCTTGCTGCGTCGTGGTTTTGCGTTTCCATCCCTCACTTCGGATGTACTTGGGTCGCTGGTACTGCATCTTGCCAGCCAACTATCCTCTCCCGCGCAAAAGTGGGTCATGAGGCTTGTTAATGCAGCCATTGTTCTCGGCTTCTCTGGCGAGGTGTCTGTGAGCCATTCGTCTCGGACGTTGTGTTTGAAAGCTGCTAATGCTTCGGCGTCCGGACAGTCGACTATTTGGTTCTTTTTGATGAGCAACCTGTTCCAGAATTTGCGGGCTGACTCTCCGAGTTGTTGAGTTATGTGGCTTAAATCGTCTGCATCCGGAGGACGGACATAAGTCCCTTGAAAATTTTCCTGAAAAGCATCCTCGAGCTCTTCCCAACTTCCAATGGTATTTCCAGGGAGGCTTTTGAGCCAATGCCGGGCTGGCCCTTTGAGCTTGAGGGGTAAGTATTTTATGGCGTGGAGATCATCTCCTCTAGCCATGTGTATGTGGATGATCTAATCCTCAATCCAGACTCCAGGGTCTGTTGTTCCGTCGTATGCCTCTATGTTTACGGGTTTGAATCCCGCTAGGAATTCGTGATCCAGCACCTCATCGGTGAAATACAGGGGGTGTGCGGCACCCCTATACTTGGGTGTGCCGTGATGTTCGCATATTTGGCGTGTTGCATTGCTTAGAAGAGCTTGCTTTCTCGACCCATAGATGAACCTAACTGGGCCATCCTTTTGATGTGAATTCTTATGCGGATCGCGTGACGGCTTGTGTGCGGCGCCGCTTGCCGCTCCATGTTTGCCATGTGGTCGTCTATCCGACCGGGCGGCCCCTTTGTTCTTTGATTGCGGGGGCTCTACGGCCTCCTCATCGAATTCAGGTAGTAATTTGCGCTTCAGGTAGCTCTTTGTTTGGCGACTGTCGCCGTATTTCTCTGCGGTGTTGAGTACTTTGCTCCATCTGATTCTGAGTGCATCTTCCGCTGTTTTGAGCTTCGGCTTCTGCTTTTTCAGGCTACGCGCAGTGGCGACGAGCCTTTTGTGGAGGTTCTTCTGCTCCAACAATTCGTCCTGCGTGATATCGTCCGGACTGTTATCTGCGCCGGGGACGGGCTGTTTATCCAAGTTGTTCTGTTCGGACGGTTGCTCGATAGCATGTTCATCGTCCACCGGTTCGCCCTGCTCTATGGCTAGGTCTGTGTGGCTGATGTCTTTGTCAAGGCGGGACTTGGTGCGTCGTTTACATTGCCGTTTTGACTGCTTTTCGAGGTATTTATCCTTCGTAGTGTCCCATTGTTCCTCGCCGTCATTTCCTTTACGTGTATCCACCATGTATACATCGTGGGATGAGGTGGCTGTCAAGTATCCTATAGGTGCTGGTTCATGGTTGTCTCCTACATCGTCGTCCATACCGTCGATGTCTTCGGAGTTGAAATCGAGCACGTCGTTTAAGCTTTCGACAGTGGCTACAAAGTGGGCGGTGGGTGGGCGTTGAATTTCGTCGTCGTCCGCATCCCAGCCTTCCTGACCGTAGTCCGGCCAGGTCTCTCCTGCTAAAGAGAGATACTTTAGTGAATTCAGGATGTCGCCAAAGGGCGAGTGCTGAAAGATGTCCGTGGCAGTGAACTCCATAACCGGCGCCCAATTGGATTCGATTGGCAGGGGCGCGGAGGGTTCGGAGTCCGGAGAGGAGTCCGTCACCTTGGAGTCACGGTCTTCGCAAAGGACAGGGATGGAGTTCGGCTCAATCGCCGTAGAGATCGTAGCCCCCGAGGCAGTGTCCAACCACTCGTCCTCGATCGGCGGAGTCGGCTCCGAGCTAATGGTCGGAGCGGACGCTGGTGCGGCCTCCAGGGCACTGTTCGGCGGCAGAGCTAGATCTCACCCATCGGGATAGTGCGGCGCGCTTGGCTGTGGCTCGAATCCGTCGAAGATCAAGTCTCCACGGATGTCGGCCGTGTAGTTCAAACTTCCCAATCTGACCTGATGGCCAGGGGCGTAGCTTTCGATCTGCTCCAGATGGCCAAGTGAATTGGCCCGCAGTGCAAAGCCGCCGAATACGAAGATCTGTCCGGGGACAAGAATCTCACCCTGGACCACGTTGTTGTTGATGATCGAAGGAGCCATTGGGCCTAAGCATGACGACACAGAGGAGCTCTCAATGAAATCACCAATGTCGGTGTCAAAACCGGCGGATCTCGGGTAGGGGGTCCCGAACTGTGCGTCTAGGCGGATGGTAACAGGAGACAAGGGACACGATGTTTTTACCCAGGTTCGGGCCCTCTCGATGGAGGTAAAACCCTACTCCTGCTTGATTAATATTGATGGTATGGGTAGTACAAGAGTGGATCTACCACGAGATCAAAGAGGCTAAACCCTACAAGCTAGCCTATGGTATGATTGTTGTTCGTCCTACGGACTAAAAACCCTCCGGTTTGTATAGACACCGGATAGGGTTAGGGTTACACAGAGTCGGTTACAATGGTAGGAGATCTACATATCCGTATCGCCAAGCTTGTCTTCCACGCCAAGGAAAGTCCCATCCTGACACGGGACGAAGTCTTCAATCTTGTATCTTCATAGTCCAGGAGTCCGGCCAACGGTGATAGTTCGGCTATCCGGACACCCCCTAATCCAGGACTCCCTCAACTACCATCATCAAGGCTTCATCTCTAAGGAGTGGGAAGAACTCTACCTAGTGCTCATTTCCTTTGATTGTGCTTTTAATCTTGTGGATCTCATGTATGCTACTGTAGTCGATGTATGATTTGGGTTTTGTTTGAGTTTTCCTCCCTTGTGTTCTTGTATGTTCATCACTTTCCCCACCTCCAAGCGTGAAAAGATCCCTTCTAGTGTTTCACCCTACCACGGGACCCTTCTCCTAAGATTGTTACTATAAGCATGATAATCTCTAGATTCAAAACTACGCAAAGTCTATTTATCATGGAGAATCTCTTCAATTGGAGTATGTTCAATATTTTTATTGTAGACAACAAAAAATTGCCTAGCTTCTTGTATTATGAAATCAATCTCTCGCATAAGAGTAATGGTTGCAGTTTTATTAGCCTTAGGATGAAGTATATTGGGAAGTTCATAAAATATCTTTTGTAGAGCGGGATGAATGTGCACAAATTTTCTGTCTAGTTTAGCAACAAGCATAACAATAGCATCTGCATAGCAATTTGTTTCAAGAAGAATAGATCCCTTATTAATTGGCATAACTCCCGTGCACTCAAAGAATTCTTGAATAACACTCTTCCCAATAATATTTCCGTCACCCACATGAAAAGTTTTTTTCCTTAAGATTAGAGGGAGTTTCGTTTCACGACCTAAAGAACAATACCCAATTTTTTCCTCAAGATTATTAGCAAGATACTCAGAACAAAAAAAATTCTAACACACAAGCAACCAAAAACGAAACAAAAATACGAATGAATAAAGGGTAAATAAAAAGGCAATTATTTTTGTGTTTTACTGAAAACATTTTAGAAGTGGGGGAGAGGAAAAGGAGAGGCAAATGGCAAAAAATGTAATGAATGAGATGAGAGTTATGATTGGTACTTGGTAGACTTGATGTAGGACCTCCCCGACAACGGCGCCAGAAATTCTCCCTGCTACTTCTTGAGCTTGCGTTGGTTTTTCCCTTGAAGAGGAAAGGGTGATGCAGCAAAGTAGAGATAGGTATTTCCCTTAGTTTGAGGACCAAGGTATAAATCTAGTAGGAGGTACAAGCAAGTCTCCAATCTATGCACCTGCACAAACAATCAAACACTTGCGCCCAACGCGGTAAAGGGGTTGTCAATCCCTTCACGGTCACTAGCAGGATGAGATCTGATCAAGTTAGATATAAAAGATTACTAAAACGTAAAACAAAATAAAAGCAAATCAAATTCAGTGAGATATTTTTGGGGTTTTTGGTTTATAGATGTTAAAATATATGATGGAAAATAGACCCGTGGGCCATAGGTTTCACTAGAGGCTTCTCTCTTGAAGAAAGCATATGGTAAGTAAACAAATTACTGTTGAGAAATTGATAGAAAAGCGCAAAGTTATGACGATATCCAAGGCAATGATCATGAATATAGGCATCACGCCCGTGATAAGTAGACCGACTCCTGCCTGCATCTACTACTATTACTCCATACATCGACCGCTATCCAGCATGCATCTAGAGTATTAAGTTCAGTAGAACGGAGTAACGCTTTAAGTAGCATGACATGATGTAGAGGGATAAACTCAAGCAATATGATGTAAACCCCAACTTTTTATCCTTGATGGCAACAATACAATAAGTTGGTCACTACCCCTACTATCTCACGGGTGAGGACACCGCAAGATTGAACCCATAACTAAGCACCTCTCCCATTGCAAGAAAGCCAATCTAGTTGGCCAAAAAAATTGATAGTTCAAAGAGAAATACAAAGATATCAAATCATGCATATAAGAATTCAGAGGAGACTCAAATAATATTCATAGATAATTGATCATAAATCCACAATTAATTGGATCTCCACAAACACACCACCAAAAAGTATTACATCTGACAGAACTCCAAAAACATCGAGGAGAACTTTGTATTGAAGATCAAAGATACAGAGAAGTCATCTAGCTACTAGCTATGGACCCGTAGGTCCGTGGTAAACAACTCATGCATCATTGGTAGGGCGATAGGGTTGATTTAGAGGCCCTCCATGATCGAATCCCCCTCGAGCAGATCGTCGGAAAAGGTCCCAAGATGGGATCTCACGCGGTCAGAGGATGGCGGCGGCGGAAAAGTATTTTGGTGGACGCCCCTGGTGGTTTGGGTACATTTATGAATTTATAGAGCAAGAATTAGGGTTAGAGGACTCCCGAGGGTCCCACAAGCCAGGGGGACGCGCCCCCTGGGGTGCGCCCTACATGCTTGTGGCCTCCTCGGGAACCTTGTGGCCTCCTCTCCAAGTCCTACGGGTGTTTTTCTGGTTTAAGAAAAAACATCACAAAAGTTTTATTCCATTTGGACTCTGTTTTATATTCCTTTTTGAAAAAGCCAAAAACAAGGAAAAAACAGCAACTGGCACTGGTCACTAGGTTAATAGGTTAGTCCCAATAAATGATATAAAATAGTATATTAATGCATATAAAACATCCAAAATAGATAATATAATAGTATCGAAGAATAAAAATTTATAGATACATTGGGGACGTATCAGCGACCATACCTACTTATTATGGCATTTCCATAGCCATTCCGAGATATATTGCCATGCAAACTTTCACCGTTCCATTCTATTATGACACACACCATCATTGTCATATTGTTCTCATATGCACGAGGCATTCATATAGAGTCACAATTGTTCTAGTATTGAGTTGTAATTTTTTTAGTTGTAAGTAAATAAAAGTGTGATGATCATCATTATTAGAGCATTGTCCCATGTGAGGAAAGGATGATGGAGGCTATGATTCTCCCACAAGTAGAGATTAGGCTACGAAAGAAAAAAGAGAGGCCAAAGAGGCCAAAAAGAAAAAAAAAACAGAAAAAAAAATAAAATAAAAATGAGAGAAAAAGAGAGAAGGGACAATGTTATTATCCTTTTTCCACACTTGTGCTTCAAAGTAGCACCATGTTCTTCATGATAGAGAGTCTCCTATTTTGTCACTTTCATATACTAGTGGGGATTTTTCATTATAGAACTTGGCTTGTATATTCCAGTGATGGGATTCCTCAAATTACCCTAGGTCTTCATGAGCAAGCAAGTTGGATGCAAATCCACTTGTTTTTCTTTTGATCTTTCATATACTTATAGCTCTAGTGCATCTGTTGCATGCCAATCCCTACTCACTCGCACTGATATCAATTAATGGGCATCTCCATAACATATTAATTTTCCTAGTTGATGTGAGACTTTCTCCTTTTCTTGTGTTCTCCATACAACCTCCACCATATTCTATTCCACCTATAGTGCTATACCCATGGCTCACACTCATATTGCGTGAAAGTTGAAAAAGCTTGAGAACATTAAAAGTATGAAAGAATTGTTTGGGTAATACCGGGGTTGTGCATGATGAAATATTTTGATTGATGAACATAGAGCATAGCCAGAATATATGATTGTGAAGGGATAACTTTCTTTGGCCTTGTTATTTTGAGAAGACATGATTGCTTTATAAGTATGCTTGAAGTATTACTGTTTTTATGTCAAAATTAAAATTTTGATTTGAATCTTATGGATCGGGATATTCATGCCACATAAAAGAAAAATACATTGATAAACGTGTTAGGTAGCATTCCACATCAAAAACTCTGTTTTTATCATTTACCTACTCGAGGATGAGCAGGAATTAAGCTTGGGGATGCTTGATACGTCTACAAAGTATACATAATTTTTTTATTGTTCCAGTCTATTATATTATCCATCTAGGATATTTTATATGCGTTTTGGTACTACTTTATTGTAACATCCCAAATTTCAATTTGGATGTTATACATAGATCATCATATGCATATCATATTTTATTGAATTTTTGTTGTGATCCTAGAAATCTTAAGCAACTAAAGGACCTAAGGAGAGAGTTGGAGGTTTCACAAAATTTTCAAATTTGAATTTATTTGAAATTTCAAAAGAGGATTAATTTGATTTTCAATAAATTCTTTCCAATAATTTCCAACAATAAAATAAATGAGAGAAGATAATATGACTTCTTCAAAATACTAGAAATATTGGAGGAGAAATGTTGAAATCAAAATACTGCCGCTGCCGCACTAGTCAGCCACCGCCACACTAGTCCGCCACCGCCGCCGCCGCTAGCAGCTGCTGCTGTCGTCGCCGCGCGCCTCGTCGCCGCCGCCCCGTGTCGTCGCCGCCACCCGCCACCGTCACCTCGCGTCAGAGCCACCGCCCCGCCTCACCCTATGCCTCCCAACCCGATCCGCCGTCGCCGGTCAACCCCGGTTAGCCGGTAAAAACCGCTAGTCCAAACGGTTTTAGTTTCAGTTTTTTTCAGTTTTTATTTTTTTGTTTTTTTGTTAAGTAGTGAATGTTCACCAGTTAGATCATTTTAAAGAACGAATACATTAGTTTAGTTCTGTTAGCGAACGTTCGTTCTGTGGATTTTCCTTTTTAGTTTTATTTTCGGCCAGGGACCTATCCGCAAATAATTTTCTTGTGATTTAGGCCCTGATCTTAAAACTAGCGTAACTTTTTATCGTTTATCCAATTTAGATGAAACCAACGCCTAAATCTTCGTAACGATCTCTTCTTTCCACTAAACCAACCTGAACATGATTTTGACTATTTAAAATTTGAGTTTAGTTCAGATTAGTAATCGATCTTGTTTCTTTTGTATCTTGAGTTTCGTAACTCTGTTTCAGTTGTTTATTTTTGCAAATTGTAGCTAATCACATGTACCTACTGTTATGATCTAATCCACATGAAAATAATGTTGTTAGGTTTTGTTTTCTGTTTATTTTAGTCGTTTGCCTTTTTCGAGTTTGATTTGGATCTTTTCTCGTTTTCTCTCTGTTTCATTTGAGTGATTGCTTATGTATGCTACTGTTTGTCTACACTAGATTGTCCGCAGTGCGAAGCTTCTTACTACGAATCACTAGAGTTTGCAGATCGTCTGAAAGGAAATTTAAACTTTGATCATTCTCTTCTATACCCATTTTTTACTATGCATTAGTTATGCCCCTCAATATTTGCATGAGTAGGATTGGGAACATGTGGTTTGGTTGTAATAATTGAGGTAGGAACCTAATACCTTTGATCACCCCGGGAATATACGTTATGCTCTTATATTGCTTAGTCATGCTCGTAGACGGGGATTGGATCGTGATACACATGGAAGTTACGAGAGTTATTAATCTTGCGTAACATTAAGGTGGAAACTTTAATACACATCTGGGTGGATTGGATGGGGCACCTGGAGAATCCAGTGTTTGTCCATTTGGGAAATCTCGGAGTACCCGTGTGATTTTTCCTCGGTTTGCCACCTAGGCTCAAAGGGATCATATGATATTTCATGCCTAGAAACTTCTGTGTGCAGCCATAAGCCATTATGGGCTCTGGCATAGTTGAGTAAGTTGTATGAGCTCTCTAAGAGGTGGACTATCAGATGTAGTGGGAAAGTAGGTGTACCGGTCTGCCTGTAGTAGAAATTTAATGCTTCAGAAACACTATGTCTTGATCTTCTGATCATGGATGCGGTCGAGTCTTGCGGGGAAAAGCGCGCAACCTCTGCAGAGTGTATAAACTAATCATTGTTAGTGATGACCCACAAGTATAGGGGATATATCGTAGTCCTTTCGATAAGAAAGAGTGTCGAACCCAACGAGGAGCAGAAGGAACTGACAAGCGGTTTTCATTAAGGTATTCTCTGCAAGCAGTAAAATTGTATGTAACATATAGTTTTGTGATAAGATATTTTGTAACGGGTAACTAGCAATGAAAGTAAATAAGGTGTAGTAAGGTGGACCAATCCTTTTTGTAGCAAAGGACAAGCCTGGACAAGTTCTTATAAGAGAAAAGCGCTCCCGAGGACACATGGGAATTATCGTCAAGCTAGTTTTCATCACGCTCATATGATTCGCGTTCGTTACTTTGATAATTTGGTATGTGGGTGGACAGGTTCTTGGGTACTGACCTTTCTTGGACAAGCATCCCCCTTATGATTAACCCCTATTGTAAGCATCTTCAACTACAAAAGAAGTATTAAGGTAAACCTAACCATAGCATGAAACATGTGGATCCAAATCAGCCCCTTACGAAGCAACACATAAACTAGGGTTTAAGCTTCTGTCACTCTAGCAACCCATCATCTACTTATTACTTCCCAATGCTTTCCTATAGGCCCAAACAATGGTGAAGTGTCATGTAGTCGACGTTCACATAACACCACTAGAGGATAGACAACAGACATCTCATCAAATTATCGAACGAATACCAAATTCACATGACTACTTATAACAAGACTTCTCCCATGTCCTCGGGAACAAATGTACTACTCACAAATAATATTCATGTTCATAATCAGAGGGGTATTGATATGAATTAAGGATCTGAACGTATGATCTTCCACCAAATAAACCAACTACATCAACTACAAGGAGTAATCAACACTACTAGCAACCCACAGGCACCAATCTGAGGTTTTGGTACAAAGATTGAATACAAGAGATGAACTAGGGTTTTAGAGGAGATGGTGTTAGTGAAGATGTCGATGGAGATTGACCCCCTCCCAATGAGAGGATCGTTGGCGATGATGATGGTGATGATTTCCCCCAACCAGAGGGAAGTTTCCCCAAAATAACAGCTCCGCCGGAGCCCTAGATTGGTTCCGCCAAGGTTCTGCCTCGTGGCGGCGGAGTTTCGTCCCGTAAGCTTGCTTATGATCTTTTCCAAGGTAAAAGACTTCTTATAGTAGAAGATGGGCACCAGAGGCCTGTCAGGGGGCCCACGAGGCAGGGGGCGCGTCCTAGGGGTTGGGCGTGCCCCCACCCTAGTGGACAAGATGTGGGCCCCCTGAAACTGATTCCTTCGCCAGTATTTTTTATTAATTCCAAAAATGACTTTCATGGAGTTTCAGGACTTTTGGAGCTGTGCAGAATAGGTCTCTAATATTTGCTCCTTTTCCAGCCCAGAATCCCGGCTGCCGGCATTCTCGCTCTTCATGTAAACCTTGTAAAATAAGAGAGAATAGCCATAAGTATTGTGACATAACGTGTAATAACAATCCATAATGCAATAAATATCGGTATAAAAGCATGATGCAAAATGGACGTATCAACTCCCCCAAGATTAGACCTCGCTTGTCCTCAAGCGGAAGCTGATATCGAAAAATATGTCCACATGTTTAGAGATAGAGGTGTCGATAGAAATAAAATACGGACATGTTTAGCTGATATATATATTGTCATATGATTTCTTATGCTCAAGTAACAATCTATTCACAATGTCAAGTATGATTCAGAAACTTCATTGAGAACTAACAATCTATAATCTCAGTCATTGAAGCAATTGCAATTTATCATAACATATGAAAGAGTCAACATAAGACCATTTCAGCAAGTCCACATACTCAACTATCATTTAGTCTTTCGCAATTGCTGACACTCACGCAATACTTATGGTTATGGAGTTTTAATCGGACACAGAGAAAGATACGGGCTTATAGTGTTGCCTCCAAACGTTTTACCTCAAGGGTAATGTCAACAATAATAGTTCAAGCTAACTTACATCCAGTTGGATATATATATCAGGATCTTTCCAACATGAGGTGCTTTCGAAAGGATAAAATGTAAAAAGGAAAGGCGAAGATCACCTTGACTCTTGCATACGATATAAGACATAAGTTAAAACATAAGCCCTTTGAAGAGGGAAGTAGAGGTTGTCATGTGCTTTTATGGTTGGATGCACAAAATTTTAATGCAAAAGAATCTCACTTTATATTGCCACTTGTGATATGAACCTTTATTATGCAGTCCGTCGCTTTTATTACTTCCATATCACAACATCGTATAAAGCTTGTTTTCTCCACACTAATAAGTCATACATATGTCGAGAGCAATTTTTATTGCATGCAGCATGAGAAGTTACTTGAAGGATCTTACACAATCCATAGGTATATATGGTGGACTCTCATGGCAAAACTGGTTTAAGGGTATTTCGGAGGCACAAGTAATTTTTACTTGGTGCAAGGAATTTGGCTAGCATGAGAGGGAAAGGCAAGCTCAACATGTTGGACGATCCATGACAATATACTTTAACCAAGATGTGAGAAAGTATAACCCATTATGTTGTCTTCCTTGTCCAACATCAACTCTTTTAGCATGTCATATTTTAATGAGTGCTCACGATCATAAAAGGTGTCCAAGATAGTATATTTATATGTTAGAACCTCTCTTTCTTTATTAATTCCTATTGGTTGCAACGATGACCAAAACTAT